>OY728132.1:1769612282-1770862282 GCA_963277665.1 Viscum album
TTCGTGGACTGCGGCGACGACTGTGCAGAGATCCTCCGTGGACTGCGTCGACTACTGCACTCAGTGATCCTACGTGGAACAGTGCTACCGAACCTGTGTGAGCTGAATCTTCTTTTTACCTTGAGCGGTGGAGCGCTTGGGTGTAGCGGCGGACCCGTGGTACTTGGCAGTGGTGGTGCGCTTGGATGCAGCAACAGACCCTTGGCGGTGGAGCGCTTGGTTGTAGCGGCAGACCCGCGATACTCTACGGAGTGTGTGCGCTTGGTTGTAGCGACAGACCCGCGACGGTGGAGACGTGCGTGCGGAGTACGGAGACCGTGTAGATGACTGAGACCTGACGACTGCTTGACCGACTCGACTTGGAGTGAGTCGACTAGCCCAGTGGACGGAGCGCCCAGTAGTTGGCAGCAGACCCACGGCGGACGGAGCGCCCGGTAGTTGGCAGCAGACCCGCGGTACTCGACAGGAGGAGTACCTCAGTAGGCTATCTGGGTGAGCGCCCGGTATTTGGCAGCAGACCCTCAGCGGACGGAGCGCCCGGTAGTTGGCAGCAGACCCGCGGTACTCGACAGGAGGAGTACTTCAGCAGTCTTAGGTTAGTGAGCAGTACCTCGGAGTCGTGACAGGACCACTGTACACTTCAGAGATGGGGCTCTTCAACATTTACGGTTTCGATAATGAAAATCCTGGTTGAGCTGAATCTTATGTTACTCTCCTTTGTGGTTTGTGTTGAACTATCCTATGTGGATTTACTGTTACTCTCCTTTGTGGATTGTGTTGAACTATCCTATGTGGATTTACTGTTACTCTCCTTTGTGGATTGTGTTGAACTATCCTATGTGGATTTACTGTTACTCTCCTTGTGGATTTGAGTCTTGCTTCCTTTGTGGATTGAGTTGTTCTTGAGCTCGTGAGCAGAGCTAGAATTGGGGGCTTAGGTATATGTATGGGCATATACCTAAGTCGAGTCAGATGTTACTTCGTGATTGCATCTTTCTTTTGTGCTATATCCTTTGTGGATTTCGGGAGACCTTCGGGGGTCTCGGGGTCCTTACTGAGTAGTTGTACTCACCCCTGCACGGGCTATGCCCGCACCTTGTTGTGTTGGTTGCAGACGACGGACAGCGCTGATCACGGTTGGGGCGTGGAGCAGGACGGTACCTGGAGGTGGACCACTGGGCGGGACGTGCTCGGAGCGGACGTGGGACCCGAGGAGCCTGGAGGCTATCTGTACCCACCCTTCAGGTGGGATTGCCAGTGGACGACACGAGGCCGCCGTCTTTTCTACAGTTACTGTACTTTACTTTTCAGTTGTACTTTACAGTTGGGCTTGTATTTTCGGCCCCCTTTACTTTTCTGCACTTTACTTTCCGCTTGCTGACTCTGTGTGGTTGTTACTTACAAAGGCAATGCCTTCCCTGTTTACTGGGATTTTACGCCTTGGTGCTAGTCGCCAGCCCCTGGCCTATGGAAGGCGGGCTTGGGGTAGTCACGGCACGGGCCCCGAGGACGGGTCGTGACAAATTGGTATCAGAGGCGGTCGGTTCTACCGCGGACTCTGATCGTCCTTTCTTTCTATGTGAAGCAATAGTGTTTAGTGTATTGAGTGTGGTTATCAGTTCAGGGAGCCCAGTGTTGGTGCGGCGGCCGACGTATCCGTACACCAGGACCCTGACTTCTGATTTCCAACTTAATGCACGAAAACACTGATTGCGTGTGTGTTTCCCAAAAGGTTTAAAGTCAGCTCAAACCAGGTCAGCTCACCAGGTATAAATCGTTGACCGTGACACAACTGTTCAGGATGTCACCATGCAGATAGTTAGCTGGAGTTCCGAGAGAGTTCTCGATGATGGCCCACCGAGCAGCGAGACTCCGGTGCAGGGCCCTTTTTCAGTGTTGGCACCTTCGGGTGGTGTACCAGCAGCACCACCACCCGTTAGGCAGAGGATGCCACTAGCTGACAATGCACGCTAGCAGAGCGCGATGCACGAGTTCCAGCAGTAGAGGCCTCTGAGGATACGAGGCGAGACAGATTTCCCAGGCAGCAGTGGACTGGATGGAGGCGGTTGCTAGAGTTCTACGCCTAGCTTGGATACTAGTAGAGCGGATGATGATCTTAGCTTCTGTTGTTTCCAGTGAATGACCATGAGGTTGGTTCTTATAGTAATGAGGCTTCGGTACGCGAACCGATACCTGGGATAGTACCTACGGGTAGTGCGCCAGCTATGTCACTACCTGTTGGTCAGTAGACACTACCGGCGGTACCGGTAGCAGAGAATCACAGGCTTAGTGCCTTACATATGTTTTAGCACCAGATATCCCTCAAGTTTCGAGGTGAGCCTGACTCGTAGGCGGCTGAGGACTGGCTTGAGGAGGTGGTTGTGAGTTTTCTGGAGCTAATACAGCTTCGACAGTACGACATGTCGGAAGCAGAGCACTCATCGTGGCTTACCAATCAATCGTAGTACTCGTTGGTTACGTTGTGATCAGTTCCTTAGACTCGAACTTCTGAGCGAAGTGTGTCTAAGGGAAATCCGAACCATTACTTTTCCTCTATGCATTTCTACCTATGTTAGGATGCTAGAGAGAACCTTTGTGGTTGTGAACGTTAGCAGTGAAAGGCAGGAAACTAGCGCCAGTCTCAGAGACTCGGGCGTGTAAAATGTTTCAGGAGGAGGAAGTGCTAAGGACAGATGAATCTGCAGGGTAGCAGACGTGGAAGCGGAGCTTAGAGAGCAGCATGTGGTGGTGTACATTTCGACATGTTACGACCACCCGACTTAGTAGTCCCCGCCAGGCTCAGGGAGCAGGAGGGCTGGGGAGGAGAGTAGCTGCATTGCGGTCAAGGAGTGTGACCCAGGAACTCTAAGAATGATTCGGGGTACGAATTATGTCTACTACGAGCTACCATATCTATAGACATAGGAACCGATCATTCAACCCTTCCACGAATCATGTCCCAGACCTAGAGGTTCCGGGTAAGCCGTAGACTTGACCCTCACGTCTGGAGATACCTTTGGGAGGAGACTCGATAATCACACTTACGCCGACGGTGTGATTTGACCTCGAGGCGAGAGTTTCGGTTGGAATCTCTTGGTGGCAGCGTAGAGGCCTTACGACGTTGATCTGGGTATGATTCACAAATCATACCCCGGTTGACTGTTTTAGGCAAACGTCGGAATGGGTTTTCCTTGGTCGGCGAAAAGGAAACCCTGGGCAGCACATGTTAAACTCAGGCATAAGAGGGTGTGGCCGATCACTCTTGAGTTGGTCAACCCTACCCTTGTGGCAGCAGGAGTTTTGAGTTTCAGTTCTAACCTAAAAAGGGAAACCTCTTGAATTCGAGGGGGACGAACACGTTCTTATACGGTCTCAACCCGATGAGGTTTCGGAGATGTGGCCGAGGCGGCAGGTTATCTCCGAAGTTCGATGGGCCTTTCCAGGTCCTCAGCAGGATAGGAGAGGTGGCTTATCGCCTGGCTCTACCACCTCAGTTGCACCGGGTGCACGATGTCTTTCACGTGTCTCAGCTGAGGAGATACGTGCACGACCCGACGCACATCATCGACTTTGGGGAGCTGGACGTGGACGATGGGGCGACTTTTGCGGAGGTCCCAGTGGAGATCGAGGATCGACAGGAGCGGGTCCTACGTGGGCGGTCGATTCCTCTTGTGCGCGTCAGATGGCAGCACGGGAACCTCCAGGAGAGCACTTGGGAGCGGGAGGCTCAGATGCGTGCTCAGTACCCCCATTTGTTCCCCTAGTTTTTGATGTATCTTTACGGGGACGTAAAGCCCTGAGGTGGGAGTAATGTAAAGACCCGCAAATTTCAAGGAAATTTTTTTCTTAATTTTCTTTGGAATTTTACAAGAGCGCAGCTTCAGACGGCACCTGATTCCGAGGCCCGGTGTGCCCGGAATCAATTTCCGAAGTTTGGCTCGGGTACGTTCAGTGAACGGACGAGCGGGTTTTTCTATCTTTTGAACCGGTGCCCGGAATTGAATTCTGAGGGCACCGATGAAATCGCAGCGCCGGTATTTGCTTAGAAACGCCTCTTCCGGAGTTGCGTTTGCTCAGACGTGGTTTTTTTAAATTTTGCGGCTTTAAGTCAGAAATAAAATAAAGTTTGTGCGGCAACTTTATTTTATTTCACTTAAGCTGCTTGGAAGCCACTTGAAGCCACTTATAGATGGCTTGAACTGAGTTGAACTGGATAGGATACTATCCAGAAATATCCTACCCCCTTGGTAGGATATTTGTGCGGTGGGACCCGCACGAGCCCCGCCGTTTCTTTCGCTAAGTAACGCACCCGCGGAAACCCGTCAAAGTAACTGAAAAGTCAACCGACGCGTTTTCTTTAATTCTTAACAGACCATTTAATTGGGCGGTTTATTTCGTGAATTAAATGGACTGTTTCTTCGTGAATTAAATGGGTCGTTTCTTTCATTGAATTAATTCAACGAATTGATGGATCGTTTCTTAACCGGTTTCGTGTGTTGGCATGTTTATAAAATAAGACCAACCCAAAAATCCTTGGAAAGGATTTGAAAGAATCTTCGTTCCTCCACCCTCTCCGCGAAGAACGCGAAGAACGCGAAGAACGCGAAGAACGCGAAGAACGCGAAGAACGCCGGAGACCGGAATTCGACGACGCACACCAAGATCTGCGACGTCGACGAGATCTACCCGCGACGTTCTTCGGCGACGCCTCTTCTTCCGCGGCCGATCCTCGTTCGGCAACTAAGGTGAGAATCGGATCCTTTCTTCTCCCTTTTTAATTTCAATATCAACGGATTTAAACTAATTAAATCCGTTAGATCTTGATCCGGAGATTGGCGACGCGACGCCGGATACCGCGACGACGCGACGATCTCCTTCCTCCGCGACGAGCGATTCCGCGACGACCTCTCGTCCGACGACGACGACAAGGTAAGGGTTGATTAGATTATTATATTTCTCTTCCCGTGTTCATTCTTTTAAAATAAAGAACCCGATCGGAACAATTTTAATCTATTTGAAATTGTTGATTTGGTTGACCCTTTTTCCTCCCGGTGACGTTTATGGCTAACGCGGAGGGTGCGGGTCTAACGAACAAGACCCGGCAACCCTCCGCCGATCTTCTCTTTTTGCGCGGATTTGGCGGACGACGACGAACCGTGCGGCAAGGGCAATTTGTTGGCTCCGCAGTGAAGATCGTCCCCCGGGAGGAGCATCGGCGCAGACGGGAAGGAAATCGGGCCACCGGAGCATCTCCGGCGGCCCGCGGAAGGAGGCGGCGGCGCGGGTCGCCGGCGCGGCGGCGCCGGCGACCGGAGGCGGCGGCGCTAGGCGCGCCGCCGTGGAAATCTTCCGCCGCGGCTGAAGCCGCGGCGGCGGCGGCAGCCGGTTCCGCGGCCGCGCGGAACCGGGACGGACGCGGCGGCCCAGCCGCGTCCGCGTGACAGGCGGCCCCCCGCGGGGCCGCGGTTTCTCTCAAGCCGCGGGTTCAACCCCGCGGCGGCGGCAGTTCGGCCGCTCGGCCGAGGCCGAGCCGGCCGGTCCGGTCGGCCGGGCCGCGCCCAGGCCGGACCGGACCCGGCCGAGCCGGTTCGGGCCGGGTCGGGCCGACCCGGTTCGGCCGACCCCGGGGGGGGGGGTTCGGGCCGGGTCGGGCCGACCCGGTTCGGCCGACCCCGGGGGGGGGGGGTTCGGGCCGGGTCGCCCCGGGCCCAGTACCCCCGTTTCGGGCCCTCTACGGTCTTTCGCCCATATCTTGGGCCTGGGACCTCCGATTGACGAACCGTCAGCGGCTACGCGATCCTTGGATCGAGACGGTCGATTCGGTATATTATACTCAAGGTTTCGGAAAACTTTGGGTTCGGCCGGGTTGGTTCGTACACGAAGCCAACCGGGCCCTCGGAGCGGAAACGCTCATAACTTGAGCTACGGACGTCCGATCGACGTACCGTCAGCTGTGGTAGTTTCCTCTAAGTGAGACGGAACTTTTGGCATACTCCGCCCGAGGATCGGATACAGGCGGAGTACGGTCGGGTTGGTTTTTCCCTAAAAACCAACCGGGCCCCTGGGACGAAAATGCCAATAACTCTCAGACCGGGCGTCCGATTGACGCGCCGTCTGTCGCGTTGAGATCCTGTTGTCGATACGGAACTTTTGGATACATCAACTTCGGACTACGTGTCAGTTGATGTATCAGCCCCTCGGCTCGTGGAGAGGACCCTCCTAAACGAGCTCGCTACGTGCGGGAACCCTAGCGCTGGCTGTGACCTCGACGACAGAGCAGAGATCCTCCGTGGACTGCGACGACGGCAGAGCAGAGATCCTTCGTGGACTGCGACGACGGCAGAGCAGAGATCCTTCGTGGACTGCGACGACGACAGAGCAGAGATCCTCCGTGGACTGCGACGACGGCAGAGCAGAGATCCTCCGTGGACTGCAACGACGGCAGAGCAGAGATCCTTCGTGGACTGCGGCGACGACTGTGCAGAGATCCTCCGTGGACTGCGTCGACTACTGCACTCAGCGATCCTACGTGGAACAGTGCTACCGAACCTGTGTGAGCTGAATCTTCTTTTTACCTTGAGCGGTGGAGCGCTTGGGTGTAGCAGCGGACCCGTGGTACTTGGCAGTGGTGGTGCGCTTGGATGCAGCAACAGACCCTTGGCGGTGGAGCGCTTGGTTGTAGCGGCAGACCCGCGATACTCTACGGAGTGTGTGCGCTTGGTTGTAGCGACAGACCCGCGACGGTGGAGACGTGCGTGCGGAGTACGGAGACCGTGTAGATGACTGAGACCTGACGACTGCTTGACCGACTCGACTTGGAGTGAGTCGACTAGCCCAGTGGACGGAGCGCCCAGTAGTTGGCAGCAGACCCACGGCGGACGGAGCGCCCGGTAGTTGGCAGCAGACCCGCGGTACTCGACAGGAGGAGTACCTCAGTAGGCTATCTGGGTGAGCGCCCGGTATTTGGCAGCAGACCCTCAGCGGACGGAGCGCCCGGTAGTTGGCAGCAGACCCGCGGTACTCGACAGGAGGAGTACTTCAGCAGTCTTAGGTTAGTGAGCAGTACCTCGGAGTCGTGACAGGACCACTGTACACTTCAGAGATGGGGCTCTTCAACATTTACGGTTTCGATAATGAAAATCCTGGTTGAGCTGAATCTTATGTTACTCTCCTTTGTGGTTTGTGTTGAACTATCCTATGTGGATTTACTGTTACTCTCCTTTGTGGATTGTGTTGAACTATCCTATGTGGATTTACTGTTACTCTCCTTTGTGGATTGTGTTGAACTATCCTATGTGGATTTACTGTTACTCTCCTTGTGGATTTGAGTCTTGCTTCCTTTGTGGATTGAGTTGTTCTTGAGCTCGTGAGCAGAGCTAGAATTGGGGGCTTAGGTATATGTATGGGCATATACCTAAGTCGAGTCAGATGTTACTTCGTGATTGCATCTTTCTTTTGTGCTATATCCTTTGTGGATTTCGGGAGACCTTCGGGGGTCTCGGGGTCCTTACTGAGTAGTTGTACTCACCCCTGCACGGGCTATGCCCGCACCTTGTTGTGTTGGTTGCAGACGACGGACAGCGCTGATCACGGTTGGGGCGTGGAGCAGGACGGTACCTGGAGGTGGACCACTGGGCGGGACGTGCTCGGAGCGGACGTGGGACCCGAGGAGCCTGGAGGCTATCTGTACCCACCCTTCAGGTGGGATTGCCAGTGGACGACACGAGGCCGCCGTCTTTTCTACAGTTACTGTACTTTACTTTTCAGTTGTACTTTACAGTTGGGCTTGTATTTTCGGCCCCCTTTACTTTTCTGCACTTTACTTTCCGCTTGCTGACTCTGTGTGGTTGTTACTTACAAAGGCAATGCCTTCCCTGTTTACTGGGATTTTACGCCTTGGTGCTAGTCGCCAGCCCCTGGCCTATGGAAGGCGGGCTTGGGGTAGTCACGGCACGGGCCCCGAGGACGGGTCGTGACATATTCTATCAAATTTTTATCATTCAACTTATGTTTTTTCTAGACAAGAGATAATAGTAAATAAAGTTTTATGCTTAAAAGTTGTATTTTTTTCTAAAATGTAGTTTTGTTGCCTTTCACACACTTATTTTAAAATAAATCTTTTTCATAGTTATAAAATTTATTTTAAAAATTTAAATTAATTTTTTTCATCATCATTTGAAAATTATCCTAGAGTTAATTTTAGAGAATTTTATGAAAAGATAAATTTTTCGATGAATTGTGAAAAATACTTTTTTATTAAGAATTTTCATTTATTTTAAATAATTTACAAATATAAAAATTATTTAAATATTGTTTTAAATGTAAAATTATTTAAATTATATATCTATTAATCTAATTTTGGTTATTGTAACCAATTTCTTAATGAATTTTTAAATAAAATCTTTTTAACTTTTCAAAGTTTTCTCATTAGAAAACTGCTTTTTCATCACTTTTGAAGGATTAATTTTGAATTAAATTTTTTCAATTATGTTAATTTAAATTGAAAAAAATTATTCCATATATTTAATAGTAATATTTTATATTATTATTTCAACTTAATGTTTGACCAAAATGAATAGTAACACCAGTTAAAATTAATTACTATGGTTAAGTTTAAAACGAGTTTACCATGGGTTAAAGTAAACATATAATCGGTAAATGACCTATGAAAATATAAAAAACCCATTTTATAGAAATATTTTGACATTATAACATATAAATATTGATAATTTCTCGTTTCTGAGCCTTTTGGATTGTCAAAATCATGGGTAAACCTTTTTCTTTTCAAAATATTACAAGTGTACCACTCACCATGCTAATAAAATGTCACCCCTTCTCCTCTCTACTTCACACTTCCAAAAACCATTAGTTATTACATTACCTTCACAAATATATTACTTAAGTCCCTCATATCATCCTATAATCCTTATTTTGTTCAAAAATCCAACATAATAATCATTTGGGTGAAACTAATTAAAGTTGTCTGAAGAAGAGGTAATGTCCCTAACTAAGAATTTTATTTTATTTCTTCCTAAAAATATTGTAATTATTATTAATCCATGATGATATAATAAACTTGTTATATTCCATATAATAATATTTTATTATGTTAATTTAATTACCTAAATATTTATCCTCTTCTAATAAATGGAATACGAAATCATCATTTGTGAGTATGGCGGACTACTGACTCACAAACCAATGTTATTTGTTTTCCATCACCACTTATCACAAATGGATATAATTATGGATTAAATGTTTATATATTATATATATTATATGATTATTCTTCTTAAATTATTATATCACATACAAATCCTTAATTTCCATTCTTCGGGAATGCAATAATGTCGCTCGTATGTACAACAGACTACCGCCTCACAAAGCGATGTGATTCATTCATGCTTTAACTGAATGGTAATAAGGATTGTTTAATGAAAATATGTGATATATATGAAATAAAAATTATTCTTTAATGATATTAGTTCATTTTACTTTACTTTATTCAATCCATAGAGAAAATGTAAATAGCATTCATGTGTACATAACAGCTTATCGTCTTCATAAACAGTGTATTTCATTTTCTATCTCTAACTTTTATGGGTTTATATAAATATATATATACTAAATATATATTATATTTATATCATGGTTAAAATTTTAGATATTATATAACCATTATTTATGTAATAGTATTGAAAATACCAAACCAAAGAATAAGTTACCAACAAAGCAGTTATTACCCAAAACATAATTTTAATATGGAATTTTTAATAAATAGGTAATAAAAGGTCATAAGTATATCATAAATGGTATTTTATATAATTATGGTTCCATAATATATTAATATGAAATTTATATTTATTATATAGGAGGATAAAATGTGTACTAAGGATGTTGAGACTTAATGTAATGGATTACTGTCTCACTTTTTACTTCTATGAGACACATGCCATATTCACAACCTATTTATCTTATATATTTTATATACATAAAATAATTTTATTTTATGATTATTTTAATTAAAATTAATGGTATTTACATATATTTTTTATTATATTTCTTTCATGTTGTTTTTTTTCAAAATTTACCATAGCGGTAGAGTATTTTTATCTCAAATTTCATTCTTTGGGACATAAGTTATGTTATACACCTATCTTCTTCTATGACATGTATATAATTTCCATTTTAAATTTTATATCATGAATATAATTATGTTCATGATATTAAAATTTTTATTTATGTAATTATTTAATGGGTCCTATGATTCAAAAGATACGAAAGTGGTAAAGGTTTGATGTTACAATCTCATTATTTATCAGGATTATTTAAAATAATACTTTAGATGATGAAATATTATGATATATTTCTCAAAAAAATCATGAAGTTTCTTCTTGTATTGTTATTTCATGAAAATAAATGTCTTACTTTCATTTTTCTCTCTTTATGTACTCAAGTTTCCAAAATAATGTTTTTAATAAAAAACAACATTATTTCTCTCTCTGGTATAAAACTCATTTTATTTCAAATCCATGTTTTCTAGAAATGTTTTATAAAATTTTTAAAAATCATAAAATGAATTTATTAAAGAAATTTTTAAACATGTTTTCCTTTCCAAAAGTGTTTCAAAAGAAATATTTATGTCATTTTCTAAATAATTCATGTTTGTATTTTAACAAAAATTTGATAGAAATATTTGTTTTAATGTGTATAGAATGAATGATGTTTTACACCTTCATGGAAATAAAATTATTTTAAATATTAATTTATATGGTTAAAAGTTTATTTTAAAATAAATTTATTTCCAAAATGTTTTATGAATTTTTAGTTTTATAAAAATTATTTTCAAAATTCAAAGGATATTTTTCTCATGACATTTTTTAAATTATTTTTAAATCTTCCTTTATAAGGTTACAAGTTTATTTTTAAATAATAAATTTTAAAATTTTTTGTGTTTTAAAATTTTTTTAATGGATAAACTATATTTTCCTTGATAAATGTTCCAATTAATTTTTCAAAAAAATATTCCATATAATATGACATCCTTTGATGTTACTTAAACTTTACTTGGGATATGATCCTATGATACCATCTTTATTATTTATCTAGATGGTTTATGATTATTATGAAAAAAAAATTATGAAGATTGTTTCTTTCCATAGTTTATAATATATTTAAATGTTTATAAAATTAGTCCCCTTTTCACAGGTTATAATATGATGAATGTTTTATGATCTTGTGGCAAATAGATGTGTGGATTATGTGATGGGTGTGACCTATATCTCCCCCCAATACATTGGTAAAATATGGATAACTCATGACTAAATATGTTATTCTTGAACATGATTACATTTTCACAATGTTATGGGTGAACCTAATTACATGTTCATAATGTTTTGTGTGAACCTAATTACATGTTCACATTGTTATGCATGAACCTGATTACATTTTCATAATGTTAATTGTGGGCCTGGATTTTAGGTCCATTAGGTTATGTGTGTACCAGGTTTTATGTCCATAAGTTCATATGAGGGCATAATATTATGTCCTTAATGGAATGATTGAACTTATTTCAATTATATATGTCCAAAATATTATAATAATATATATATTCCACAAATATATACCCTATGTAAATTTTATGTTTTCATGGTCATGTTCTTTGATCCCTTTATGTTTCATGTCTTATGAAAAAAAAAGATTAATTTTGTGACTCGATTTTATGATCTATTATATGCTAGGTATGGTTTTCAAATTATTATCATGTTCTCGTACCTTTATACTCATGGTATGTTGATATCTCCCTTGTTTACCCTTAATAAGAATCAAATATCACCCTTTCTTATGTTTCCTTTCCCCTGTTTATGATGAAAGGTATTATGAAATATATCTTTAAGAAGGGTGATAGCTCTGAAGAACATAGTGAGAGATGATTTAGCTTACATATGGAATAGTTTTCTATGCTTCCATATTTATAACGCATTAGATATAAATTATTCTTCTGCCTTTATTTATGTTATGCAATGAATATTCATCTATTATGATGTAATATTAATGTATGAGAAGTTTGGGTCTTCACACCACCCCTAGGTCACCTAACTCCCTTGTATAATATATGTTTTCCTAAGGTATGATGGGAAATAAAATTCAAGAGGGGGGTTAATTATAGTTGAAAAACTTACAATTTTTATCCTCTCCAAGTATTATGTTCATCATTTTGTTTTGAATTAATGATCAAATCAAAAATCAGAGTAATGTAAAAATAAACTATATGAAATTAAAAATATAACATCATAAACAAATTGATTATTATTTTAACAATTATTAATAAATGAGATAACATAATTTAAATTAAAAAACAAAACATAGAGTATTGGTTAGTAGGACAAATACTCCTTTAAAATGGTATTATTAAAAACACACATTTAAACCAAAGTGTAAGGTATATTTTTCAACTGAATCCAAGGTATCCATAAATTTAAACCTTTCCTAATATATCCACAATTTTATACCTATCATAATGTATATATTTATATTCTTTTAATTCCTTTACTAAATAAATCAAAATCATCTTACTTCCACACATCAGAATTACTTTAGCTCTATTTCCTAGCCATGAAATCACATAATCACATGATCAAATATTTTGATATCTTCTTATCCCTTGAAACCCCAAAACACATAGGATCATAATAAAAACCATTATAATATAAATTTTAATGATCTTCACAATATTAACCTTAAAATTGTGTCCCTTAACCGAAATACTTGGAAAGAAAAATATGACAATGATCAGAATCACTCTCAATAACAAGAAATTTTAGAGCTTCAAAAAACACCAACTTTTAGAATACTATATCATGAAGTAAATTCGTTTACATTAATGTTATTATAATAATTTTAGTGTTGATTTATTTATAGTAATCTTTATAATAAACTCCAATGGTCGAATACCACAAAAAAATGTTAATTATAACTCCATCAGCAACAAATTATTCATCCATTTATGAACTCAATATGTTGATTCAACTAATCATGAGTTAAATCAGAACTAATAAAATGATTCTAAATATAATTTACATAATGTTTTATAAAACATAATATCACCATATTTTCATAAAACAGTTTTATTTCTCTAGTATTTCAGTTACCGGAAGTTCATTATGCATGAGAATAATGACTTATAAATATTTTTTATATAAAAGTTTTTGAGATTTAGAAAATAAAGAAAGAAGTGAGTCATTAACTAAACCATATACACATTTTCAGAAAAACAATAAATGTAAATAAAATAAGATAGGAATTGAGATTAAAAGTAATATCCCTATATCCTAAAAAATATAGAATTTATCACCCTTTTTAAAAATAATAATTAGATAAACTTTAATAAAAAAAATGTACTCCCCCTTTGAAAATTATTGATAAAAAAATAAAATAATTTAATATACATGGTAAATAATAGAAAAAAAATTATTATATTTCAACCCTTTGTGATTTTAAAAAATAAATATAGAACAAAGAAAAAGAAAATAAAAAATAGAAAAATAATTCTGATTGAAAATTATCTGATCATATTTTTTGTTTCTTTTATAACTTTTACTGGTCTTTAGATCTTCAAGAAAAATCCTTTAAATATGGTTGATGTACTAAAATTCATCTACATCAATTTCATTTAAACAACTATTTATTATCTTAAAATCGATTATAATAAAGTTACTTCAAGTTGAAAATTACTTTCCCTACTATTATTAAAGAGATTATTAGGAATCTATATATAATTAGTAGGCATGAATCTGCATTATCAAAATTTGAACTTGAACTTCTTTACTAGGTCTCAAGGTGTGTGTTTTAGATGCATTTTATGCTCTTACTACTTTGGAAAGGAAAACATTAAGCTTTACAGATGTTCTTCTAAGATTATTTTGAAAAAATATTATAAACATACTTCTAATGAGAAAAATTTTAGCATAGAAAAGTGAAGATAGAGAAGAAAAATGAATGTAAAAAATCCTTAATATTTCTATCCTTATATATACATTTAATACTGTTATATTACTAGAAGTTTTCATTTGATGCGTGAGTGTTTCTAAAATGCTTGAATAAAAATTAAAGGTCAAAACATATGTCATATATATTCTTTTAATAATTAAATTTCAAATTTATCTGAATAGAAAATAAAAAGTTACCTTTTTTAAATGAAAAAAAAACTCCCCCTATAAAAATAATTAAACAAATTTATATATTTTTAATATCCTCATAGTTATATTAAACAATAATATCAAGGGAATAATAAAATATATAGTTGTAATTATTAAACCCTATTCAAGTTATATTCTAAAAAATAATGGATGATTATTCTATTTTAAGGATGGTTCAAGAAAAAGTTTAGCAAAAAAATTGTAAATATTTTTGAGAAACGATGATAAACCATAATGATTAAAAATATGATATTGTTGAAAACATATAAGTTCTAAAAATAGATAAAGTTAGAAAATAGATAGGTTTGAAAAAAAGGTATGTTTGAAAAATAGTTATATGTTTGGAAAAATAGTTATTTTTTGAAAAATAGATAAGTTTTAAAAACATATAAGTTTGACAAATAGATAAGTCTGAAAAACATTCTCTATATTTTATTTACTATAGAATTTTAAAATTTAAGGAGATATATGAAATAATAAGTGGATTGAATATCACATAAATTTGATCATCCCTAGATTATTTTTAATAAATTTTTATCTATAGAAAGTAAGAGGTATTGTAAAATTATAATAAAGTCTAATTTCTATTATGATCAAATTAAGAAAAATATCTCTTATTTTTGTGTGATCCCAAAGGATATGGTTTTTTATATCTATTTTATTCTCATCAGTGATATGATGGGTTTATAGAAAAATAAATAGTACTACTATTGTCATAAAGAATTTTAGTTTGAGTAAAACTCAAAAAAATTACATGAGTGTCTATTTCATCGAAAATACTTGAGCACAACAAATTTTGGCTACAATATATTCTGATTCAGGTATGGAAAGTGCTAAAAAATGTTGATTCTTGTAGGACCATTAGACTAAAACTTACCCTAAGAAATGTTAGGTTCTATACGAATATTTTCTATCTAATATACATCATCTAAAGTTAGACTATGAATGAATTTTTATAACAAAATCATTTCTAAGAGAATAAAATAATATATATACTAGTATACCTTTAAGGTATCGTAAAATGTGTTTTAACACTTTCAAATGAGATTATTTTTTATTATATTGATTTCTCATACATAAATATACTAAAAACATAATCTCTAGTCATATTTTAGCAAGATATAGTAAAGTTTTCATCTTTTTTCTATAAAATTTTGATCTGTCAATTTACTAATTTCATCAAGATCGAGTTTTATAGAAGTTTCCTTCAGAGTAATTATGTTTGATGCATTTTAAAAACCAAAATGTTTGAGTAAATATTTAATATATTTATATGGATTTAAAATATTTCTATTTGGTTTTTAAAAAATCATAAAACCAATAAAAAAAGTTTAATTATCCCATCATGCACATTTTAGAGTCATTTTTTATAAGTTCATAATAATGATCCAAAATATATTTTTGATTTGAACAAAAAATAATATCATCAACATATATTTCAACAGTGATGGTATTTTTGACAATTTTCTTTATGAAAATAGTTCGATCATCACTCACTTTAACAAAAAAAATTTAAAGAAAATATCCCACAAGTCTATCATACCAAGATCTTGGGTCTTTAACTCTTGGGTCTTGTTTAAATTCGTAGAGTGATTTTATAAGTTTAACTAATTTTTCTAGAATTTTAATATCTTTAAAACCAAGAGTTTGTTCAATATAAATTTCCTCTTGAACATAACTAAAAAAGATATCACTTTTTTACATCCATTTTAAATAAAGTAAAATTCAAATGAGCTACAAAGGCTAATAAGAACCTAGTAGATTATAATCTACCTACCAGTGAAAAAGATTCACTATAGTATATACCTTCTTCTTGATAATATCCATTATCATCACCATTTCTTTATTTATAATAATAATTCCATTTTTATCTAATTTTTTATGTAAAACCCCATTTTACTCTAATTACCGATGAATCTGTTGGACATTCAACTATGGTAAAGAAACACAGTTCTCTTAAAATTGATGGAGCTCCTCTTATATGGTCCTTATACAAATTTCATCACCAAAATCATCATATGTTGTTTTGTGTTCAAATTATGATTGTAATGTATGATTCTAATAATGATTTATTAAGGAACTTCTAGTTTTAACCAGTTGAATTATATCTCAAAACATATAATTGAAAGGATGATACCTTAATTTTGACTGATTTTTGGGGAAATTTGTATGATGATATTCAAATAAATAATGTAACTATTTTATCGTAGTTCCTTCTATATATTGAAAATATAATGATCATACTTCTAAAGGATTTATAATTAGTATTTCCAAATTATTTTCTGATAAATACATAGATAGTTTTTTTATAACATCATTGGTATTATTATTTTCTAATGGTTTTATTAAAACAGAAGTATTGGATTAATCAAACATTACATGAACCATTTCCTCAACAAAATTGGTTATTTTATTAAAAACTCTGTAAGACTTATTATTTGTAATATAACACATAAGAATTATTTCATTGGTTTTCTGGATCAAATTTATCTAACATATATTTTTTATTCCGGATGAATAATTTACACCCAAAAACATTAATGTAATTTTTTTATTTCTTTCAGTACACATATCATAATGAGTTTTATTAACAAAATATCAAACTAAAAATCAATTTGTAGATAGGCATTTCTCATAGAATTAGTCCAAAAAATTATAGCAATAGAATACTCAACTAGAAAAGATTGAGTAATTTATTGAAGAATTGTATTTCTTTATTCACATACACCATTTGGTTGTAATGTTCTTGGTGTAGAAAAATTTTGATAAATACCCTTTACTAAATAAATAAAATAAATAGTTAACAAACTCACCACCATGATCACTCCAAATAGTAACCAAAGGTATATTTTTAACAAAAGCACAAAATACCTTAAAATGATTAAGATCTTCATATTTTTTAGTGAGAAAAATAAACCCAAGTAAATCTAGTGAAATAATAAACCAATATATATAAATAATATTATAATCTAATACATCCAGTTATGTTAGGACTAAATAAATCCATCTACTTTGATTTCAATTCTTCTGTAGATTAGACTTACCTTTTATATTTAAAAAATAAATTATGTTTCTTGCCAAATTGAAAAGGGTCATAGACTCTAGTTGAATTAAACTTAAGTTTCAATAGATCCCTAATATGTACTTCACTAGAAAGTTTAGTAAAATATTAGAAGTTATAATGTCCTAATCACCTTTTTTATAACCAAGATAAGTCTTTGGTTTACCTTAAACAAGGTAAATTCTGATGACTTAATTATTCTAGGATGAGTGTTTAATCATTTTAATTCTTCTCAGTAGACAAAATAAAATTACCTTTTAAACATTTAATAGTATATTTATCATTCAAAAGATATACCTCATCATATAACTAACATATTCTAACAAGTTTGTTCTTAATTTATAAAACATATAAAACATTTTAAATTAATGTTTCTCTAAGAAAAGTAATATCACTGATTCTGATGATTTCATACTATGTATTGTATTAAAAAATGACTATTACTCCTTTTAATTTATTTAAATTTTGGAATTTAGAAATTTATCTAATCATATTTCAATAAAAACTAGTATCCATATACTATTTGATTATGTTTCTAGTACTTAGATTCTTTTCCTAAAAATGATAAAATTATGTTTTTTTCACCCAAACATATTTGGGTATAGTTGTGTTAGTAAATAAAAATTTAAGAAGCCTAAATTTTTTCAACTCATTAATATTGTATTGTTTTTAGTTCTTATAAAATAAAATCTTTTTGGAAACCAAAATATTGTGATCTTATTTAATAACAATACTTACCCAAGTGACCTCCACTTTGTCATTTATTAAAAAAGGTGACCTTTTTTGTACAAAATAGTTTAACTAAAAATAAGGTTTATAATATGTATTACCAATTGTATTTTAAGTTATATAGGTATTTTATCCAAATTAACTTTACCATAATTAATTTAGATAAAATTTTATTTAAAAAAACATCATATTTAAGATGAATAACTGGATTTAGATTATATAAATTTTGATTAACAGATTTCTGATCAGCTCAATTTTGAACAAAAGAATTCATACAATAGTTAGTTTTTGAATCTAATTTAGCTTAAAGTTAATAAACTTATAAATTAAATTTCAAAACTATTTTATTTACTTAATTAATTTTTTATTTAGTAAACCCATAGGAACTTTTCAATTTATTACTTTCTTGATTCATAAGAGTTACGTATCTATCCATTTAATCTATAGTAGGTAAATTTTCTTCATCTTCTAATGAATTTAATTTTTCAACATCTAATAAATTATCTTTTTAATATTTCAATGAAGTTGAATAATCATTTTCAATATTATAAGTTAATTTAGATTCTATACATAAACTTTGAAGAGATTCTATAATTTTTTTCCCTGAATCATTTTTCATTCCTTGGAATATTTTAATAGAAACCAACTAATTTCTAGATTTTTTCCACTGTCTTTTGATAAACTATATAAAGATGTGTCACTTTCACCAGTGTTCCAAATATCTAATGCCTTCAATATTTTATTTCATTTTATTTTAGAATACCTTCAAAATATTCAATTTTTATTCTTTAGTTTTATATAATCAAGTTTTATATGGCCTTCCTTCTTATAATCATATCATATAACTTCTAAAGAATAATTTTTTTAATTTTTTTATATATTTCCTTTTTTTATGAACATTCCATAAATTTGAATTAGTAATAAGACTATTCATTCATCTTGTAATTTGAGAAAGTTCATTATTAATGTCATCTAATTTACATTAATCTGAATTCTTTAAGTTCCACTTTGATAATAGATATTTAAAATTTTTAGAAAAAGTATTAAAGTCAACATTAGGTTTACCTAAATTAAAATCAAATGTCACTCCTTTCTTCCTTTTCTATTTTTCACCATCTCATTTTAGTCTACTCTCATACTATATTAGTGTTCTAATTTGGTCATCTGAATTTAACTTTGTAAAATTTTTATTATCATTGATAGGTTTCCCCTTAGACTCCCATTTTTTGGTCATAATATCAGTATTTTTTCAATCATTTGATCTTATGATAACTCTTTTTCACCCAAATATTGTAAACTATTTTCTATATTCATAAATAATTGATGAATTTTTGTTACATTTTCCCTAGGAAAAAATTCAGAGGCTTTATAACCAGCTCTTAGCATAACTCTACAAGTTTATAAAATGTTAGAAGTTCCCAAATTAGTAACATTAAACTTAATACAAATTATATTTTATGTTTCATATGAATATATCTTACTATAGATTACCCTAGTCATAGAATATAATAAATTACTGTAAACTTTAAGGTTTACCTGATATTCAAGTTTTTCTTTACAAGGTAATTGAACAATATCCTTATTTGGTACATTATAATTTTCCTTCAAAATGATAAAATTGAAAAATATTATATTGATGGGATATGATTTCATATTATCATTAATTTAATAATAATCCACTCTATTAAAAATAGGTGGTCTGCTCGAATTTAGGTTTCTAAGTGTTCCAGCAGGTATAACTGTCATCACAAAAAACATTTTCTATACTAATAGGATTAGTTTTTGTAAACTGAGCTTAAAATATAGTAAACTAATGTAAATACAAGGTAATGTTAAATTTTTATAGTTAATATCAGAATCAAGGTAAATACCTACTTTGATATAAAATGGTTTCTTAGGGTATGGTGGAAAATAAAATACAATAGGGGTAATGTAGTTTTAAAACAAACATAAAATTCTCATCCTCTATAAGTATTAAGTTGATCAGTTTTTAAATGATAAATAAAATAAAAAAATAGATTAATGGAATTATAAAATATATGAAATAAATCCATCATAGAGGAAATAAAGTGATCGGTATTTTAACTATTACTATGAAAGATTTAACATAGGGACAATTGAAAAGGAAAATAAGGAGTATTGATTAGCATAACAATTACTCATTTGAAAGGATATTATTAAAAATAAACTTTAAAACTGAAGTGTAGGGTTGATCTATCAATAAAATCCAAGGTATCCATGACTTTAAAACTATCATAAGGTTTCAATGATTTTATACCAATCAGATTTTATGTCTTTCTATCCCTGGAATCCCTTGACTAAACTTGATGGAAGTAGATCACTTCCCCCACACCAAAATCACTTGATCTTTTTATTCCTAGCCACAGAATCCCTGAATCATATGGTTAGAAATTTCTCTATATTTCTATCCCCATAATCCGTTGATCATGATGTATTATAAGAAAAAAATTACAATATAAATTTATAAGATCGTTA
This sequence comes from Viscum album, assembly GCA_963277665.1. Classification (NCBI taxonomy): domain Eukaryota; kingdom Viridiplantae; phylum Streptophyta; class Magnoliopsida; order Santalales; family Viscaceae; genus Viscum; species Viscum album. The sequence goes on from OY728132.1 coordinate 1,769,632,767, forward strand.
AAATCAAAACCTTATAATGATATCTCTTAACATAAGCACTCATAAAAAACCAATACATTTATTATAATATCTCTCAGCAAAATGAAATTGAAAATATAGAAAATTAACAATAACTTTCAAAATGATAGATCTAGGTGCTCATTCATGTTCTTTAATGTTAGTCTAACACTCAATGTAAATCTTTATTTATAGTCATAATTGTAACAAAATACAATGGTCAAATTACACAAAATTCAGAGTCAATTGTAACTACATTAGTATAAAATTTATCATCTTATGATAAACTTAACATATTTCTTCATCTACTAATGAGTTAAATCATAATTTCTAAAGTTCTTCTAAATCTCAGTGATGTAATCTAGCATGAAATTTTAGATCACCATATTTTAATAAAATACTTTTAATTCTCTAATATTTCAGCTATCAAATGTTCATTCTGAATAAGAACAATGACTTAAACAAAAACATAAAGTTATTTAATTTTTATATAAAGTTTATTGTGATTTCCATAATAAAGAAATAAGTGATTCATTAACTTAATAATATCTTCTTACTAAACTTCTCCCTACAAACTATTACTACCTCTACAACCAAACCTCCCAAATAATATACAACATGTGCACTAATATGGTTCACTAGACTATGCATGTGATTCCAATGAGGAATTTAAATCATAGGCTTCATCACTCTAAGATCACTTTCAACAAAAAAAATTGAAGATATAGAACTTCACCAAAAGTGTGACACTGCTTTAGCTCGCTAGGAAAAAATAACAATTATAGCCTCTTAATCTACACTAAAATAACTCCAATTCCACCCTAATTTTAGATGATGGATAAAAAAAGTATTTCATTTCCCAGCTTACCACTCATTATCCCTTCAATATGCATCTTTTTTTCTATTAATTCTGCTCTCAAATCTAATTACTACCATGGAATCATATATCTATTCTATAATATATTTCTCTAACATGAGATATTAATATATCGCTTACATGAAAATAGGTAAAAATATGTAAATCTTTGAGTTGATATCTAACTTTATCCCATACTTGAATCGATGATCCTTAGAAGTCTCATTTACTCCCATGGTTGGATAAAAATGAAGAAATTATATAAATTTAGAGGCGTAATAAATAACATACATATTTTATTACTTCAACTCATAAACTATTGTCCTATATCAATCCTTGGTATCTACAAGTAGAACTATTCAAATCATTAAGAATGAAAAACATCCAAAGATAATGCCTTTTTTCTATTTTCATGGACAAAGATATCCCATCAATAGTTAGTTGGTCCCCTAAAAATAAAATTATAAACATTTACATTTTTCTAATATAATGAATAAATTATATCAAAGATCTTATACATCCCCTCTAGACACTCCTCAACACCATGAAGGCCAACATCTCTCATAAATAAATTAGGTTGTTGTACCAAAAAATCTTGAACCACATCAAGCACCACTTCTACTTCCTATGGAAGTAAACATTCTATATTTTGAATTAATTTAAGAATAATATTGGTGATATAATTCTATACTAGGGTATTAGGATCACCCATAAAATAAATATTCTCAAATTCCCATTTCATATTCCCCTCATAACCCCCCCCCCCACCTTATTTACATACTTTCTATGAACATAATAATATCACTTATTTGATTCCATGATTCTAGTAAAATCAACACACTAGTTAAAAATAAACATTAAAAAAATTATTGATTAAACAACCATTATTGAATTTATACACATAATCACAAATTTATTGGTAAAATATAACTAATAAAATTACATTATTGATTTTATTTCATAGATTTTTGGAAAATTAATCCATTATTAATAAAATATTTAGGGAAAAGATTAGTTTTTTTTTATAATTCAATCATTTAACTGAAATTAAATCATCATTCAATAAAAAACACATGTTTGCACACATATTTCGTGTCCCTTTTTTATAAATTGATGCATGAATATCTTAATACTCTTCTTTAATTTGAATGAGTGTTTTTACCCCTAAAATAGATTTATAAATCAAAAAATATATAATCCTATACTACCCTAGAAATGTGTACTTATACTATGATAATGTTATCTAGGAACACACACACATAGTTTCTATACTAAGTTAAAACTCTTGATCTATGATTTACTAATTTTCCAAATATTATAACCTTAATAAATAACCATCTTTGATAAAAATTTGTAACATCCAACCCTGACAAGGTCATTCTAATGAGTAGAAGCATTACAAGGCCTAAAGTGTACTCCCTAGTCAACAAAAGCTGGTGATTAGCATTGAGAGTAAAAATATATCACTTGGGGAGTGATTTACCCTTTAATAGTATATCACTTTAAGAATTAAAAAATAAAAATTATCATAAACATAATATGTAGAAATCAATAATGAAATGATAAATAAAGTCAAAATAATATTCCAAAAAATTAAAATATTAATCTTATATCCAAATGTGTGCTGAAGTATGTTTGAATAATGTAAAGGAGTACCAAAATAAAGTATTGATGATACCTTTATAAAAATAAAAACTCATAATCAAATAGCTCAAGGATGTATCTTCGAATTATCTCCCATATTTTGAGGCCTCTTTCATTTACATGGAACATCATGCATATAATATTTACACAAATGATGTGTATACATACAAGGAGTGAGAATAAAACCTTAGTAGAAACCAAAATATCCCCATAAATATCATATAGTTTAAAGTGATCATATATAAAGTGTTTAAATAATATAAATGATTTGATATTATCTTATTTATATGAAATTAAAGAGTTAGGTTCTAACCAAGTCAGTTAAATAGTCTCTTACCTTATTTATCCATTTCTAGTAAAATATATGATATCAACCATGAAACAAAATATTCAAATACATGGATTATATACATCATAATTCATACTCAGGTACCTCATATATCCATGGGTCTCATACAAGGACTAGACAAACCCATGACTTGCATATCAATATCACCCCTCCCAACCTAACCAAAGGATCCATACAAGTGACCAACATCATGGAACATTTTAAAATAAAATAGATATATCAAAATATCCAAAAAAAATATTTTCATCACAACATTTAATAAATAATCCATTAGTTATTCTTCTCGAATAATACATTCAATTTAAAAAAACCACATGCACACACAATTGATTCCAAACATTCTTTTTTAATTCAATATACAATTTCCAATAAGTTTAACTCATATAAATTCATCATTTAAAACTACTTAAATCCAATTCTAAATTAAATAATTAAATAAAAATCCACTCCTTTTTATTATCACATTAAATAATCAGAAAATATTTTTATATCACATATTCATCACTTTATATCCAAATATTTTCATCCTAAAACCATTGAAATTTATAACTAGTTATTCTAGTTCATTTATATGTTTTTACCATATTTATAAATGTATTTCCACTTGAAAATTATTTTCTTACATTAGTTAAAACTAGGAAAAAAACTCAAAAATATAAAATGGTTATTTAAAAACAATTCATATAAACTAATACACTCATAATAAAAATATATATAGAATATTGGAATGTTGTAACACATTAATTCAAGATTAAAACATAATTTCCAACCCATATATTTTAATCATTAACACTATAATTAATTATTACATAAAATAAAATAATTATTTCAATATTTCCCTCATCAATTCATCATTTTCCATATCAAATTCAAATATTTAAAACATAAAAAAATTATAAAATATGTAATTACTTAAAAATTAAAGAATAATTATTCCAAAGCATTTAAACTAATTTCTCATTATACTTAGCCCTTAAAAATTATTAAATGATGAAAAATTTATAAATTATTTATAAAATCAAAAAATTAAACACTAAATAATTCAATAGGTCTCCTACCAAACACTATATGAACAATCTACACTAGGATAAAAGGTTTAATTTCTCAAAAAACATAAAGAATCCATAAAATCACCAAACTAGAAGCATAAAAGGAAAATTTCAACAAATAAACCACTAAACCTTTTAAAATTTTTATAAAAAGAAATTTATTTTAAATCAATAACCAACATGAATCTAAAAACAATTTTGGATCACAATTCCTCTAAGAAATAAAGGATAAATCATCACTTAAAGGTAAATAGTAAAAGAGAGATATTTGGGAGTGATAAATTCATTCAATTGATCTTCTTGAAATGAAAATAAACTCCTTTAAACTAAATTCCTTGATATAAAAAATATTTTTATGCCCCTATAAAAAATGAAAAATACAGACACTAGGTACTTGGTAACTAGTCTTCGACCACCTAATAGCTAGTCTAAAAGAACATACTTCTCTAGCCTTCTACCGAACACTTGGTACCCTACCATCAAGTATCTGATAGACTAATTTAAAAAACTCCAACAATGTTTATGACTATCCTCCCCTCCCTTCTCCTTACTTCATCTACAGCCCCCAAAATTACCTCAAAATATATCAATTTAAATTTAAGAACATCAAAAATTAAAATAAAAAATATACCTCAATACTAGAGTTATTACAGGGTTTATTATTTTCATAGTGGTATTTAAATAGGCCTATATTAGGATGAGTGTTTAAAGTTAGTAATGTGTGACGATTAGTTTTAGAAATTAGGGGAACAGTGATAGAGGATTTTGAGTTTATTTTATCTAGCTAGTAAATCCATCAATAGGGTATAATGGATGACAATTTATAAGATGTAATTAAGATATTTAATGTATAATATAGCAGTTGAGATCTAATATCCATGGAATATACTATATGATTTTATCTAGTTTATATTATGTTCTTTCATAAACTTATATCAATTATTATTTTCAATTCGAACACTCATTTCAGCTATTGATTATAATAGATCTATTTTAAAATTTTTGAGACTATTTTACATTACAATATGATGATATACTTAGAATTATGATAAAATTAATTATACATGATAGGTTCTCATGATCACATGATGATCTTACATTATATAATTTATATGAAATTTTTTTTAAACTAGAAGGATGTTTCACGATATAGATTTATGAGTTTTTATTAGCTGTGAAAATTATTATTAAGGATCATTGGTTATTACTATGTATAATTAGTTTAAATGTCATAATATATGATTTATTATTACATAATTTGAGATAATAATTTACAAATTTAACTTTGATTCATATCTTTAAAGGTTTCTATGTGAATTTTCACTTTTTAGGGAATTTCTTGAGCTATATTTGTAAGTGATGAAAATATTATTTGAAAAATATTAATTTTATAGTTTTAAAATGTGGAAGATTTTTCATAGGTGTATGATTTATCTCATGTGATTTCCTTAGAGTTATAATGACAGACATTTGAGTGTTTCAGAGTATGAAACATAGACATGATCTCGGTACCTTCTCCATCTATTTGTGTTTTTATTTTCAAATTGAAATGTTCAAAAGGTGAGTATAATGTAATTTTATATATTCACCTTGAGAATGAATTTTTTTATATATAGTTTTTTTTATCATTTTTTAATTTATTAGATTAATTGGTTTCTATGATTACTAAATTTTTATTTTAGAAGGCTTAATAGAGAACCATAAATATTTTGAAGTGAAAATAATAAAAATGGTTTTTTAATATATAGGGTCCCTCAATTGAAAATTAAAAATATATATATTGAAAATTGAACCTCATATTATAAACTCATTAGTGTATAATTAATCTAGCTCATGTTTTTCACTTAGTAGTGAAATTTTTGGGGTTTTAAACCCGTAAAAGGTCTATTTTTTTAATTAAAAATATTATCTCTCCCTCTTTCCTATTATTTTTCATACTACACTAATGAGGGGAATGATTGAGGATAACCAAGAGAAATAGAGGAGTGATTTTTTTCTATCATTAGGAAGAAATTTTTTATCCTCATCGAAAATTTAATTTACACATCATGATTATAGTTTGTAAATTTTAAATATACTTTTTTTCTTATTGTTTTCTTATTTTATAGTTGTTGTATCTTTTGTTGTCATATTTATTATTATTATTTATTTGATTTTTTCATCAAAAAATTCTGGTTAGTATCCAACCTATTTCACTAGACAGGATTAATAATTAACATGGAAAGTGTTGTATCAGGCCACTACATATAGACTTACTATAACCATCCTCTAGTGGTGTCCATCCTGTTTAACTAAGATTAAGAAACAAGGGGGTTGGCATCCAAAATTTCGAAGGATAGAACTTTCATTCTATAAAAAACCATAAAACATTATGGCCAAATTTTGGATCTATGTACATATATGATTCATTAAAGGTCTTGTAATCTAGTTGATCTGTTTGAATAGAGTGGGTGGTCAGATCCTAGGTGAAATTATCATTATAAGAGCAAGGTGAAGAGGATAACCCCTTACACATTTATATATTTTTTTAAAAATAATTTATTTATTTTTATTATTATATATATAATATAATATTATTATATATTAAAAAATTATGTATATTTTACTACACTCAATAAGGGGTAGTTAACTTTGATTCGGGGAATATATTATACTCGATAATATTATAATTAATTATATATATATATAATTATAATATATTTTTTAAAAATTTGGGATAATATATTTTGATATGGGGATAGGTGGCCTCATGATATAAAATAATTATAAAAAAAAGTACTTGACCGACTGGTTATGTGGTGGAAAATGATTATGTCCCCAACTAGGGCCAATTTTGGGGAAATAGGGGGAATCTGACCATCAAGACAAGTGGTGGGGATATAATCAAAAAACCTATGAGAAAAGGTGGTTTGAGGGTAGATATTGATTGAATGACTTGGCCTGGAGACAAGTGTCTTGAGACAACTTGATCCTAAGCAAGGCATGGCCTGGAAGATGACCCATCAAAACTTGACAAAGCATGGTGTGCTGGTTGATATTATCTAATATCCACTTGGTCATGGGTCTCTCCCAAATCATAACACATAGTTTTTATTGGTTTTGGAACATGGAACCATCAATCAAAAAATAATATACATATTTTTTATGCATGGTGTCTATTTGAGGCATGTGATAGTCCATTTCATTCATTTTTATATGTAAATAAAAATGGGGATAATTTCAATGATTTTTGAGATACTTTAAAGTTATTTTTTGGAATTTTAAATATTTAGACAATTAATTAGTGAAAACTTGACATTGTAAAATTCATATTGGACCAGTGTATTCATTTTTATGAGTCGATAACAATGATTTCTTCTATTTTGTTATTTAGAACTCCTAGGATAATGATTATTTTTATAAGAAATGTTAGGTTCATATTTTTTTGATATAATTATGATGAAATTTTTTGCAATTTAAATTTATAAGGATCTTCCAATGAGACCCATGATCCCAATTAATACAATTATTACTCATTGGGATGAATAATTTAGTCTAACATGTCATTTAAATGATTTTTATAGATGAAAAGTGTGATAGTTTTTCTATAAGTCATGTAACATGAAATTGGTTCATTGAGATCTTTTGAGCATGAAAATATGATATGAAATGGTGATTAAATATTTAATTCTTATATTATAATTATTATATACTATAAATGGATAGTGTGAATAGAGTTTGGTTTCCTATTAGGTATGAATTATCCAATAATATTTATGAAACTATAATTGGATAACTTAATTTTGTTAGATACTATAGTGATGAATCATTCTATTGAACATAAAATTTGAATATAGAGGATTATTTAGTGGGTTTTATTCTCTTTAGAAAATTATTCTATTTTTTATTATCCTATTTTCCATATTGACAACTCATAGACGTAGTTTTCATGAACCTACTTCTATGATGTAATGAAATTGATGATGTTGGTGAAAGATTTTTCTATGGCCATTCATACTTCCTAAAGAGAAGTAGATTATTGTTTGACTTATTAAATAAACTAATATCAACAAATATTTATTTTATATCCTATATTAGATATATTGGATGATGATAATGGAACTCAATTTTATTCTTGGAAATAATAGTGAGAATGGTTTGACCTATGATTACCTTATTGAGTTCATGTCATTTCAGTCATAGAGATGTACTGGTCTAACACCTAGAATTCTTCTATGTTAAACCCTAACAATTTTATATTATTTCATGTTTCCACTCAAAAAAAAAATTAAATACTAATTGTAATAACCATATTTCGTGATAATGTAATTCATATTATGTGATCCCCTAGTGATTATTTTTTAGTGTTAGGTAATTTCTACATTTGAATTTATAAATAGTGTTGTGTTATCACCCATAGGTTGTCACCTGGAATTATGGAATTTAATTTTATGAAAATGAAATTTTTACTATCTGATCCTACATGATGGTTTTATAATACCTCTTTGCATAATGTTTTTATCCACACTATGAGTTCCTTAGATTGGGAAAGAATTTTCTTCAATGGCTAAGGGTGTGTTTTTTAGGCTCAGTTTTGGTGTATAAATTATCTCAAGAATTATTATTTGAGGACTAATTTCTTATGGTGTTAATATAAATATTTTACACACATAATATAGAATATTATATGATAAATATTGAGTTTCCTATGAAAATATGGTTCTTTAATAGATGTATAACAAAAATTTAAATTTATAGGTAATAAATTCCCAGGTATTGATGACATATTCTAATTTAATTTTTTATGATTATTATATATGATGAATCTCAGCTTTGATATTGTTTAGCACTTCGGATTTAATATTGGGTTTTTATAATAACATCTACATAGGATCCCGTGTGGTGATATAATCATGTCTATGTAGAACTATCAACTTTTCATAATATCAATAACTTATTTAAACATGTAGTTTCTGATAGTAGTGGTGGTAATATGGTGGTCATTGGAGATGTCATAGTAAGAGAGATTGTATTTGTAAGATGTGGTTCTTACAAGGGTTGTTATCTAAGAACATGTATATTGTTTTCCCTAGGTTTTAAATGATATACAATACTATACTGGTCTAGGATATGTATGGTACTATAAGATTATTTTTGACACTCTCTATTTTGATAACCATATTAGTTCTTTGTGGGCCTTCTTTCAAAAGGTAGATGGTTTTTGGGACTTTACCAATGATGCTTTGGATATAAAATTAGTTGAGAGGGTGGTAATTTGGCCTCATATCACCCATTTAGGGTAAATTATTTCCTACTATAAGACTCTCTCAAAGATTTAAGATTTGTTTTTTAATCATTCGCAATAATAGCATTACTATTGGTTACCTCCATGAAATTGATTGATTGAAACCATTCATCATTTTAGTGATTGTACTATGGTTTAATGCCACACAAATGGGTGCTCTGGAATTTATCACCATCCAGGGAGGTATTAGGTGTTGTGGAGTTGGAATAGAGCTAGTGATAGGGGATTCTTATGTATCCTAGTGAAGGTAATTATAACTCTCATAGTTTGGTGCTCTATAATAAGACATTCCATGCCTTTTAATGTCATGTGACATGGACCAATGTGGCCTCTTTTAAGGTCATACTCCCATGACCAAATGAAGTAACCATTATGTTTATTCATCTAGGACATAATAGATAAATTTATAGAACCTAAAATATGTTTCCCAAGTGTCCTAGTTAATATAAATCAAATCTTACATTGTTTGGGTTGCAAAATTTAAGGTCATGTTTTAGGACGGATCCATGTAATTTAATTTCTTATGGTGAGGACTTTGTGTTGTGAACTTTAAATCTTTAAAGAAATGATTATTAAAGGAAAGGTTCCTTTCAATGGTTGTTGTGGTAAATGTGTATGATCGTCCCTTTATGATTAATCTGATTTGTAAATACATAACATGGATAAGTTATAGTTATGAATCACACTAAGTAGGAGGTCCATAGGTGAATGTATACCTCCTATCTATTAGTAATAAGATGAGGAAGGAATCTAGGACCCATATGTGATATAGTCTATTAAGGAAGTGTTGAGGCTTGTTCTTGGGACAATTATATGGATATAGCTCACTGATTGGACTAGGAATGAGGTTATTGATGAGAATATGATTGTTTTTTACACTTAGTAAGAGCTCTATTTACATTAAACATGGTAGATAACATGAGTGAAGGGATTTATTTCAGTCTTAAACTAGATTAGAGGCCCTTATGTGGGTCCCCGGTTCAAATAAGTAGATGACTCAAGTGAAGGTAAGTTTTTAGGGCTTACACTAGATTGGAGGCCCTTATGTGGATCCTTAATTTGACCTAGAATATTACTTATGTGAAGGTAGGATATACAGAATATATCATATGGATGGCCCATTTATATACCCAAATCATTAAGTGTACTAGGGTTTCAAATTCAATAATTGACCATCCTAGATGTATAATAAGAACTAGTAGAAGTTCAACCGGTATCTGAGACAAGGGGAACATCCTTATCAATAGAATACATGATTATAAAAAACCTTAGAATCCAATTGGTGAGGGAGGATTTCCTAGGTAATTCCTTTTATCAAAGGAATGCATGATTGAAGGGGTGCACACTGATGTGCATTGTGCGAGCATATATTATAGGAGGTTATAGAGGAGGCCTGGGAAAGTAAGTTCCCATTGTATGGTACTTAGGTTAGGTGGCTCTTAGGTATAGAGACTTGGGTGAAGTGGTGCCTAAGTATAGGTACCTGGTCGAATAAGATCTGGTCAAAGTGGTTCCTGGTTATTGGGACCTAGTCAAAGTGTCACCCATGTGGGATACATAAGTAAGGGTTTTCTTGTCTATGACACTAAAGAAAATTATCACCCTATTATAAGATTTGGGTGAAGTGTCACCCAGGTGTAGGGTCCTAGGTGGAGTCTCCCCCAAATGGAGTACCTGGGTGAAGTGTTTCCCTAATGGGGTACTTGTTTTAAGTGTCACCTAATGTAGTACATGGATGAAGTGTTTCACTAATTTAGTACATATGTTATTTTTTTTTCTAAAAATAGCCTTTGGATGACCTGAGCACGTGGATCCTTAGAACTTTTCTTTCGGGAAATATTGGGCACATGGAACCCTAATATAATTCTTTTGGGATGGAATCATTCACCCTAGTTTTGATAGGGAAATGGTCTTTAATTATGGTTTTGGTTTTAACATATTTCTATGAAACAATTACTAGTAATTTTCATTTCTACCCTTAGGTTATGATAGAAAAAAGTCACCCAAAAGAGAGTATGAATGATTGGGATAGTGCAAGGGGTTATATGTATTTCTATTGATTCTTATCATGTGTGTTGTGAATTAATTGGTGGCCTAGGGTGTCATTTATATTTATAATATGACTAAGTAGTGTTACAAGGAGTGTAACCACCTCTTGCACCCCAGTTTATGGGAACCTCGTGTAAGTTGGATTAGTACATGAAGGTATTTAGCGTGTAGGAGATCATATGAATCCACAAGGACTAGGGAAATTAGTATGGGTGTGATGAGGAGTTTACAAAAATTATGATTCAAGGAGATAGGTTTCCCGTGGATAGATCACACATATCTTTTTTGGTTATGGATTGAAAGGAATTAAAGTCTTGGGAATGATCATGGACAAGGTTGAACGCACGGTGTTGGGTGTGACTATAAACTTGAAAAAAAATTCAAGATAAAATTACATATTCACGTAGTCATATCATTTTATATGTATGTTCATTTTTGATATATTAGTTGTCAAATAAAAGACTAAAAAATAAACTAAACCCCTAACTATTTTATTCTCCCATAAAATGTTTTTTATATGACAAAAAAGTGTTTATAAAACCTTAAAAAATGGTTTTTATGGTATTGATAACCTTTTGTTAGAAATAAATGAAATATATGGCATAATATTGATGGGAGGTTCTCACCACCACATCACCAGAATATAAAATGTTTTTGAGGAATCTTTATTCCTTAGTGAGTGAAAATCATGCAGTATATAGGGAACATATTTTTGTCTTCTTCGTGAAAATAAATATTTTTTTCCCAAGATTTACTTATGTAATATGAGTGAGGATTTCATAATGGATTATGTGTAAAAGTGTGTGGAAAAGAATTTTTATGATAATAAAATACACCCCCTCATAATTAGATTTGTTCAAAATTAAAAGAATCTGATTTTGAGGAAATATAAGGCACTTTAACACATTACATGAACATTTGACATGATTTTCAATATAACTCACCAATAAGAGGATGTTCCCCAAGATAAGGGTCTCAACTCAAGTATTTTTTATTATTGTAAGGAGAACCTCGACTCAAGGCACTAGTATCACTAAGAGGAATAATTGACTTAGGGATGTTGTCATCCTAGCATAAGAATAATAGAAGAAAACCCAACCTGATTGGTAAGAAAAAATTCAAGGATGATTGAGTGAATGGAATAGAAGTGAGAATTTTACATGTATTTGAGATAGGAAATATGTATGTCACTATATATATTATGATAACATGAATTTTTGTCTTTTTTCTCTCCCAGATCCCCCCCCTCTTGCTCTCTGATCCACCTAGGGTTTCCTATGGAAATTCTTCTCCATGGGATTGGTGGCACCCATGATCATCATTATTCTTCTTATTTTTCCTTTTATCCCCTCTTTTTACCTACTCTAGACTTATCCCTTCTCTGAGAGTGCTTTTCCTCTATGGGATCTTCACCCTTTCATCCTAATCCCATGTTCCGTTTCTTTCCTCACATCTCTTTTTGGCAGGGAAGGCACTCCTCACTTTGCTTCACCTTGTTTTTATCTTCCCTTTCTATATTCTCCTTTACCTACTTTATTGGTAATATTTTCTGGTGGTATATCATATGCCTCTCACTTCTCCTCTTTCTACCTCACTCTGCACATCATACCTCTATTTTGGGTCTATGTGTGGGTGTTTTAGATGGTTAGGGTTGGTGATGGTGGCATAATTCAATGTTCTTCTTCTCCACTTCCCTTTTTTTCCAACCCATCTAGATAGACCCCATCTTTTTTGGGCACAATTGGGGTTTTTAGACATCTTTTCATGGTGTTCGAGGGGGGATGGAGATGGTCTCGGTGGTTTTTCTTTGATGGTGTTGGTTTTTCTCATTTTTTGGTTCATTTTCCTTATTTTTCTTATTCGGTGTTTCTTTATGGTTATGTCTTCCATTTTTCATTTAGTTTCATTTATGATTGTTATAGTGTTGTTCGGATGTATTTTTTTTGGTTTTTTGTTTGGTTTCACTATAGTTTATTTTCGATTTTGGTCTCCTATAGTGATGCCACCAACATTTTGCTCGTAATAGAAATGATGAAGATGATTTGAGTTGTGTGACGAATGTTGAGACCACATCAACAGCTCTGGTTCATTTGATTTTTGTGAAATAATTTTTGTCAGGTATGGTGTTGAATCTTAATTAATGTTATAGTTACGTATTTCAGTTTGATTCGAAGGTGAAATGATGATGTCGGGGTTGAAAGTTTATTTGGTGATAGTAGTTTGAAGCTTCAGTTGGATGATTGTTGGGGGGTTATCACTAGTAGTGGAGGTGAAAACGTAAATTTGTCTATTAGGGGGATGTATTTAGGTGGCTCACTTCTTGACATTTCATGTCTCAAGGCAGTTCAGTAGTGATTGGTCTAAGGTGTGTATTTTTGAATTTCAAATGTGGTTTTGGTTATTTACTCTTTTGAATACCAAATTTAGGATGTGTGTGTGTTTTGGGTTGAATCGGTTGAATGTAAGGTTACCACTTAACCACAAAATGGATTTTATAAAATAATAAAAAATGGATTTTTAAGAGAAAATGAATCAATCTATACATAGTTCTTAGTAGGGTTCTCTACATAGATTTATCTCATACACATGGGTAAAATAAAATTGTCCCATACTATAGAAGAGTTAATTAGGAAAACCCACCCTAAACAAGTAAAATCAAACACTTGTAATTCTTATATAGATTGGGATCCAATATAAGTAAATCGTGAAATGTATAATACACTACAATAATAAGTTTAAGTTCCTATAAGATTCACCATATATAATGTAGTTTAGGTCCATGTGATAAGGATCATGGATCTCTATGACATATCATTTAAACTAATATACATAAGGAACAAAGGGATGATCTAACTTTTTCCTAGGTTGATAGACCTAATGAGAATTTCATTACCTTTTCTAGGGTTGGATAGTGATCTATAAAAACATTATGAATTTTTATATTTTCATTCTAAATTTTTTCTAAGTTTTTAATGAGAATATTTTTAGTGGGTAGCAACTCGGATTTTTTTAAGATACCCTTAGTGGAGTTTCAATATGATGTTTTTTATGCCTTTTCCATTTTTGAATTCTCATAATTGTGCAATGGCTAAGTTAGGGGCTTTCCTATATATCAAAGACATGACTTCTTTCAAGGATTCCCTTTTTGTTTTTTATCCTAGTGTGTTTTATATCTATTTACTGGTGTAGTTTAAGGTCTTTCAATCCATGCCATCATGTCATGAATTTTAGGTTTATTTGATGAGGACCAAGTACCCAATAATAATTTCCTAAAGAGATAATCTTGAAATGTAAAATATTTTTCTTAATTTAAAATGCATACCCAAGTGTGAGAGGGATCCAAAATATCTTTTAAAGTGAGTATGATGCATAAATGTGTAGAATTTAGGGTATTTGAATCCACATGAATATTTGGGACATGGGATGTGTAAATCGTTACATAAGAATGTCTAAGTCAATGGGAAATAGAAATTTGTGGGAATAAGTTAACCATTGGTAATAGAGAGACTACTACAGCACCATAAAGAAATAGTGAAAGATTTTAAGGGGGGCCTTTCCTTGAGGACCAAAAACTACCCCTGGGGGTTACTTAGAATCTCAAATCAAACTATGTTGTTGACCATTAAAATGAATTTTGTTCGGATCAGTCAAGAAACATGTTACAAATTACAATGATAGGTGAAATGGAGAGGATGATGTTATGATTTTGAATACCAAGAGGAGAGACATGACTCAATGATTTGAGTTAGTGATGATTCAAACACAAAATATATATAGTAGTTTTATGGTGAAAGGGTTATTCAAGAAGGTTCCAAGGATCCTAAAGGTTATGACACTATATATTGAACACATTCTCAAGTATAAAGGATATAACATTAAATTTCTTAAGTTATTTATCACTTTAATGGGTTATCTACTCAATTTGAAGAGGTGTCCTTATCTAACATTATAATGCACCCATAGAAAATATTATGCTTTCATGTATTGGGAAACAAATATATACTCTAATTTTTTCCTATAACAGTGGGTCTAGTGATAATATATTGTCTTTTACTAGGGCCAAGTTTTTGCCGCTAAAATATTTGTGCGTTTTTTATTTTTTTCCAAACTTTTTTCCTAATCCATGAAAGTAGGAGGCTTAGTGAGTGAACAATTTAGTTTTTTCAAGCATTCCTTTATAGGTTTTCAATATGACATGCCTTTGTATCTTTTATTTAATTGAACACGCTAATTTTTTCTAGTCTATGCGAGGTTTGGAACTAGTGAGGGAAGAATCGATTTTTACATGGATACTCTTTCTGGGTTTTCATCCTAGTGAGTATTATGTATTTTTTCCTTTGACATTTTAAGTTCTTTCTAATTATACTGGTGAAACTGATGTTTAAGGTCAAATAGATTTGACCGATTATTTCTGAATATTAAAGACATAAAACTTTCACAAACATTTTAGGTGGTCTATATGAAAACATGGTAAAGGTACACCTAACATGAATTAGAGATCTAGATACTAATATAGAAAACCTTAAGGTTACATGAACACATTTTAAGGTCATGGTTCTCAGACCAAATTTTTAGTTGGGACAAGGGTAATGGATCTAAGCATCACTATATTTATTATGATAATAAGGATAAAGAAAAATGTAGTTAGTATTAAATTATATCTTTATAAATTCATATCATATATAGAAAAGATATATTTTTATTATTCAATTATTGGATTGAAACTACATGATTATTTATGGATTGTACTCAGAAAAAGGCATTCAGGTTGCCTTTAGAATTGGTAATTTTATCCTAGAAAATTTTTATGGATAAATAATATATTCTAAGCACCCATAAATTTATATGGATCTCATATAGGGATTTTAGGTCATATATTATGAGCCACACTAAATAGATTAATGTATTTTAGGGTGGATAATATTCCATGTTTATTAATTTCATGTGACAAAGACTCAGATTCTATAGAGTTTAGGATCATATGATTAGGACCTTTATGTAATGGGATTTATACTAACATGGATTGGTTGTAAAATGAAATGATTTCACCTTAGTAATAAACCCATGAAGTGTAACCCATCAAAAATGAGTAAGGCATCAGAGGATAGGATAAAGTAAAGTTTTTACTATGATAAGACTTTTGGTTAGGCCAAATAATATGGATGTCACTATATATCCTACAATAATAAAAATCAATCCAAATTTATTTCTATATGAAAATTAATCCACCCTATTATAGAGTTATTTAAGGGACCCAATGTGAAAGAGGAGGTCCAAACTCTTATATAGTGATGGGATTTAATATTATTATAAATTCATGGCTAGGCTTGGGAAAGGATATTCTAGAATCACTATGTATCATGAGGTGATAGGAATCAAACCACACATATTTCTTGGTAAATATACAACATAAAATAGTGGATACTAAAATAGAAATATCTAATGTGAATTGGAAGGCCTTACACTAGGAGGGGGATTTTGTGTAAAAATAATATTTATATCTAGGTATTGGATGAGAGATCAATCCATCACTACATATCTCCTAGCAATAAGAATCAAGACACATATAGTTCTTGATATAAGATATACATGTACATATCCATGTCGTGAACATGATATAATAAGAGAAATGTATGAATTCTCTTGTGAGTGAAAAATATGAAATCTAACATGAATTATGAAAGCACTTATCACCATAGAAGAACTAGTAATGGAAATGGATATTACAAGTGAGCCTAGTATAGGATATCTAGGAATCACTTCCAATCCTGAGGTAATAAGAATAAAGACACACTTATTTCTCATAAGGTTAAATTTTAGTCAATGGTTAGGTGAAGCATATCATTGGGATCAGATAGTATATCCATAACCACTAAATCTATATGGAATGGATATAATTGTATATTTTGAAATCTTTTATAGGGATAATTTATGACTTGAGTTATCATGGGATAGACACCTCCAAGAAGTTTATTTTATTTTAGTATGGACTACTATAAATAATTTACAGTCATGTGGGATGGACTATATGATATGCAGTTCACATCATCTGACAATGACAATGTGATATGTCATTCATAGTCATATAACTTGGATATTAATGTCATGTAATTCAGGATTTTATTTTAAGGACCTTAATGTTATGTAGTTTATAGTCATATGATGAAGACCTTTATTCCTTGTATTCTAAGTTCATACAACTATGACCTCCATGACTTGCAGTGAAAGTTCATATAACAAGGACCTTTGAACCATATAGTTTATGATTATATGACTAGGACCTTATATCTGATGTGTATTTTCAAGCATGATGATCTTATTTCATAGTGGAAACAGCTTTCATGAATGTTGCATGGGTATCAAGATTCTATAACTCTATCTGGTCTTCATTTATCTATATCTAGATCAAATCTTTAAATGCAAAGTATCTTTCAGTTGTATATTCTAGAAGACAGTTGTGGGATGATGATCAAGATGATATTTCATAACTTCAAACTTGGGTATCTTGATCATTGAAATCTCAAGAATTTTATTTTCTAATGAGCATGTGAAATTCATTTCCACATAATCTAGCCTAAGGTAATAAACCTTATTTCATCTATCATTAAGATTCAGATGACCCTAATGCTTTTGCGTAGCTTTTTTGTTTGTCTTGGGGTGTTTACATGAATGAAGTAGATATTTGGGTGTTTTTAAATCCATTATCCCCCCATTTATCATCTTCTAAATCTAATCATTAAATATGAATCACCAATCAATTATATACCCTAACAATCAATTATAGGCGAATTAGTTGGAATGGTCTCTAAAATATTCTTACATTGGTCTTCTGATCCTAAGGATATCCAAAAAATTATTCTCCTTAGAAAATGTGAAATTCTTAGAAACGTTACCCAATTGGACGGAATATACTTTTCTATATCCATACCTAAGAGATATATGAAAACATTTTTTCGTTATGTTTCGCATATTCATTTATCGACATGGGATTTATATTTTTGTGGTAATGTTATTATCTTGATAAATTTGGGGTAGATGTTAAAGTTATTGATGACTCAGACAATGATGTTAATAGCCCTAAAATAAAGAACTATAACTATCTTGGGGACTATATAGTGACCACTAAGGTGGAATTGTGCTTGAAATTTACCTGATGAGGGGGTGGAAAACTTAAAAATTCCCCCAGCCCTTTGGGATGGGAACATTACTATATAAAAGACCACTATAGGAGGATGTAGTAATTTCACCAAATGTAACATATACTAGAAGGATATATAGAATTATTTCCTATATATTTTCATTATCCAGTTTAAAATGGGCTATATGTTCTTCAGTAGGGAAGGTATTTTCAACTTATTGCTATAAACAGTTGAAATACATGATAGCACCCTTGCCTTTCCCAATGGAAAAATAGGTGTTTAAAGATGGGATTCTATGTTTGGACCCAAATTCCTAGATATTCATTTGACATTAGAAACAGACTCTATCAATGTTTAATTCTAAGGCATTAATGGGGTTTAAGACACATTATTTATAGGTAGGTTGGGTATCACCAAGATCTTCATCTATAATGTTATGAGTAAAGGGAAAACCTTTAAAACTCGAATGATTATATATGTTTCTGATAATCTCTATCAAGAGTCCACTCATTGGAACTGGGTGAAATAATTCAGACCCGGTTAATACCATGTTGATGGAAGTAGAGGATCTTATTTCATTAAACTCTTCTTTCTTTGTGAAATTATTCATCAACCAAATAACATGGATTGAGGTGAATTATTGCTCCTCATCAGAAGAGTATCTCATTTGGTGGTATGGTTCATGTTAGCTCTTTTGGTGGGTTGGTTCCTATGGGTTAGTTTTGTTTTCAGTTTCCATTGGAACATTTTTTGGATCGATGACTATTGTCTCATTTGGTGTAATGAAGTACATATGGGTCTATAATAGTTTTGGAATCCTTGGAGACCTCTTTTTCTCTTATTCTACCAAGTTTCAATCATATTGGATATTAAAAGGAAAAGAAATAGATGGTACTATTATCAGAGATACGTAGGGAATTAGGGTTATAATATGTTTATTTGATCATTCCCTGACTATGGAATATATATTATCCTCTAATTTCGGGATCATCTATTCAAAAAAAAATTCACATCACAATATGGGTCCTTTAGAATTATTATCCTTCTTTATATATAATTCCTGACACATATGTCACATGTTTCTTTGGATTGTTTGGTTCACTTGGCCACTGTTAGAACATATTTTTCCATAGATCTTTAAAAAATAATGTATTCCTTGTTATGTGACATGTAATACTATGGTAAGGGCAGTATTTTGGGTGATAATTCTTCCCTAATTCATATAGATTCATTATTTATGTTAATTTTATCATGTTTCTATATAAGGAAAATATGAAGTATCTAAGAAACTAATCATTATGAAGAGAATAAATTTTGTTTTTTGTTTTCTTTAAAGCCATATCACCTCCGCCTTTTTGGTTGGATGGTGAAAATATTTTTTTATATATTTTATTTCTTAATTATCTATAATGGTGGTTTTTTAGGATATTTTTCCTTAGTTATATTTATATAGTCCTCTAAACATTTTTCAATAGTTATAAAGTCTCAGAATCCGTGATGGTGTAGGTTAGAGTAGGGTAAAATGGAATGAGTATAGTGAATTTACCTTAAAAATGAAAAAACAGAAAGATTAAAAATGTATTTATAAAATATTATAGAAAATAAAACGTTTTTAATAGTTAAAAAAATAATCCGAGTTTGAGAAAACAACTAAAATAATGCTGAAATAAGTAAAAGGATAAAAAAAAGAGTGATTCGAGAATAAATCAATTAAACATGTTTGATGTATTTGAATATAAAAAAATTAAAGTGATAAATATATCAAATTTTATAAATTAAATGATTAAATATATATAGTATTGAAGTGTGGAAATATATCTAATAGATCCCCTACGTCTACCACCCCAGTTACTTTCAGATTTAATGTTTTAGTTCCTAAGATTTAATGGTAACCAAGATACCAAAACTATCCCTTTATTTTTATGTTATAAAAATAAATAATAAATTCATTAGTCACTATCTCTTTAAGGAAAAATTTATAAACATCAAGAGTAAGAGTCTCATGCTTTATTAATGGAATGTAAATAAAATCAGGGTCCCTCACTTTAATGGTAACGAGTCCCAAATATAGAAGAAAGAGAAATATTAGAAGATTTATAGGAATAAATAACTATTTATCTTAGTCTCAATTACCTAATAGAATATAATGAGTGATATAATAGAATGATAATAATATAAGAGAGTGATTAGATATTAAAATTTTTCAAACACTCTTGAAGGAGAAAGAATATTTTAGAAAGAGGGATCTTTGAGATCAATTGGGGATCATAGAACATTGGCTTTAGAGACTGGATGATAAAGTGAGTTTACAAGGCCAAAAATTACTCTATTTATAGAATATAATACCTTTGATTAACTTCAACAATCCTTTGGGGGGATTTAAGTAAAATACACCCAAGTTCATTGAACTTTTACCACCATAAATTTGGGGTTCATAATAGCATGTCAGATGCCATCGGGTACCCATTAACCTCCACCATGTAGTCGGTGGGGTTACTGGAACTCCATACAATATGAATTATACCCCAAAATAGATGGTGTACTATCTTGATTGATGGTGGTACATCGTATCATAACTTCATATTTGTTTCTCCTATATTGGGTAGTCAGTGGGGTCTTTCAAGCCTGGACAATCTACCACATTCTACCAGTTATCCAGTGTTGTCTTCTGAGATTAGCTTCATGGATTGGATTATCCATTTCCTTAAACAAGCCTACATTATTATTCTATACTAATTATAAGTCCTTAGAAAATTCATTAACATATGTTAAAGGATATTTCAAAGGATTCTATAAATATTTCATCAATCCATTTATACATCACTTAAATGAATATATTAAACACTTTAAGTGTGTTTGTGATCATTAAAATCAAATAATAGTGAGAAAAAATAATATAATCCTTATTTATGATCTCAAACACTTAAAAAAATAATTTAAACAATAATATAAATAAATAAAGAGAAATAATTTCTGTAATACTAAGATATTGATATTTTCATCCCATTGAAAAATAAACAAAATGTATCCCCTATTTTTCCACATCATAACATTTTTATAAAACTAAAAACTCATGTCACATCCCCCTATGAGTTAATGGTTAAAAATAATCATAAAATATTCTCAATAAACATATAAACTCCAAAATATATCCCCATTTTAGATTATCAAAAAGGATTTAAAATAGGATTCTAGAATTAATAGATAAATTTAAAAAATATATTTTTCATCATTAATTATCTTTTGAGAGATAATTAAATTAAGTTTTAAAATATTTTAAAAACTTTTAAAAGATTTCAAAGATATATTTTCAACAAAAAAAATTAAAAATAGACTTAAATGTTAAATAAAACTTTGAAAATGTTTTTTGAAAAAGATAAATATTATTTTGAAAAATAAAACAAAATTTTAATTTTTGGAAATTAATTTTGAAAAGGTTAAACTATCTTCTAGTATCATTTCAGTATTAACAAGATTAGATCCTCTAAATTAATGAATCATGAGAAATAAATGGATCATATCCATTATATAAAGAATAAAATAAATAAATAAATGACTTAGAAAATAAGTATTTTTAAAAAAAATTCCATCATTATGGTTTACCAAATATTGTATGAATAAACCATAGAAAATTAAATTGGAGTGTCAAACCATGTGTGAAGTAAAATCCCACTCATCTTTCATATGTTGGATAAAGGATTAAAAACCCAATCAAATATTTTTGGGATAAGTCCATTAGAGTATCTATGCCAAAACCACAACCACTTGTTTATGTCTAGATAAGAATGATTTTATTGGAGTATCATACTCACTTTACTTATGAAAAATTATGAATTTTTTTGTACAAAATTTTTTAAATTTGAAAACATTTTTTGAAAATAATTTTGAAAATAAAAATTTTAAAATAAACAAGCTTTCCAAGTGATTAAGATATAAATATCACAAGTTAATCATACCCAAATCACCTTTAATGAATTCAAAGTGATGAGGAAGAATGTTTCTATTTTTGATATCACTAAATTAAATGTCGGTGCAAACAAATTCAAGAACAATATCACCTTTTTAAAAGTAATATCATAGAAAATAGTGTATCAAGTTAATGAGATTAGTAAAATAGTATTGGATAGTATTTTTAGAGATATTGATCACATTATTGTTATCACACTTTATAGGTATATATGATTATGTTATCCCAAAGTCCAAGAGAGTATGGTTCATCCATATAACTTGGGAGAAACAACTTTTCTTATTACTACTCTAAGAGACAAGGGATTTTCGTTATAGGTGAAAATTTCCACTTATACTCTTCTAATCTAGTTGGAATCCTCTTAAATTGGTATCAAAAAATATTAAAGGTAAAAATATGTTTCTTTGGTATAAAATAAATCACGGGGTTTTAGTTCATTTTAAATAAAAAAATCATTTTGGGGATTTTAAATGTTATTTCTTTATATTGGTTTGAAAATAATCACAAAGTAATACATTGAACATGATGTCTATATGGGTCATAGTAATGTAAATTATAATTCCAATCCTACTTCGATAAATATTTTTGTTCACTAGTTGATTGAATTCATCTAACATTGGCTTAAAATTAATTATCATGGGTGTTTTAATACTTATCATGATCCAAGAAAAACTTTTTTAGGAGTTTTTATTATATTTACTTTGGTTTAAAAAGTTTCCATCATAATTTTGAAAATTTTGAAAACCAAGGAAGAATTTATGTTTCATATAAAACTCAATTAAAACTATTAATTCATTAAATCAGAAAATTCATTAAAAATAGTTTCCTTAGTTGAACTGAAAATAACATCATCCATATAAATTTGAATAATTAATTAATCATTTGAAAAAAATTAAGAAAAATTGTGGAATAAGATTTTTCCATTTTGAATCATTTTACAAGAGAAATTTAGTTAACCTATCATATCAGGCATAAGGGGATTATTTTAAACCATATAGAGAATTTGATAACTTGAAAATAGAATTTGGAAATTTAATATTTCCAAAACTAGGTTTTTGGTCCAAAAAACGTTTTTATCAATAAAACCATTTAAAAAATATCTTTTTAAATCTATTTGGAAAATTTTGAAATTAAAACGACTGGTGAATTAAAATAATATTATAATAGATGAATTTCTAGTAGTTTTTACAAAGGTTTCACCATAATCAATACCTTATTTTGATTATATTTCACAATAATTCATGAATTTTTACGAATAAAATTTTCTTATTCAACAAGTTTCTTTTAAAAAAACACACTTGGTGGCAATAATATGATGGTTATCAGGATGCTCCATGAGAATCCTAATGTTGTTACCTTGAAATTGGTTGAAGTATTCTTGGATGGCTAGTATCCAATTTTCATAATTAATAGAATTATTAATGGAATGAGGTTCAAGGTGAGAGATAAAGTCTTGACTTTCAGCCTCATTTAATAGCAATATCCTAGTATGAGTTTCAGATTCAAATTCTCTGATAAAATTCTCAAGAGGATGGTATTTTAATTTAATCTAATACATGGGTAAAGAAGTAGAAGGGGATTCAACAAAATCTTCAATTTATTTAGAATATTAATGTTTAAGAAGGTTTAGACTTGGTTTTTCAACATCATCATCACTTTGTTGATGAGATTTAGGTATAGCCTCATCCAATTTGATATGAATTGACTCTTCTAGGCTCTTATTTCTCTTATTCAAGACATGTATGGCTTTAGTTGAGTTATAGTACCTAATAAAAATTCTTTCATCAGATTTAAGGTTGAAATTTCTAATACAGCCCTTGGTATTAAGGATAAATCATTAACAACTGAATACATAAAAGAAACCAACATTTGGAATTGTACATTTCCAAATTCATAAAGGGTTTCCCAAAGATTTTTTTTATGGGGACACAGTTAAGGATAAATCGTGCAGTATTGACTACCTCAGCCCAAAATAATTGAAGAATGGAAAACTCATTTAGGATAGTCCTATACATTTCCTAGAGGGTTTTATTTCATCTTTTGACAACCCCGTTTTATTTAGGTGTTCTAAGGAGAAAAAATGGATTTATGATAACCTTGAGAAGTGAAAAACTCATCAAAGTATTTTTAATCAAATTCTCCACCATATTCACTTATAAGAGAAAGGAGTTTGTAGCCTTTAATTTTCATCCTTTCTTGAAATTTTATAGACATTACAAGCCCCATTATTACAAGCTAAGATGAAAACTCATGTAAATATAGTAAATTCATCGATAATTACAAATGTGTAATTTTGACCTCTGATACTAGTAGCCTATGTTGGTACAAAAAGGTCAAGGTGGACTATTTATAAGGATTTAGAAGAGGAAACATGGTTTTTATATTAGAAATAGAATTTTTATTGTTCTAGGTTGGAGGGGTTTAGAAAATAAGTTATCTTTAAAATAAGATTTTTTTTAAATCATGTACTAGTATATTACATATCTTTCGGACAGAAGATTCAATATAATGATGCCTAGGAACCAATTACAAATAAAAACAATAATTATCTTGTGCACTTAAACACTAAGAATTTTGAATTTTTATAGATTTTAAATGAATAATATAAATATTTTTAAATCAAGATGCAGTAAATAAAGGTTTTTATTTAGAATTAAAAACACTACAAAAAAATTAAATGTAATTTTAAAACCATTATCATATAATTGACTAATACTTAGTCAATTATGATTCAATCCTTTGAAAACAAAAAATTTATATTAAAATTAAGAAGATTTGGGGAAAGAAATCATGTTTATAGTGGAAAATGTTTTATTGGAATCATCTCTAAATGTTACACTTCCTCTGTCAAAGTCCTCAAGATAATTGATTTTGGAAGGATCATAACACATGTGCCTCGATCAACCATTATCCATATACCAAATAGATTCTTGAGTTTTTCTATTAAGTCCTTTTTACTAAAAATTATTTAAGATACTATTGTTTTTGGTACCCATATATTGGGTTCACTTAAGTTAGACAATAAAGATTTTGGGATAAAAACTTTTTTAGAACAAAAATTTCCATTTGAAAAATGAGAATATATATAAATTATTTTTTTCTACCATATCTATAATTTTTAAAATTGAATTCATAAAAAATATAACTATATTTTTTTACAATAATAATAAAATTTATTTTGTGAAATTCCTTTTAAAAAATTATTCTTTTAAAATTGTTTTTAAATCAATACTGTTTTTAAAAATAGATCCCATTATTAATTTTAATAACATGTTCATATCCAAAAAAAATCATTAAAGATTCTTCTCCTTGATTAAAGTGAGAAAAATAATTTTTGACATCGTTATTTTGAAATTATATATTTTCACCATTTGGTGGTTCTTTTAATTTTAAAATAAAATAATAATTTATTTTAAAATTGAATATTTTTCAAAAAAAAATACTATTGAAATTCTTTTTAAGATCTTTTAAATTTTAAATAAGTTAACAAAAATCATATTTAATTTAATCTCTAGTAAAAATATAACATCTTAATAGCTTAAATAATATTTATAATAGGTAGAATAATAAGAACTAGAATATACGAAATTTAATTTTTCACACTGCTCAAGATTTTCCATTAAGAACATGGGGCATTCATTGCTTGATTCATATGTTGAAATTAAATCTTCACTCACACTCCAAGTTGAGGCCTTTATATCTCTGTTACTTTTTTTCTTATTTTTGGAATTTTTTTTCAAGGGACGGTCTGACTTAAAATGTCCATTATTTTGGCAACCAAAGAAATTAACTTCCATGTTTTAATGTGCCAACGAGCATGTATCCTAGTGGTACAGGCTCCTTATTAGCATCAAAAAGACCCCGGATCAAATCTGGGAAGGGACTAATTTTCCAGGGGTACTGTAACAACACTGTAGTAGGTCACTATAGTAGTACTGTAGCAGCGGCGACTATAGCGGCGGTGACACTGTAGCGGCGGAGGCACTATAGCAGGGGTTGTAGCAGCGGAGGTACTGTAGCAACCTGGGTACTGTAGTAGTACTATTCGCCGAGGGGCTCTCTGAGCCAAAAAATGGGCTTTCAAGCCTAGTCTTCAAGCCACATGGCCTTGGGACTTCGGGCTATGTAATGGGTCTCCCTCTACCCAGTCTAAAGTGGTCTTTACTTTAAATAATAAAAATGAGGCTTAGGCCCCAACATTTTAAAAAAAAAACTTCCATGTTTTGATGTTTATTTTTGAAGCATTGGGTATCTCATTTATTTTACAGGTACTTACTTACCCTTTTAGAAATTTGAGTGGTCTTTTATTTCCTTTCATAAGAGTCATTGTTGATAGATTTTAAAGTGACAATATTTTTAGTGTCTTTGACCTCATTTGATTTATTTTTAGCTTTCCATATCATAGTAATCTCATATTTCATGAGATATCCAATGAGTTCTCTAACCACTATGTTTTACATATTTGTATTCTTCAATATTGGTGACTTTAGGTTCCCAATTACTTGGTAAAACCCAAAATATTTTCTTGACTAATTTTTTTGAAGAAATATAATCACCAATATCTTTTCAGTTATTAAAAATATCAGTAAATCATGTAACCATTTTAGTTACAGATTCGCTAGGATGTATAGAAAAACATTCAAAGTCTTTTCTAAACATATCTAAATAGGTATATTTGGATTTGTTAGTTCCTTCATGAGTTGCATCTAAAAGTTTCCAAATTTTATAATCTATTTTTCATGTAATAATTTTATTAAATTTATTTTTATTTAATTCATAATTCATGGTATTTATATCTTTAAATAACTAATTTTAAAAAAGAAATACCACCTGGGGTACATTTATCTTCTTTCTTATTTGTAGGAGTATAGACATGTGTTATAATCTTTTAAATAGGATATCCAATATAACTAATAAAATCATAAATCCATTATTTCTAATAACCAAAATTATTTCCATAAACAAATGTAGCACGAACCAAAGATTTTCCTTTAGAACCATAATGGGTGTTTGAGAAATCCATTTAAAAATAGATATTTATTTGATAAAAACGATTATAGATTTTGAAAAAATAATGTTTGAAATAATTTGAAAACAGATTAATAAAAAATTAAAAACATTCATTGATACTAAATGTAGTAAAGATTAAGGTAAAATGAAAAATGTAGGTGAATTTATCTTTAAAAATAAAATAAAAACCACAAATATTAAAAACTTATTTGTAAAATATTTAGGAAAATAAAAAAATTCAATAGATAAAATAAAATAATTAATGTTTGAAAGTGAAAAAAAATAAAAAAAATATAATAATATAATAAAGAATGATTCGAGAATAAATCAATTAAGAACATTTGATGGATTTAAATATAAAAATTATTGAATGTAATAAATAAATGAAATTAAAAAAATTAAATGATAAAATATATTTGATAAGGAATTTAGAAAATAAATATAAAAGGAACCATACATCAACCACCCCAATAACTTAAAGATTTAATTTATTATCCCCTTATCTTTAAAGGTAGATTGTATACAAAAATTGTACCTTGATTTTTAGGTTATAATAAGAAACTAGAAATACAATAGAAACACTCTCCTTAACTGGAAAGATAGAAACCTAAATAATAATAGTCCCTTTACTTATTAACTTAATGGAAAGAAAACCATAGTCCCTCAATTTAATAACAGTGAGAAATATATATATAATAAATTGGGAGATTAGAATATTACTTGGAAGTAATAACTTTGTAGCTTGGTCTCAATCCTCTCCAAAAATATAACAAATTCTAGGAGAGAATGATAATAATATATATTGTGATTTGATATTACAAGTTGGTACACACTCTTTAAGGGGAAATAATATTTTATAAGGATAAATATTTGAGAGAAATTGAGGATTGTATAGCATTATAATTGGATATTGAATGAGAAAGTGAGTTTTCAAGACCACTAAAGACTCCATTTTGAGGATATAATACCATTGGCAAACTTATGGAATTCTTTAGGGGTATTTATTTATAATACATCATAGTTTTTGGAACTTTTACCACAATAAATTGTGGGTTTGGAAAATCTATATTGACACTACTATGTACTTGGAAGCCTCAATCAGGTATTCGATGGGGTTATAAGAACTCCATCAAATCTGGCTACTACCACTAGTTGGTCAACGCACCTTTATCGATTAGTCGGTGGAATCTTCTACGTGAGGGTTCTACTAACCATTATCACTGGTTATCTAGTTATCCTCTACTAGTTAGTTGATGGGGTCATATAATCCTGGAAAATATTCCACATGCTATCATCTAGCTGGTTGCACCACACTGGCTAATCAGTGCTAACTTTTTAACTTTTCTTCATGAAGTGGCTTCTATAATTACTTAGAAAAGACCTCATAGTTCTTTTATCCTTCTTCTAAGGCTTCAGAACATCCATTAATTTATATTCAAGGATTCTTTAAAGTGTTATATCAATATTTCATCATCCTAGATACACATCACTTAAATTAAAATATTAAATACTTTATGATTATTTATTATCATTAAAATATTTGAATTGTGGGAATCACAATAGAGGTACCTTATAGGGATAAGTGTGGTTAAAAAATAATATTATACGTTACACACATAGTTCTCTAGTAATTATTCCTAAGAAAGTAGTGTTTCTAAAGAGTATGTTAGAACCTTCCAAGTTATATTGAAATCAGTGAATCTCTCATGTTTTGTATTTATTGAAATTGGAGTTGTCATGGATAGTTTTCCTCCTCATTATAGAGATTAATTGGTAGAGTAATTTCTGAAAGAGATCTTTCTATATTAAAATATGCATAGATATAAGGTTATTATACAAAAAACAAGGTCTTTATAAGGTATGTATGAATCATATAATTTTGGTATCCTCTTGTTGTTATGGGGTTCCAAAAATTGGGATTCACAGAGAATTAAAATGGGTGAGATATTTATCTAGATCTCTCATTCCAAAAAATATTGAAATTTTAAGATTCGATAAGTTTTGACTAGGAGGAATCAAATTAACCCACTTAGGATACTACTTTATCTCTAGTTTTATCATCATGTGTTGGCATTCCATAGAATCCATACGATGAATAAGATCATCCAGTAGTTCTGATAATTGAATTTGATGTCACTATTCTAGTGGAAAATATTCATAATCAATTAGTGTTCTTGTCAAATAAGATGATTTGTGTGATATAAATTTAATGTGATGGATCAATTATAACTTTATGGGTCAAGAAATATACCCCCATTAAAGAGTGTTATCTAGAGAAGGTATGTCCTTGACATGAAAATCAAACATAGTGGGAATTTTCCCCCGGATAAATTTAGTACTTATTTTCTCAATCTCTTTTATTTTGGACTATAATTGAGTAATTAATTATTATAATTATAAAAATAAACTATTTTTATATGGTGGTTGGGTTGTGGATGTGGCCACACCTTCTTCTTCAATATATTCTCACCAAGTGTTTGATATTGTAATATTTAGAGGGTATCCCAAATGGGTTTTCCATAGACACTAGGTCTATAATTCATTCTCACATCCCTCTACGTGAGTGTAATTATCAATGTATTCCTCCTTTATATCATGTTTTTTATGGTTTCATGTTCTTTGAAATTTGTTGGGTCAACAATGATGACATTTTTTATAGGAGACCTCCAATAAGAAAGGAGTTCCTTTGAGAAGATATATCAAAAATATGTATATTCTTCATTCCAATTGATGATACTAGAGATAACACTTGTGGTAAAAATTCCATAGCCTCATGGGATGGGTTTTCCTCTAGGATTCACATATATAGGTGTAATTATATCTTTTTTATCTTCTTAGGATCATTTATTACCAAGTGTTGGATTGTTGGGAAGCTACTGTGAATACCACTATATCAGTTAATTCTTTTTTATATTGGTGAGGGGTTTCTTAAAGCCATCATCAAGTCTAGATTCAATGAAATATTTGGACTGTTTCTAATGACAATCTATTGTTTCCCCTAGGAAACTACCGGTATATTTCAATTGTCCTAAAGAATATTATAAATATATAGGATGTGGTCCTAATTTCGAGTTATAGTGGTTGGATACCCCTTGATGGAATCTCCTTATGGGCACCCCTGTATAGATGAATAGGGTAACCACAGCTTCCTCTAAAACTTATTATATAATTAGGGTCACATGAATGTGATGGTAACTATGGTTAATATAATCTATCCTTGGAAGATCATGTATGGTTGTATTGATGATGTGAAAATCCTCATTTAGCTATCTAACATAATAAAGGATATAATTTTTTTGCTCTAGTGATATGAACCTGAAATTTTTGTTCATTGTCATAGGTAAAACTTACTTCATCATGTCCTGACATTGGTAGGATGGATCTTGGGAATCTATCTCATATTGAAATTCATAATTTTCAATTGAATATGGAATTGATCCATTGAGATGTTATTCTCATTGCATATGATTTTCCTACTAGATTTTGTGGTATTGGTTCGGTGATAGCAAGTGCCAGGGTTATGGTGCGATGTATTTCATGGAATCCAAGGAATACATCTAGAACATCACCTAGTTGTAATAAATTTCTTGAGGATTCTTGTGGGTACTACCAACTTATCTAATGATCTTTTAATTCAATGCTATATTCAATTATTCCATTTGGAACTAAAGGAGTTCAAGGAGGTCAAGATAAATTAAACCAATAATAAATCTATAAATGCATCATCATAAGAAAAGGCATTCTCGGTCAATATCTTTCATAGGTAAAGTATTTATTTTAGTTTCTCTATTATTTTAATGCATAACCTCACAATTGTGACCATTTCTTATCCGTGCGGACCAATTTTCCAAAGTAATGGGATTCACTTTGACTTTATCAGTAATGCCTTGGTTTACACATTGGTTAAAATAATGGGAGGTTGATCTCATCTCACCCTTTTAGATAGAATTATTTTATACTCTGAGAATATCTTAAATATTTAAGATATGTTTATGAATCCTACCTAGTCATAGTATTACCATCGGTTACCATCGTTCAAGTGATCAATCAAAATCATGAATCCTTTTAGTGATTATATTAAGTTTTAAAGTTGTATGGTTTAGTGCTATATAATTTTTAATCATCTTGGAAGGTGGTAGGTGTTGTTGACTTTTTATTAGTCCCTTAAGATGGGATTACTATATATCTCTATAAAGGTAATTATAACCCATATAGTTTGGTTTAAATTAACAGGACATGTCATACATTTTAGGTTGTGTGACAAGGAATAATTTGGTGCCTTTAAGGTCATACATCCAAGACCAAGTACAGTTTCCTTTAATTTCAAGCATTTGTGACCTAATGGATAT
Source organism: Viscum album (assembly GCA_963277665.1). NCBI lineage: Eukaryota > Viridiplantae > Streptophyta > Magnoliopsida > Santalales > Viscaceae > Viscum > Viscum album. The sequence continues at coordinate 1,769,664,460 of OY728132.1, forward strand.
TAGGATTGAACCTCAAATATTCACCCTACTTATCCTAGTTAATAGGAATAAAATCCTATGTAGTTCAGGTTGAACCATTTAAAGTTGTATTTTATGATCGGTATATGTTGTTTAACATTGTGTGGCAAGGACTATTCTCTATATTGTTTAAAGTCATAAAACTAGGACAAGTAGGTTAAATATTCCTAGAAATGGTTTTGTGTAATTATGAATGAGTATCCCATTTTGGTTCTTCATATTTTTTGGTATCTAACTATGAGGATGTATTGTTCGGGCTTACACCAAGTATAAGAACAATTTTTGGACATCCACATCTTATATATTGGTAACTAGTCAAGGAAGGAATACTATATCATAGGGGATACAATCCATTCAAGAATTGTTTAATCTTATTCATGGGTTAATCATAAGGATATGGATCATTGAGTGGACCATGAATGAATTCATCACTGAGAATATTAATATGGATTACAATTAGTAGGAGAAACAATTCTATTTAACCTAAAATATAACTCTACTTAATGTATGTATTTAGGGATTACATAAAATTTGAGGCCCTTATATAGATCCTTGGTCTAACCTAAAAGATGAATCAACTGAAGGATGGTTTTGAATCTGACACCATATTGGAGGCCTATAGATATTCATTACTAATTGAGTGGACCATTGTGTCTAACTCTAAAATTGGTTAGCTCGGATAAGTGTTATGGTCTAGGAGGAGTTCCACCAGTATCCTAACAGTAGGGACCCTCACTTTCAATGGAACACATTGTTGTAAACACCTAAAGGGTCCTATTAGTGATGGAGTATTTACTAAATAATTTATTTTATCAAATGAATATATGGTTAAGGTGTGTAAGATGATGTTCATAGCTCAACCACATATCTTAGGAAGCCATAGAGGAGGCCTATGTAAGTAAGTTCACATGGTATGGGACCTAGGAGAGGTGGATTATGAGTATAGGGATTTGGGAAAAGTGACACTGAGGTATAGAGACATAGGAAATGTGGGGCCTATGTATAGGGACCAGGGTGAATTAATGCCCTGGTATAGGGACCTGGGTGAAGTGGCTCCAAGGTGGGAGACCTGAGTGAAGACATTCTCATCCATGGGACAAAAGAAAATTATCACCTTATTATAGGGTTCCCTTGATGTGTTTCCCAGGTGTAAGTTTTTGCGAAAAAAATCACCTTGATGGTGTGAATGGAAGAAGTTTTACCCTAATAAGGTACCTAGCAAAAGTGTAACCGTACTAAATGGACTCAAGATAACCTAGGCATGTGGTGCCTTAGTTATTTTCTCCTAGGTGAGATTATATACCTAGATACTAAGAATTATCCATCTAAGATGGTGTCTTTTGACCTTGTTTTGAAGGGGGTGTTATTCATGAAGGTTTTGGTTTTAACATCTTCTAATGATAAAATTAACCTTAATTTCCATGTTTAACCTAATTTTCCAACTTAAAATAAAATCACTTGAATGGGAGGATGGAGGCTTGGGCACATGCATGGGGTTCTCTATGCATCTCTTGATTCTTATCAGGTTTATTGTGAAGATATGGTAGGCTTATGGTATTATATATTGGAAAAGAGAGACTATATCATGGTAATAAATGGGTAACCACCTATCATTCCCTAGTATATGGGTTCCTAGTGCAATATTTCTTACCACACAAAGGACTTGATCATATTGAAGATCCTAGGCATACATAGGGATCGAGGTGAAGTTACCTAGGAATGATGGGGATTACACAAAGATGATGATGTATTGAGCTATGTCATATATTTATACAGTATGATAATCTCAGTGGTACATACGTATAAGGGTGAATGAGTCCTAGGCATGTGTTTAGAGTTGGGCACGAGTTTCGACATGAAAAAAATATCATGATATAACTCTAACTTCAAAAGTTCATATCTTTTTATCCATAATTTGTATTGGATCCAAAATTAGTAAAATTGGATTTTGGAAATTGAACTATGCAACTTTCCATATTTTCCCCCATAATAATTATTTTCATAAGACAAAACAATTTCCATAAGACCCTCAAATGGGTTTTATGGTTTCAATACCCTTTTCACTAGTAATGGATGAAATTCATAGACTAATACTGATTCGTGATTCTCACCACAGCATCATCGAACTAGGGATGTTTTTTAAGGAATATCCATCCCTTAGTGATTGATAAATCATGTATCACAAGGAGAGACCATTTTTTCTTATTCATGTTGATAGATACATTTCTTCCCACACTTTACCTATGTTTTTTTGGGAGATTATCATATCATGGATTCCCAAGAAAAGTTCCTGGAATAAATTTTTCACTGGAAAAAATACTTGGTAATTATTAAATCATGTATTTCTATGTTATTATTCTAATCATATATATCAGTTTCATTTGTTGTTTTATAAGTAATTAGTTGTCTTATAACATGTTTTATTGGAAACTTCCTCCAATTATATGTGTATTTTTCTTCTTGGTCCTAATCAAAAATTCCATATACTATTGATAAAGGTTTTAGGAGAAACTGGTAGAATTTTTTATAATATATGGAAGGTTTCAATAGAGTAGAATCATGTTAGGTTTCTTAAAAAAATAGGAAAAACATTAGTTCATGACAACCTAGGTTTTCGTGTTCTTTTTTGATATCAACAACATGGTATGAATTTGGTTTTCATATTTAACAATGTAAAAATTTTATCATAATGGGTATTGGTGACATATAAAAATTATAATTTTCATAGAAAAATCCAAAACCTTCATGAAAATATATATTTAAAAGTTGAATTTAAGTGATATAAACAATTAAAAACCTACCTCTTTAAGTTGGGTTGAACCTTTCTCATTCAATTCACTTGACAAATAGCCTTGTGAAAAATATAAAATAATCTTTCATTCATAGGTAATCCACCAGTTGTGAGATTAATATATCAAATCTATAGGTTACCCCTTCCTTAATATTATTTTATCATTTTAAATTAATGAATAAATAAAGAAAAGGATATATATTTGATTACTTATTATCACATGTTTTTTATTTTCAATGAGGCCTACATAAACTTCTATATCCTTCCTTAAATTAGTAAAAAATTATCCAAATAAGATTATCTCCACACATTTCATAAACCTTTGATGTAATAAATATAGTACATTTCTTATAAAAGTAATATATATTGTGACTCATTCTCCCTTTAAGTTGATAACATTTAAATAATTAAATAATGTATTTAAACATCATTATATATTTCATTTTACAAAAAATATTTTTTCAAATTATATTAAATGAAATGATAAATTTAGGTACTAAGGTGATATCCCATATTTATAGATATGATATCCCATATCACTAACCATTGTTATCTATATTTCATAAAGTTATATAGCCCATATCATTGGTATAAATATTATATTTATTGTATGTATATTTTTTAACCACAAAATTTCAATAAATAATATTATACTTTATGAATTTAAATTATTTTGTGTAATTTTGGTGTTATTATGTGTTAATTAAAATAATGGAAAATTTGAATTTTGGTCTCGAAAAATAGGATGTTCTTAGAATTGGGACTCAAATTTTGATTTTTAGGGTTAGAAAATGATTTAAATGCAGGTGGATAAGGATTTGATTCATCTTATTTGAAGCTATAGTATTTTTTTTATTAAATAAATTAATGAACCATCATTTGAGTTCACTCATTATGTAATTTTCCTCCTATTTTTGTTAAAAAATTAATTAATTATATTAAACTAGAATAATTTTAAGTTTTTTGAGATAAATTTAAGTGGCTAAAAATGTTTTGAAATGATTTGAGATTAATGGAGATGAAATCTGGATGTTTTGGAGTTGCAATAGTTGGGAGATTTTATAGTTGAATATTCGTAAAAAAAATTACAATGGAATCTATACATAGGAGTCACCCTAAATTTTCATTTAAAATGTAAGAATTGCATGCAAAAAAAGGTATTAATTAAAGGTTACCATATGTTATGTAAGGGTAACCTAAATTTTCTCTAAGATGCATAATGTAAAAAAATTCAATATGTAAGGGTTATCCTATAGAAAAGGAAATACATAATGGAATCTCTAAGGAAAATACGATACATAATGGTTTTATAGACCTTGAAGATTGAGAATTTGAAATTGTGTTTTTCTATTTTTTTATACAATAGGTTTGATTTGGAATAAAATCAATGGTTACTATGATATATATAAGGGTCAGAAACATTGATAAAGTCTCTAATATGTAAAGGTTTTTGATACATTAGGGTTATAATAATTTTTTAACTCCTCAATATGTAATGGTTACTCTAATGTGTAGGGGTTTGTAAAATTCATAAATTCCGTAATACATAAGGTTCACTTTACTGGTACCTAAGGGTTAGGAGAATTGGTAACTCAATAATACATAAAGGTTACTATGAAATGTAAGGCAGATATGTAAGTGTTACTCGATATGTAAGGGGTTTTAAAATTTTCAAAACAATGTGTTTGATGGACATTGAATCATGAGGATGGTGGATATTTCATGTGGTTTTCCCTAGGGGAAATCTTATGCCACAATAGGGGTTTTCAATTGAGGTTCCCTAAGAGGTAGTAGTGTCAAAATTCTATATGTGATTGTTTACACCATGAATTATACAGTTATTTTTATAATTTGACCCTAGTAAATGAGGTCGAGTTTTTGGTTTTGGTCATATAAGTTATGCAATTTCATGACCTGAGGGAATGCACCATAAGGGTGTATGGTAAAGGCGTTGTACCTTGAACCCTGTGGATCATGTTGTAATTTTCCTTCTATCTAGTTTATTTTAACTAAAGGAAGGACAGTTTTTAGGCTTCAAATTTACAAACCCCCTAGGTAATTCCTCATTTTTATGGATGTATGAGTAGGGGGAGGTCAATCTCCTCTACCATTACTCTTCTCCCTTTAAAACTCCTTGATCTGTGGAAGTTAAGGTGGTTTTTTTAATTATTTATATGATTTTATTCTTATTCCTTTATTCTTATCCTCTCTTTTTATCCACTAGCCTTGGTGTTTTCATGCTTGTATGGATTGAAAATTCCCACAGGACATTGGGTAATAGTTTGAATATGATAGGTTTTTAGTGTGATTTTTTTATAAAAAATAACAAGATGATTAAAATACTAGGTTATATGTGGATTCAATGAGTTATGTCACTTATTTGAGTTATTTATAGATTTCCATTAGTTTATATAAAATTGATTGATGGGTTAAGATGAAAAGTTTTTTATTTTATGTGACAAAGGTTTATGTGGACATCAAGGGTGGTGTATACCCCATTACTTGTGGTTTAAGGAATGGGAGATTTCTTAGTGGGTTGTTCCTTGATTATTACATAGGTAATGATTATATAATTGATTTGGTTTAAAGTATAAATTTACAATAATTGGATAAAAATTTTGTTTATTGATGGATCTAGAGCCACTTTTAGTTAGATGATGGGTGATGGATCTAGATTGATCTTGGTTGATGTTGGTAGATGATTTACACATGATGGAAATAAGTACAATTAAGGTAGTTGGTACCTAAAAATATCCTTAATATTTAATAATTATGTTATGTATAATGTTATATATATTCACCCTAATTTTTTTATTTACATTGAATTGAAAATAAATTTTTTCTTTTAACCCTTGTAAATTAAGCAAAAGTGTCTTGGTCCATGATGGACCCTTGAATGCTAATATGTATTCTTCAGTCACTGATGGCCTTTAGATTGAACATAAATAGGTTCTATGTTCTACATGTACCATATATGGTTACAAATTCAATGAATGGAACATATTGGATAATATAATAGGTTCACCTAGTTTACTCTTAGTAGGGGATTATGATGGATTGGAAATGGTTGGCCTAGGAGTAGATGATATAGAACCCTAAGTTTCCATATAGCCTATTATCTAGTTGATCAGTGTGTGGGATGAGTGTTACCCCTATATATGTTTGTTTTTAAGTAACACTCTGGGATTTTATGAAATATTTTTTCAAACAAATTTAATTTCTTGGATAGATTGTGTAACAGACAACACCGTGTTTTAACGAACCGTGATATACTATTAATATTATAATTTAAAAATGATTGTTATAACCTAGCTGTTAAACTTAAAAGTATATATAATAATAAAAATATTTTTAAAATTAATTATAATGGTTTTATATAAATAAAACATATTAATAACAATGTACTTAATTTTTAGTAAATTATTTATATTCTTTGAAAATACCTTTTTCTCTTAAAAAATGTTTTTCATTATTTTTTCTAAAAAATATTAAAAGAAATTTCTGAAAACAATAGAAAAATTATTTGTTAAAATAAGATTTATTTTTTAAATTCACATGTCAAAATTATCTTTTAGTGAAGTTTTGATAATTTTATAAAAATATTACTTTTTCTATGAATAGTAAAAACATACTAATATTTATTAAAAAATAACTTTTCATTTAAAGAATTTACAAGAACCATTATACATTAAGATGATTTTAAAAATAAAATTAGTTAAATTATATATATATATATATATCCAATTTATTTATTTGGAATCAATATCATACTAAATTGTGATATTAAAACTATTTATACTTAGAAAATAAATCTTTGGAAAATAGATTTTTCACCATCTTTAAAGGTTTAATATTAAATTAAATTATGCCACTTTTGTGAATATAATTTCTAAAAAATGAATTTAATATTTCAAATAATCATAAATAAAATTATATAATAACATCAAATTATTTTTTATCCATAATTATTAATTATTATTATTATTATTATTTACTTTGGTTAATGTTAAATTGGGTTTTTCAGGGGTTAAACTAAAAAGAGAAGTTTTAAAATGGCCATAAAACTTGTTAAAATCCTATTTTTTGGATATATTTTGACCTTATAAATTATAAGGTTCTATAATTATTCATTTTGGAGCCTTTTTCATTTTTAAAATGTGTGTATACCTTTTTATTTTCAAACATTCCCAATATGTCCTCTCCCCCACTTAAGAACAGCCACCCCCTCTCTTCTCCTATTTACACTTAAAAAGTATTTTGGTTCTTTCAAGACTTCTCAAAATCCATTACGTACCTACATACCCAAATCCTAAAAAACATATTTTAATTAGAAAACCCTCCTGAGATTTATTTTTTCGAAAACCTAAAGTGGTTTCCCAAAGAAGACAAAATGTTCTTAACCAATAGTTTTTATTTTATTTCTTCTTCCACCTCCTCAAAATGTTATTAAAATATTATTATATAATAAAATAATTATCTAACATTTAATTATATAATATTATTCCTATTTTATAATGTAAATTCATCTCTTCTTTTATTAAATGGAAAACAAAAGTATCGATCACGTGTACAGCTGATTGTCGCCTTGCAAACTAATGTAATTCGTTTTTCATCACTGCCTCTAACAACCAGAGATAATAATGGATATAATGTTTATATATTATATTTATAAAATTATTATACTTCTATAATTATAATCTTACATATACTTTCTTTCCATTCAATTTTCTCAAAAACGATAATGCCGCTTGTGCGTACGTGTGGACTACCACCTCCACAATGTGAGGTGATGCATTTTTCATTATATTTTAAAAAGGATTGTAATAAGGAGAGATTAAATTAATATATACTATATATATGATTTAAATATTATTCTTGAAATTTTATTTAATATTTTCCTTTTTTTCAATTTATCCGTCAAAAAAATGGAAACAACATTCATTTGTACCTATGGTCTACCATATCCATGAACGGTGTAATTCATTTTCTATATCTAACTTTTATTGATTGGTATAAATTAATATATAATGAATATATATGATATTTATATCATGCTTAAATTTTTATATATTATGGAACTACTATCAAAGTAAAAGGATAAATAATACCAAACCAAAACATACATGAAAAATGAAGTAGTTATTACCTGAAACAAGATTTAACAAGGAATTATTAATAAACGAGCAATAAAAAGTTATAAGTAAATAATATATGTTATGATATATATTATTATGGTTATTTAATATATTTATAATAATCCTATATTTATTATACAGTAAGTTTTAATGTGTAGGAAGAAAGTTGATTCTTAAGGTAAGGGATTTTCGTCTCACTTTTATTTATATGGGACATATGCCATATTCACTACTAGTTTAGTTTTTGTGGTCTATATATTTAACTCGAATTAATTTAATTAATGTTATAAAGAAAATTATAGTTATATTAATATCAATATATGGTTATTTAATTTATTGGTCTTATGATTCAAAATTTACTCAAGTGGTAAAGGTTTTATGTTACAATCTCATTATTCAATGGGACTATTTGTGAATAAGTTTAAAATGATAAAATATTATGATATACCTCTCAATAAAATCATGAATTTTTTATTTCTATGGTTTTTTATAGATAATAAATGTTTTAATTTCATTTTACCCACTTTAAGTACTCAATAGACAGAAATAATGTCTTTAAAAAAATTGACTTTATTTCTCTCTTTGATTAAAAACCCTTCTTGTTACATGTCCATGTTTTCTAAAAATGTTTTAAAGAAAGTTTCTGATGTTCTCTAATGATTTTTTAAAGAAATTTTTACCCATTTTTTATTTTTTTAAATAAAATAAATCTTATTTTCACTTTCTAAAATGGGTTACGTTGGACTTTTTACCGAAACATGAATGGAGTATTTGTTTTAATGTGTACGAAATGAAAGTTATTTCAATCCATTAAGATTGATCAATGATTTAAATATTCCAATACAGTTTTACAAGGTTTTTACTGAAAAAAAAAATTCTTTAACATTTGGTAAATTTTTATATTTTAAATAAGTGATTTCAAATTGGAAAGGATTTTTTCCTCAAAAATGTTCTGATTGATCTTTCGATATAATTTTTCATCTATGATGATACAATTTGATGTTACTTAAGCATTATTGGGGATATGATCCAATGATACCATACTTATTCTTTATCTATAAGTTTTATGTTTATGATGATAAGATTTTTATGAAACTCATTCCTCTTTCATAGGTTTTGCTATGACAAAATGATTAAATATTTATGAAACCTATTTCTTTTCCATAGGTTATGCTATGATGAAATGTTTATGAAACCCATTTATTTTCATGGGTTCTTATATGATACTTTTTTTTGATATTTGGGAACACATGTATTCTTTTCATTATGTTATGTGTGGTAAAAATATCTCCTATTAATTCATTGGTTAAATATTGGTATCTCGTGAGATAAATAGGACTGGAATGGGGAGTGAACCTAGTTCAATAAGGGACTCTGACCACTATGAAGGTCTTGGTAGTGAACCTTGAATACTATGATGGTTTGGGTAGTGTACTCATTCAACTATTATATCCTTTTAAATGATCCTTTACTTCTAAAGAAATGATTTGATATTATTATTTATATGAAAAGAAAATATATCTCTTATAACAATGTTATGTTCTCATGGCCTTTTATTTTTGATTACTTTTTTATTCATATGTTATTAATTGTAAATATTTATTCCATGACACAATATTATGATCTATGATATTCATGGTATTATTTTCAAATGTTTTTATTATGTTTTGAAACCCTTATGATCATGTTATGTCGATATCTCCCTTATTCACCCATACTAAGCATCTGAACTCACCCTTACTTGTGTTTCCTTTCCCTAAGTTATAAAGAAATGTATTATGTATGATATGTATAAGAAGTTTTATAGTTATAAATAACTTATTGGGATATTTTTTGGTTCACTTATGAACCATTTTTTAGGTATCAAATTTTCCAAAGGAACTAGACCTATAAGATTCTAGTGTGAATTTTTATGTTATGTAATGAATATTCATCTACTAAGATATAGTATATATGTTTGAAAATTATGTATCTATATAGTTTTTATCAGATTAAGTTTTAGTTCACCTTTGGAAATAATTAATATAAAACATTAGTAATATCCATAGGGATATGTCTAAGTATAAGTCTAAGGATAAGTCAAAGTATAGGAAAATGTCTATAAATTTTTATAAAGGATAAAGTGAGTGGTTTCAGAGTAATTACATCCCTTTTTGGATACTATAAGTGGATGAGGATCTAGAACAATTGTACCAAGGGGTAACAACTCTAAAAAAGGTTACATTGAGCATGACTCAATTGTCACTTGGTGGATGAAAAAGGGCATTGTTGCACACCTAGTTTGACACACTCAAGGTATAAACTTTAAAATTTTAAAAACTCTTAACAAACCATCATGAAGGATTTTAATAGATAATGAACATGAATTAACTAGATTAAACTTAAGGTTTAATTTATTTAAAATAACGTTTCATGATTTAGAAATCCTAAAATTTATTTTTCAGTATTTTGTGGTTTTCCTATTATTATTTTTGTTTCTCACACTATGAATTTGGTTTTAGTCAATGGTCGGAACCCAAAGTAATTGTGTTAATATTTAATGTTATAGAAAAATGAAATTATTTTCCACATGAGAAACCAAATTTTATAGGATATAGAATTAAACATGTCATTTTTATGCTCACACAATTCTCTTAAGCTATGAATCATGCTCAACTTTCAAATGAGAAAATGAGGGAATGATATTTTCTTGAGTCCTTCATGACGAAACATCCACCTTATTTTATTGGTTCCACTGGTCCACTAATCACTGATCAATGGATCAGTACCACTAAAAAGATATTTTTCATTCTCCAGTGTTTGGAACATGACAAAGTATGTTTAGTTGTCTATCATTTGGAATGTGAAGTAGATCAATGGTATAATCTCATCAATAATATGAAGAAACATGATGAAATTGAATCCATGGAGTGGGATGAGTTTATGATCTTATTTTTTAATATTTACTTCCCTTTAATCTTTTGTACGAAAATAGAAAAGTAATTCATTGAGATAAATTATAAGGATGATGAATATTTTGGTACCTATGAGGAAAATTTTACAATTCCTTCAAGGTATGTTTCTTATGTTGTCATATAAACTAAAAGTAAGGTTGATTGATTATTCATTGGATTAAAACTAAGTCTTTATAGGGTGTTATCCATAATATATTTCAGTATCTATTAATAAATAATTCTATTTGTTGTCAATATAGAAATATATATTGGATTTCCCTATATATATCATAGTTTTTACATGAAAAGAAATATATAATTCAAATGAAACTCTAAAAACCATGGAGATAATAAGATGATCTTTCCATAATGAATGACGAGTGAAAGGAAAAATGGAGGAAATTATCTTAAGGTTACTGGTAAATTTTTTAAGTGTGGAAAGTAATTACATCATGAAATAAAATTCCAAAGTAATGGGAAGAAGTTAACTAATGATGAAAATAAATATAATGCTTCATATAATACCCTACCCACACTCCAATGTTTTGAATGCAATTATTATGGGAATTATACTAATCAGTGCAAAAATATGAAGGTTGATGATTATGATCTATGATAAAAACCTCTGAATCCAAGAGAGAAAGTGAAATCCCATGTGATCAATATTTTTTATTAGGGTTAAAATAACGATGTGGTAAAAGGTAAACTTACCAACCACTCTAGAAATGATATTTTATTATTTGATTTTGGATCTACCCACTCATTTATATCTAAAGAATTTGATAAGGGTATCAAAATACCACCTCAATTATTAGATGTTGAATTATCACTAAAAAACCTCCAATGGAATAATGATCGCATCTCAATTCTATGATTATTATCTAATTGATGTTTATGAGAATTTTCTTCTTACAAATATTTTCATTCACCCTATAATTTAATATTATGTTTTCTTATGCAAGGATTGGTTTTCACTATATAAATCCCACATCAATTATTGAACAAGGGAAGTCAAATTTGATATTATAAACCAAACTATTCTTGTTTATCAGTGTGATGATAAATACTAACTTTTAATAGAAATCACATCCATTGTATGGGTCCTGATTCCCATTCAAAATGGGTGTTAATCTTAGATATTTGGGTAGAAACACAACATAAATGATATACCTATTGTGTGAAATTTTGTTGATTTTATTTTCAAATATTTTCTTAGTCTTCCACAAAATTGTGAATTTGAGTTCTCAATAGAACTAATACTTGGTGACACACCTATTTCAAAGACTCCACATATAATGGAATTGATTTAGTTGAAATAATTAAATAATAAACTCTAGGATAATCTTGAAAATGGATTTATTGGACCAAGTGTGTCACTTTGGGATGCACTTATTCTTTTTGTTAAGAAGAAAGATAGATTGATGTGACTCTATATTAATTATTGGGAGATAGAAAATATCACAATCAAGAAAACGTATCCCCTACCTCATATAGATGAGTTATTTTATTAGTTTTTTATTGTTCAATACTTTTCCAATATTTTATTTCATTCTTGATATCATAAATTGAGGACTAAGAATGAGGATATAGCCAATATAGCCTTCCACACAAGGTATTGACACTATGAATATATAGTGATTCCATTTGGTCTTACTAATTTCCCCGCCATATTTATGGATTTAATTAATATATTATTTATATATTACCTTGATTTGTTTTTTGTAGTATTTATAGAAAAATATTCTTATCTATTAAAAGAGTAAGGAAGAGCATGAGGATCCCTTGATAATTTCACTGGAGACCCTAAGGAAGGATAAACTATATGAAAAATTTATAAAGTGTGAATTTTTTCCATAAAAGGTTTCCTTTTGGTCCATATGATATAAATGGAGGGTATATCTATCCATCCATAAAATAACAATGTTATTGAATGTTGTCACAAACTAACCACTTTTAAAGAGTTCAAAACATATCTTGGTTTGGGTAGATAATATTGATGGTTTGGGTAGAATTTATTATGAATATCTAATCCACTCACCAAGTTAACTTGGAAGGGATCCAAGTTTCTCTGGATGGATGAATATGAGGAAACTTTCAATGAACTGAAAAGAATATTTGTAAAAACACTTGTTCTTACATTACCCTATAGTAGAGAAGGTTTTTTAATCTATAGTGATGCATATAAGGAGGGTTTGGGATGCATTATTATGAAGAATTCCATGGTTATATCTTATGCCTCATAAAAAATGAAGGTTCATGAGAAAAATTACACAACACTTGATTCGGAGTTAGTTGTGGTAAAATTTTCATTAAATATATAGAGGCATTATATTTATAGATAAAAGTGTGATATATATACTAATAAAAAAAGTTTAAAGTATATATTCACATAAAATGATTTGAACATATGATAAATAATATGGTTGGAGATAATTAAAAATTATGACTACTCAATACATTAACACCCTAGGAAGGTGGACAAGGTGACCAATTCCTTAAGTAAAAGGGATCATGTTAGCTTATCTATGATAAGGATCGCAGAAGATCCAATATTTCTGGATTTCTAAAGGGTGGATCTGGAGATACTGAAGGAAGGATTAAAATCTTATAATTATTAAATAAGTGTTCAATAATATATCCAATTGAAGATTCAAGAGGCGTAGAAGGATTATATAAAGATGAAGAAGAAGGTCAGAAATGTTCCTAAGTTTAACCTTGATTATGATAGAATGATAAGGTTTAGGAACTATGTATGCATTTCTTATATACTTGATTTGAAGAATAAGTTATTCTAGGAAGCTCATTGTCATTCATTCTCTATTCATCCTATAAGTACAAAGATTTATAGATATTTGAAATAGTATTTATAGTGGGATGGAATGAAGAGATATATTTAAGAGTTTGTATCTTGTTGCTAGGTATGTAAACAATTTAAGGCTGAGAGGCAAAATTTTAATGGGATATTACAACCATTACCAATACCAAGATGTAAATGGGAAATAATTTCCAGGGATTTTTTCATCAAACTCCCCAAAACATATAAAGAGAAATATTCTATATGGGTTGTAGTTGATCACCTTACACTGTTGTAACACATCGTCACTGTAAAATAATATTTCTCTATATATCAAATTTCTAGGATATAAATTAAGTGGTAAGTTTACATGGATTACCACATTATATTGTATCTGATTAGGATCTGAGGTTTACCACAAAGTTCTAGATAATTCTTTAGCAATATATTGATACAAAGTTGTGTTTTATCACTAAATATCATCCTGATAAATATTTTCAATCTGATAGAATAATTATAACCTTATAACACAAGATAAGATCTTTTTATATAGATTCCAAAGGTGTTTGGGATCAACACCTTCCTTTGGTTTAATTTTATTACAATAATAGCTTTCACTTGATCATTTAGATAACTCCTAATAAATCCCTCTATAGAAAGAACTGTAGAAATAAAACATGATTGGATGAAATATGAGAAGTAATTCTATTGGCACCTAAGATAGCTGAAAAAATTAAACATAAGTTTAGATCCGTTAAGAAACGCATAAGGGAGGCTCAAAGTCCACATAAAAGTTATACCAATAATCATTGATGTGATCTTGAGTTTTATGTTAGTGAGAAGGTTTTCTTATGAATTTATCCATGGAATAAGGTTATGATATTTAGAAAGAAAAATATATGATACCTAGGTATATTTTCTCTTTAGATATTATTGACCGAATAAGGATGGTTACTTATCACTTGGCGCTTCCACCAAACCTCTATCAAGTCCACAATGTATTCCATGTATCTCTTTTGAAGAAGTACATATGTGATCCTTCACATGTGCTAAACTTGGAAGTCATATTTTTGGATCATTATCTTTCTTAAGTATAAAAACCTATAGAGATTTTTATTTTAGATATAAAGATATATAAAACCAAAAAACTCAGATGGTTAAAGGTGTGTGGTCAAAACACCAATTTTAGGAAGCTATGTGGGGACCTGAGGATGTAATGAGACAAAAGTATCATCATTTGTTTATATAGAAGTGACAAAATTTTGAGGGATAAATTCATTTTAATGGGGTTATAATGTAATACACCAATATTTTATGAAATATATTTTTTAAAATAATTTTAATTTATTCGATAGTTTGTTTTACATGCAAAATCAAGTTTTAACAAACTAGGATATACTATTAATATTATAATTATAACATGATCATTATAACCTATCCATTAAAATTTTCAGTAAGAATGGGAATAAATAAATTTTAAAAATTAATTATAATGGTTTTATATAAATAAAATATATTTAATAAAAATTAATTAATTTCTAGTTAATCCTTTATTTTCTTCGAAAATACCTTCTTCTCAAAAAAAACATTTTTTCTTCTTGTAAACAAATAGTAAAAGTATTTTTTTCCAAATTTATAAACTTTATTTTAAAAAAATAGATTCATTTTTTAAATATAAATTTAAAAATTAACATTGACTAAATTTTTGATAATATTCTACAAAGATTATTTTTTTGATAAATAGTAAAATAATACTATTTTTTATTAAAAACTATCTTTTCATTTAAAAAATTTACAAGCTCCATTTTATTTTAATATGGTCTTAAAATTTAAATTAGTTCAAATATATATATATATATCCAATTTAGTTTATTGGAATATATTTCATATTGAATTTTTATATTTAAACTTTCTATACATATGAAAACTTTTTCTTTGGAAAACCTTCTTTTCATCGCATCTTCAAGTTTAATTTTAAATTACATTTTACCACTATTATGAATTGAATTTTAAAAAATAGATTCAATATTTAAATTATTATAATTAATATTGTACAACACTAACCATAATATTTTTTCATAACGAAAACTAAAAAATTAAAAAATTAATTACTACATTTAAGGTTAAAATAGGTTTTCTAGGGGTTAAACTAAAAAGATAAGGGTTAAAATGACCTAAAACTGGTCAAATTAATATTTTATGGATATATTTTGATTTTAAAATAACTAAATTTTTATAATTATCCATTTTGGATCCTTGTGTTATGTTTAAAACATAGGTATACATTTTTCTTTTTAAATATTCTAAGTGTGTCCTCTCTCCCACTTAAAAATGGAAACCCCCTCTCCACTTCTCTTCACACTTCCAAAGAAATTTGTTTCAACCATAAACTGACCAAGTAATTTACTTAATTCCCTCACCATGTAATATAATAATTATTTCTATTATTAAACCCTCTTAAGATGGATTTTGGTGCAAACCAAAAGATGTTGTCCAAAGAAGTAGCAACGTTCTTAACCGGGCATTTTTGTTTTATTTATTATTCCACCTCCTTAAAATATTATTAAAATAGATTTATATAATAAAATTAGTATCTTCCATAAATTTAGATTCTATTTTTTTAATTTAATAACCTATATCCATCTCATCTTTCATCAAATGGGAAACAAAAATGTCGATCATGTGTACAGCAGACTACCACCTCGCGAACCGATGTAATTTTTTTCCATCACCACCTCTCACGACTGGAGATAATGATGGATTAAATGTTGACATATGATATTTTTTACATTATTATACTTATATAATTATAATATCTCATATACCATGTTTCCTTACAATCCATTTGAAAATGAAAATGTTGCTTGTGCATATATGTGGACTACCGCCTCCACGAAGTGATATTATACATTTTTCATTTTATTTTGAATTTTATGGTAATAAAGACAGATTAAATGAATATATTTATGATAAATATGAGATAAAAATTATTCTTTAAAGTTTAATTTATATTTACCTTTCTTTTATTCCACTCGTTGAGAAAATGGAAACAGTGTTCATCCGTATGTACGACCTACCATCTCCAAGAACGGTGTAATTCAATTTCTATATATAAATTTTATGGATTACTATAAATAAATATATAATGAATACATATTATATTTATATAATGGTGAAAATTTTGGATATTATGGAACCATGATCAAATTAAAAGGACTGAAATTACCAAACCAAAACATAAATGAAAAATGAAGTAGTTATTACCCAAAACATGATTTTAACAAGGAATTGTTAATAAAAAAATAAAAGTTTATCAGTAAATAATAAATTTTATGACATATATGATTATGGTTATATAATATATGTATAATAAACATATATTTATTATATGTTAGTTTTTTAAATGTACAAAGAAATTAGATACTTAAGGTAAGATATTTTCATCTCGCTTTTATTTCTATGGGACACATGCCATATTCCCCAATTTTTTCTTTAGTGTGGTGTATATAATACACATGAATATATTTTATGATTATTATTATGAAAATTATAGAGATATAAATATCCATTTAAGTTTATTTATTTCATGGGTCTTATAATTCAAAAAGTTACCAAAATTGGTAAAGGTTTTATGTTATAATCTCTTTATTTATCGGGATTGTTTATTATTAAGTTTCTGAAGATAAAATATTATTATGTACCAATAAATAAACTTATGAATTTTATTATATTCTTGTTATTTATGGATAATAAATGTTTTTATTTCATTTTACCCTCTTTATGTACACAAGTGTATAAATTAATTTTTTTAAGGAAAATTGACTTTATTTCTCTCTTCGATCGAAAACACTTTTTCTTCCATATCTATATTTTATAAAAAAAATTAGGGAAACATTTTAGTTTTCTCTAATTATAATTTAAATATATTTTTACTCATTCTTTACTTTTTTGAAGTTATTTAAAATGAATACTCTTGTCACATTTTTAAATGAGGTACTTTTGACTTTTCACCAACAATGTGAAAGAAATATTTTTCTAATGTGTACATCACGAATGGTATTTCCCACCATCATGAATACTGAGTGATTAAAATATTACCTTATAAGTTTGAAATTTTATTTTTAAATAAAATATTTTCTTTAAAATTTTAGAAAATTATAGATTTTAAATAAGTGATTACTGTAACACCCCGTGAATTTAGAATATTTTCATTTCTGAATAAATTTAATTTTTTTTCTAGATTCATTTTTACATAACACCATATTAAGCTTATTCTACACACAATAATGACCTGGATTGTGTTACACGCAAGGCCTAGTTTTGTCGAACACCAATATATTAATAAAATTTTATTATTTAAAATAATAGATAACATAGTCGTTAAATTAGCGCTTATGAATAGTATTAATTAGATTTTGAATTTTATATATTCCATATAATTTTAATATTAATATTATATTTTTTATAGACATGATATAATAACAAATTCAATTTTTCAGATTAGAGAATTATTTTTCAAAAAATAAAGTTTTCTCACCTTTTGATGGTGCGACCATTTTAAATTTAGTTATTGACAATTTTTTATATTAAATTTCAAAAAATAAAATTATTATTTGAAATTTTAATATTAAATTTTAATTTGGTTCAATTTTTGGTATTTTTCTGATAAGTTTCATGTTTTGATAAATAGTGAAAAATACTAAATTTTAATTGAAAACAACTTTTTCCATCGAAATAATTTATAGTATTAAATTTTACATTTGATTGGTTTAAAGGTCTAATTATATTATATTTTTATAATTTAATATAATTTACGTCATTGTAATTATTTTCACATTAAAATTGGATATAAACACAAGTCAATATTTTGATGGTTTTTACTTTTTAAAAAAACTCATTTTCTCGTTTTGTCAATGAATATTAATTTTAAATTAATTACTTGAACTTTTGTGTTTTAAATTTTTAAAAATGGATTCCATATTTGGAATGATTAGTTCTTAATTATGTTAATAAGTTACTTTTATATTTTGGATATTATGAAGAGTAACTTCAATAATTTTTTAATTACTACGGTTAAGGGTAAATTAGGTAATTAAAGGTAAAAATAATTTTATAAACTTACCCTAAAACCTATCAAAATCCTATTGGATGACTTAATTAGACACTTATCACCTATGTTTCTAAACATAATCATTTAATGGACACTTTTATTTGAAAATAAATTATATATTATTTAAATCAAAGATAGTTACAAAATATCGGTATATTGTATTTTAATATCTTGTATGTGTCCACATAGGACCAAAATGAATCTATGAATGAATATAAATGTCTTTTTTGATATAAATTAAATAATTTTCATTAAATAAATTTATTATTAATTTGTATAATCTATGTAATTTCCTTAAAACTCTTTCCAATTCTAAAACAATATTTATTTAATTAACATAAAAATTGAATAAATGATTTTAATAATATTAATATTGTTATATTTTGAATTATTTAATGTGTATAACGAATTTAATAGATCAATAAGATATATTATAGATTTTGTAAATCATTATATTCTAATTACCATTTTTTCCTAGTGTATTTTAAGTCAAACTAAATAATTAGTATTAAATTTGGAAATAATGGTATCTTATTGAATTAATTTATTATTAAATTATTTAAAAATAAAAAAATGTTAAAAAATTACAAGGGTATATTATATGGTTGAAAATTTATTATAATTCTCATTTATTGTCCATTTTTAAGTATTTGGATCTAGAATAATCTTATTATAGTTTAATATTTTGAAAGTTTCCAAAAGTGCCACTCCCCTCCCTTATAAAAGGCACCTCCTCTCTCAATTCCTCACCCCACCTTGAACCCTTTAGTTCATCCAAACCCTACAAAATTCTCCTACCAAATTTCCTAAATTAATACTATATGCCATAATTTGGGAAAAAATCCAACCTTAAGGGGTCCTTTTGTGCAAATCAAAAGGAGATACCTGAAGAATAGGTCATTGTTTTATCAAATCTTTCAAAGTTATTTTTTTATTCTACTTCCTATTCCTATTTTTCCATACTAAAGTAATAAATCAAGTATAATATATATTTTTATATGTCATTATGATTATGGGAATACCATTTTCCTCCTTTTATCTATCCTACAAATAATAATATCATCGTGTGTGTGTTTGTACGGATTACCGTCTCCACGACGTGGTATAATTTATTTTTTGTCACTAATTTACTTGTATGGGTATAATAATGAATATATTGTATATAAATAATGAATATTAAATGATAATAAATCATTATAATTAGTATACCATCCAATTATATACTATTTAACTATTAAGGGGATGATATCATTGCTCGTGCGTACGTATGGCCTAACATCCCCATGACATGATGAGATTCATTATCCATGTTAACCATTCAATAATGACTATAAAACTCATATGATGAGTAAATATAATAATTATGAACTTAATTTCATTTTTAATATAAAAAATATATATCCTATGCGTAAGAAACATGACTTACATGACAAAACATGCATAGGAAAATGAAGCAGTTAACACCCGAAACAATGACAATACTGAAATATTATTAAAAAAATATATAATAGGATCATATATGATATCATAAATATATATTTGGTCCTGTTATAATTTAATAACATGATTTAACCATTATAAATGATTTTAACACACCCTCGACTTAAGGAAAGTACATGGTAAGGGTTAATTTTTTAATCTCATTATTATCCAAGATTGTTTATGTGTAAGTATTTACTGCGGCATATTTATCATCCATGTACATGTTTCATGAAAAAACTTTTCAAAAGGAATATTTTTATGTTTTTATTTAAGTTTCCCTTTAACTAAAACATCATTTTAAATTTTTTAAAGATTTATTCTTCTAAATCTTTTAATTTATGTCCATGTTTTCAAAATGGTTTTAATGATTTATTTATATGGGCACGAATGTTTTAAAATGTTATTTCTTTTAAACAGTTTCAAAGTGGTATGGGAAAGTTTGATTAAAAAATATTTTTTAAATTCTTTATTTTATAAATTACATTAATTTTAATGTTTTCAAATTAAAAAATGGATATTTATCTCAAATATTTTGAATGATTTTATTAGATTATTTTTCATCTATGTTAACATCTCTTGATGGATTTTATGCTTAAATAAGGTTGATTTGTTATGATAAAATATACCATATTATATTGAAGTTTTTATTATATATTTGACTATAGATGTGTTATTTTGATACAATTCATGGTTTATGGTTGATGTATTAACATTTCATAAGATATTTTTAATATGAATCTTTATGTTGGTTTTGTTTTACTCCTTTTATAAGAGGAATGCATTGGACTTAATAAGTGACGGGTGGGTCCCATTATATACCCTCAATACATCGGTAGGTATCATGAGACAAACTAGTGTCTTGGCATAAGGTCGTGATGGTATGTTTATGTATGGTCTTGTCACGAGGCCTTGATGATGTGGTTTTGATGTCTGAAAGTATGCATTCCCTCGTTATTATATTAGTTATTGATATTACATGTGATTATTCAACTAGTGGAATATCCATTTTAATGTTTAAATTGAATTATTATATTTATTATTTCCATATAATGATTAATATTAGGTTTAAAAGTATTTTTTTAGTTTTATAAATTGCATTAAAAGTTTATGCTTTTTTATGAAAGATTTTGTTTTATTGTTTACCCTTACTGAGCATCTGAGATCACCCCTTTCTTATGTTTTATTTTCCCAGGATTCCAAGAAGTGTTTTATGAATAATATGCATAGTTAATCTAAGAGAATAATTTAATTATCAAAGTATTATTTATTTTACATTTATGATTTGAATTTTAATGTAAATTTCATGTATGTAATCTATTTCCTAAGATAGTTAAACTGATTGGTCCTTCAGAAATTATTTCTTGTGATCATGCCAATATAATAAACTAATACACCGACTCTGGGAAACTAGGATTGAGGCATTATAATTTCAAAGTGGAAAGGATATTTTACTCATGAAATTTTCTAAGTAATATTTAAAAATAATTTTCCATCCAAGATGAAATCCTTTTATGTAATTTACGATTTACTGGGGATATGATCCAATAATACCATCATTTTTCTTTTCTGGATGGTTTAATTTTATGATGATAATATTTTTATGAAACCTTCTACTTTTTATGGGTTATACTATGCTGAAATTATTCAATTTTAATGAAAATATTTTCTTTTATATAGGTTATGATATGATGAAATGTTTATGAAAACAATTTCTTTTCATGAGTTCAAATAAGATGGATGTATTGTGATCTTGTCGAATGAATATTTTTTATTTTATTTGTTTGAAGATTGAGACCCATATCTCCATCCTATTCATTGGTTAAATACTGATATCTCATGATATATATATGATTTTAATGGAGAGTGAACCCATTTCTGTAAGGGACTCTATCCATTATGATTTTCTTGAGAGTGAGCATTAACTACTACAATGGTTTGCAGAGAGAACCAATTATGTATGATATCCTTATAAATAATCCTTGACTACTAAGTAAATAATTTTATATTCTTATGTGTACCCAAAAAAATCTATGTATTATTCTAATGTTAAACTCTCATGGCCTATGTTCCTTGATTTCTTTATGATTCATGTCTTATGAGATCCAAATATTTTTTACATTACTCAATTTTATGATCTATGATATGTAGGGTATGGTTTTTAAATGTTATTATCATGTTCTCAGGACCTTATGCTCAGGTTATGTTTATATATCCATTTTTTACCCTTAATAAGAATATGATATTACCCTTAATTATGTTTCCTTTACTTGGGTTATGAAGAAAGTTATTATATATGATAAGTCTAAGAAGGATGGAAGTTATGAAGAACTTAGTAGGAGATGATTTGGTTCACTTATGAACAAGTTATTTATGTATCCAAGTTTACAAAGGCACTAGACCTATTAAATTATAGCATGGATCATTATGTTATGAAAGTAATATTCAACTACAAAGATATAATAACTAGGTATGATAAGTATGATTCACTATATTTTACTTAGGTGGGTATACCCTAGATAATATTTATGGGTTGGTTGGATATGTGGCCAGCAACCTATCTTAACTTAAAAGTGAGATGGGTATTACTCCATCACTTTTTTTATATTATAGTGAATTTCATATGTGGGTGGTTATGACATGATGTGATCATGGATATATTGAGAAAATTTATTCCCATTGAGAAATGTGATTTAACCCTATGACTAGAAATGTGATAAGTAATCAACAATGTGTGTATGAACCTCAATGAGACCTAGGGGACCAAAGTGGGTACCCTGATTTTGTATTATCTCAAGAGATAATTATAGTATGGTTAATAACTATATTTTTGACTTAGTATGAATGTGATAGAGGGATTAGGTTCTGTTCTTGAAATGATATCCTAGGAAATTTTTATTGGGTTTGGGCAGGCCTCCTACCCATGTGATTGTGATATATAAGATTGTTCTGAGGTGGGGCACTATAGAGACCCAAATATTTACGTACATAGACATTACATTACTTTTACGGAATACTTATTATATAACAAAAAAAGACAAAAGACCGTATTAGTTTAGTGTCTTTGGAAACTTGGAACATAATCTTCTAATCGTGGTGAAATATCTTCAACATCTCCCATAAATATCTTCCCCTTTTGTTTTCTTACCTAAAACCTTTATTTATAACCAAGTTAAAAGAAAACATAAAAAGGGTGAGCTCAAATTCTTAGTAAGGGTAAACATGGATAACATAGAAACAATCCATAAACATTTGAACATAAAAGCATGAACATAAAATATCAAAATCTTGAGCAATGACATAAATCTTGGCAGTACATAAGGCATAGATCATAAAGGAACATTAACCATGATAAAATGTCATGGGAATAAAACATGTAATTGTAGAAACCATTAAGAACATGTTATGATTTCCATAGTAACCAAGGAATTGTTTCCAAGACCATCATATTGGACAAAGTCCATTGCTGAACCGGGTTTACTTGCCATTCCAGCCATGTATTACTGAATCGAATTCACTTTCCGTTCCAGCCATGTCTATCTCATTAGATATAAATATTTACCCAATTCATTGGAGGGAGATATAGGTCCCACCCATGTCATAATGAAATCATTCTTATGTGTGCCACAAAATAAACATAAATCATTCATTATAACCTAAAGAATAAAATGGGTTTCATAAACATCATCCCATTATAACATAATCCATATAAAAAATGGATATCATTTCATCATAGGAAAAATTAATCCATGTAAATAATAGAGACATTATACTTGAAACATAAACATACTAAATAATGTCATCTTAGATAGAAATTATTTTTGATAAAACACTTGATCTAAATTCTTGAGGGAAAAAACCTTTCTTATTCAAAATCATTTTCATTTCACAAAATGCCATGAAATTTTAAAAGAAAAGGATTTTATTGAAAATAATCATGAAATATTGTAGAGTAATCTTCATGAATAAAAGGCTTTATGAAACTGTAAAAATCCGTTCATGTCGTATAAGTTAAAAAACATTCTCCTTGTACTTTTAACGGAAAAGTCAAAAAGTACCATGTATGGTCAAAAAAGAAAGATTCCTTCCATAACACAAAGTAAAAGTCAAATAGGGGTAATAATGGCTTCAAACATACATTTAAAAATATTAAACACTTTATGAAAAACATTTTTATGGACATGGATGAAAAATATAACCCCAGTAAATACTTACGTATAAGAAATCTCGGATAAAAATGAGATTTGCAAAATTATCCTTTACCATATATCCAATTTCTTCTGAATGTGTCCTAGACTCCTGTATAGTGGGTTTAGACATATTATTAACTTTTAATAGAACCATAATAATATTTATGATATCATATATGATTCACTTATGACTTTATATTATCTATTCATTTATCAATGACATGTTAATGCATCGTTTTGCGTAAAATAATTTCATATGTCATAAGTGTTTTGATTGTAATTATTCATATTATTACTTAGATCATGATTACTTACTTCCATAATTTAAAACATGATTTATATATAATAAATATTCATAATATAAATATATATAATAGATCGATAAATGGAACGAAATACACCGTTTATGGAAACGGTAGACCATACGTACGCATGAACGTTGTTTTTGTTTCCTTATTAAATTGAATGGAAGTAAATGACATATATATATACATAAATCCATTAGAATTATTATGTCATATGTTTCATGATTACTTATTATATATACTTTATAATCATTGTTGGATGGTTAACATGGAGAATGAATCTCATCACATCAGGGAGACTGCAGTCCGTACGTACGCACGGGCGACAATATCATTATTTTGATATTAAAATCATAAATAATTGGATGTTATATCATATATAGAGAATCATAATAATGTTATATTTATTATTTATATCATTTATACTCATTATTATACCCATACAAATGATGAAATGTTTGAATAACAAACAACACCACGAAGTGGAGACGGTAAGCCGTACGTACCCACGTGTTGTGACTTTTTCATTCATAGGATGGACAAAATAACTAATACGGTTGTAAAATTTTTATAATAACATCACAGTATATATAAGATATTATAGTTATTATTTTTGAAAGGAAACAACAAAGAAGGATGAAGTGTAAGAAGAAAGGAACTTGAAATAGGTGGTGAGATATTTACCTTTTCTTCGGGTTCTTTCTTTTGATTTGATCAAAAGAGCTCCATAGGTTGGCTTTCTGACTAAATGAAGGCCTCTAGAATTACGGTAGGACAGTTTAGAGGGTATTTGGGCAGATTTTGGCCGATCCAAATGGCTTTATAGGTGTGAATTAGAGAGAAGGGGGGAGTTCCCTTTTATAAGAGGGGGTGAGGGGGACCTTAGGAAAAACTTAAAATATTATTTTATAATAAATTCATATTTGGTTTTTAATGGTTCAAAAGTGACTTATTTATAGGCTAGGATGGGGATGGGTCGATATCCTTTCAACCAATAGGTTTTAGAAAAATTTATCTTACCATTTGAACCTTATCATTTAGATTTAACTCTAAGTTAAATAATTTAACTTTTACTATGTCTTCTTGTATTCTTACACTATATGGTTAATAAACTTACTATAAACTACCAATATAACCCCAATTAATTCTTTAATGTCATATATATTATTATATAAGTCTTTTGGCCGAACCTTAGATTTTTAGGACCATTATATCAATTAATAATATAATATTTGTTTTTAAAAACTCTTTTATGTCAATTTTGCCACTATTTGGTATTTTGTTTTTTATAAATTCATAAAAACATTATTACTTCCAAAACAATTCATCTAACCAAACCTAATATGTTATATTAACCTATAAAATTGTTTTAATTCATAAAAAGTCTCAAATTACATTTATTTTGGCATTTATAATATCAATTATGTTAATATTTCATTAATAAGGTAATTACTGCATCATCATTGTGTCATAAATAAATTAAATTATATTATTTATAAAAATTAAAAATAAAATACCATTATTTAGGAAATATTTTTATCTTTCCAATGAATATTTATAATCGAATTTATCTTATGTATAACCCTATATTGAAAATGTTTTACTTATTAAACTTTGATTTTATCTCTTTTAACTCTTCTTTGAATTAAATAATAATGAATGTCCTAATCTAATTCAAGTGAACCTAAAGGGTCATATTTTATTCCTAAGGTTATTTTTGGTCTAATTACACTTATCCAATAGAATTAGAACATGTGTTAGGGTAATAATAATATCACTTTACCCTTAATTACCCTATTTTCTTTTAACCGTGGTAAATAAAAGTAAAAAGTTACTATTCACCAAAAAATATTTTTATCTTATTGAACCACATTTTACTCCTTGATATTAACTGTGTCTCTTGTATTTTCGAAATTCCACTCACAGAAGTAGTAAAATTATGTTTTATGTGAATTTGGAAATTCTCTAAGGAGGTGGGTAAAATACGGTAAAAAGTTCAATAAAATTATTATATATCTAAAATTATTATAAAATGACCCCAATGAATTACATTGAATGTATATATGTATTATATACCTATTTTTACCTAAAATAAATGATTATTTAAATAAAAAGTCGGTTTTAACCAATAACTCAGTGTTTCACTATTCATCAAAAATTGAAAGTTTTCAGAAAAATACCAAAAATTCACGCTAGGCTAATTTCGATATTACGAATCCAAAAATGAAGTCCATTTTGAAAGATAAAATTTATAAAATTTCAAAAAGTGGGTATTACTATTCATAACGGCTAGTTTATATAATATTTTAATAACATATCATTGTTTAGTGAAACTCGGTATTGCGTACTACACACGCTATCGAGGAAGGTCGTGATTGCTTGTAATTCAAGCCAAGTTAGGGCTGAGTGTAGTGCAAGATCCCATTGGTTTTGTGTATAACATAATCAAAACTTATTTTATTTATACATTAAACAAAATCTATACTTAATGTTGCATAGAATAATTTCCACAAAACGAACTTGAAATTGTGTGTAACACTAGCCAAGAATAGTGTTGCATATACTACAAGCTAATACGGTGTTGCATATAGAGCAATATAATATTGGTGTAGCGTACAACACAAGACATAAAAGAAATAAAAAGTAATATTTCTCATAAAATCTCGGGGTGTTACATTCTACCCCCCTTAAAATGAATCTCGCCCTCGAAATTCGTTGGGGTTATAAATGGTTTACTACTTAAAAGTTTCATTCATAGAAACCCACATCGTTAAAAGGAATACTAAAAATTAATTTTAAAAAGTGAAGTATGAAACATAATGGTTACCCAAATTAACTCATCACTGGGTTTCCACATAGGATAACATAGAGGAAAATATGGATTTGGAAGAGAAATCTAACCATCAAGTTCTGATAGAGAGTGGTAGAGAACATGGATATAAAAAAGCCAACAATCACAAAGCCATAAATTTGTGATGATCTAAGGTACCATCTGATTCATCAAATATGAGGGTACTAGAACAACGTTATTGGTTTTCAAGATCATTTCCTTAATATTGATAAATTTTTTCACAAGGAGAAATACTTACTTGATTTCAGTGTAATATCATCGTTGGTCATTCTATGAACAATTTCCACTTCATCTCTTATTTAAAGAAATGAATTTGAATTTGTCCTTCTTGAAATGTTTGCAGATAATGTGATAGAATGATAGGTCATTCCATCTGTCTCAAACAAAAGGTTATAAAAAGTTATTAAACATACATAAGTCCATCTATGGTGAGGTTAATTGTATATGATTCCAAAAATGGACTTAGACTCCAACTATAATACCGCTTAATAAAATAAAACTAATTTCTACTAACCAGCGACTTCCTATAGGCAATGGTAGGTGATAAAGGCATGTCGCACTTTGGTTGTGGGTTTGATTCTCGCATCCTTGTCCAACACGATGGGTTGTCGCTCGTTCTGTAGGTTTTACCTTTTCTTGAACTACACTATTATAACATTCCAGAAATAAAATAGAAAAAAAATTCTAACCTTAAACAATACTATCTGATGATCAACTTAATCCATTCCAACCTTTAGTCTTATCGGAAATACTTCTGTCTAATCTCACAGTATATAGAAAACAACTACTAGAAAGGTCATCTACCAAGCATGTTAATACCATCATTTATCCCTCATATATCATAGAATATATCTTGGTCACATTCCAAACAATTGAATTCCTTAATCATGTATTCTCTTGAAACACGAGTTATCATAGAACCTTAGTGAAAACATGAATGCTGTCAAAAGTTAACTCTTTCCACATACCAAAATCCCAAAAATACTATATACTCAAACCATGATATCACTTTGTCCTTATATCAATCATGAGATCATTAATAATATCCAACATATTATTTTCTCCTTATCCCTTCATTATGCGCATATCATCTACTTTCCAAAAATATCTGAATAACCTTTCATGGTTACCAGTACCATTCAACGTATACTTTCAAATAATCAAGGAAAAACTATAGTGTAACAATCCATAGATGTTTCTTTATTCCATAGTACCATAAATTTACCTATACAACATTACTATTTATAAACATAAAATCATTCCACTACCTTCTTAAACCATTGACTGACCTTCAATAATTCTTTCATCTCACATATCATTTGTAGTCTCTTCATCATCATCAACATAAATACTACCCATACGACCATGCTGATTCTCTTCATGAGACATTACCTTAGGGAATTGGTTTCCATAATGCTCGTACATTCCACATTTAAAACATTTAACCATTGTTGATGTCTTATCAATACCATTATCCTTGTCCATGGTGTTAACTGAACCTTTTCCTTTGAAATTACTGGCTTTGTGTCCTTCTTTTCCACACCCAAAGCATCTTCCAGTTCCTTTGAAACATTCTCCCCTGATACCTATTACCACATGATTTACATGAGGGAAATTTAACTTTCTTTCCTCTATGATCATCATGAAACTCCTTCTTTCTCTTATTAACTGAGTCAGGAAACTTACCAAAGTTGAGATTATTTATCAAATTATAAGATTGTTGATTAGGCATAATAACGATGTTTCGCCTTCCAAATCCCATTTAATTTGCTTGATCATGAAGAATATCATTACATTGTCCATCATATTCTCCATTAAAATGAATCTTCCGGTTTCAACCCATTTTCTAAAACCCAAAAATAATAGTGTGAGAGGCAAAAATCATAATAAGAAAACAATATAACCAAGGGAGTAATTTCAATCTCTAACATCATAGGTTTAATCCTAGGTTATTCATGAACGTTATCATAATTCTAAGACTATAAACTATACTTATACTTAACCTTAGGGACATCCCTAGACATACCTTAGAAATATCTTTAGGGATCTCACTAATGTTTTTCGGATCCTAGTTTCCAAAGGTTAACTATACCTTCACTCTGATACCAATTGTAGAGACCCAAATCTTGACGTATATAGACATTACATTACTTTTTCGTAATACTTATTACATAACAAAAAAACTCCCAAAGACCGTATTAGTTTAGTGTCTTTGGAAACTTGGAACATGATCTTCTAATCGTTGTGAAAGATCTTCAACATCTCCCATAAATATCTTCCCCTTTTTTTCTTACATAAAACTTTTATTTATAACCTGGGTAAAAGAAAACATAAAAAGGGTGATCTCAAATTCTCATTAAGGGTAAATATGGAGAACATAAAAACAATCCATAAACATTTGAACGTAAAATAATGAACATAAAACATCAAAATCTTGAGCAATGACATAAATCTTGGTAGTACATAAGGCATAGATGATAAAATAACATTAACCATGATAAAATAGCATGGGAATAAAACATTTAATTGTGGAAACCATTAATCACATGTTATGATTTCCATAGTATCCAAGGCATTGTTTCCTAGACCATCATAGTGGACAGAGTCCATTATTGAACCGGGTTTACTTGTCGTTCTAGCCCTGTATTACTGAACCGGGTTCACTTTCTGTTCCATCCATGTTTATATCATGAGATATAAATCTTTACCCAATTCATTGGATGGAGATATAGGTCCCACTCATCTCATAATTAAATCATTCCTGTGTGTGCCACAAAATCAACATAAATCATTCATCATAACCCAAAGAATAAAATGGGTTTTATAAACATCATCCCATTATAAAAAAATCCATATAAAACAAATAGATATCATTTCATCATAGGACAAATCAATCCATGTAAATAATAGAGACATTATACTTGAAACATAAACATACTAAATAATGTCATCTTAGATGGAAAATAGTTTTGATAAAACACTTGAGCTGAATTATTGAGGGAAAAATCCTTTCTTCTTCAAAATCATTTTCTTTCCACAAAATGCCATGAAATTTTATAAGAAAAATATTTTATTGAAAATAATCATGAAATATTGTAGTGTAATCTTCATGAAGAAAAGGCTTTATGAAACTGTAAAAATTTGTTCATGTCATATAAGTTAAAAAACATTCTCCTTGTACTTTTAACAGAAAAGTCAAAAAGTACTGTGTATGGTAAATAAAAAACATATTCCTTCCATAACACAAAGTAAAAGTCAAAGAGGGGTAAAACTGACATTAAACATACATGGAAAAATATTAAAAACTTTATGAAAAACATTTTTATGGACATGGATGAAAAATATAACCCCAGTAAATACTTACGTATAAGCATTCTCGGATAAAAATAAGATTTACAAAATTATCCCATACCTTATTTCCAATTTCTTCCATATGTGTCTAAGAATCCTATATAGTGGGTTTATAAATATTATTAACTTGTAATATAACCATAATAAAATTTATTATATCATATATGATTCACTTACGACTTTATATTACCCGTTCATTTGTCAATTCCATGTTAATGCATCGTTTTGGGTAAAATCATTTCATTTGTTGTACGTGTTTTGACTTGTAATTATTCATATGATTACATAGATCATGATTACTTACTTCCAGAATGTAAAACATGATTTATATATAATATATATTCATAATATTAATATATATAATAGATCGATAAATGGAACGAAATACACCGTTCATGGAGACGGTAGACTGTACGTATGCATGAACATTGTTTTCGTTTCCTTATTAAATTGAATGGAAGTAAATGACATATATATATATACATAAATCCAATAGCATTATTATTTCATATGTTTCATGATTACTTATTATATATACTTTATAATCATTCTTGGATGGTTAACATGGATAATGAATCTCATCGCATCGTGGAGACGGGAGTCCGTACATACGCACGAGCGACAATATCATTCTTTTGATATTAAAATTGTATATAATTGGATGGTATATCATATATAAAGAATCATAATAATGTTATATTTATTATTTATATAATTTATACTCATTATTATACCCATCCAAATGATGAAATGTTTGAATAACAAACTACACCACGACTTGGAGACGGTAGGTCGTACGTACTCACGTGTGGTGACTTTTTCATTCATAGGATGGATAAAATAACTAATAAAGTTGTAAAATTTTTATAATAACATCAAATTATATAGAAGATACTGAAGGTATTATTTTTAATGTAAAAAAGGAGGAAGTGGAAGAAGAAAGGAACTTGAAATAGGTGGTGAGATATTTACCTCTTCTTTGGGTTCTTCCTTTTGATTTGATCAAAAGGGCTCCGTAGGTTGGATTTGTGACTAAATTAAGGCCTCTAGGATAAAGTTAGGAAAGTTGAAAGGGTATTTGGGTAGGGTTTGGTCGACCCAAATGTATTTTGAGGTGGGAATTAGAGAGAATGGGGAGTGACCTTTTATAAGAGGGGGTGAGGGGCACCTTAGGAAAAACTTAAAATATTATTTTATAATAAATTCATATTATGTTTATAATGGCTCCAAAGTGACTTATTTCGAGGAACGGGTGGGGATGGGTCTAAATACTCTGAACCAATAGGTTTTAGACAAGTTTAGGTTACCATTTTAACATTATCATTTAGATTTAACTCTAAGTTAAATAATTTAACTTTTACAGTGTCTTCTTGTATTATTACACTATATGGTAAATAAACTTACTATAAACTACCAATATAACCCCAATTGGTTCATTAATGTTATATATATTATTATATAAGTATTTTGACCGAACCTTATATTTTTAGGACCATTATATAAATTAATAATATAATATTTGTTTTAAAAAACTCTTTTATGTCAATTTTGACACTATTTGGTATTTTGTTTTTTATAAATTCATAACAGCGTTATTACTTCTAAAAAAATTCATCTAACCAACCCTAATATGTTATATTAACCTATAAAATTATTTTAATTCATAAAAAGTCTCAAATTACATTTATTTGGGTATTTATAATATTAATTATGTTAATATTTCATTAATAGGGTAATTACTACATCATCATTGTGTCATAAATAAATTAAATTATATAATGTCTAAAAATTATAAATAAAATACCATTATTTAGTAAATCGTTTTATCTTTACAATTAATATTTATAGTGTAATTTATCTTATGTATAACCCTATATTAAAAATGTTTTACTTATTAAACTTTGATTTTAACTCTTTTAACTCTTCTTTGAATTAAATAATAATAAATGTCTTAATCTAATCCAAGTGGACCTAAAGGGTCATATTTTATTCCTAAGGTTGTTTTCGGTCGAATTACACTTATCCAATAGAATTAGGACATGTTTTAGGGTAATAATAATATCATTGTAACCCTTAATTACCCTATTAACTTTTAACCGTGGTAAATAAAAGTAAAAAGTTACTATTCACCAAAAATTATTTTTATCTTATTGAACCACATTTTACTCCTTGATATTAACTGTGTCTCTCAGATTTTCAATATTCCACTCAGAGAAGCAGTAAAATTAAGTTTTATGTGAATTTGGAAATTCTCCTAGGTGGTGGGTAAAAGACGGTATAAAGTTCAATAAAAATTTTATATATCTAAAATTATTATAAAATGAACCCAATTAATTACATTGAACTTATATAGGTATTATGTATCTATTTTGACCTAAAATAAATTTAAATAAAAATATATTATTATTTAAATAAAAATTCGGTTTTAACCAATAACTCAGTGTTTTCACTATTCATCAAAAATTGAAAGTTTTTAGAAAAATAATAAAAATTAACCCTAGGCTAATTTCGATATTCTGAATCCAAAAATGAAGTCCATTTTGAAATATAAAATTTATATAATTTCAAAAATTAGGTATTACTATTCATAACTGCTAGTTTATATAATATTTTAATAACATATCATTGTTTAGTGAAACCCGGTATTGCGTACTACACACGCTATCAAGGAAGGTCGTGATTGCATGTAATGCAAGCCAAGTCAGGTTTACATGTAGTTAAAGCTCCCTTTGGTGTTTCATATAACATAATCAAAACTTATTTCATTTATACATTAAACAAAATCTATACTTAATGTTGCATAGAATAATCTCCACAAAATGAACTTGAAATTGTGTGTAACATGAGCCAAGAATAGTGTTGCGTATACTATAAGCTAATACGGTGTTGCGTATAGCGCAAGATAATCTTGGTGTGGCATACAACACAAGACATCAAAGAAATTAAAAATAATATTTCTCATAAAATCTCAGGGTGTTACAGACACTCTTCCCCACTTGGTGTATGATATACGAGATGGTTTTGGGGATGTCTTCTCTTAACTGGGTGTATGATATATGATACGGTTATAGGGTAGTATTCTCTTCCCCACTAGTTTTATAATATATGAAATGGTTTTGGGGTAGTCTTCCTGTAGGAACCTGTGTTTTTTCTGGAATATCATTTTGAGCAAAAATTTGAATTTTTTCATTCACATGCTCGTGAGGGGTAAAATGGTCTTTTTCACCAATCAGATGATCTCATGTTAGTTTTCATACCACTCTTTTTTTCCTTAAATAGGGTGTTTACCCTAAGACATGAGTTTTTTGGAAATTCGAGCCGTTCAAATTTAGGTGGAATAATTAATATTTAATATTTTTTAAATTAAATATTAAATTATTCGCATAGGTTCGTTCAGTCGTATCTTTCAAAAGGATTGTGGGATTCAGATTTCTTCTTTTTCATTGATTTCGGAATGGGGATTTTATCCAAGGCAAGTCATAAACTCGTGTCGAGTGCGGGGGTCAGCCTGGGCCCCTTTTTCTTTATTTTCTTTTCTCCTGTTCTTTTTTCTTTCTCTTCTTTCCTCCTCTTCCCTGCACATGTATCATGATCCTCCTCCTTCATTTTGACCTAATGATAAATGGGAGAGGTAGATTCATAGGCAGTTGTAAGGAACGATAGGTACCATTGTGGATCCCTCGGTGTGCTAAGTCGGCCTACAATATCTGTTGACGGTGAAATCAACCGAAGATTTGGCAGTTTCCACCATATGGTAGGTCTGTTTATGTTTTTACCATATATCCCCTTTAAACTTATTGTTTTATGTTATTAGATCTTTTTTATGCTTTCTTGTGGCCTCTTAAGGCTGGATCTGTTGTTTCGGGGGTGAAAACGG
The DNA here is from genome assembly GCA_963277665.1 of Viscum album. Taxonomy (NCBI): domain Eukaryota; kingdom Viridiplantae; phylum Streptophyta; class Magnoliopsida; order Santalales; family Viscaceae; genus Viscum; species Viscum album. The sequence goes on from OY728132.1 coordinate 1,769,699,294, forward strand.
GGGTTTCGGGCGATCCAAGGGATTTCTTGTCGGGAAACCCAGGTTACACGCATGTGTTATAGGGGAAAATGTCATGTATTATTTCTGTTTAGGTAAGAATAGTTTTTCTTTAGTACATTTCATTTACTCTGATTACACATCATGTGGAGTCACATGGCCGTGTGTGAGTCCATGTAAGAAAGAACATGGGTTTTTAGTTTTTAAATAGTATACGTTGTGTAGTTTGAAGTATATGTCATGTACTTTTACACAGGTAGACCCTATGTTGTTCTAGCCAGGTATAAGTACACAGCCAAGGGGAGGGATAAGATTACACACCTTGTACTTTTTCCAGCATAGAGGTTTGGGGTATTTTGTGCCCTAGAAGTCAGAATCGGGTGTGTGAGTAGTCCATTCTGAGCATTTTTTCATGTAGATCATAATGTTGGAATCCTATTGAAATTTAGAGGCAATCTAAATGGTTTTGGGGGGTTCTATCTAAATAGATAGGTTTTTTCTCTATTTATCAAGTTCAGTTGTCACCTGAGAGTGAGGCTTGGCCTGGATGATAGGTTGAGTGTTCGGACCAACCTAGTTGAGACCTTTTTTCTGAGATGAGCTGTGAGATATCTACTGTAACCTATGATTTTAATGACTTTCCCCTTGTGAGATGTTCCCTTCTATCCTACAAGGCCATGAGACTGAATAATTCCAAAGATCCCCTGAGGGATGCCTTTGCTTATGTGTTGACCTATGGAGTCCCTTGTAGTATCTCTCTCATGTTTTCCTTTAAGAGGATCCCTATTATAGGATACCTCTATTGTTCTTCGTTCAACAATCCCATGTAGGATTCCTCCCTCACTCTTTGCTAAGAATCCCATGTAGGATGCCTTCCCTCATGTTAACCTGGAGGATATCGAGTAGGATTCCTCTTTATGTTTCACTTGAGGGACCCAGCAGGTGCCCATGGTTTGACCAACCCTGAGTTGTACACCGGGTTTGGGTAGATATAGTGTTCGTGTGTCACCTAGAACTTGTACCGAACTACTAATCCCATGGGGATGTTGTTGTAGTGTTGGTTTGATCATTTGGTCCACCCTCACTCATTTTTTATATCTGACTTGGTTTTTCTGATGCAGTAGTGGTTACTAGAGGTGATTCTTGGTTGGTGGTTTTTGAGCCTAATGTGGGGTTTCTTTCTTTCTTTTGGGATTCCTAGATGTTTTTTTTGGGATCCGTATTGCTTCTTTGGATGATCAGATGTTCTTACCTAAGATCTGGAATTTGAGCCAGGTTATTTCTGTTATTTATTGTATACCCAGAGCTATTACTTGGTACTTGGTTGTTGAGCCTAAATGTGTATATGTATGTATTGTTATGTATATGTTGTTGGGATGACCAGAGGTGATTCATGGTATCCAGCTTTTGAGCCTTTCTTGATATTTTGGGAATAACAGACCTGGGTGTTTAGAATAAGAGAGCTTTCCTAGGTGGTCATATGCAATGTTGGACTCGGGGGTTTAGACCATGAGAGCTTTCCCAGGTGGTCATATTCTATGTTAGACCTGAGGGGTTTAGACCGTGAGAGCTACCCAGGTGGTCATGTACTATGTTAGACTCGTGGGATTCAGATCATGAGAGATGCTTAGGTGGTCGTGTGTATTTGATTGATGGCTTGTTGACCAAAGGGGTTAGACTGTGTGATCTTTACCAGAGGGTGATGAGTTTTGGGGATGACTACGATGTCCTCGGCCTATAATTATAATGATTACGCTCGTACAGATTAATCATAATTGACCATTGGTATACGGTATCCTTCTTTATAGGATTGAAAGGTGGTATACAGTATCCTTCTTTACAGGGTTGACCATCGGTATATGATAATATATTTGTGATTGTAGGTGAGTATGGGTGAACCCAGCTGTAGGATGAATTTCCCTCTGTGGTGACGTAGCTTGCTCAGAGATACAATTCTAGCAATGGACGAAGAAGGTTTTGTGTCGATCGGGATTACGAACCCAAGGATTTATTGTTGTTCTGCTTTTATGTTTTTTGATACACATAACAATAAATATTCATATCTATATATATATATAGGTATGGTATTATACATGTGTACATATAAAGTTACAGACATCCTTGGTGGTACTTTACAGTTGACAGGGATTACAGACCCTAGGTTCAACTGTTGTTTCACATTGTATTTACCTTATATTTAGTTTTTCTTCAGCTAGGATGAGCACGTTTTTTTCTATGAACATTAGCAGCATGGTTATAGGTTACTTCTCGGGGTGTCCTACTGAGATTTTTTCTAACCCCTACACATGAAACTTGGTGTACGTGTAGTCCTTATGTCTTGTTTTCATGTTGAGCATGTGTTACATGGTGGTTAAGGCGGAGGTCCAGTGTTTTATGATCGGGTGGAGCTTCTCAAGTGTTTCTACTCGTCAGGCTGGTGCAGTTCGACAGTGTTTAGAGATAGGGTATGTGGTTTTTCTCGGAGTGAGTAGTTGATCCATATACTTTTACTTTCAGTTTATTTTTTACTTATATATGTATGGTTGTCCTAGTGGGTGACCGGTGTTGTATTTTATTGCATTGTTTTTTGGTATTTTTATATCATTTTACTATTATAGCTTCTATTATTTTCAGTTGTTTATTGCTTCTGTACTCTGTTACTTTCCTTTGTGTATGTTACTTAGTTGTTTTCCTCTTCTTACTCTAGTATAAGGGTATAGTATCCCCATTGTGCCATATTTACACCCTCACTGCTAGTTGGAAGCCTTTGGTGTGCGTGGAGGAGCACTTGAGGCCTTGTATCGAACCGGCTCGAATCACCAGGTTAGTGTCTTCCGAGTCGGAAAATTACAAAGTGGTATCATAGGTGTTTTTTCCTGGTCTCTACTATTTAGTATTTGGTAGATATGAGTATTAAGAATGTTTCAGAACCTATGATGGATATTGGAATGGTGTGTTGCGGAATCTTGGTCTAATAGGAAGTCCTGGTTACCAAGGTTTGGGATTTCTGTTCTAATTTTGCGATGTGACAGTTATATATGATTTTCTCCTTGAGCGACGCACATGTTGTGAATGGGTGTTTTGATTATAACAACCCTACTCTTTATTACACACTTAATCATGATTTATTACATAAAAATGCACTTAAAAAACTATGAGGATCGATAGTTCTAGTGTCTTGGGAAATTATGAACATTACATAACAACTTAGAACATAAAACCCAACATCTTTACTGAAAACTTATTTTACATGACCACAACATTCCTTTGTACTTATCATTGTGTGGGATAACCTGAGGACATGCATAAGAAAAGGGTGAGCTATAAATCCTAGTAATAGAGTAAACAAGGAATAACATGAATAATATAGTACATTTTAAGCAATATGAATATCAATAGAGCATAATAGAAACATGAACATAAAGGCATGATATAGCATGATTATCATAACTTGGAAAATTTGGAAACAACATTTAACATGATATCATCATGATCCAAGTATCATTGCACATGGATCATGCGTAAACCCTCATTGAACTTGAATTAGCATGAGTAAAACCACATTTCACTTGAATTATCATGATTAAACCCTCATTTCATTTTAAGTATCATGATATTATTCTTTACCCAATACATTGGAGTGATATCAGGGTGCACCCATCTTAATCATTTCATTTCATGCATAAGAGTGCCACATGGATCATATAACATTTATTAATTAAACATAATCATTTATACCATGATAAATAAATGTGGAATTAATACATGAAACTCTATAATCAATAAGTAAATGTACATAAATGTGAATACCCTTGATAGAGAAATGGGCATGGTATTCACTACACAATGACTTTGGCTTGGAAAATCGCGGTGCAATTTCGGCAGCATAACGACGTGACATAAGAATTCATAAAAATGGTTGATGAGAGAGAAAGTAGTGTCTCATAATATGTGCATTAAATGGAAAGTAAGGTGTCATATATATATATATATATATATTCTAACATATGTAATGGAATTTATATTCATAATACAAAATAATTTCTTGGATGTAAATGAGGAGAGAGAAATCCCTTATGGAATTTCAGCATGGTAACTGGAGTAAATGGGATGCATTAATGAGAGAGAAAGGGGTATCAAATAATTAAAACATAAGGATGGAATTATAGGGGTGGTTTAAAATAATACCCCAACATTTTGAATTGAAAATACCAGGGTATAGAAACATTTATAAACTTTGACAAAAAAGAGAGAGGAAGAAATCTCTTTCTTGGAAGTGTGATCCAAAGGCATGGGAGAGGCTTGAGAGAGGCTTCATGGGATATTGGGGAACCTTGGGAGGATAATAGAGAGATGAGGGCAGATTAGGGACGTGATCCAAGGGTTTTTAGTGAAGATAAGTAGGAGCTTGGGTGGGTTTATATAGGAAAAGAGATAGAATTCTTTATTATTTAGGTTTTGGAAACCACACATTAAACTAATAAAAACCAAAAACAGACACACGGTTTTTGCCCATGGTTTATACTAAAGGGTAGTGGAAAGAATTATTTAACAATTACAATGGCCAAACTTATTAAAATATTTGGCTTCCTTATGGGGAGGTGAGTCACACTCTTAAGTAAATCATTTTTAAAAGTTAAAATGTTTTATAATTCTTGGAGGGTCCACTAATGCTTTGTAAAAAAAATTAAACAAACCTAAAATCACATTATTTTAAAGATAAAACATATATTTTCTTAATATCCAATTTATAGTATTTTATTACACCACTATTGGGTCATTATGATGTCAAAAAACACATTATATATGTAAACGGTATTTAATTTTTTCCCAAAAATTCTACTGTCTCGGAAAATTGTGAAAAATTCACCGTTGGATAATTTCAACCTCTTGATTCCAAAAACAATATTCATTTTATCTAAATAATTTTCTAAATATTTTAATTTTTACTTTTAAAATAATAACCGACATTAATCAAAAATTCATGGGTTTTGACAAAAACGGATTTCAAACCTTAATAAAATTTATAATTGTATTCATAAAAATCATATGATCATTTATATTTAATAAAAATTAATTTAGTAATAAAAATTTATTAAAATATTATTTAATTAAAAAATCCATTAATTCATCCAAATAGATTTTTTAATTGAATATTAACTAAAAATTATTATTAGTTCTTTAAATACTATTTACAAAGTAACAATAATAAATTGAATGTATATTCCATATTCTAGGAAAAAAATAATGCACATAATCATAGTTCTAGGGTCTTGTTACATAACCCATTATAACACTTGTATATGACCTAAGGGTAAGGTGTGCGATGGTGATAGACTCTTAGGGTGGCACAGATGACATCACTCAGGTGGTAATCTCTATCAACTTCCACTTCTCCCATAGGTGGTTCTGTTTGAGCTTAACATGTTGAAGCTAGGCTTGGTCTTGTTCAAAAGAGAATCCTAGTGACGCCACCTTCTTTCTGAGATCCGATAAATGGGCTTCATATGGAGAAATTCTACTGGATGAGGCCATTTCTTCCTTTGTCTGAGTAAATTGGATTTTGTAAATCCCTATATTTATATTAATCAATTGATCACTTTTCAATGGAAATATTAGCAAAGATAACAATTCTTAATGGTATTTTAAAATAAAAAAACATAAAACCAAGGAAGTTTATATTTTATATAACCATTCACATAATAAGACATATAATTAGATCAAGATGAATTTTCTTAATAAAATTTTGGGTCATTACAATCTTTCCCCCTTAAGAAATTTCACCCTCGAATTTTCCTTTTCCCACTCTAAAATAGATGTGGGTAGCTCTGCTTCATCACTTCCTCTAATTCCCATGTTTCCACTTCAAACTTATGGATTCGCTACAACACCTTGACGAGCAGCATTTTCTTATTTTATAGAACTTTTTCCTTATGATCTAAGATATTCACCAGCTTCTCTTCATAGTAGATGTAATTCTCCAATGGTACCACCTCTAGATTGAGTACATATGATGGGTCAGGTATGTACTTCCTAAAGATTGATATATGGAATACATAATGTACTTGAGATAGGTTCAGTGGGATTTCTAGTCGATAGGCCACTACTCTAATGCGATCAAGGATCTCAAAAGGTCTGATGTACCTTGGGATAGGTTTTCTATTCTTCCCAAATATCATAACTCTCTTTCATGGTGATATGTGGAGAAATACCATGTCTCCAACATCAAACTCTTAGCCTCATTGAAAATTATCAACATAACTCTTCTGTTGACTCTGAGTAGTTTTAATGTGTTTTTGGATGGTTTTAACCTTCTCCACCATTTCTTAAACCATTTATGGACCTAGTAGTTTTCGCTCCCCAACTCCAACCCAACATGTGGGTGTTCTACACCTCTTCCCATAAATTGATTCATAAGAATCCATTTGGATGCTTGAGTGGAAACTGTTATTGTAAGAGAACTCAACCAGAGGAATATGTTGATCTCATCATCCTTTAAATTCCATTGAGCATGATCTCAACATGTCCTCAAGTGTTTGGATATTCCTCTAAGATTGGACATCATTTTGAGGATGATAAGACATACTGATGTTCAGCTCAGTATTCAGAGCATGTTATAGACTCTTCCAGAACTTAGAGATGAATATTGGATCTCGATCGGATACAATAGATAGTGGTACTCCATGAAGACTTACCACTTCCCTGATATATATATGTCCCAGTTGATCCAATAAGAAATCCTATCTAATTATACTGAAGTGTGCAGTCTTTGTAAGATGATCCGCTACAACCCAGATAGCATTGTTTCATTTGTATGTCTTTGAAATTTCAGTGACAATGCCTAATGTGATGTTCTCCCATTTACATACAGGTAAGGGTAATGGTTGCATCATCCCCTTGACTTATGCCTCTCAGCCTTCACTTTCTGACATACTAGGAACTTTGATGTATACTCAGCGATCTTCTACTTCATTTTATCCAACCAATAATTCTCTTGGAGATCTCAATACATCTTTGTGTTTCCTGGGTGAATGGAGAAATTAAAACTATTTTCATCATCCAAAATTTCATTCTTCAACTCTGGATTTGATGGAACTCATAGCCTGATTCAAAATCTCACAATTCCTTCTTTATTAACATTGAACTCTGGGGATTTCCCTTTTCTGATAGTTTCCACTTTCTTCTGAATTCTCACATCAACATTTTTAGCATCCTTTAACCTTTCCAAAAGATATGGTTGAGAAATATATTATGAAAGGATTTATGATTTTCCCTTCTTTATGATTATCATGTCCATCTTCATCAAATCTGAGAAGATTGGATCCTTTTCAATTCTTATCAATGATAGAATTTCTGGGTCCTTTCTACTTATAGCATCTGACACCTTGTTCACTTTCCCAGGGTGGTAATGGATGGAGCAGTCATATTATTTGATCAAATCTAACCATCTTTATGTGTACATGTTCAACTCTTTCTATTTGAATATATACTTGAGGCTTTTTTGGTCCGTATATATTTCACACTTCTCCCCAAATAGGTAATGTCTCCAAATTTTTAAAGAAAATATCATTGATTCCAACTTCATATCATGTGTTGGATAGTTTTTCTCATGAAATTTCAATTGCCTTGAAGCATAGGCAGTGACTTTATCATTTTTCATCAACACACAACCCAGGCCCTTATTCGAAGCATCACTGGATACCAAAAAAATTTATCCACTTGTGGGTAATGTGGACATTGGTGCAGTGATAATCCTCCTTTTCAACTCCTTGAATCTCTCCTCACATTCATCACTCCAAGAAAACTTGACTACCTTATGAGTTATCTTGTTAAGATGGTTTGAAAATCGTGAGAATTTTCTCACAAATCAATGATAATATCCAGCTAACCCCAAGAGGCTCTGGATATCCATCACCAATGTTGGCCTCGGCCATATCTCAATTGCAATTGTCTTGGATGGATCCATAGATATCACATTTCTTGTGATAATATGACCTGAGAATGAGACCTCCTTCAACTAGAACTCACACTTGTTGTACTTTTCATAGAGATTATCCTTTCGCAAGGTCTCTAGTATAGTGCTTAAATTCTCCTCACACTCCTCCTTGGTTTTGGGGTATATTAGAATATTGTCTGTAAAGACTACCAAGAAATTTTCAAGTTATCTATAAATACTCTATTCATCGATACCATGAAGATTTTTAGAGAATTAGTGAGTCTGAAAGGCATTACTATGAATTCATAGTGCCTGTATCTTATAAGAAAAGCAGTCTTGGGGATATCCTCTTTATTCACCCTTACATGGAAATATCCCGACCATAGATCATCATTGGAGAAGTATTATGCTCAACGTAGCTGATCAAACAAGTCATAAATTCAGGGCAGAGGATAGTTTTTCTTTATCGTGATTTTTTAAGCTCACGATAATCAATGAAAAAGAGCATTGACCCATCCTTATTCTTGACGAAGAGGACTGGTGCACCCCAGGGTGAATCACTTGGGCATATAAACCCTTTATCCAGGTTCTCATATAGTTGTTTCTTCATCTCCTCAAGCCCCACAACATCCATTCTATATGGAACCTTGGATATTGGCAATGCCCCAGGTATAAGATCAATTGAGAATTCAACATATCTTCTAGGAGGAAGACCAGGAAATTATTTAGGAAACAATTCAGAAAATTCCCTCACAATAGGCATGTATTCAATGATGATTTATTCCTTAGACTCAATCATCAGAGCGAGACACACATGCTCATAGGTCAGTAATATCCATCCTTGAGATGATGGTGCTAAAGAAGATTCATCCTCCTCCTTGCACTTGTACAAAATTGGGGGTCGATTTTCCATATAGAGAGTGATTTCCCTCTCATGGAAATTTATGTTGGCTCTATATAAGGAAATATAATCCATGCCAATAATTGCATCAAATTCTACCAGAGGGAGTATGATGAGTTTCTCCGGGAAGTTCAATCCACAAATTATGATAGGGGAGGAGTTATATTCATGTGATGCAATGATTGACCCATTTTTCGTTCTCACTAACATATTTACCTCCAGGATTTGTGGTGGTGGTGGTATTATTCTACTAAACTTTTAGGATATAAAAGAATGTGTACAACCAAAATCAAAAAGTACATTTTATATTATTGAATTAATAACTACAGTACCTGTCACCACTTCATTTTCAAGGTTCACTTAGGTAGTAGTGATGGAAAAAGCTCATCCTTGCTTCTTTGGAGGTTATTGGTTTCCTCTGAAAACCCTTGGCTTAGGGAACTAGTTTTCAAAGTGCCCTAGTTCTTTCCAGTTGAAGCAATGAACAATGTGTTGAGGGTCTAATAGAGTGTTCCACTCCTCTATCACATCTGTAGGTTTTTCTTGTCGGTAGTTAATGGCTAGGTTCCTTTCTCTTCCACAACTTAAGCATTTCCTCATCCCCTTAAAGTAATTTCTGGGGTGCTTCTTTTTACACCTTTGGGATGTGGGGTGCTGGATTTTCTTATCACCATCAGATTTATCCATTAGACCACTAGAATTAAAGTCTGCTCTCTGATTCTTATACCCATGATACCCATGAGATTTTTCAATCTCCATTTCAACTTTGAGGGCACATCAGACAATTTCCTCATAGCTATCGAAGTCACAAATCATTAGGGCTTTCTGCAGGCTAGGTTTTATCCCACCAAAGAAGCGGTCAAACTTTAATTTAGGGTAACGACAAAGATCGAGGCATATCGTGAAAGTATTGTGAAGTTTTCCTCATACGTTGTGATGGATTTGATATATTTTCTCTGGAGGTCAAGGTAGTCCCTTTCCATCTTATATCGGAGGGTGTAAAGAAAATATTTATCAAAAAACATTTTCTGGAAATCCTTTCATTCCAATGCCTTGATATCTTCCTCAGGATTCGCATTTTTTATCAATTTCCACCATTGATTAGCTTCACCCTCCATACGATAAGCATCCATAAAAACCTTATCTTATTCAAAACATTGAAGTATGTAGAAGATCTTTTCAATGCAGTTGATCCATTGTTCTGTGATTGAGGGATCGGATGATCCATTAAAATTATGAGGTCTTTGTCTCATGAAGCTCTTGATTGTGACTTGTTCTTTCTTATGGGGGGTTGAACATTCCTCTTGACCCATGTTTCTATTAAAAACTTGAGTTAACGGAGGTAGTATCATGACAAACTTTGTGATTATCGCTCCCATCAGATTGATCTTCTCATTAGAACATTCATCACATTATTCTTTGCATCGGTTGTTAGCATGAGTCCTCCTATTACTGGAAATTTCCTGTAATAAAAGAAAATTTAGGGGTAACACATAAAGGGGAATCTAATAAAAAAAATGGATAACTTATAAATTACATTTTTTCCCTTAACTTGTCTATGTTATCCATGATCTACTTCCCAACATATATTCTTAGGGGCATTTTTTAATTCCCTTAATAATGGTTCATAATAAGGTTATGAATTTACAAAATCATATACCTCGGGAGTGTCGTAACTAAGAGTGAAGAAAAGCCCATTTTCGTGCACCAGTTCCCATTCGAGTCTAGCTCAAAGTAGTGTTTCCAGGTTTTACCCCATGAAACATATGTGCTAGAGCCACCTCTACCTACTCGTATTTAGACAGGGATGTATTTTCTTGATAAACCACTTACTCAGTACTCACCAAATTTTAGGTATGTTTTTATTGTACTTATTCTTATCCCTAAGGCTTTCACTAGGGTTTTTTAATCCTAATCCAAAAAATAACTAAACCTATCCTTTGATACCAACTATAACAACTCTAATCTTTATTACACAATTAAATATGATTTATTACATAAACATGCCATTAACACAACTCTGAGGATCGAGAGGTTTGTTGTCTTGGGAAATTAGGAACAATATATAACAACTTAGAACATAAAACCTAATATCTTTATTGAAAACTTATTTTATATGACCACAACATTCCTTCATACTTAGCATTGTATGTGATAAAATAAGGACATGGATAAGAAAAGGGTGATCTATAAGGTTTTGGATCGAATATTTAGAAAATGAGACGCTCAAATACAAGAGGGGGATGAATTGTATACTTTAAAAATCCCTAAGAAAATTTTTGCATAACCAGAATTCACAACACCTCTAAGATCTAATAACTTGATTGATTTCGGAAAAGTGATTCTGGAAATGAAACTTAACAAAAGTTTACAACAACTAAGAATCTACCTTAAAGTGTATAGAATCTTATATAATCAGAGTACAGGTCTAAGGAAGTATAAGAAGATTATACTTTCCTCAAAAACTAAAAGTACAATAGAAAACAAAATAGAAATACTACAAGTAACAAGTAGTAACTCTTTTAACCCAAAGTGAAGGGTATCCAACAACCCTGGATAAAAGGTCCCTTGATTTATACTTTCAAGAAAGTTTGTCTTACCCAAACCCAGGTAAACCCTCAATCCAAATATCTTTATCTGTCTTGTTATCTCCGCAAATCCTCGATTTGTAAGGAAATAGGCACCTCTGACTTCACAACCTGAAATCTCTGATTTCAAGGAAATCGCACCTCTACACTAAGAAAATCTGCATGAAGCAAAGTTTGAACAAGTCGTTAAAACTTTCTGCACAAATCCTGAGAGTTAATAATATCCTCTCTCTATAGAAATCACTTCAACAGCATCTAAGCACAGTTGTCAAAGTTCAGTCTCTCAAAAGCTTTAAGCTATTTCAAATGAGCTCCTATTTATAGGCATGGCTTCAATGGTCGGCTCCCTCCTCCAACGGCCATATTTTTCCTTGAATTTCAGAGGGACTTGTACATGTGTCACTCAAACAATGGTTAGTGAGTAACTAAAAGCATGAAATCATTTTATAATAAAACAAGTGTAATCAAAAATATGGTTACATAACTAAAATCCTATATGCGGAATGTAATAAAATGAAAGTTTGGAGTCTAACCAAAATTGAATTCAGAGTCTATAATACAAGAATATTCAGATTCTGTTTTCTTGGAATTTGGATCCTGAATTCTATAGAATTCCAGAGTCTGAATTTCAAGGAAATTCAAGAATCTGGATTCACAAGAATTTGGAACCATAACTTAAAAAGTTCAGAGTCAGAGTCTGGTTATGAACTTTCTAAGTTATGAGTTCTGACTCTGAATCCCGAATACGAATTCTGGATACAAACTCCTATGAGTTCTAACTCCGAATTCTCATGAACTCTGACTCCGAACTTTTTATGTTCTGGTTCCTAATTCTTGTGAATCCAGATTCCTAATTGCCTTGAAATTCAGACTCCGAAATTCTATAGAATTCAGGTTCTGAATTCCTAGAAAACAGAATCCGAATAATCTTATATTATAGACTCCTAATTCAATTTTGGTTAGACTCAGAACTTTAATTTTCTTACATTCCAAATATTGGATTTTAGTTTTGTAACCATATTTTTTCTTACACTTTTTTTTTATAAAACGATGTTGTGCTTTCAGTTACTCACTAACCATTGTTTTAGTGACATGTGTACAATTCCCTACGAAATTCAAGGAAAAATATGACAGTTGGAGGAGGGATCCGACCATTGAAGTCGTGCCTATAAATAAGATCTCATTTGAAAGAGATCATAACTTTTGAGAGACTGAACTTTGAAAATTGTGCTTACATGCTGTTGAAGTGATTTCTAGAGAGAAAGGCTCTTATCAACTCTCAGGCTTCATACAAAAATTTTGAACGGCTTGTTCAAACTTTGCTTCGTGTAGATTTTCTTAGTGTAGAGGTTCGATTTCCTTGAAATCAGAGACTTCGAGTTGTGAAGTCAGAGGTTCCAATTTTCTTACAAATCGAGGGATATCGGGGATAGCAATACAGATACCAATCTTTGGATTGAGGGCTTACCTGGGTTTAGGTAAGACTGACTTTCTTGAAAGTATAAATCAAGGGAACTTTTATCCAAGGTTGTTGGATTCCCTTCACTTTGGGTTAAAAGAGTTACTACTTGTTACTTGTAGTATTTCTATTTTGTTTTCTGTTGTACTTTTAGTTTTTGAGTAAAGTATAATCTTCTTATACTTCCTTAGACTTGTACTCTAATTATATAGGATTTGATACGCTTTAAGGTAGAATATTAGTTGTGGTAAACTTTTGTTAAGTTTCATTTCTGGAATCACTTTTCTGGAATCAAGAAAGTTATTAGAGCTTATAGGTGTTGTGAATTTTGATTATGAAAAAATTTCCTTAGGGATTTTTAAAGTATACAATTAACCCCCCCCCCCTCTTGTATTTGAGCATCTCATTTTCTAAATATTCGATCCAACATAAGGCTCAGTAAGGGAGTAAACAAGGCATAACTTGAAGAATATAGTACATGTTAGGAAATAGGAATATCAATGGAGAACAAGAGAAAAACGAACATAAAGGCATGATATATCATGATTATCATAACTTGGAAATGTGGAAACAACATTTAACATGATACCAGCATCGGCCAAGGCTCATTGCACATGGAGCATGAGTAAACCCTCATTTCACTTTAATTAGCATTATTAAAACCTCATTAAACTTGAATTATCATGATAAAATCCTTATTTCACTTGATTTATTGTGATACTAATCTTTACCCAATGCGTTGGAGCGCTATCAAGGTGCACCCTTATTAATCATTTCATTTCATGCATAAGTGTGCCACATGGATCATATAACATGGATTCATTAAGCATAATCATTTATTCCATGATAAAGGAATGTATAATTCATATATGAAACTCAATAATCAATAGGTAAATTCGCATAAAGTTGAATACCCTTGATAGAGAAATGGGCATGGTATTCACTACAAAATGACTTTGTCTTGGAAAATCGCGGTATAATTTCGGCAGCATAACGACATGACATAAGAATTCATAGAAATGGTTTATGAGAGATAAAGGGGTGTATCATCATATTTAAATGAAATGGAAAGTATTGGGGTCATATATATACATTTCCCAATATATATAATGTAATTTAGATTCATAATACAAAATAATTTCTTGAATGTAAATGAGGAGAGAGAAATCCATTACGGAATTTTTGCATGGTAACGGGTGTAAATGGGAGGCATTAATGAGAGATAAAGGGGTTAATAATCATCAAAAAATAAGTATGGAAGTATAGGGGAGGTGTTAAATCATACCCCAACATTTTTAATTGAAAATAAAAGGGTATAGCAACATGAAGAAACTTGGACAAAAATGAGAGAGGAAGAAATTCCTTACTTAGAAGTGTGACTAAAAGGCTTGGGAGAGGCTTGAGGGAGGATTCTTGGGAGATTGGGGCACCTTGGGAGGATAATAGAGAGAGTATTTCTGATTAGGGATGTACTCCAAGGGTTTTTAGAGAATAGAAGAGGGATCTTGGGTGGGTTTATATAAGAAAAGAGAGGAAATTCTTCATTATTTAGGTTTTTGACACCACACATTAAACTAATCAAAACCACAAACCAACTCATGGTTTTTGCCCATGGTCTTTTCAAAAGGGGAGTGTAAAATAGTATTTTTTAAGTCCAGTGGACTAAATTATTAAAATATTAGTCTTTCTTATGTGGAGGTGAGTTACACTCTCAAGGAAATCATTTTAAAAAGTTAAAATGTTTTATAAGTCTTGGAGGGTCCACTAAAGCTTTGTAAAATAAATCAAAAAAACCTAAAATCACGTTATTTTAAAAGTAAAACATATATTGGCCGAACATCCCAATTATATTATTTTATTATCTCACTATTGGGTCATTATGATGTCATAAAACACATTATATATTTAAACATTATTTAATTTTTACCCAAAAATTCGACTGTCTTCGGAAATTATGAAAAATTCACCATTGGATAATTTAGATATCCTAGTTCCAAAAATAATATTCATTTTATCTAAATAATTTTATAAATATATGAATTTTTAAAATAAAAACCTACATTTATCGAAAATTCATGGGTTTTGAAAAAAACGACTTTCAAACCTTAATAAAAATTACAATTGTATTCATAAAAATTATACGATCACTTATATTTAATAAAAAGTAATTTAGTAATAACATTTTATTAAAATATTATTTAATTCAAAAATCCATTAAGTCATCAAAATAGATTTCTTAATTGAATATTAACTAAAAAATATTATTTGTTCTTTAAAAACTATTTACAAAGTAACAATAATAAAATGAATGTATATTATTTATTATATAAAAAATAATGCACATAATCATAGTGTTAGGGTCTTGTTACATAACCCCTTATAATACCCTCATATTAGCTAAGGGTAAGGTGTGTGATGGTGATAGACTCTTAGGGTGGCTTGGATAACATCGCTCGGGTGGTAATCTCTATCAACTTCCACTTCTCATGTAGGTAGTTTTATTTGAGCTTAATGTGTTGAAGCTTGGATTGGGCTTGGTCAAGAGAAAATCCCATGGATGCCACCTCCTTTTCAAGCTCTGAAAAATGGGATTCATATGGATAAATTCTACTGGATGAGGCCATAGCTTCCTTTTTCTGAGTAAATTGGATTTTTTAAAGCCCTATATTTATACTAATCAATTGATTATTATTCAAAGGTTGTATTAGCAATGGTAAAAATTCTTAATGGTATTTTGAAACCCAAAAACATAAAACCAAGGAAGTGTATATTTTATATAACCATTTTACATAATAAGACATTTAATTAGATAAAGAGGAATTTTCATTAATAAAATTTTGTGTCATTGCATTGATTTACTGTGGATCTATGGCTCTTGGCCAATGGTAGGAGGCCAGAGATTGATTTTGAATCTTGTCCGATAAAGATAAGAGGTGTCTCATGCATCATTCTGGGCACATATGATTCATATCATATAGGCCTACTAGTGTGTGGTTTTTCAAATGACTGAGACCTTTGGGTCTACTTACACATACTTTTACTCTGATGGCAGGTTATGTGAATCTACGTTGATGAGTTTTTTCAGGAGACTTATGACTCATTCCTCATGCACGGAAGGTTCAGTGACCCTAGAAGGTAAATGTATCATGTTATTCCTTTTTTTCTGACATTTTTTGTTGTTTCTCGAGTTTTTGGTTATCTGTTCGGATTGTGGAGTACGATGTTGATAGATACTAGGACTTTTCTATTGAACTGGACCTTCAGGGGGTATTGTTGTATACAGATACCCGATGAGTTTTAGTTTAGTTGTTCTACTACTTGGTTGTGATCTCTAAGAAGCAGTTTCTTATAAGAATTCTCAGAGAGGATCAGGTCCCTTGTAGGCTGTGTTTTGAGTTTTGACCATCATCAGTCGTTGTGATCTTTACCTTCTTTTTATGGGTTGGATATTTTTTGGATAGGTGGTTGGACCTTGTGACCCAGTTGTGAGTCTTTTCCAATAGATCTAGGTGGGACACCTAGAGATCCTTCATTGGGTATCATACCCTTGTGGGTTGACATATGTTTCATTCTAGGGAAACCTATGTGATAGGTTGGCCCATGTTTTCTGATGCCTTTTTATGCTATGAGATTTTTTTACACTTGCTTTTTGATAGATATATGGTAGGTGCTGAAGTTTCTATGGTTAGGTATGCTAATTCCTTCAGCTTTGGACAAAGCACAATGGGTGATTTTTTTTTTGAAACTAGCTTTGACAGGCAGGACTGTTCAGGTTCTGGGCCTGGTCAACCAGTGTTTCCACTGTTTCTAATGTATTTGGAGCTTTGGTAGATGCTCATGACTGGAACGATGTTGTGTGTATGGGTCGGGTGATAAAGGTACACACTGGTTATACATGGTATCATTTTAATATGAATTGGTGAGTGGCTAGGTGTGAGTTGAGGACCAATGTTTCAAGACTTTTCATAGTTTTAAACCCTGTAAGTTATGTTCAAATGACCCTCCATGGTAGAGGTTACATTGTGAAATGTTTGGGTACCGCCAGACGGTTGACCTGTGGCTGAATCCTAGTGAGGTTTTGATAGGATTTGAGTGTGGCTCGGAGGGAGCTGTATACACATTTTGTATAATCTTAGTATTATCATGTTAGAGATGATAATTTTCTCTATTGATTCATCTTGAGTATGATAGGAGAGAGTCGTCCCTACACCGACCTCATTTTTCTTTTCCTTTTCTTTCTCTTTCTAAATATTCCTCCTTGTTGAGGAAGGGAACATGTTGAGGTTGTGATCGGGGAGTGGTATAAGGTAAGCCATATGGTGGGAAGTGTACCATTGGCAGCTTAAGGGTAGTGTACCACATTTTCAGTTTCTCTTTAGTCTTTTTAATGGTTCGTTGGGCTCAAAGGTTTATTGTGATTTGATGATAAGGGTATTCTAATGGCGCGGAGTACCAGATCGGTCTCAATTAAACATATTCTATGTAGAAGACAGTGGTTGGTGCTATGATATTGATTGTTGGACAGTCTAAATATCTTGGTTTTGTAGATGCTCGGGTTGGTAGCATGGCTACTTGTCCCTTCACTAGGATTCTTAGGTATGAAAAGGTTTATGGTGGGGAGTTTGTAAGAACCTGTGTTTTTTCTATAATGTTCTTTTGAGTAGAAATTTGAATTTTTTCATTCAGATGCTTGTGAGGGGTAAAATGGTCTTTTACCCATTGAATATGATCTCTGATAATTTTTATGACCTCATCGTTGGTTCTGGAATAGGTTTTTTACCCTAGGATCGGAGTTTGGTGGAAATATGAGTCATTCAAATTTTGGTGGAATAATTAATATTTAATATTTATTAAATTAAATATTAAGCTATTTGTGAAGGTTTGTTTTGCTGTATCTTTAAAATGGAGTGTCGGATTCAAATTCCATATTCATTGTTGATTTCATAATGGGGATTTTATCTTAGGCAAGGCATAAACTTTTGTCGGGCACTAGGGCCAGCCTCAGCCCCTTTTTCTTTTTCTTTCTTTTCTTTTCTCGTTTTCTTTTTTTCCTTCTCTTCTTTACTCCTACTCCTTGTGCATGTATCATGTGCCTCCTCCTTCACCGTGACCTAATTAGAAATGGGAGAGGTGTATTTATAGGCAGTTTTAAGGAATGAGAGGTTCTGTTGTGGATCCCTCGATGCACTGAGTCAGCGTACAACATCCATTGATGGTGAAATCAACCAAAGCTTCAGTGTTTTCTGCATAGGACTGTTTATGTTTTCCCCATATATCCCCTTTAAACGTGTTTTTGTATGTTATTAAAGCCTTTCTATTCTAGATTGTGTCCTCTTAAGGCAATATCTGTTGTTTTGGGGGTTGAAAACGGGGGTTTTGGGAAATCTAAGGGATTTTCCGTCGAGAAACCCAGGTTGCATGGCATTTGTTCTAGGGGAACATGTCATGTGTTCTTCCCATTCATGGATTAAGACGTTTTCTTTAGTACACTCTGTGTACTATAAGTAAATTTTTTATGGTGGCACATGGTCTTGTGTGCGTCCATGTGATAAAGAACATGGGTGTTTGGTTTTTAAATAATACACACCGTATACTTTTACACAGGCAGACCCTATGTTGTTCTGGCCATGTATGAGTACATAACCATGGGAGGGATAAGAGTACACACCATGTACTCTAAATTACACACCATGTACTTTTTCCAGATTAGAGGTTTGGGGTATTTTGTGCCTTGGAAGTCATAATTGGGTGTGTGAGTAGTACATTCAGATTGTTTTTTCATGTAGATTACAATGGTGGAATCCTATTTATATTTAGAGACCATATAAATGGTTTTTTGGTGGTTCTATCTAAATAGAGAGGTTTCTCCTCCAGTTATCAAGTTCAGTTGTCACCTGAGAGTGAGGATTGGTGTGGATGATATGTTGGGTGTTCGGACCAACCTAGTTGAGACTTTTGATCTAAGATGAGTTGCGATCTATCTACTGTGACCTATGCTTTTAAGGACGTTCCCCTTGTGAGATGTTCCCTTCTATCCTACGAGGCCATGAGACTAGATGCTTCCAAGGATCCCCTGAGGGATGCCTTTTCTTATGTGTTGACCGATGGATTCCTTTTTAGGATCTCTCTCATGTTTTCCTTTGAGATGATCCATGTTATAGGATTCCTCTATTGTTCTTCTTTTGAGGGTCCTATGTAGGATGCCTTTGCTCATGTTTACCTAGAGGATATCGAGTAGGATTCCTCTTTGTGTTTGACTTGAGGGGCACATCAGGTGCCTGTGGTTTGATTGACCCTGACTTGTACACCAGGTTTGGGTATAGATGGTGTTCAGGTGTCACTTAGAACCCATACCAAACTGGTAAGCCCATGGGGCTGTGGCTGTGGTGTTGGGTTGGGAGTTCAGGCCACCCTCACTCATTTTTTTATATCTGACTTGGTTTTTATGATGCATTAGTGGTTACCATAGGTTCTTCCTGGTTGGTGGTTGTTGATCCTAACACAAGGAGTCTTTATTTCTTTTGGGATGCCCAGATGTTTTTCCTGGGATCAGTATTACTTCTTTGGATGTTGAGATGTGATTACCTAAGATTCGTTGTCTGAGCCATGTTATTTCTATTAATTTTTTTATACCCAGAGCTACTACCTAGGACTTGGATGTTGATTCTAAATGTGTATATGTATATATAGTGATTTATATGTTGTTGGGATGACTGGAGGTGATTCCTGGTATTCGGCTGTTGAGCCTTGCTTGATATTTTGGGAATCATGGACTTGGGGGTTTAGACCTTGAGAGCATGCCCAGGTGGTTGTATTATATGTTGGACATAGGGGTTTAGACCATGATACCTTTCCCAAGTGGGAATATTCTACGTTGGACCCAAGGGTTTCAGACCATTAGAGCTGCCTACGTAGTCATGTGCTATGGTAAACCTGTGGGTTTCATACCGTGAGAGCTTCCGAGGTGGTCATGTGTATTTTATTGATGGATTGTTAACCAAAGGGGTTAGACCGTGAGATCTTTCCCAGAGGGTGATGAGTAGTGGGGTTGATTATGCTATCCTCGGCCTATAATTGGAATGATTACACTCTTCCAGATCAATTAGGATTGACCGTCGGTTTACAGTATCCATTTTTACAGGATTGAGTGTTGGTATACAGTCTCCTTCTTCACAGGGTTGACCATCGGTGTATGAAAATCTAGTTGTGATTGGAGGTGAGTATGGGTGAACCTAGGTGTAGGATCAATTTCCCCCTGAGATGACATAGCTTTCTCAGAGATACGATTCTGGCACTGGCTGAAGAATATTTTTTATCGATTAGGATTACGGACCCAAGGATCAACTGTTGTTGTGGTTTCATGTTCTTTGCTACACATACCAATGAATATTCATATCTATGTATATATGTATAGGTATGGGACTATATATATTTATATATAGTTATGTACATCCTTGGTGGCACTTTCTAGTTGACAGGGATTACAGACCTTGGGTTCAACTACGATTTCACAGTGTCTTTACCGTCTATTTAGTTGTTCTTTAGCTAGGCTGAGCATGTTGCTTTTGCATACACATTAGGATCATGGTAATAAGTTACTTTTTGGGTGGCCTACTAATATTCTTTCTCACCCCTAAATGTGTACCTTGGAGTATGTGTAGACCCAATGTCTAATTTTTAGGTTGAGCATGTGTTACATGGTGGATAGGGCTTAGGCCTAGTGTTGCATGATTGATTGGAGCTGCTTCATTATTCCTACTAGTCGGGCTGGGGCAGTTCGACAGTGTTTGGAGATAGGGTATGTGGTTTGGCTCAGAGTGAGTAGTTGATCCATGTAGTTTTACTTTCAGATTCTTTTGTACTTGTATCTGTATGGTTGGCCTAGTGGGTGAGCATTGTTGTATTGTATTGCATAGTTGTTCGGGATTTTTACTGCATTTTACTATTACAACTTGTTCTATTTTCAATTTTTTACTGCTTCCACACTCTATTAATTTCCATTATGTATGTTACTTAGTTGTTTTTTGCTGCTTATTCTGGTATGATGGTATAGTCTTTCCATTGTACCACCTTTACACCCTCACTTCTAGTCAGCATCCTCTGGCCTACGGGGAGGCACGCTTGAGGCCTTGTGGAGAACCAGCTCAGAGCACTGGGTTAGTGGATACCGGGTCGAGACGTAACACTTCCCTTCCCCCTAGGTGTTTATATATGAGATAGTACTATGGTGGGCCACTTTTCAACCCTAGTTGTTGATATACGAAATGCTTTAATAGAGGGTTGTTGTTCTCTATTTTTTTATGCATCATGTTCAAATATATTTTGGTATTAGTTGATGTTGGTATGGTCACAGGTGGGTGACTTGGATGGTACTCATGGTCATGATGGGAATTTTTTATACAGATTTTAATTTATTATTTTTATCAAATCACATTATAAATGTACAATATATACTATTTATGTTTGGGAAACCATTGGTGGGGGTCAATAAAGTTATACTCACACCCTGTTTAATTAGACCTGGCACTCTAATACCTAAGAAGATCTCATGATTTTAGGTATAGGAATGGAAAAGGCTTGACATTGAACTATTGAGTTGGATAGATTATATATATTTAGGATATGTTCATGAGATAGTATCGAGGACTAGTTGTGGTATTTTGGTTTTTTTACTTTTTTCAGAGCTATATATTATCTTCCCTTAGGAGATCTTCTTTATGCCTTATTGACTCATGTTACATTTTGGATAGTTCATTTTCATGTGGCATGTTATTTATTTCTATCTATATTTAGCTCTGGTGTTTCTTTTATTCTATTATATATTGAGATAACTAATTGTATGATATTTCTATAATTATGTTCTACTCTAATGTGAGGGTATAGTCTCCTCATGGAAACAACATTGACACTCGATTCAAGTCATAAGCCTTTGGAAATGGGGAGGCACACATGAGGTCACATGGATCTATGATCCAGTTACTATAGAGTGAGTCAAGTTAGTATGTTACAAAGTGGTGTCATAGATTTTTTTTATTTTCCTTATTATTTAAGAAATGGTATACATAAGATAAAAAAATTTAAAATTTTTTATGAATAGAGTTTTTATGTTAGAACTTACTTAAGCTGAAGTCTATGTTTCCATGGAGTTGGGATCTTCTTTTCTAGGTTTTAGATGTTACAGTTTATTTGAATCTTGTTAATAATTCTACTTTTTATTTATTTATTTATAGTTTTTCTATTAACCCATAGTGGAAAGAGTGTGGGTGTTCATGCATGATATTAGGCATGTAGGTTTAAATGAAATGTTCATTCTTGTGAGTGATTGGAATATTGGTTCTGAAATGGAGATAGGTTTCATTATGTTATAGTGTTGATAATAAATTATTTGATATTTTCCCAAAAAACTCATTAGTGTCATTATATCTAAATAAACCACATTGTTGTGATTTTATCAGTATGAGTCATCATAGGGTGATGTTGTTACATGTTCATGGATGTGACCTTATTCCTTAAGGGGGTAGTCAGGTACACTGGGTCATGGTGAGGATCAGTTTCTTAGAGTGGGTATTTGGATTGTGTATGAGATTTATGATATGTTTATCTGTGTGTGTGAGTACCCTATAGAGGGTGTGTTGACCTATTATTTTATTGGTGGTATTTGAAATGGGAGTACTGGTGTTTCTTTATGAGTTGTGAATTATGTGGGATATGACTTTTGGTCTAGGTTGGAGAGACTAATGATATTGAGATATTGGTTATCTAGTGTTATAATTGAGTTGTTGGACATTTTCCTATTATTGTTAGAGATTAGTTGTGTTTTAAGAAGGTAACCAAAGAAAGGGGTTATTCCTTGAATATAGGATCATTTATACATAGAAGTTATAGGTATATTCTTTTTTTTATATTGATTTATGGGATATTCTATCATGTATATGATATAGTGATGAAGATTCCTAATATATTTTATATGTGAAAGTATGGGAAGTACTTTTTTATTGATCATACATGCACATGAGGCATGATAATCTTGTAAATTAGGCAAACTGGCCTATAATTAATGAGATTAACATTTATGTAATGTGTGGTTAGCCGGTTGATTAAGTGTGTGAGCCTATGACTAATGGGATATGACTTGATATATCATGAGTTAAATTTTATGGAAAGGTAGCACTAGGGTGTATGCCTCCTTAGGTATTTGTTTTTGGAAATGGGGGATACTAAGAACTATTATGAGATTGATCTGATGGATACTATCTTACCCAAGATTAAAATATTAGTCCCTTATTTATTCTACATGGTATGTGATTTGGTGAAATTTAATATTACCCTGAGGTAGGTAATCTTGGTGTTTGATTAGGTGTGATTGACCAAGATGACATATGGGACATGTCAATTGGTAGATTTTTTGAAATCTCCAGGATATGATGATTGAGTTGTGTATGTCATCTGACTCCTAGGATGTGGTCATGATGATTGATCAAAATGAACAGTAATTGAATTCTTTGTATTTATAGTATGTGGACAAGTTAGTATGGGGTTTATTCAGTTCCTTGAGACTAATATTAGTTTTAGGACATAGAGGGGAGATGATATATTTTATTGGGGTCAAGAACATCATATTTTCCCAACTACATGAAGTTAGGTCATGGGTAGTTTATTAGATTAGTGGATGATCAAACATGTATGGTGATCGAATATGAGATTATGGTTCAATGTTGTGATAAACCATGTTGTGATCGGGGGATAGAAAAAAAATTAACCCTTTATACTATGACATGTGTTGGATAAAGAAGGGGCTTGCCTAGGGTATGGTTAAGTGTGGTTTTAACTATAAAGGAATGTGCATTAGGGTATGACTAGTGTGTGATATGAGATCTTTGAAGAATGATAGTGTAATGATCTTGTGGTCATGAGGTTATGGTTATATGAGAGATTAGCTATGATCCATTATGAAATGTGTGATGGGGTGACATGATCATATAGTCTTGTGAAGTATCAAGGGGTTAAGTGGATTGGAATGATGGTTAAGTAATTAGTATAGTACCTAAATGATGGTAATATGGTCACCAATGTGATTATGAATTGCTGGGGGGAATTAGTGTGCCCCATAGTGGGATATAATGTAAGAGTCACATAGTAATGAGAAAGTTCGTACACCTTCAGTTAGATTCATTAGGACTGGGTATATGGTGGAGGATTGTTGTTAGTATTGGATGTTGGTTGCATAGACCATCACATTATCATTGAACTCTTGAGTGAGGCTCGGGAGGTGGACCTATTCAAATAATATGACTAGGACCCATGAGGGTGAGCATTCTTTGGATGGTTTTATCAGTCAAATTTTTGTATGTGGATCAGTGATAAGAAAAATTATATAATAGATATCACACAATGGATTTCCTAATAATGTTGTGATTATTTTGATAATTTTTCAATGAAAATTGAGGGTGAAATTTTGATAGATCCAACCCAAACTTGGTTTTAGTTTTCTGAAAGTGCTTGATTAAAAGTTGTTGGGTTATGTGAGGTAAATACAAAATATGCATATGTTGGTATTGTTATATGAGAATTATGCTGAGTCGGTATGTTTAGTAGCTAATATAAACTAGATGTGGGATTAAGGGTGGGTGGTATGACCAAGGTTGAATTTCAATAAACATAAATAACCCAAAGGGATGTATTGGTTGTATTTTTTATCAATAAGAAATTTAATATGTCTTGGTGTCGTGGTTGTTGGTAGAAGATCCCTTGAATTAAGAGGTTGTGTTTTTAGGTTCTACCCTTAGTAATGGGTAATACTATTTGGATTTTGGTTAGTTAAATTTTAATAGATATATTTAAAGAAGCATATCTATATACATAAAATTATTTTTATAGCTATTCATAATTTGAATGATAGGTGTTGTTTGTTTTAGGAGAAATAAACACTATCTATAGTAGTTTTAGTGAGAAGTTAGTCATTTGTATGTATTAGAAAAGTTAAAGAGATGTGTAGAGATTTTAAGAAGTATAAAGTTGGTTAACAGTGAGAATACATCCATGTATTTCAAATATTAACATATATTATATTTAATTATGAATATTCCTTGTATAATGGTGGGTATAGACTAAGACTAATGTTATATTTTTTGAGTTTTAAAGGATTATATAAATACTCATATTTGAGTATTAAAATGTTGAAATGCTTTATAAATTAGGGTTAAGAGGTTTTGAGTATTTTGATATTTTCCAAATCCATTTAATGTGTTTTAAGTTGATATAGAAGTGGATGAAATTTATTATTAATTGATTTGAATAACTTATGGAAGCTAGTAGATTTTAAATAATATAGATAAGTACTCAATTCATAAAAGATGTTCATAGGTTAAAACTATAAAATTGATCAATTATATGAGATTTATCCCTGATAAATTTAAGATTCGTTCAAGAATTAGATTAGAAATTTGACAAAGAAATTAGCACTCATATGAGTAACTTTGATACACATGTAAGATTCATGCTCACTAAAGACACTAAATAATTGAAAAATGGATGAATCATATATAACTCATAAAAGTATAAATAATATTTCATAAGGGTCATTAGTGGGTTTAAATTTAAACAAGGGGAAGAGATAAACCCATATTCATAAGGGTCATTGGTGTTGATCAAAGAGAAATGTGACAATATTAAAAATATTATGTGACTACATAAGATTCATTTTTTGATATATTGAGTTTCATAAGATTTTTTTGGAGTAAACATAATATTCATTTGACTCATATAGAAAAAAAAATAACTTTTCACTGTGGGGACTATAATTTCAACAAATCCATGGACTCTCATTATAAATAATAAAGGTGATAATAATGTTTTTTTACAAACTCATTGAGTCCAATCGATCAAGAAAAGTGATATTTATGAAGTAAAAGAATAAATTAAATATATCAATAATTCTAATATGATTTATTGATTTAAATATCATAAATTAAATTGTGATTCGTGATTAACATTTAGAAAGATAATTTTTAATTAATGAAGAATAAGATCCAGTAATGGTATTTTCTGAGAATTATAATACAATTTGTTGCATGTTTTGTAACTTGATAAGTTGTCAAACCATAAATTAAAATATCCATGATGTAATATAATTATTAATTAATATTTTTATATAGATATTAATACTAACTTATTTAAAGTTTTTATGGGTTTTTGGAGAAGAAATTATCCAAAGTCTTATGAAAAAATTCAATGGAGATTTAATTCAAATGGGATTAAATGATAAAAAAATTGAAAATGGTATTTTTGGAATACTGGTGAGGATAATAAGTTAAGAAGAAGAAATATACTTTTTTATCATTGAATCATTTCCATGTGATTTGGTTAAATAATTTTTTATTAGAATTGTAGTAGTGAAATTGAAGAATATTTTCTATATTAATAATATGGAAAATATGTTAAGTCAGATTCAGAACAAATAAAATGTGAGAAGAAAAAAGAGAAATATTATAGTGATTTTGAGGTAAACATTATATATAACTATAAGAGAATAAATTTATGGTTATTGGGGATGAAGAAGAAGAATACAAAGTGATTCTAAAGAATCATATATTGTAAACTGAAGAATAAGAGGATAAGGGTGGAAAGAGGTTTATAGAACTATCTGAAAATACCTAGTATTACAAGATTTAAAAGTAGTTAAAAAGAAGGAATAAAAATAATAATTTTAGGGAGTGACTAATATTTCTATTATTTTTAATTAAATGCGTGTTGATACTTTCAAATTCAAGATCTATTAGGTTTTTAATATCACATGTGGCTCAAGATTTGAGGAAGACAAGTGATCCTAATTTTGTGTAAAATCATATTGTTTTTTTATTTATAAAGACTGAGTTATATGCAGTTTAGAAAATTATATTAATAAATTATATAACTTTATTTGTGGATAAATATCATATTACTTGATTAAAATAAATCCTCTGAAATATTCATGATGTTGTTCATTAGTGTAATAACTTGTGTATACTAGTGGGAGTTGGTATAATGAAAACAACTGGAAGATTATAAATGAATTTTCAAGTATATAATTTGGGTATAAGATGATACCTTCCCATGCC
Source organism: Viscum album (assembly GCA_963277665.1). Classification (NCBI taxonomy): domain Eukaryota; kingdom Viridiplantae; phylum Streptophyta; class Magnoliopsida; order Santalales; family Viscaceae; genus Viscum; species Viscum album. Next base: position 1,769,726,271 of record OY728132.1, read on the forward strand.
ATTTTTATTGATAATTGATATTATTGTAAAATATATGTCTTGGTTTTACCCAAATAGAACAAGGATGTAGCCACCCATTTTGGGGGAAACCTTGCAAAAATATCATATTTTACTTTCTTGAATTGTATTACAAATTTCATATAGTTTCTATATTCTAAGTAATAATAAGAATATCCATTAATATATTGACCACTAATAAGGGTTTAAATATTATAAGGGTATAATTATAAAGGGATAAAATGAATTTTTTAAAACTATTCACCTTGATTCACCCCCCCCCCCCCTAGGTGACCATGCATATTATTTGGAACATTAACCAATATAAGAGCTAACCAAGTTTACTCTATTTGGATATATTTTTTATTCCTAGTTTTTTTATTATACTTATAGGAAGTATATATTTGAAGATAATTTAGAAATTACTCATATGGAGAATTTAGTTCTAATCCATATTGATACTAAAATGTATATTTTGGATAAGTCTCTAAAAAATAGGAAGAAAATTGATACAATAAAATTTGAGAAAGGAATCAGTGTATAAATAGGATAAACCAATAGTTTAAGGTAATAAAATTGGTAAGTGTTCATATATCCTATTTTTTTATATGATTTTTATGATGAATCATGTTAATGTTATAAATAATATAAAGATTATGTGTATAATGACTCACTGGATAGTTTTTATTTTGAAGTTAAGGATTGTCTTAAAATGGAGCCTCTTGATGTAGTCATGTATATATTTACACACATTGAGAGGTTACAAGATGAAAAATCATAGCTGGAATTGGAATATGATGTAATGGAAGAGGCATTGGATAACAATACCATAAGTCAAACACACTCATCCAACATGATGAATCCATGGATGATACAATAATTTTCCATAAATAAAAACTCACCTTTTATAGGGAAATATTACACAATTATTGTGATGATAAATTTGAGATCAATAAAATATTCAAAGAAAAGTTTCATGGAATGAATTAAATAATTTTTTTAAAATTTTATCTATTAGAAATCTATTCTAACAGAATTAAGGAACTTTATAATGATTTAAAATAATTAAATAAAATTCATGAAGATTATATGAATATTGTAAGCACCAAACCTTAAACAATACATATTTTATTTTAAAACTATAAATCACATTATTTTCCCAAATATATTTTAGGTTTAGAGTTTTATATAATTAGGAAAAAAATATTACATAGTAAACCCATACATTATAAGTGTCAAATTATACTCATTATCCATTTTTTCACCAATGGAAATCCTTTTTAAATAATACATATTTTATTTTCATGATAATTATTCAAAATTTACCCCTTGATATCATCCTTATCTTTATTCACCCTTAAATCCTATGAAAAATATTTTTAAACTTGGTATGAGCACAAAATCTTAGTAAGGGACATAAAAGAAAGAAAAAATTTAGTCCATTGAAAACCTATAAAAACATTTTCTTAAAAACATACATTTTTAACCCTAAAAAGGAATCATCTTTTCAATAATATGATTATCTTACCTTTTTTAAAAATCAATAAATTTTCATGAAAACTCATAATAAAGAATATAAAATATAATTAGGTAACTTGGGACATAATTTTCTATATCACTCTTACAAATGGAGTAACCGATATGGCCAACCACCATCACTTGAGTACCCAATGCATTTGATTTTATAACTTAACCATCTATCCTTGGTTTATCATGGAACCACCAATCATTGGTTTATCACATAACAACCCTTTATTGGTTTATCATGTAACCAATAATTATTATTTTATCACATAACCACCCATAATTATAAAAAAAATACCAATAACCATAAAATAAGAATAAATCATGAAATATTTCATCATAAAATACTCTTTTGAATAAAATAAAATTTCTATTTTGAAATCACTTATTCAGAAAAATTGCACACATAAAATGGAAAACATTTACTTTGAAAGTAACTATATAAATTTGTAAAATAAAATTCAATATATTAAAGTGACATGAAATTGTAAAAATACTCTCATTATTTAAAATTTAATAAAACATTCCTTTTGGATTTTTTAAAAAAATATTAAAAGAGTATTTTTTTTTAAAGAAATTCTCTTACATAAGACCTTAAAAATATACTTTTTAAAAAAAATGAGAGAAATTCTAAAATTTTATTTGCTTAAAACATTAATTTATATATAAATAAAGTCATAAAAATAATTTTAAAAACATGGACATGATAAAGAAATATTTAGAAAATTAATCTATAAAACATTTAAAATGAGTCTTTTTAGTTAAAGAGTACCTTACCTTGATTCTGCATCATCATGTGCAATTATTTATCTTCCTAAATAATAAATTTATTTTAATTTATACTTAATTAAAAACATTTTTCTTTTTTTATTTCTTTTATATCACCAATATCTATTTTATATACAAATATGTAATTATTTAAGTTTACGTCGGATGTTTTAATGATATTTGGTACTTGAGTCCAAAATAACATCGATAAGTCGAATATGGTCAAAGAGGTCATCATTAAATCATATCCAAAATAGTATTAATGAAATAATTGTCATTTTTATATATCAATATAACTTTTAAATACATCCATTTAATAAGGATAAAAAATTGAACTAGGTTACAATCATGGAGATGGTAGGTCATACATATGCATGAGTAACATTTCCATTTTTCAATGATCATTATGAAAAGAGGGTAAGTATCATTTAATATTTAAAGAATTATAATAATATAATAAATATCATATTAATTATATAAATTTATATATATATTATTTATATTATGTGGTGATGAAAAATGAATCACATCGCTTCGTAAAGGTGATAATTCACACATACACATGAACGATGTTATCATTTTTCTATGTATGGAAAGGTCAGAATATAAAAGATATATTAAGTTTTAATAATTATTAATATTTCATGAATATCATATATAAACCATAATTACATCTTTATAACTAGTATTGAGAGTTTTTTATGGAAAATGAATTATATTGGTTTGTGAGGCAGTAGTCCTCCGTACACACGGATAATAAATTATTTTCCCATTTGATAGAGATGTAGATAGATATGGATCATTCCACAATCATAATATAATATCAGTATATAAAGGATACTTAATTTATTATTTTCTTAGAGTTTAAGAAGATTTTAAGGAGTTGGAAAAATAAATAAAACAGAAGTACTTGATTAAAAATGATACCCCTCTTTTGGACAATCTCCTTTTATTAACAACTTAAGACCACTAAGGATGATTTTATACCTAAAATAAGGCCACTATAATTTATTTATGGATTCTAGGAAGGTATTTTTTTAGGTATTTGTCGAACCAAATAGTTTTCAATGTGTGAATAAATGAAGAGAAGATGAGTCCTTTTATATGAGATGGGAGGGGCACTCTTGGAATTTACCAAAATATTAAATTAATATAAATGATTTTTTAATTCCAAATGGATCAAAAGTTAGTTATTTAAAAGATAATATGATTATGTTTCTAAATTATCTCGTGTAATAATTTTTTGAGAAGTTTAGGTTACATTATTACCCTTATCATTTAGTTTAGATCCTTATTTAACTCATTTAACTCTTATTATGACAACATACATTTTTACTTTTTAAGGGTTAATATAGTTATAATAAAATTAAAAAAGACATATAAATGGATAATTTATGAAATATCTATCATTATACCAATAATTTGGATAAATTTAATATTATTAGTAATATTATATCATTTAATAAAATAATATTTATTTTAAAATTCCATTAATGTTAATTTTGACATTTTTTATTATTTCGAATTTTTAAAAATAAAAATACAATGAGATAACTTCAAAAAAATCTAATACATCCCTAAAATTTCAAAATCATATATAAATTTTTTTATTACATTAGTTATCTCAAATTATATTTATTTTAATATTTTTAATAATATTTATTGCATATTTCCATTTATAAAATAATTATTGCATCAGTGTTATGTAAGCCTTTAAGGTAATTATTTATTAACTAAAAACTATAAATAAAATACCATGATGTATATAAATATTTTATATTTAAAATTAATATTTATAGTCTAAGATATATTTTTAATAACCCTATATTAAAATTTCCATACATATTAAAAATATGAGTATGATATCTTTGACTTTTCTTTAAATAAAATATTATAAATGCCCTAATCTCATAAAAGTGGATCCCAAAGGTTATAATTGATATCATTGTATTATTATGGTCTAAAATAATTCATAAAATAAAATTTGGGTAGTTTTTAAAGTCATTTTCTAGTTCTTATCATTTTATTGTTAACCTTAATTACCTGGTTTATCATCTACCATGGTAACAAAAATTAACAAAGTTACTATTCATATTGGCCAAAAATAAAATGGGCCTATTAAATAAATTTTTAAATTATGATTCCAAACATAGAATAAATTTTTTAAAATTCAATTCGTGGAATTTTCATAAATTAATTGAAAATTAAACAGAAAAAAATAGTTTTTTGAAAAAATTCAATTTCTAAATTTAATATATTTTTATAATAATTTCTCATATAAAATTCATTTCAAAAATAATAACTGGATTATTTAATATAAAAACTTAATAATTAAAATTTAAAACTAATCAAAAATGTATTTTTTCTTTAAAGTAAAATACAGCTTTCATTAAAAATTAGTATTTTCACTATTCATTGAAAAATCAAAATTTTCATAAAATTATCAAAATTTCACCAAAGGAAAATTTTGATATTCTTATTTAAAAAATGAATTTAATTTTATCAAATAAATTATCTAAAATATCCAAATATTATTTATATTATTTATACATAAAAATCAATAAGAACAATTTTTAAAGAAAATATGTTTTTGATGAATAAAATGACTTTAATAAAAATATAATACTTATTGAAAATGAATTAATTAATTCGTTAACAATTTTTAATACCATTAAATATTTTATAATTCCATTAATACTATTCATTTCTATCAATTTAATGGCTAGGTTATAATGGTCACATTTAAATAGTGATATTTAGTTGTTCATTTATGCTTGATGTTGTGTATCTTATACATTATTGAACATAGTGTTTCCTATTATAATCTCAAGATGTTACAAATATGATGATAAATGATGTGAATATAGGGTAAAATTAATTTATTAACAAAAAACACTATAAATCTAAGATGTCTTCAATACGAGTTTCATTTGAAGAATCTAGAAATCACCCAAATAGAATCTTCACATGAATCTAAGAAGATAGGTTATACTAAGAATACATATAATAAGATCCTTATTTTTTACAAAAAGAATCATATTTATGGAAATAATATATTTATATCTTCTTTAGAAACATACACTATAACTTCATGGAAAAAGGTAACCCATACTCTAGTTAATTTTATTTGTAATAATGTATTTTAATCTTCTTATACATGTTCAAAATTAAATTCTAGGAAATATGGGTAGATAAAAAAATAATAAATCCACCAAATCATTAAATTTTGATGTTAGAAAAATATAGAAGATATCCTACACAAATAAAACTCAAAATAAAGCAATGTTGTACAAAAATATTAGGAAGATAAATATAATCAAAATATATCTAAAGATAAGAGAAAAGGACTTATTGGTCGATGTTGTTGCTATTAAAGGTTTGGGAACAAGTTATTGATATTTATTATAATATATCAACATATTAAAATCATATAAGGCCTGAATTTATTGGTATTGGAGCTAAAGTAAATAGGAATTCTATTTTTCAGAAGAAAATTTCACATTAAAGGAGAAACCTACCTACTAGAAACAAATTTGAGTTATTGGATAATTTATATAAAAGTTGAAACAAAAGAATTCATAGTTATGAAGAGTGATGTTATGGATAAATAAATTACCAATCATATATTTATTTGAATATTATTACATAAAAATAAATAAATAAAGAATAAAATATGACAATTCTTCCTTAGGATTGATACAAAGGAGGAGTGTTGTGTTAATTACACCAAAAAAGAGTATTCAGAAGGATGTCACACAAATTAAAAAATATTCATATAATGTGGAAGAAAAAGTAACATCATGGACCATTGTAAACTATACATAAACATAAATATTAAAGGTATTAAGGTGGAATAAAATAAATAATCAATCTGGGAAAGGAATAGATGGATTTGCTTGTTGGAAGACATCTTAAAGGAAGAGTTGGAGAGGTTTCCCAAAAAGGGTAACACTAAGGCTACTGAAAAAAAAATTGTAAGGTGACATATATTTGTAAACACTTCTAAAAATTGTATGAATTGGATACCTTTATAATATGAGTTTTTAAAAAATACAAGCTAATAATGAGTAGATTCTTGTACCAAGATTATTAATGTGGAGAGGGATTCAACACAAAAATAAGGCTGAGCATGTGCTTGAGAATAATTAACAATATGGTGGAATTTCATAAGATGTTAGTGCAAAATAATTAAAGTGGTTTTCATAAAGAAGTAACAAGGTATGTTTTTTTTAATAAGAAAGATAAATAAAGAAATAAACACATGCTTCCTAACGATATTTATATTAGGAAAATAAAAGGAGCAAGAATGAAGAGTTCAAAAAAACATGGAGTTGAAAAGAAAGGAGTTTCTCAGTTGTGAAATAATTCTTAGCCCCACTTCTCATTCTAAGGAACTTATGAAGACTTTACTTATTAACATAATGGAACGTTTGTACTTGTGTAGGGAATTGATGGTGATATATCAATGGGAGAATTGGATGAATTTTATGATTTTAATACAACATAATATGTTATCCATCAAGATTTACTTGAAGGGTCCTTGAAACACATTATTACGTATCATAATATAATACTTTGAATTTATTTTTTAAGAAAAACAACCATGATAAAGATTATTGGAGTTTATCACTTAAAAATGATATGACAGAAATAGAAAGTTGTTAAAGTTTTATTATTTCATTATAAATCTATAATTCTACACAACTCTTTAAAACCAAAGATTGGGAATGATAATCAAACTTTTCTTATACTTATTTTCAATTAAATAATTTTTTAATATTAAGGGTGATTTTTTTAAATTTTTAAAGATAACATAAAGGGTGAAATAAATTCTTAAACTTTAATGTATTGATTTGACTTTTGATATCAGTGAAAGTTATAAATTTTCTTGAGAAATCTATTTAAACAACCCCTAAAATAGAAAATAGAATTTTTATCATATATTTTATAGTTTATAGATATTTTTAATGTATAAATTAATCACACTTATTTTATACACATGGAATTGATCATGTAAACATTGAGATTATTATTTTATAGATAATTGGTAATTAAAATTTTATATCATTCTCCACACAAATGACTCAAACTATATCTCTCAAAAAAAGAGGGATAATAAATGATAGAACATGAAAAATTTAAGGTGATAAAATAATATTTTTAAAGTAATTACTAGCACTTCCCCTTAATTTTAAACCTTTGAATTTATTATCAATAAGTGGGGAGAAAAATGAACTTCTAAACTTATATTGAAATTCATTTATTTAAATTAGTTCAATGTATTGAAAATATATCCAAAGGGGGTATTAAATAACCCAAAGGATTGTGTTAGTTGTATTTTTTATCAATAAGAAAGTAAAAAATGTCTTATTGACTTGGGTTATGGGGGAATATCCCATGAAATAAGACCTTGAGTTTTGAGGTGTTTCCCTTAGTAATGGTTAAGTTTGTTGGGTTTCTATTGAGTTAGAGTTGGATAAAATAAATTAAGGAAGAAAAGCTAAATATATTTTATGAATGTATGGTTATTCTTAATGTTAATGAAAAGTATTATTGGTTATAGAGGTAAGACCCATTATATAAAATAGTTTACATGATTATAGAGTTAGATGGTTCTATTGGATAACATAAAAATCTATATAGAGATACAAATAAGTATAAAGTTGGATCGTATTGATAATTCCTCCCTAGATTATAAGATTTAAGGATATTGTATTCAGTAATGGATATTCCTTAGATGATAGCTGAAGAAAAATGAAAATGAAGTTAGAATTTTTGAGGTGATAAACGTTTATTGAAATGATAAGATTTTAGATATTAAATGATAAAAATGGTAATTAGGTTGAATAGGTTTGTAAATATTATGATATTTTCTAAATTAATTTAAAGTGGTTTGAGTTGATTTAGTAATGGTTGAAGGTATTTATAAATTTATTTGATGTAATTTTTAAAGTTGAAAAATTTTAGAGAATATAGATAAGTATGATATGTTTAAGTCTCATCTAGAGGTGTGAACTAGAAAATTTATAAATTCCATAATAGTTCTCCTTCAGAATCATAAGAGACATTATAATAAAATAATGTAAATTTTATAAAGGTGTGGTCACATAATTGACTAACATTGATGCATACATAAGATCCATTCTCATTAGAGACACCAAAAATTTAAAAAACACATGAACCATATGTAATTTATAAGAGTATCAATACTATTTTTAAGGGTCATTAGTTATTTTAAATTTAGTAAAGGTAAGTGATCACCTAATATTCATAAGGTCCATTCTGTTGAGAAAAGATAAATGTGACAAAGCCCAAAATCTTACATGAGTGTGTAATAGTTATTTGGTGATATACCGAGTTTCGTAAGGGTAACAGCCCATGTAATGTTAATATAAATAATTTTAATGCCTGATTAATTTTTATTATCTATATTTTATATAGATTTATTCACTATAATAATATTAATTAATTTTCCAGAAAAAATGAAAGTAGTTTTATTCTTACTAAATTTGTTTATATATATTATATGTATTTATTTAAAAGGATTAATTCAAAAAATAGAATTTTAATTTGGAAAAAATAATTTAATTTTTAAAATCATTATATAACAATTATTTTTTGTGTGAATTTTTTAGAATCTTCTTAAAGGTTTTATTTTTCAATGAATACTGAAAAATAATGATTTTTAATGGAAACCATATTTTTCTCAAGTATTTATAAATTAAAATTCATTTTTATATTAGTTTCAAAATTTAATTAGTTTTTTTATTAAAAATAATCTAATTATGGTATTTTTAATGAATTTTATACTTTTATTTTGTATAAAAACATTTTTATACTTAAAAATCATTTTTCTGAAAAATAGTTTTTCATCGAGTTCTGTGGGTTTAATTTCAAATAAAATAATTCCACTTATACAAATTGAATCTTAAAAATTTGATTCCATATTTTTAATCATAAGGAAAAAAAAATTAAATATAACTCTTTTATTTTTTTTATATGAATAATAATTGTAGTAAATATTTGACACCTCGGTAAGGGTAAATTTGGTAACGAAGATAAAAAAATAATTTAAAAATGCCTAAAAGCCTCCCAAAAAAATTATTTATTTTATTGAATAAGGTTTTTTTGAAAATTTCCATAAAAGACTCTAAAATTTGGAAATTTCTTAACACATTTCTTTGATAATGACCTTAATATGATTTTAAATAATGAATAAAAACAAAATGTCACTCTCTTTGTTTTAATATCTTTAATTTTTTATCATAAGGATAAAAATAAATTATGCTCCAATATAAATATTTATTTTAAATATAAATTATTTTTATTATCTTGGTAATTTATTTTAAATTTTTATTGATTAAATAATTTCCTTAAATGATTATACAACAACGACACGGTACTTGCGCAAGAAGTAGAAAAATCAGGTAATTGATTTTAACAATTCTAAAAGAAATATTGTCTGGGTTATTTATAGTGTACTGAGAATTTTATAGATTAAAATAACATATTAATGATGTTTGGATGTATTATATTAAATTTCCTTTATTTTCATGTTACTTTCAAAGTCAAATTAAATGAATAGTTACAAAAATGACATTAATTATATTTTATAATAAACACAATTTTATTAAAAAAATAAAAATTACTAAAAATTATATCTTAGGAAAAATAAATAGTATATGGTCAAAAATATCAATTATGTTCCATTTATTGGTCAATTTTCCTTTTACACTAAATTTAGTGACCCCAAAATAGTAAAAAACATTCATGTCATGGTAATTGTCAAAAAGGGTTAGCACGGGTTAAAACCAAGAGATAATTGTAAAAACATAACCTAAACTTATCAAAATTTTATTGGATGAGATTATTTCAACTCATAATAATCTTATATTCTCATTATATTAATTTAAATCAATTTTTCAAGAAAATTAATTTATATTAATTTAATTATATAAGTAGTTCCAATAGTGAATATCCCCCCACTTATAAAAGGGTACCTACTGTCCTCTTTTCATCACGCATTTTTAGAAATTTAGTTTAGACAATAACTACCCAAATCTATCCCCAAATTCACACTCAATGTCTAAAATTTCATGGTTTGATCAGAAAACTAACCTAGGAAGGCTTAGTTATAAACCTAAAGAGGTTGTCTGAAGAGGAGATATAGTTATTAACCAAGAATTTTCATTTTATTTATTCATCATCCTCCTTCAAATGTTCTTCAAAGATAAAAAAATAATAACATCAATATCTTCCATATACTAAGATGTTATTTTTTAATTAAATAATCTATATTTATCTTCTCTTTAATCAAATGGGAAATTAAACCATTGTTTGTGTGTACGGAGAACTAACACCTCGCGAACTGATGTAATTTGTTTTCCATCACTTCTTATCACATCTGGTTATAATGATGAATTTATTATAAATATATTATATTCATGACATATTGATCATTTTGGAAATACAATATATCATCTAATTTCTTATCTTTTTATCCATTGAAAAATTGTAATGTTGTTCGTGAGTATGTGTAGACAACCACCTCCACAAATCTATGTGATTCATTTTTCATCACCAAAAAATATGGACGGTATATATAAGTTTATTTAAATATATAATATTATATTTAGTATAAAATAATCATTTACTAAATATAAAATAATACTTTCCTTATTTCCATCATGATCGTTGAAAAATAGAAATGCTACTCATTCATATGTACAACCTATCGTCTCTATTGTAGTAAGGTGGTTCATTTTTCATTTCCATATTTCATTGTTATTTTTTTAAGTATAATTTATGTATAAAATTAATAATTATTTCGTTGTTTTTATTTTTCATATGATTGAATAATGAGCTCTTTGATTGTAATCAACTTACCAAATTCACGTTTGATATATGATCCATATATCATAAAAAAAATTGACGTGATGTAATTAAATATAACATGGTAATATATAAAATAATTTGAATAATAAACTAAAAAAAAGTTATTAAGAAATTAAATAATTAACATAATTTTATTATTTAGTAATATAAAGAATGTATGTTATGATTCAGTCTCTATATAAGGTATGCTTTACCTTAAAAACATTGTTTTAAATGTTTTCAATATTTATTTTCTAAATATGTTTCTTCCATGTCCATATTATTAAAATTATTTTATAGTTGTTTTTATATGGATATAAATGAATTATAAATGAAATTTTATTTCACTTTTTATTTTCTTTAAAAAAATTCAAAAGTATATTTTTTATATATTTTATACATAACATTTTGAAAAAAAAAGAATGTTCTATTTTAGCGTATACAGCCTCAACAGCTTTTCCTGCTTCCAAAACTATTATTTGATGTTTTTATTCCCTTAAAATATTCCATGTTTTATTCAAAGAAAACCCTCATTCCCTCAGTTCTAGGAATTTTAGTTTCAAAGATGGGTTTTCAAAAGGAAAGGGTATTTCAAGATCTAAAAGTGTTTTGCATATGGGTTCAAAATATTTTTTCAAGGATTTATGATTAAAAGGTAAAATAATAAAAAAGTTTGTTTTATAATATGGTACTTGATAATTATATATTATTATGGGGGATCATGATACATATCATATAATTAGGTGATCCTGATATAGATTATACGAATAGGTGAGTCGATACAGCTTATACAAACAAGTGAGCTTGATAGAACTTATACAAATGGGTGAGCCTGATTTGGCTCTCCAATGTATTAGGTAATGTTTTTCATCTTCAAAGGAAATAATAATGGAGTTAATCACAGTGGTTCTCTTGTTGATTTAATTATGATGTTGTTATTTCTGACATGAGCGAACACGAGTTATGAATATACTGATCTAAGTTGCCTATAAGGGTTTCTATTTTTATTCTATGGGTTTTAATGGTTTTACTCGAGAAAAAATTATTTTTATATGGATATTACTTATTTTATACACTCAAAGATTATTATAATAAAGGTAAAACATTTATGGTTTTTCATGTTTTTCAATAGATAAATATATTTCATTCATTTATGTTCCTTATTGAGCTATTTGTACTCATCCCATGTTTTAAATGTTTTTCACAGAGTTTAAATATGATTAAGAATAATGAAGAATTAAAGTTGTAAATCATAAATATAAGTCATGAAAAGAAAACATGTTCCATTTTAAAAGTTTTATATTATGGGGAAAATATATATTGAGTAGGAGTTTCCACTTTTTAATATAAGGGTTTTTTATGTAAGAGTTATAACCTAATTCTATAAACTCTAAACCTAAAAGATGTTTAGAAATGATATGGTAATTAAATATTACCATATTTCTTCATCTAATATATGTTTTTTAGAATGGTTTTCCATATAGAAAATAGTAAACTAATATAGGCAGGTATCAAGAGTAAAATATCCTTCTAAATCAGCATCCTAGAATGATTGGAATTGGTGCTGAGAAATTTTTTGTATTGATGGATCATTTGATTTAGTCTATAAATTACATTGGTGGGAATTATAGAGAGAAACTAGATTTAACACATAGTAACATGTTTATAGTTGAACATTTCATGAAATAGAACCCACTAGTATTTATTGGAACATCAGATACAGTGATTGATGAAGGATGGATAAATGTTCTAGAAAATATATTTTAAGTCATGGGATCTTTAAAACATCCAAAGGTAACTCTTTCCATTTATCATTTTGAAGGTGAAGATGATAAATAGTGGTATTTTATTAATAATACAATAGAGATATGATATTGATATCATCGAATGGGTTAAATTTAAGAATATTTTCCTAGAAAAATATTTTCCAAATTTTTTTCAACTTGGAATGGAGAAAAAATTATTGGAATTGACATAAAAATATGAATATTTAGTAATTGGGTGTGAAAAAAAATTACAGGATTTTCCAGGTACACATTAAATTTTATTCAGGACCTAGGTTATAAAATTACAAGATTTTACTCAGTATTAAAACCATGTTTATGAGCAGATTTTTACTCAAGAGAATTTAAAATTTATGAGAATGTTTTTTTTTGTTGAGAACTTTGAGATGGAGTTTTTTGACACATATGTTCCTCAAGGTGACAAAATTAAGAAGAGGTCATGGTGGAAATCAATGGAGAAGCAGTCAAATAAAAAATCTATATGTAATCCCTAAACATGTTATAAGTGTAGTAAAAAAATATTTTAGGGAATTTTTTATAGGATTTGGAAAGTTTTATCTGTATGGTAAGTCTCATCATAGGGCTCATGACTGTAAAGAAAAGATTCATAAACAATCCAAGAATGGGGTAATTGATATCTAACCAATGGTGAGATGTTTTAACTAAAATTATTTGGGTAATTATGACAATGTGTGTATGAGTTTTTTAAAAAAGGGTGTAAATAATCAATATTAAAAGAAAAATGGTGTGGAAAAACATTTTCTACTTCTACATTTGATGTTGGGAAATCTAATGATGCGGTGACAAGTATGTTCATTTTTTATTCAAACTATATAGCTTCCCTTTTTGACTTTGGATATTTTCATTCCTTTATATCATATAAATTTTCAATTCAAATGGTAATACTTACTCATAAAAAGAATATATAACTTTTGGTGAAAACTCTAGATGGAAATATTTTAGCAACCAAAATTTATAAGAATATTTCTATTGTTATCATTGGGATGGTCTTTCCTAAAAAACTTATAAACTACCCAAAGTGGAGTTGGATGTTATTCTTAGTATGGACTGGATTTCATTTTTTCATTCTAAGAAAGATTTCAGATCTAATAATGTAATATTCAATGATTTAATACCATTGATAACATGTAAAGAAGATGAAAAATTGATTAGATATGGATGTGAAAGTTACCAATATCATATTATTGAAAAGAGAAAAATTATTCAAATTAGTGATGTTCCTATAGTGAATGAATATATGGATGTCTTTATTGATGAATTCCCTATTGTTATTCATGATTAGGAGGTTAAGTTTAATGTTTACCTATTTCTTATTAATAAGACTATTTCAAAACCCCTTATCAAATCTCTTAAGTATAACGTTTGTAATTTAAAAAGAAGTTATAGTAATTACTTGATAGAGGTATCATTCATCCAAGCACTTCACCATGTAGTGATTCTATTTTATTTGATAAAAATAAATCTGGTTCAATGAGAATTTTCAATGATTATATATCCTTGAATAACATCACTATAAAGAACAGGTATCCTTTTCCTTATATCGGTGATTTGTATGACCAGATCCATGGACTGTATTGTTTTTTAAAGATTGACCTCAGGTCAAGGTACTTCCAGTTGAAGGTGAAGGAGGAAGATATTTCAAAGACATCATTTCAAACTAGATGTGAGAATTATGAGTTTTAATTTATCCCCTTTGTTTTCTCTAATTCACTAATTGCATTTATGGAACTTATGAATAGATTTTTCCATGAATATTTAGATAATATTTTGGCTATATTTATTAATGATATATTGGTATATTATAAAATTCATGAGGATCATGAAAAATAAATAATAACTTCTTTCAAACACAATAGTAAAAAAATTTATATGGAAAATTTAGTAAGTGTGAATTTTAGTTACAATAGATTTCTTTCCTCAGACATATTACTTCTAAATATGGAATAACTATTGACTCTCATGAAACTAAAGTTGTTGAAGAATGTACAATACCTATAAATTTCATTGAGATTCATATTTTTCTTGTATTAATAGGTTACTTCCATCAGTTTATTAAAAACATTTCTTGGTAATATAGTCCACTAACTATGTTTACACGAAAATGATTTAAAATCATTTTGATGAAAGTGTGTGATTATTTTTTCCAAGAATTGAATAGAATATTGGTAAATTCACCATTTTTGGACATGCCCTATTGAAATGGTGACTTTTTCATCTATAAAAATTATTCATGGATGGTAATTGTGTGTGTTCTGATGCAGAATGATCAGTTAATCACCTATGATTCAGGTTAACTAAAACCTCAAGAGTTAAATTATCCTACACATAATCTGGATTTAACTACTATGGTTTCTTTGTCAAAAATTTGGAGACATAATTTATATATATTAAAGTTTGAAATATATAATGATTATAAGATTTTTAAGTATATATTCTCTTAGAAATATTTCAAGATGAGATATAGGATATTGATAGAATTGATAAAGGACAGTGACTCCACAATTCATTACCATCTAAGTAATGCAAACCGATAATCCAATGATTTGAGTTGAAAATATAATTCATCATTAATAATACTATGACCTAAACATTATCATTTGGTTAATGATTTTATAAATTTTAGATTATAAATTTTTCATGCAGGAACACCATCTATTTTGTTTCAGATGTCCATACAATCTTCTTTTTCTGACAAGATTAAGAAAGCTCAAAATGAAGGACATGTTTTATAGGGAATTTTAGAAATGGTTAATAAAGGTAAGTTTCCTAAATTTTGTATTAAAAAATATGTTGTTTTGAGATTCATAAAAAGGTTATGTGTTTCATATGATCCCTAATTAAAGAAAGAACTTTTGAGTGAGGCTCATAATGTAAGAACCCAGTTTTTATTTGAGGTGTAAAACCTTTTAAATTTTAGTTGGATCCTTATTTTTATCCTTATAAATGTTACCTATTGTTTAAGGAAGATTTTGGGAGTGTGTGAGGCTTATTTTAAGCCTATAGATCTATCTTTTGGAGGAAAAAACTGAGTTTCATAGTTAGTAGAAACTATGTATCCCAGTCCACATGATTAGAAAAACTCTGTGGGGTACTGTAGGGATCCATAGAGAGGAGTGCGTAGGTTGTGCACATTTTTTTAATCATTTTTTGTATTCTATGTGAGGTGTGTTCCCTGAGAATAAGGGACGTAGGGTTTGATCATGGTTTTCAAATTGTGCTCCCCCAACCATGTGGGTTGTTTTCCTTGGAAAGTAGCTAGAGCATGGTTAGTGTATGGTTTGTCCAACTGTGTGTCCAAACCATTCGCCTCTTTAGAATTGTTTGAAATGACCTTTTCCCCCTATATCTTTTTAAATCACCACCTCTTTATTTCTCCTCCAATATAAAACAATCCTCCTCCCATTTGAGTTCTCTCCCACAACTAACCTAGGATTTAAGGTAACTTCCCTCTCTGACACTTGATTGATACACTGTTCATCTCATAGGATCCCTCTTTGTGAGAGATTTTATCCACTTCCTTGTTTCCTTAGTTTGTATCTTTTTTTATAATGTTATTTTTTTGTGATCACATATGACCTATTTTCAGGTAATTTTTCCATTTTGATGATTTCTTCCATTCTATCTCAAATCAAAGTCTGACAATGGATGAGTGTTCATTTACTAAACTAAGGTGGGTAGTCTATTACTTTTCCCTAAAAGTCTTATGGGATTTATTTATTCACCATTGTTCCATGTGTCGAGATTCTTTGGATACTCCTACAAGATGTTTAATAAATTAAATTATAGGGTTTCCCATATCTATTGTAGACCTATCGACCCAAAAAATAAATGTTGTGGGGTGATTACCTTAACATGATCTTCCCCCATGGGTGTTCCCCTTCTTAATCACTTTAGAGACCAATGCCTTGGAACCAGTTTAATTAATTTTATATTCAATTTTTAAATCACCTTATAATAAATGTATTGGGTGTGAATTGAGATAAAGGAGACAATAGGCCTTATGTTTGGTCCCTTGTGCTTTATGCCTTTGTTTTTCTGTTTTTTGAGATAAATGATGTGTAAAACTTGATTAAAGTGTTATGATGTAGTACCTTGTTAACTGTTATGAGTTCAAGATATTTTAACCCTAACCTCATGCTAAGTTGAGTGTGATACAAGGGTTCAGACTTAAGAACACCTAGGATGGGATCTTTGTACTTTATAATTAGTCATACAATGAATCTGAATTCCCCAAGAGTGATACTTGGATTCTTTATAGGATTCCTTGGATGGGATCATCGGACAGATCATTTACCCACCCATGATCAATACTAATTCCCTAGGAGAGTTACCTTAGATGGGATCAGTGGGTGATATGGTAATACCATTCCACAAGTGATACTTAGTCCACTATGTGGTATACCTGGGATGGGCTCAATGGTTCATACTTTACACCATGCCTAGAGTAATACTTGGGATTCCTTTTAAAGGTCACTATGGACTGACTTTTATAGTGATGGGTAATTATAGTTAACCTAGAGCGATAATTGGGTTTATCTTTAAAGATTTCTTAGATGAGATAAATATGCCAATTTATTAAATTCTAAATATATCTTTCATATGAAAAACTATGAATACAAAAATATGAAATTAAGGACATATTTTCCAATCCAAATAACATTTTTGGGTTAGTTCCATTCTTGGTTCATGATTTGACAATCCATTTATACACCCAAATTATATATGTACATTTTTACCTTGGTTCATAGATATTTAGCTTAGGATGAAGTAGGTAGTATCAGTCATGTATCCCATGAGGAACTCAGAACAAGGTGTTTTATTTATTTATTTCCTTACATATATAATGTACCTATACACTGCTCATTTTATATGCACAGACTGGATAGTTCTAGACACTATTTGTGGTGGCTGGTTGAGTATATCTCACATCCTATTTGAGCTGCCTATGGTACCTGAACAGACCTCATGTCTATATTTATAGACAAGGGGAAGCGGCTATCTTTCGATGTTTTATTTCTAGTACTAGTGTAGAGAAAAATAGCAGATGATTGAGCATATTCTCATGATTCTAGTGGAGGAAGCTTTTGGTATTTTTGTATTTTGTTTAGAATGTTGTATATGCTTGTAACCTTGTATCTTGTGTATTTAAATTTTTTTATAGAATCATAGAATAATCATAATTTTTATATCTAATATTGATTTTTCTTCCTCTTGTTGGTTATATTGGTTGATTTATTACTATTTTTATATTGGTTATCTATTACTATTTCCACTACTTACCATTATTATTTACTATTTTGGATAGATATGATCATGGGAAGATAGTATACTCATTGTTCCATCATAGACCCTCACTACTAGTCATCAACATTTAGAGTAATGAGAGTTGTTCTTGAGGCCATTTGACTAATTTTCTTGGTGCACTGCTTAGCAGCATCCGAGTCAGGATGTTACAAAGTGGTATCAAAGTGGTTTTTTTATTTTTTATTACTATTTGGGTATTATATAAGAGACTATGAGGTATCATAATTTGGTAATGAGCATGTTCTTGGGAGTAGCTTACCCATATACAAGGGAAGCCCAAATTACCTAGGATGGGTTATTGTATTTTTGGTTTGTGCCTGATATAGTTGTACTGATTTTACCATTTGGTGATGCACATGTTTTGTGACATTATTGTTGATAATATTATTATTATGGATTTATCCTTTATAGGACTTATATGGTAAGGAGATATGATCTAATAAATCGTATTATACACTTAAGGATTCATATTTCATAAATTATGCCATTCCATATTTATATTACTATGTTCTTTTTTGGTATTTCTTGTGATTATTGTAAGTTCCTTGATTGTTATATATGGGAATGTGATAAATTTATAGAAGGTATTGCATACTAGGATTAATTAAATTATGTGCATCAATATAAATGTTTTTTCCCATATAGTTTAATGATGAAACCTTAATTAACTAAGTATATCTGGTTTGAGTTATGGACCACTGGTTCCATTGGATAAAATATTAGATGTTTTTTATAACATGAATTTAAATTTTAATTTATGAAGAATGTACTTATATAAATTGGGAATGGTAATTTTTTAATCAAATCATTATAAATGACCTGTTACATCCTGATATCAGACGTAAAGGTCAATTCGTAGTTATACGACACATCAATTGCAATTTATAGAGAGTATGGGACTTTGTAAATTGGGAATGGTGATGCATCTAATTGGGTTTTGATATATTTATGTATATAAATAAGTAAGAACTTAAATAAATTTCAAAAATTAAAATGAAATGGTTACATGTAAATGGGGATTCTAATTTCAATATAAAGGGTGTTTTCCTCTACACCTTGCAATTGACACTCTATATATCATATCCTCTTTTATTTGATATGAGACCTTTTCCCTGACCCTCCCTTAGTAGTGGGTAGTATGTAATGTCTCTTGTGACTTATGTGACCCTTCTTAATACCTAGACCTAGCTTTAGGAGTAAGTAGAGAGGTGTAACTTATTTATAGGAAGTTTTTGTACCTATCCTGTTATGTTATCATAGATATTATCTATAGTTAAATATTATCTGATATGTGAATTTGGAAATTATAGAGCTATACAGCCATGAAATCATCGAGTTGTGTGTTAGGAGGGTGGTGATGACCATGTTACAAAGTTGGTGGGCCCTGAGCCACTAGTATTACCTCTTGTAGTGCTACTAGAGGCACCACCTCTTGATCATCCTCCACTAGGCACTGATTCTTAGTTTCAAGATAGATTATTACGCTTTATTCAGATTATACAGGGAGCTTTGTGACCTTCCCCTACTATGGAAGAGTTTACGTGAGATTTCCAGTAGCATCATCCTCCCACATTCTATGGGTAAGGCAGTCCTCAAGCTGATGAGTCGTGGCTAGAGGCCCTATCATCAATCTTCTTATATATGAATATGCCTCCAAAATAGAGGGTCAATCTTACCACTTATATGCTCTATGAATCTTCCATGCATTGGTGGGATGTCATCTCTTAAGTTTATTGTCATCAAGGTATGGTATGGATAGCCTTAAATAAAAACTTTTATGACTACTTCTTTCTACATACTTTAATAGTGGACTATACTAGAGAGTTTATACAGCTATAGCAAGGTTCTATGTTAGTGATAAAGTATTCATATCATTTCACCAAGTTCCAATGTTTTTCACTGATACTGGCCAGTGATGAATTGATGATTGTGAGATGATTTAAGGATGGGATTGTGTATTCTATTCGATTGCATGTGAATTTATTCTGGTTGATCACTATTTCATAGATAGTAAACTAGTCCCTCATCACTGATCAATAACTTAGGTAAGATGGTAGTGTGATTCAATGAGGTTCAGTATCAACCCAAGGATATGGTTTGTCTAGTGGTAAGAAATGTTGTTTTGAGGTTTCTTTTAGGGAATCTCTAGTCAAATGATGTGCACTAATAGTTATCTAGTGTGTCACAAGTATGGAAGGATAGTTCATAAGAATCCCCATTGTACAAGGAACCCAATTGAGTGACGAGATTGCGACAAGATGGTTCACCTTCAATGTTTCTACTGAATCTTCCCTCTAGTACCTAGTGACAAGGGATCAGTGTCGATGCCACATTCAATTACAGGATATGTAGCCAAAATTTAGGTGGGAAACTGGTCTACAGCTGACTGATTAGGCTAAGGAGGTGGTTGTGCCAGAGGTAGTCATGCTTCATAGGTGTACCGCTAGCAGAGCGTACCTGCTTAGGGTAGACAGGTTACATTTCAGAGCTATGGATCATGATATATATATTCAATGTAGCCTACTCCCAAGAAGAAGATTCTAGGTCTTTCTATAGTTTATGGTAATATATTAGTAGCCTCTACTTTAGTTTCATCCTTATTTGATACAGGTGATTCTCACTCTATTATATCTATGGAAAGGAAGGAAATTTTAGGCTATTAAATGGAGTACTTTTGTGACATCATGACTCTCGACACATTTTTATCGTTTCATTTGGAGAGTGTGTACTAGTGAAAGGAGTTACCCCTTAAGATAGGTGGGTATAGATTCTTGTGGAATTTATTTTTTACTAAAGATGATTGGTTTTGATTTCATATTTGGAATGGATTGGCTAGTTACTTACCATGATTACGTCAATTTCTATCATTGAAGGGTGTCATTTACATCGCCTGAGGGAAGTTCCTATGTTCATAATGGTGAAGTGGATGTACAATAGATTTGAGATGGACCTAAGCATAATTTTTTAGGAAGAGTGACATCCCATATGGATATACTCTTTATGAGTGATTAGGGAATGCAGTGTATGGAATTCCCTCCTATGGTGGATTGCTTCAGGGACATTTTCCCTGAAAACTTCTCTGGTTTGCCTCTTATGTGATAGGTGGACTTCACCATTGATCTAGTGTATGGGGAGGTACCAGTGTCTATTTTTTCCTATATGATGGAACCTAATAAGCTCTATGAACTCAAGAAGTAGTTGGAAGACTTAGAAGCAAAGGGTTTTATACAATCCATTACTTCTGTAGGGGGTTCACCTATATGTTTTTATAAAAAGGATTATGGTATCCTCTGGTTGTGTGTGGATTATTGTCAATTGAACCAGATAAAAGTTAAGAACCAATATCCACTACTTAATATATATGACCTCTTTGACTATCTTTGAGTAGTGATGATTTTATCTTTGATAGATTTGAGGTCAGGCTACCATCAAACATACCATCTACAACATTCTAGAGTATAACGTGAAATATATAATGATCATAATAGTTTTAATTATATATTCTCTCAGAAAGAGTTTAAAATTTGATAAAGGATATGGATAGAATTGATAAAGTATTATGACTACACAATTCATTTCCATCTTGGTAATGAAAACTGAGTAGCTGATGATTTGAGTTGAAAATATAATGGATAATTATTTGTACTATGACTGGACATGATCCTTTGGTTAATGACTTGATAAATTTTGGATTATAAATGTTTCATGCATAAACTCCCCCTATTTCGTTTCATGTGAGAATACAATCTTCTTTATTACATAGGATTAAGTAAGCTCATAAGAAAGATAGTGTTTTATAGAAAAAGGTATAATTGGCTAAGAAAGGTAGATTTCCTAAATTTAATATTGAAAAGGAAGGTGTATTTAGATTCATAAAAAGGTTATGTATTTCATATGACACCTAGTTAAATAAAGAACTGTTGGGAGAGAGACATAGTTCTTAATTTTTGCTTCATCTTGGAAGTGTAAAAAATGCATAGATACCTTCAAGAACTTTTCTAGGGATAAGTAATGAATAAAGATATTTCTTATTTTAATATGAAATGTTTGAATTATCAATAGTTTAAATAAAAAAAAAATACCGAAGGGGATGATTGATCCTTTTCCAATGCTGGAGTGGAAATGGAAAAATATATCTATATTCCTTGTATCATGGACATGATTATTACCTAAACTATATAATATTTTTATATATGGTGCTTTATTATGAAATTTATTTTATTGACTGGGGAAAATTTTGATAAATTCGTATTCTTTACTTAATATGGATATTTATTAACTATGTATATTGTTCATGAATTAAATTGACCATTAGATATATGAGGAATGTATTGGATATGCAGGGATGGGTGGTGCCCTGTTATAGATATCACATTGATGCATTGGTAGTCCCATGAGATGAATTAGTTGGATAGTGTTATTTAAATGGGTTTTCTGGTGTATACCTACCCATCAATTAAACTATCTTGGTGTAAGGTCATGAAAGTAAAGATATCATTATTTTTTATATCATTATGTCTAATATTAACCATTTCCTCCATTTATAATTAAGTTATTATTACCCATGAGATTACAACATTGATATTATACATGGATTCATTTTCTTTATTAATGTATTGATTAGATGAAATGTGTTTTCAGTTATTTACCTTTCCATGTGGATTATGACTTATTGATTATACTTTATTTATTCATGATAGATTACAATTTAGTAACTCTTACTAAGCATATGAGATCACCCTAATTTTGTTTCCTTTTCCCAAGACATGAAGAAGGAATATTTGAATGAGTTCAAGGATGCATAATATTTACTTTCACTATATTGTAATTTATATTTTCAAATGTAATTATAGACTCAAGTATATATCTATTTTACTAAGACTAATAAACTATTTGTTCCTTTGGGATGTGATTTCTTGTATCTAGCACCAATGTGGCAATGTAACCACCATATATGGGCTACTGGGGTTAGGGTCTTTATAGTTACTAATAGACCAAGTTTATTAGAAACCTTTGGAACTAGAATTAGGAAAATATAGATTAAGTAACATAACTCTATGATAGAATTTGAGGATAAGTATAGATGAATATCCTAAAGTTTTTTGTATGGAATAGATTATGTGGATTTTCCTAGAAATAAATCCTTGTATGGATACATCAAATGGATGTGGATCTAGAATAGTTATACCTAGAGTAATAACTCTAAAAATGGAATATTGGTATTTAACTTGATTTTCACCTGGTGAATGAAAATATGCCTTACTATGCACATAATTTGACACTCTTAGGGGATATGATTTAAATAATTCAATTTTTTTTATGAACCATCATGAAGGATTTGAATAGATGATGACAATGAATATCGTAGGTTAAACATAAGGTGTCTTATTTTGAAAAGTGGGTGTTATAATTTCGACATCCTCTAAATGATTATATAGTTTTCCCATTATGGTTATTATTTCCCACACTATACTTCTTGGTTTTAGTCAGTGGATGGAACCCTAAGGAATTTTGTTAACATTGAATATGATGGAAAATATAGTTATTCTGATAAACCAAATGGGATGGTGATTGGAGTGAAAGATATTGTGATTATGCATAATATGTTATCATGATATATGATTAAGAACCTATACGTTAACCAACTCTTGGACTCAAAAAAGAAGATAATGATGGAATATTATAAGATATAGAGTGGTGTAGAACATGGAGGAAATAAGTATTGATTTAATTCATGTCTAAAATATGGAAAGAGACACCTGGGAGAGTATCTCAAAGGAATAGAAAAATGTTTTATGTGTGGAAAATAAGGTAATATTGAAATAAATTTCCAAGGAAAAGTGATTATTCCAGTATAGAGAAATAAATTTCATCCAAGAGATCTATTTATAGTTAATTTTCTTGAATATGGGGAACTTAGGCATTATCTGAGTCAATAACCTCTTTTAAAGGTTAACTCCTAGAACAAGAAAGAACCTATGTTGAAGTAAAAGGGTTTAAGTACATATGTATTGGGATTCAAGAATTATTTCCTAGAACTATTTTTATTAATTATATATTGGTTATAAGAATCATAAAATGTCCTAGGATTGTATTAATTTTTCTAAGCATATATGTCTTCATCTAAGATTAACTCATAAATTATGGATAACATCATGGGTTATGATTATAAGTTTGATAATAAGTTCAATGTATTAAAAAACCCCTTTTGAGGTTTTATATGATCAATATTAAGGGATTTTTTGATACATTTATGGTAATATAAACCATTATTTTTGAACATGTTTTAACAAAAGTTTATTTAAGGAATAATTCTTTTATATTTTGAGAACATAATATTAAAGGTATTGGTAACCTTTAAGTTGTGTCTTATCTTTGATGTTAATGTAATTATGGGTTATTATAATTTAGGAATGATATATAAATTATATTAAAAATGTTTTGGAAAAATGAGAACTCACATGATAGGTGACAACCTATCAAATCCAACAAGGTCGCAGGAGTTGAACCCACAATCAAAGGGTGACAAGAGTGTTGCACCTACCACTGTCTTACATGATGTACTAGTTAGTATGACATTATTTTTATATAAATGGTTTGACGGTTAAATATTTAGTTGATTTTGGAAAAAGTATTATAGGATTAAATATATTGATTTTGAGGTTAATAATTATATTTTGGGAGGTGTTTTATTGGGTTGTGGTATATATGACCATTAGGTTTAATGTAATGGATTATTTTTTAAGGTTGAAATTAAATTTTTAGGGAAGTAAGTTAAAAGTTATGAGATCATGTTTGAGTTTAAAAATTTATTTAATATTTAGAATATTGAGGTTAATTGGGATATAGGGTTTCTTATTTGTGTAATAATATAAGTTGAACCTTTGGTGGAAATTTTGAAGTAAAATGTATTATTTGTTCATATAAAGGTTTACAATTTTTTATTATCTTATATTATGGTGAATATTTTAGTTTCGATTATTATTTATTTATGGGATTAATAACTTATTATTATTTTATGGGTCTTATAAATGTTAATTTTATTTCTTAATTTTTAAAAAATCATATTGGATATTCTTTTCTTAGAGTAATAAATAAAGTGTAAATTTATTAAAGAACAACCAAAGAAATAAATTTGCATATAAAATTGAAAGATATCAAGTATGTATATTTCCTTATGTTATTAGTAAAATAATTAGTCAACTTTAGGAAAGGATATTCAAACACAAATTTTATTATATTACCATCATATCTGATTAATTAATAGTCTTTTAACTCATCAGATGTTTATAGTTTTGTGGTTATTAGCTTTATCTTAATCATTAATTTTATTATGATCAATGATCTATATCAATATCATTAATTATTTACCCTTTTCTTCCATTTCCATAATTTCACTTCCCACTAATCTTCTCCTACATGGAAACCTATTCATGTGTTATTTTAGATGACCTTCATATTTACCTTTCCTTCTTTTAAGAAGAATTTTTATTAACCCTTTTTCCAATATGGGTTTCCAACAGAGAAATTTTCAAATATCAAAACCATTATTTATGAGTGAAATTTAAAATTTTTAGGACACTATTTATTTAAGGTGGGTATAATTTAACACCATAATATTTTTAAAGAATAACATTATGTTCGATAGTTTATATGACACAAAACACTGAGATTAAACAACTCATTAATATATTATTTAAATATTACCATTATAACCTAGCCATTGAATTGGTGGGTATGAATAGAATTAACTAAATTATGAAATATATATAGATAGGTCCTAATAAATAAAAATTTATTGATAAATTATTATTAAATAATCACTCAAATTTTTAGTAAAGTTGTTTTATGCTTCAAAATACATTTTCTTCAAAAATTGTTTTATTTTGAGTTTAATGTTTGAGAATTATAATTAATTTATACCAAAATGGAAAAATTTATTTTATAAAAAATATTATTCTTTTTAAAATAATAATATCAAAATTATATTTTTTTAAAATTTTGGTATTTTTCTGAAAAGGTTATTTTTAATGAATAGTGAAAAATACAGCTTTTTGTAAAACTTTCATTTATTTATAATAAATTAATTAATTTAAAAGTACCATTTTGATTTTAATTTGATTTCATATAAGATAATAATTATTTATTTATTTTTAATCTAATTAATTAAATTTGAATCATATTTATACTATATTTCAATATAAGTTTGTTTTTAGGCTTAAAAAATCATTTTTCTGAAAAATATTTTTAAGTGCATAATGTTTCTCCATTTTAATTTATTAAACTAAACCCTAATGAGAAATTATTTAAATTAAATTTATATATTATATATTTATTTATTTATTTATATATTTATATTAATTTAAATTCATATAATGTGGTTATTATTCATTGAGTTAATATAATGTCATCTTAATATTGAAAAATACATTTCTTGAAAAAATGTTTTTCATCATGGTTGTGGTTTTTAGTTTAAATTAAATTCTATAAATTATGTTAATTGAATTTGTAAAAAATTAATCTATATTTTTAATAATAATAATGTATATTATATAATAAGTTCAACTTAATTTTTGTTCAAAATGAATAGTGAAAATAGTAAAAATATTTTATTGTGGTTAAGGTGAAAAAGGATTTATCGAAGGATAATCTATAAAGATAAGGGTTAAAATGAAAAAAAATATCAGATTCCTATTGGATTTAAATATTTAAAACTTATCATATCTAGTTTTAGATAGTGACCCATTTTATATCCTTTTTTATTGTGAGAAACATGGGTATTATTTATTCTTTTCAAAGATTCTTTGTGTGTCCTCCTCCTCAATTATGAAAGGGAACTCCCTCCCCTCACATATTTATACTTATAAAGACATTTTTATAGAACATACCAAGAAATATTATCTCCCAAAAATCCTTATAAACATTCTATAGGTTCTATTATTGAAAAAATACCACTCTTAGGGCCCATAATAAGATATTCAAAATAGGTTTCTCTAAGAAAAGTTAATCATCTTCACTAGGATCTTTAGTTTTAGTTATTATTTTTCACCTTTAATTGTGTATTAAAAAATAAAATATAAGTACACCAGTATATAACATATATTTATATGTTATTATTTTTATATGATAGTATTTATCTATTTCTTCTCAATCAAATGGGAAACAAATTTATCGATTGTGTGTACGGCGGACTACAGCCTAACAAACTAATCTAATTTGTTTTCCATCACTGAATATAATGGATAATAATAACTATGGATATAATGAATATATATGATAATTATGAAATGATATTTGTTATTTAAAATTAATATATCATCAACTTTTTCTCCAGTTCCCCCATTAAGGAAATGATATCATTACTTTTCCATGCACATAGCCTACCATCTCCACAAAGTGTTCTGATTCATCTTCCATGTCAACCTTTCAAGAATGGATATAAATATATATATAATGAGTAAATATGATATTTAAAAAATTAATATAATTCTATATATGATGGATATATATCCTATTCACAAGAACCAGAACTTCCACAACAAAATACGCATGAGAAAACAAGTAGATTAATACCTGAATCAATAGTAATAATAAAATATTATTAACAAACAGGTGCTAATATTTTATAATAGGATCATATATGAAATTATAAATATTAATATTATTTTTTTATAAATTAATAAAATGTTTAAAATCATTATACAGTAGGTTAAACTATGTTCAAATAAAGAGAAACCTGGGGTAAGGGATTTTGTCTCAATTTCATTTCATTGAAGAATATTATAATGTTATACACCTAATTTCTTTTATATGGTATATATCTACCCATTTTACATTTAATATTTTGAATAATTCATAATTCATGGTATTTAAGTTTCAATTTGAATTATTTCATCCAAGGAGATTTTATTTGAAAGTTACTAAGTGGTAAATAATTTCATAACTCAATTTCTTTTCTTTGGGTTATATTACTTCTTCATTATCTTTGGTATTCTAAGATTATGTGTGTGATGAATTATGATTATATTATATTCTTTTTACTTTTTTATGTTTATGTACATTTTATACACATAATCTATTCATTAGTTAATTATCACTTCAATGTTATGATCATTATAAGGGTTTCTTATTTCAAATTGCCTTCATTGGGAGTTATGTTATGTTATACACCTATCTTCATTTATGAGGTGTATATACTACCTATTTTATTGTTTATATCATGAATATATTTATATTAATGGTATTTAATGTTTTATTTTAAGTTATTTCTTTCATTCGGGTTATGATTCAAAAGTTACCAAAGCAGTAATGGTTTATGCTTCAATCTCATTTTAATCAAGATTGTTTTTTCTTGAATTTCCATTGAACGAAAATATTTTATCATTATGTAATAAACCCTTTTAATTTTATTATCATGTATTTATTCAGGAAACTTTCAAGTAATATTACCATTTTTCTCTCTTTGGTACATAAAATAATTTATAAAATGTTTTTAAGAAAATATGGCCTTATTTTTCTCATCGTTTGAAAATCATTTTTCTTCTAATTGCATATATTCTAAAAAAATAAAGAATATTTTACTATTACTATTTAAATTCCTTTTTAACCATGATTTTATTTTTATAAAATTCCTTAAAAGTAGTCTTTCTTTTCATTTTTTAAACAAAGTATTTTTTACTTTTCCTATAAAAATGTGAAAGGATTTTTTATTTTAACATACTTGGAATGAATGGAACTTTACCTCCATCATTTCCACACACTAATTTGAAGTTTCCTTTATAATTTTATAAGTTTATTTTAAAGTAAAATTTTTTTACCAATATTAGGGAAATTTTTATTGTTAAAAAGTGATTTTGAAAGTAAAAAAATGGAATTTTCCTTAATAAAGTTTTTAATGATATTATCATGGTATTTATATTCATCAACAATAAAAAACCTTTATTTTACTTATAATATACTAGGAATAAGTTGTATTGATACCACAATTTTTATTTATATATTTGGTTTGTGGTCATTTTTACCAGGTAAAGTATTGACATTCACTTTTTTGATTAATTTTATGGTCATTAACTTTCCATTGGAACATTCATTTTCTTATAATAATTGGACATTACATTTTTATTAAATATCCATATTACTTGTATCATGAATATTATTATTACATAAACCATATTCCATTTTTACATATGTTGTTTTATTATGAATGTTATTTTATTTATTGGGTAACATTTTGATAAACTTACATTCATTGATCAATATGTATATTTGTGGATAAATCATATTATTCATGAATTAAATTTATCATTTGATATATGAGAAATGTGTAGGACATGTAGTGACAGGTGGGGCCTAGTTATAGATATCCCATCAATGAATTAGTATTCTCGTGAGATGAATCATATGGATAGCCTTATTTAAATGGGTTTTCTGGTGTATACATACCCCTCAATTAAATTATCTTGGCCCAAGGCCTTCATAGTATAGATATCATGATGTTTGAGATCATGAAGTCTAATATTAATCATTTCCTTCATTTAGAATTCATCTATTATTACCCATGAGATTACTGCATTGATATTATCCATAGATTCATTTTTTTGATCAACTTATTGATTAAATAGTATGAATTTTCAGTTATTTACCTTTCTATATTGATTATACCTTATTTATTATGATTTATTTTTTGTGATAGCTTTCACTTTACATAAATCTTATAGATAATTTGATCTCATCCTTATTTTATTTCCTTTCCCTGGGATATATAGAAGGAATCTTTGAATGTGTTTAATGATGTAGAATAATTATGTTTACTATATTGTAATTTATGTTTTCAAATGTAATCCAAGACTCAATTATATATCCAATTTATCAAGACTACTAAACTATACAATCCTATATGATGTGATCACTTGTATCTATAATCAATGTAGTAATGTAACCACTGGCTCTAACCTATAAGGATTATAGACATTACATTGTGATATCTCCTTAGATAAAATAATTAGTTTTTGCCTCTAAGAGATTAGATAAAAGAAATTCCATCTACGAGAACCATGTAATAATGGATCTACTATTCTTTTAAAAAACATTTAGAAATCAATTTTAGGTAGATGATTTTGTATTTTTCTCCTTTCATGAATAATTTATATTCCATTATTGTCAGGATGTGTTTTATTTCAATTTTTCCTTATTATCAATATACCTTGGCTCTATTGATTATTTTATAATGGATTCCTTATGATATATCTCTATCTTTTATTATATATTATTCTTTTATCTGAAGTTATAATATTTCCAATTTATATTCTCTAGGATATTGAGAACTATTTTGTAAGAACCCGGTTTTTTCTACGAAATACTTTGTAATATTCTTGATGATATTCCAGAGCAGCGCCTTCGGACGGTGTGCGATTCCGAGCCCCGGAGTGGCCGGAATTAAATTTTCAGTGTGTTCACACTGGAAACACCAAATAAATGGGATAAATCCTAAACGGTGATCCGGATCGGAGATCCGAGTGTACAGATGGGTCTGGAATGTGGTTTTCACCCTAGGAACGACATAAAGTATGTTGGCGCGGGATGTTTGGACCCCTCGCTCGCTTTCAGAATGTTAAATGGATAAATTAATTAATTAATTTATTCGTTTAATGTTGAAAATCAATTATCTCTTAAACGGTGGCTCAAATTGGGAAACCGAGGGCACCGTTGAGTTCGGAGCGTGCCGTTTACCCTAGGAGGGGTATAAGTTTCGCGGGCGCGGGCCGTTTGTGAAAAATGGCCCAAGGGGCGTTTTCATAATTTAGCGGCTTCCGACGTTAAATTTTATAACTTTTGAAAGGGGTATCGGATTAAAATTCCGAGATCACCATTGTGCTCAGGAGGTCGTTTTTACCCCAGGGGCACCCCCATTTTTGTCCGTGTCGGTAGCGTAGTCGGGGGAGTGCCGGGCGGGGGGTTTAAGTGTTTTCTACTTAAACGCATCCCCACCCTCTTCTTCTTCTTCTAACTCAAACCCCCCCCCCCCCCTCTCCTCCAGCTCCGGCAAAGCACTCCGGTGAGGCAATTAAGACAAGGCAGCGGAGCGGCGGCAGACTCCCCGTGAAGCTCCGGGCATCGCCCAAGAGGTAGGAGTTGTTTTTGTTTCGTTTTATTTTCCTGCACCATGATCGTCCTAATTTTTCTTTGTCGATTTGCTGCCCGACCTTCGATCCAAGCCCATAATCGCATAGATATTGTCCCGAGATTTCCGGAAGATTATCCGGATCGAATTTTCGACCACCGGATCGTTTCCGATGGTCCTCTGAAGTTTTCCGGCCACGAGGCCGGTTTTCGGAGAGCTCAGGCGGTGGAGCGGCTCCAAGCAGCGGCTCTAACAGGCGGCGGAGGACGCCGACCCTTCGGTCGGCCGGGCAGCATCTCGCCGGTGTGGGGCGGCTCGGTTCACCGGCTGAGGGCGCCAGCTGCGAAAGCCGGTGAGAGGGGACGACCGGGGTCGCGCTGTGCGACCCCGCGGCTGGACAGAGACCCGCGTCGCGCGGGTCTCCGCGTGGAAACAAAGACCGGCCATGTCGGCCGGTCGGTGGAGGAAGCGCCCGCGCGGTGCGCGGGCGAGGGGGCTTGCACGGGGCGGTGGGCCACGGCCCCAGCAGGCCGGCCGGAGTGGGCCGGCCCCAGCGGGGCGGACCGGCCGGACCGAGCCGGTCCGGCCCAAGGGGCTTCCCCCCCCCCCCCCCCCCTTTTTAAAATGTTTGGACGCCCGTTGTTCGGGCTACATGCATCCATTTTGAGTGTCGTTTTCGGCGATGCGGACTTGACGTCGAGGCAGACTCTTTGAGATGGTTTCGGGAATTTTTAATTCCCGAAACTACGGGCCTCGGTGGCGCGACACGTACGTTGAGGGGATTGACGTTATCCCCGAGATTCTTGTTTTGGACAGCGCGGGCACATCCAATGTCTGTTTAAGCACCGTCAGTGGAGTTGGGACCCTGGCACTGAGGCGGAGGTTTCCATGGCAGTTTCAAGCATTGAGACTGGATCTGAGGCGTGGGCCCCATGGCCCGTCTTTCGAGTTGCGTGCAGCGTTTCATGCCTTTCTCACCGGGCGTCTGTTCGGGGCGTGCGGGCAGTCGATTTTGGATGTTTTTCCAAGGGTATTGCAATCGTGCAATCCACCCACTCTAATTCGGCACGATGGTGCGAGGCCGACGAGGGTCGTTTGGGCGTCGACGGTGATTTTCCATCTTTATCACCGGGTGACCGTTTTGGAAAAGTGAATAGTCCATCTTGTGTACTTTTTCGAGAGGATCGCAACAATTCGATCCGTTCATTGAGTTCCGAGACCGGGATGCGGGTCCCACGTGGCACCGCTCATGTGTGGTGCGTCGGAATGCATCTTTTTCTCCAGATATCTGTTGTACTCGAGTGAGTAGTGATTTTGACGTGTTTTCCCGAGGGGATCGCAATGGTGCGATGCGCCCAACTTTTTTCGGGGCCGAGGCTCGGGATCACGGAACACCGTTCGGGCGTGAGGTGGTATTGGTGACTTTTTCGTCGGATATCCGTTGGAGGTGAGTAAGTAGTCGATCTTTCATGTTTTTTCGCGAGGATTACAACGGTGCGATCCATTTGGTTGTGCAGAGCCTCTTGCGTGATCTTGTGAAATGTGGAAATGTGAAGGTGCCTCGGGGGCGGTTCTTCTACTGTGGTTGTAGCAGACCCTTGGCGTGTGATCGCGTGAACTCCCGTGTGAGTGAAGTAATGCTTGAATAGATGTGGTTGGTCTTGCCTGGGCCTTTGAGGTGGATTTGTTACATCACACCTTTGCGTTGACGCTGGGTTCCGTATGCACAATAGCCTTTGAGCTAGAACAAGGTATACTCTGGGAGTATACGGGAGCGCTTGGAGGTACGTGTGGTTTGTACCTGAGAACGTTTGTGCGCTCAGTTGGGGTTGTCGTGGGGCCACACATCGTGTGGGCCCCATGTGCGTGCCATGTTCTGATTTGCATACTTTGACCTCTCGTGATGTAGAGGGTCCCTCTGTGTGATTGTTTGACCAGCAGGGTGGACTTTTTCCCCTGGATCGGTGCTCGTTTTTTGACCAGCATGGTTGAGTGGTCTCCCCCTGGTTTCATTCTCGATGGATCGGCCAGTAGCGGTGCTAGTGGCACCCAGTGATGGAGCAGGCGCTGAACCTCTTTTGGGTGAGTTTTTCTGGAGTTGGGTGGTTGCGCGATACCCACTCCGTGTTCGGTTGGCAGGTGTTGTGCTCTCTAGTGTAGATGGCCATAGCAGTTCTGAGTTTTACCCTCCATCGGGGCTGGGCAGTGGGTTACTCATCGACTTTTAGGGTCTACCCTCCAACAGAGACTGGGCAGTGGGTCACCCGATGACCTCTTAGGGTCTACCCTCCAGCAGAGACTGGGCAGTGGGTCACCCGATGCACTTAGGGTCTACCCTTCAGCAGAGACTGGGCAGTGGGTCACCCGACGACCTCTTAGGGTCTACCCTCCAGTAGTGCTAGGCAGTGGGTCACCCGTCGTCTAGTTCCAGGTCTACCCTCCAGCAAGGCTGGGCAGTGGGTCGCCTGTCGACTTATTCCAGGTTTACCCTCCAGTAAGGCTGGGCAGTGGGTCGCCTGTCAACTTATTCCAGGTCTACCCTCCAGCGAGGCTCGGCAGTGGGTCGCCGTATGATGTATTATGGTCTACCCTCTAGCAGGGCTGGGCAGTGGGTCTCCCGTCGTCTAGTTCCAGGTCTACCCTCCAGCAAGGCTGGGCAGTGGGTCACCTGTCGACTTATTCCAGGTCTACCCTCCAGCAAGGCTGGGCAGTGGGTCGTCTGTCGACTTATTCCAGGTCTACCCTCCAGCGGGGCTGGGCAACGGGTCTCCGGATGAAGTATTATGGTTTACCCTCCAGCAGGTCTGGGCAGTGGGTCACCCGATATCTAGTTATGAATTACCCTCCAGCAGGGCTGGGTAGTGGACACCTATTGGCATTCTAGGCTCAGTCCTTTCTACTAGGATAGCATGTGGCTTTCCTCCATGATTACCGGAGCGGGACCCTTAGTTATACAGGTCAGTGTTGTGACGGCTTGACTTTGAGAAGACCTCTCGACTGTGGGGCAGTGACGAGGTGTGTTTTGACTTTCCTAGAACTCTCAAGTTTGAGGGGAACTTTCTCCACCAAGATTCATTCTTGTGACGCGATCTAAAACCGTGCGGGTGAGTCAGTGCCACCCAAAGAGGATAGTGTCGAGGTGCGGTGATTGAGCCCCTTGGATTGCGGTTCGGGGCAGACGTGCGGGATGCTGGGCATCGATGGAGTTTACTTCTGGGATTGTTGGAGACTCTTTTTCTTAGGCTGATATATGGGTCGGAGATCCCCTTACGAGCTTGTTCGGGCTTCCTGTTGAGCATATGTATATGTGTATACCTTGTTCCAGTACCCACTCCTTGGGTTTTGGATACTCTCCATCCAGGAGAGTCGAAGACGCGCGGGGTATGCCACGTGCTTTCCGTGTCTAGCTTCTCATGGTTGGACGAGTCTACTCTCCAGCTATAGGTAGCGAAGACTCGACGAGAAGTTCATCTTCTCACCATTTCCAACTCCTTGTGTCTGGACGAGTCTACTTCCTTTCTTTTGTTGGGTTGATCTGGAATCTTTACTGGTATTCTACTGCACTCTCTGTTGTACCCCTTTACTTTTCTTGTTCGCTCTACTGCTCACCCTTCAGTACCTCCTTTGTTGCTCCCTCGAGCCTTCGGGGTATCCTACTGAGTATTTTTATACTCACCCCTGCTTGGGGTTTGCCCAAACTTGGTGTGCCCTTGCAGATGACGGACAGGTGGAGTGTGACTCCAGTGGAGCGTAGGAGCTTGGGATCTTGGACCGCGTGCAGTGGTCATGGCCGGGTTCTAGGTGGGAGACCCGTCATCTGTTTCTTTTTGTTTACTTGTTGCCGGGTTGTGGCACTTTTTGGTTGGGCGCGTGTTTTTTCCCTTTTCTTTTCAGCTCGTTCTTTGTACTGTTTAGAGGTCGATGCACTCTTGTGGTTTATTTATAGCAGTTTCCCTTTACTTTTCTTTTTACCCTGCACTTTTGCATTGAGTGTGCTGCGTGTGGGTGTGTACAGGTGCTTAGGAAAAAGCCTCCCCAAGTTGTTGTGCCTTCGGCACTGGTCGCCAGCCTCTGGCCTATGGAGGCGGGCTTGGGATAGTTGCGGCTCGAGCCCGGGTAGGGTCGGGTCGTGACAAAGTGGTATCAGAGGTGGTTCGTTCCTTGGGGCGTTGTGCGGACGTCCCTAAAAAGGAATTGGTTGGGATTTAGGGAAATAATGTCAACGTGTCTCGAGAGCGGCTCTTAGGCCAGGGAGTCCAGTGATGGTGCGGCGGCCGACGTATCCATTCACCAGGACCTTGATAACCCGCTTGTTGACTCGGCATGCTGAGACACTTGTTGCAGGGAAAATTTGTTTGTGCATCACATAGGATTGAGTCTTTGACTGTCCTTCTTGAGTCATCTCCCCATCGTTGTTGTTATTGGTATATACATATATTCTCATTTGACCACGGCACTCCTTGATAATGTTCAGGATGTCTCCGCGAAGACAGCCAGCCAGGATACCAGCTTTGGTTTGTGACAATGACCATGTGAGCTACGAGGCCACAGTCCAGGACCCGTCATGCGAGCCCCTTTCTCCGGGTGGGCCGGTAACAGCACCCCCACCTGTTGAGCAGCAGACAGTTTCAGCAGAGCAGGCTGAGCTTGAGCGCAGGTTGAGCGTGCTCCATGTGTTCCAGCGGCAGAGACCGCTGAGGTGCAGTGGTGATCCAGACCCTCAGGCAGCAGAGGTTTGGCTAGTGGTAGTGGTTCTCCATTTTAGGCTTGTGTAGAGGCCGACAGATCAGAGAGCGGCTTTGGCAGACCCCTTTTTGTGGATCAGCTTGGCATTGGTGGAGTCTGGTGACTTAGTTTCTTGACGAGTCGTCGCTTTCGCGGGGCGACTTTTAGTTGTTGTTTCATGAGGAGTTTTTCCCCTCCTGCTTGCTCTCCATTCGGATTCAGGAGCTCCTGTAGTTTCAGCAGGGAGGGATGACGGTGGTCGAGTACGCGGCTAGTTTTGCAGACCGTGCACGCTTTTACCTAGACTTGGTCCATAATGACAACATCCGAGCGCGGAAGTTTGAGCAGGGTCTCCGCCGAGAGATTCGTGTTTTCATATAACCCTTGGGCATTTCCACATATGTTGGGGTGCCAGAGTAGGCATTGGTGACAGAGAGATTCCTGTCACATCTTGCAGTTGGTAGTGGCAACTGGCACGTTGGAGCCAAGACGTCTACCGCAGCTAGTGGGTGTCGGCAAGCAGAACCTCGACGCATGTGGCTTTCTGACAACCGGACTCAGGGGTGTGGTCGTACACCACAGTGGCACCGCAGGGAACCAGTGCATCCCAGAGAGAGTCGGTGCTATGCTTGCGATGGGTGAGGTCACCTGGCACGGGACTGCCCGATCAGGCATGCAGAGAGCTTCGGGCAGGCAGCAGGTGCACCACCACGACAGAGGCAGCGCCGTGATCGGAGTAGTAGCTAGAGAGGTGGTGCTAGAAGAGGAGTGGGAGGAGTTGGTAGTGGGGGACGACTTTACAAGGTCTTCTTATCACCACTGGGTGGTCCACGTCAGGCTTCGAGAGTTGGAAGTTGGGACTGCAGACAGTCGTGAGCTTGGATGTCTACGATCCTGCAGAGCATGGGATGATGAGAGGTACCCCTTGCGACTCTTCTACTTCTTGCAGTAGAATTGATAGACTCTGTGTGTGGAATTCTTTCCTACCAGCTCCTTGCTTGAGGTGTTACCAGGGTGACACAGGGCGTCGGGTGTAACCCTGTGTTGGTAAGGTAAAAGTCATGGGACCTTTTTCTTTAGTCAATGGTGATGAATCCATCGCTCTCCGAGTGTGTAAGAGAGTCTTGGTTGAGAGACATCCATTGTGGAAACTTGTGTGACCAGATATCCTTGGGTGTTCCACCATATGGATATTCTGAAGGAGGGAATCATCGGGCCTTGTTCTATGTGCAGGCGGTGATTCCAGTCGCGGCATGCAACGTAGAGGTTCGGTCGGGGAGGTGAGCTAACCCCGAGGGCCTTCGGGCCGTTGGAGACCGTGCAAAGGGATGGCGAGGTACCCTACCACCTTTCCCTAACCCCAAAGTCTGGAGTGGGTGAACGACATCGGAAAGGGCCAACCTTTCATGAACAAATCAATCCCTTGGTCTGTGTGTGGTGACGCAGAGCTGTGTGTGGATTCTTCTGGGTATGGGAAAGCCAGGTGTGGGCTTAGTACCCTGTGCTGCTCCCTAGTTTTGATTTTTGGGGAAGAAAATCTTGAAGGAGGTAATGATGTAAGAACCCGGTTTTTGCTACTAAATACTTTGGAATATTCTTGATGATATTCCAGCGCAGCGCCTTCAGACGGCATGCGATTCTGAGCCCCGGATTCGTCGGAATTAAATTTTCAGTGCGTTCACACTAGAAACACCAAATAAACGGGATAACTTCTAAATGGTGATTCGGATCAGAGATCCGAGTGTACGGATGGGTTTGTAATGGGTTTTTCACCCTAGGAACGACATAAAGTATGTCGACGCGGGACGTTTGGACCCCTCGCTCGCTTTCGGAACGTTAAACGGATAAATTAATTAATTTATTTATTCGTTTAATGTTGAAACTCAAGTATCTCTTAAATGGTGGCTCGGATTGGGAAACCGAGGGCACCGTTGAGTTTGGAGCGTGTCGTTTACCCGAGGAGGGGTATAAGTTTCACGGGTGCGGGCCGTTTGTGAAAAATGGCCCTAGGGGCGTTTTCGTAATTTAGCAGCTTCGGACGTTAAATTTTATAACTTTTGAAAGGGGTCTCGGATTAAAATTTTGAGACCTCCATTATGCTCGGGTGGTTATTTTTACCCCAGGGGCACCCCCATTTTTGTCCGTGTCGGCAGCGTAGTCGGGGGCGTGTCGGGCGGGGGGTTTAAGTGTTTTCTACTTAAACGCACCCCCACCCTCTTCTTCTTCTTCTTCTAACTCAAACCCTCCGCTCTCCTCTAGCTCCGGTGAAGCACTCCGGCAAGGCACCTCCGGCGAGGAAATTCCGGAAAGGCAGCAGAGCGGCGGCGGACACCCCGTGAAGCTTCGGGCATCGCCCAAGAGGTAGGAGTCGTTTTTGTTTCATTTTATTTTCCCGCACCATGATCGTCCTAATTTTGCTTTGTCGATTTGCTGTCTGATCTTCGATCCAAGCCCATAATCGCATAGATCTTGTCCCTAGCTTTCCGAAATGTTATCTGGATCGAATTTTTGACCACTGGATCGTTTCCGGTGGTCCTCTGAAGTTTTCCGGCCACGAGGCCGGTTTCCGGCGAGCTCAGGCGGCGGAGCGGCTCCAGGCAGCAGCTCCGGAAGACGGCGGGCTCGGAGGCGGCGGAGGAGGCCAACCCTTCGGTCGGTCGGTCGGAATCTCGCCGGTGTGGGGCGGCTCGGATCGCCGGCTGAGGGCGCCGGCTGCAGGAGCCGGCGAGAGGGGACGGTTGGGGTTGCGTTGTGCGACCCCGCGGCTGGACAGAGACCCGGGCGGCGCGGGTCTCTTTGTGGAAACAAAGACCGGCCTTGTTGGCCGGTCGGTGGAAAAAGCGCCCGCGTGGTGCGCGGGCGAGGGGGTTCACACGGGGCGGTGGGCCGCGGCCCCAGCGGGCCGGCCGGAGCGGGGCGGACCGGGCCGGTCCGGCCCAAGGGGGTTCCCCCCCCCCCTTTTAAAATGTTTGGACACCCATAGTTCGGGCTACGGGCGTCCGTTTTGAGTGCCGTCTACGGCGACGCGGACCTGAAGTCGACGCGGACTCTTTGAGATAGTTTTGGGAATTTTTAATTCTCAAAACGAGGGGCCTCGGTGGCACGACACGTACGTCGAGGGGATTGACCTTATCCCCGAGATTCTTGTTTTGGATGGCGCGGGCACATCTGATGTCTGTTTAAGCTCCGTCAGTGGCGTTGGGACCCTGGCACTGAGGCGAAGGTTTCCAGGGCAGTTTCAGGCGTTGAGACTGGATTTGAGGTGTGGTCCCCACGGCCCGTCTTTCGAGCTGCGTGCAGCGATTCGCGCCTTTCTCACCGGGCGTCCGTTCGGGGCGTGCAGGCAGTCGATTCTGGATGTTTTTTCGAGGGGATTGCAATGGTGCAATTCACCCACTCTAATTCAGCACGATGGTGCGGGGCCCACGAGGGTCGTTTGGGCGTCGATGGTGATTTCCCATCTTTATCACCGGGAGACCTTTTTGGACAAGTGAATAGTCTATCTTGTGTGCTTTTTCGAGAGGATCGCAACGGTACGATCCGTTCATTGAGTTCCAGGACCAGGATGCAGGTCCCACGTGGCACCGCTCGTGTGTGGTGCGCCGGAATGCATCTTTTTCTCCGGATATCTGTTGCACTCGAGTGAGTAGTGCTTTTGACGTGTTTCTCGAGGGGATCGCAATGGTGCGATGCGCCCGACTGTTTTCGGGGCCGAGGCTCGGGATCACGGAACGTCATTCGGGCGTGAGGCGGTATTGGTGACTTTTCCATTGGATATCTGTTGGAGGCGAGTAAGTAGTCAATGTCGCGTGTTTTTCCACGAGGATTACAACGGTGCAATCCGTTTGGTTGTGCGGAGCCTCTTGCGCGATCTTGTGAAATGTGGAAATGTGAAGGTGCCTTGGGGCGGTTCTTCTACTGTGGTTGCAGCGGACCCTTAGTATGTGATCGCGTGCACTCCCGTGTGAGTGAAGTAATGCTTGAATAGATGTGGTTGGTCGTGCTTGGGCCTTTGAGGTGGAGTTGTTACGTCACGCCTTCGCGTTGACGCTGGGTGTCGTGTGCACGATATCCTTTGAGCTAGAACGAGGTATACTCTGGGAGTATACGGGAGTGCTTGGAGGTACGTGTGGTTTGTACCTGAGAATGTTTGTGTGCTCATTTGGGGTTGACGTGGGGCCACACGTCGTGTGGGCCCCATGTGCGTGCCATGTTATGCTTTGCATACTTTGACCTCTCGTGACGAAGAGGGTCCCTCTGTGTGATTGTTTGATCAGAAGGGTGGAGTTTTTCCCTTGGCTCGGTGCTCGTTTGTTGACCAGCATGGTTGAGTGGTCTCCCCCTGGTTTCGTTCTCGATGGATCGGCCAGTAGCGGTGCTAGTGGCACCCAATGATGGAGCAGGTGCTGAACCTCTTTTGGGTGAGTTGTTCTGGAGTTGGGTGGTTGTAGGATACCCACTTCGTGTTCGGTTGTCCAGTGTTGTACCCTCCAGTGGAGATGGCCATAGCAATTCTGAGTTTTACCCTCTAGCAGGGCTGGGCAGTGGGTTACTCATCGGCTTCTAGGGTCTACCCTCCAGCAGAGACTGGGTAGTGGGTCACCCGACAACCTCTTAGGGTCTACCCTCCAGCAGAGACTGGGTAGTGGGTCACCCGATGCACTTAGGGTCTACCCTCCAAAAGAGACTGGGCAGTGGGTCACCCGATGACCTCTTAGGGTCTACCCTCCAGTAGGGCTGGGCAGTGGGTCGCCCGTCGTCTAGTTCCAGGTCTACCCTCCAGCAAGGCTGGGCAGTGGGTCGCCTGTCGACTTATTCTAGGTCTACCCTCCAGCAAGGCTGGGTAGTGGGTCCCCTGTCAACTTATTCCAGGTCTACCCTCCAATGGGGCTGTGCAGTGGGTCGCCGGATGATGTATTATGGTCTACCCTCTAGCAGGGTTGGACAGTGGGTCGCCCGTTGTCTAGTTCTAGGTCTACCCTCTAGCAAGGCTGGGCAGTGGGTCCCCTGTCGACTTATTCCAGGTCTACCCTCCAGCAAGGCTGGGCGGTGGGTCTCCTGTCGACTTATTCCAGGTCTACCCTCCAGCGGGGCTGGGCAGTGGGTCGTCGGATGATGTATTATGGTCTACCCTCCAGCAGGGCTGGGCAGTGGGTCGCTAGATGAAGTATTATGGTTTACCCTCTAGCAGGGATGAGCAGTGGGTCACCCGATATCTGGTTATGAATTACCCTCCAGCAGGGCTGGGCAGTGGGACACCTGTTAGCATTCCAGGCTCAGTTCTTTCTACTAGGCTAGCCTGTGGCTTTCCTCTGTGATTACCGGAGCGGGACCCTTGGTTATATGGGTCAGTGTTGTGACAGCTTGACTTTGAGAAGACCTCTCGACTGCAGGGCAGTGATGAGGCGTGGTTTGACTTTCCCTAGAACTCTCAAGTTCGAGGGGAACTTTCCCCACCGAGATGCGTTCTTGTGACGCGATCTAAAACCGTGCGGGCGAGTCAGTGCCGCCCAAAGCGGATAGTGTCAAGGTGCGGTGATTGAGCCCCTTGGCTTGCGGTTCGGGGCAGACGTGTGGGATGTTGGGCATCGATGGAGTTTACTTCTGGGATTGTTGGCGACTCTTTTTCTTGGGATGATCTATGGGACGGAGATCCCCTTACGAGCTTGTTCGGGCTTATTGTTGAGCATATGTATATGTGTATACCTTGTTCCAGTACCCACTCCTTGGGTTTTGGCTACTCTTCTTCCAGGAGAGGCAA
The DNA here is from genome assembly GCA_963277665.1 of Viscum album. Taxonomy (NCBI): domain Eukaryota; kingdom Viridiplantae; phylum Streptophyta; class Magnoliopsida; order Santalales; family Viscaceae; genus Viscum; species Viscum album. The sequence continues at coordinate 1,769,768,149 of OY728132.1, forward strand.
AGATGCGCGGGGTATTCCATGTGCTTTCCGTGTCTAGCTTCTCGTGGTTGGACGAGTATACTCTCCGGCTATAGGTAGCGAAGACTCGATGAGAAGTTCATCTTCTCACCGTTTCCAGCTCCTTGCGTCTGGATGAGTCTACTTCCTTTCTTTTGTTGGGTTGAGCTGGACTCTCTACTGGTATTCTACTGCACTCTCTGTTGTACCCCTTTACTTTTCTTGTTCTCTCTACTACTCACCCTTCGGTACCTCCTTTTTTGCTCCCTCGAGCCTTCAGGGTATCCTACTGAGTATTTTTATACTCACCCCTGCTTGGGATTTTCCCATACTTGGTGTGCCCTTGTAGATGATGGAAAAGTGGAGCGTGACTCCAGTGGAGCGTAGGAGCTTGGGAGCTTGGACCGCGTGCGGTGGTCGTGGCTGGGTTCTAGGTGGGAGACTCGTCATCTGTTTCTTTTTGTTTACCTGTTGCCGGGTTGTGGCACTTTTTGGTTGGGTGTGTGTTTTTTCCCTTTTCTTTTCAGCTCGTTCTTTGTACTGTTTAGAGGTCAATGCACTCTTGTGGTTTATTTATAGCAGTTTCCCTTTACTTTTCTTTTTACTCTGCACTTTTGCATTGAGTGTGCTACATGTGGGTGTGTACAGGTGCTTAGGCAATGGCATCCCCGAGTTGTTGTGCCTTCGGCACTGGTCTCCAGCCCCTGGCCTATGGAGGCGGGCTTGGGGTAGTTGCGGCTCGAGCCCGGGTAGGGTTGGGTCGTGACATATTTAATGGAAATAAAGGTATCTCTGATTTTTTTTGAGTAACTATTTATATTTATGTTCCTAAAATAACCATCATACATAACCCCTATAAATATTATTTGATCATCATGGGAAAATTTATATGTTGAGTTTTTTTATTCATAAGGGATGGTAAAAGGAGATATTTCATAATTTAATGTTTTATTGAATAAGTTTAGTGTTATTCCATAAATTTAATAGGTTTAGTGGTGGATTGTGATGGTGTGTAGATATTTCTTCATTCATTATTCCCTAATATTGTTACTATTAAACACATTTTCTTATAATTTTATGGTCTTTGAAGAAGAGTGTTGTGGTTGTGATGTAAAATGTGGTGATATGATAGAATCGTTTAATTAAATGAATAGGTTATAATATTTTTTCATAAAATGTATCTTATTTATTAAAAAATAGTAAGGAATAATCCATACAACAAATTCAAATGGAGAAATATAATTCAAGAATTATGGTGGATGAAATAAGTGAAGGCCCAGTTCATTGACCTTAGAAAACTACTTGCACAGTGAGGTAATAATCCTTTAGGTATATAATACCACAACATAACTTGTAGCATGCCCATATAAAGTAAGATAATCAGCCATCATATTCTCTTCTCTTTATGTGTGAGAGATAGTAGTACCCTCTAACATATTTATAGTGTAGGCTTGGATAATGTAAGAGATTGACTACATGGATAATTTTATCTTATTTAAGAAATTGATAAAACCATAAACATCCTCTTTAATACATGCTATATGTAGACCTTTCTCAAGGAATAAGTTGATTCCCAATAGCAACACCTTGGACTATGCTAGAAGTGAGGATCTATGTCTATTGTTAGTATCAAAAACCAGCACCACCAACACACACTGGACATGAAATTCCACCTCCATTTCCATAAAATTTTTGTAGACCAATCCAAAATGTGTTATTTTTTATCCCAATATGGGGAGTTTTCCATCGCACCCAATTCCCTCTAGCCACAGTCATAATCCAATGCCTCAAATATAGAATATATTGACACTAGGAATGCATGAATCCTAACCGATCCATTTATATAATATCATTTTATAGGTCTCTGATAGTTTTTAAAAACCAATGGAGAATATAGTTGAATTACAGGGTATCTTGATGATGAAGAAGCTCATTCTGACCCCACCACGGCGTTAAGAAGCCATTGATAATAATGAAGAGGTATAGGTGTCCGACATGGTTTCTCACCAAGTATATGGACCATGAACCAATAAGAGACTCAAAAAAGTTTAGAATATGAGTGAAATATAGGATTTTTTCAAACTAGTTCCACAAACCTAGAACCCATGAGAATTTGGTAAAAATATGGTATGTTGATTAAAATTAATCAAAGCAGAATTTGTATTAGGAAACTATATAAACACATCTAATCTAGACAACAAATTCATTAGGTAGTGAATTCCTCCTAATATTAAACATAATAAATATAATTTTAATAGGAAATAATCTATTCCAGACAAATAAACCCCCACCCGCACTTCATCTTCAGACTCTTATTGAGAGAGAGGTAAGCAGTTGAAGAGAACTAACCTTTATCATTGGGTAAATACACTAGTTGATCCCTATCTGATTATAGAATAATTTCTTTAGAAATATATTTTTATTCCTCATCCAATACTACATATAGAAAATGAGAATGCCTCCCTAATGGTGATGTTTATATCCAGACACCCTGAGAAATAAATTTGATCACCAGTCCACTAATCCTTCTGAAATAAAATATCACCAGTAACCATAATCCACCTTACTTGGTCAATGATAGATGGAAGAATTAATTATTTTAAATTTATAGTTTTATAATTTTATCCATTATTACTCCATTCAATCACATCCCCTAAATCCCCTTATTTAGCTAGATTGAACCATTCCCAAAGGGAAGATCCAAGAATAGAATCATAGACCATCTTTGCATGATGATCTTCTATAATTACCTACAATCCTTTAAAGTTGATACCACCATACGTAATAGGGATTGAAATGGAATTACAACCATCCTAGTGGAACAATTTTTACTTATAACTACCCCAAAGTAAATTCAATATCATCAAATCCATATTACGAATGATTTATTTTGTAAACATTGTTAATTAAGTGAATAGGGATAGAGATCAGGATAATTTTGATCAAAGTGATCCTAACACTAAAATATTATATATTATTCTTTTAATTTGGAATATATCTAGACACTTTGGATACTATTGAAACAAAATAGTGTATTCTAATACACCATAAATCAAATGAACCCTAGGGAAATCAAAAGGAAAATCCTTCCAATAAATGCCAAAACGACTCTCAAGGATTTCCATCTTCTTGTTAGATATTTTATCTTAAAATAGAAAACTTATCTTGTTGGAATTCAGGATTTGGAAACTCCATAAGCTAAAAATTTTTGATAAGATCCATGAATTTGTACAAGTATTTCAATTTTACATTTATAAAAACTAAGAAATCATCAGCAAGGATAGATGTCAGAACCCCAAAGATCTATAATGACCTACAAAAAATCCCACATATCACTCCTCCATAAAAGTATTTGAATTTTAAAAAAACTCATATTATGTGTTGATAACAATGGTTAAGTAAATAAAATTTCCTTTTTTAAGGCCTTTGAAAAATTTCAAGAAACCATACCTTCTACCCATGAAGGATATAGATATCTATAGAGAAGATAAACACTTGAATTGTAAGTTATGGGCTAGGATAAAGAAACCCATTTTCCTCAGATTTAGCAAAAGATATCCCCATTTTATCTTTCTATATTCTTCATATCTTTCAATTTTGAACTTTAAATTACCTATATAACTTTTCAATCTAATTATTCCATCATTTCCTAAGATATAACAAATTCTTTTTAGATTCATCTTCCCTTGATAAAATTGTTATATTCTTCAGAGATGGTGGTAGTAAGGAGAGGTGGAAACCTATCCTTAAGAATATAATGGATAATTTTGTATAAAAAAAATACAAAGGATAGTCATCTATAGGATTTGAAATAAAAATAATTACTTGATTTTGGGAATGATAATTATCTTGGTAACTTTTATGGACCATATGATTAGGCCACCCCAAAAAATACCCTCACAGTGCTCACAAAATCAATTTTGATGATGGACCAAGTAAACCATAAAAAGGATCTTAAATAACTATCAAGTATAGAAGAACTCTCTAATACTATGTACTTTATATAGTAAAAAATTTAATCTTCTTATTGAATCCCTAAGATTAAATAAACATGTAGGTCTTGAACTAAGGATGAAATATTACCAAAAAATATTATCCCTTTATCAACCTGAACTCAAAGGTAAGATTTGAAAATTGGGTTGGTAAGAGTACTAGTAAATTAGTAAACAATTAAACTTCCAAGTGAATTAATATAAAACACAAAGGAACCATGTTCATTTTGAATATTGAGTATCCTCAATAGTAGTTTCCCTTTACTACAATCATGAATGTATATTGTATTTTGATTACATTCTTTCAGCCAGAGAGCCTGAGAATTTTTTTCTCACCTAGAACTCTTCTTTCAATGGGAAAGAGTTTAGAAGATCTTACATTCAAGAAATATTCTCAAGGACCTACATGTTCTCTAATGAAGTTATTCTCTTATACATTTCCTCTATGTCCCGCAAAATATCATTCATCCCATTCTCATCATCAATATTACATCTCTCCACTTATGAATATATTTCTTTAGCTTCCTCTATTTTATTTGAAAGTAGACCATGGGAAGGCTAGTGTAGGCCTCACTCCAAGAGTTTCATGATAATTGAAGAAACCCTTATTAATCCCATAATTTATAGTTCTTGAATCTACGACTATTGGTCAAATAGCCATCAAGTTTAATAACCAACATTAATACATTAGATAGTAACTGGATACGATGTAGAACCGTTATACTGTCAATGGAACTAATCCCATATAGATTCAATAAACAGATATCAAGTTGTATATAAAATCATCTATCTCCTTGTGATTATTACTCCATATAAAAATCTCAGCAGAAAAACATAGATCGACTATATGATTACCAACGATGAAAGATTTAAAGTCATATCAACTTACTAGAATAACAAAATCTTCCCTTTTTCTTATTAGAATCTAATATAGTATTATAATCCCTACCCCATTATAATGACCCATACTTTACATACATTGTTATTACTTCATAATTGAAGCACACTTATTACAACATATAACAAAACCATTAAAGGAACATATAGGTATAGTGTCTTTAGAAACTAGGAAACATAAACAACTGGTTCATAAAACATCTACATTGTCTCCCTTTTATTTTATCATATCTAGAGTCCCTTTTGGCATATCTTACTTAATATCCTTCTTCCTGGCCTGGGGAAAAGAAAACATACAAAAGGGTGAGCTCAAATGCTCAGTAAGGATAAGCATGGATAAAATAAAACATACCGTATACATTTGAACTTAAAAACATGAACATAATGTTTCAACATCAAAATCTTGAACAACGACATAAAACATGGAAGCACATAAGGCACAGATCATAATAGAACATAAATCATGATAAAATAGCATGGGAATAAAACATGTATTTGTGGAAAACCATTAAGCACATGATATGATTTCCATAGTAGTCAAGGCATTGCTGCCAAGACCATCTTAGTGGACAAAGTCCCTTTCTAAATCGAGTTCACTCCTCGTTCCAGTCCTTTAATACTAAACCGGATTAACTTACAGTTTCATCCATGTCTATCTCATGAGATATAAATCTTTACCCAATGCATTTGATGGAGATATAGGTCCCACCCATCTCATATTGAAATCATTCTTACGTGTGCCACAAAACAATCATAAATCATTCATCATAACCCATAGAATAAATTGGATTTCATAATCATAATTTCATCATAACAGAATCCATATAAAACAAATGGATATCATTTCATCATAATAAAATTGAAACCACTTAAATCATAGATACATTATACTTGAACCATACACATATAAAATAATGACATCTTATATGGAAAATGGTTTTGATAAAACACGTGAAATGAATTCTTGAGGAAAATATCCTTTATTCTTCAAAATCATTTTCTTTTCACAAAATTACATGAAATTTTAAAAGAAAAGGATTTTTTTGAAAATAATTAATAAATCTTGTAGAGTAAGATTCATGAAAATAAGGCGTTATGAAACCGTAAAAATCAGTTCTTTCCGTATAAGTTAAAAATAACATTCTCCTCGTACTTTTGTCGGAAAAGTCAAAAAGTACCTCGTATGGTTAAAAAAAGAAATATTCCTTACATACCATGTATTAAAAGACAAAAATAGTTAAAAAGTACTTTAAAAATACATGAAACCATTTTTAGGAAACATGGACATGAATGATAACAATAACCCCAGTAAATACTTACAAATAAACAATCTTGGATGAGAATGAGATTGGAATAGTTATCCCTTACCTTAGGTTCGATATGCTTCGTACCTATCTGAACCTCCTATATAATGATTTAAATAATGTCATTGACTTATTACAGAATCATATTCATTGTTATGATATCATATATGGTTCACTTATGACTTTATATTATCCGTTCTTTTGTAAATCCCGTGTTAAAGCAACGTTTTGGGTAAAATCATCTTATTTATCGTACGTGTTTGGACTTGTTGTTCTTGATGTTATTATTACTTATATCATGATTTACATACTTCCATAATGTAAATCATGATTTATATATCATATATATTCATTATATATCTAGCATATACATGTATTTATAATAGTACATAACATATGGAGGTAAGAAATGAAATGCACCGTTCATGGAGACGGTAAGTCGTACGTACGCATGAACGCTACTTTAATTTAAATTTATTATTTTAATGGAATAGTTATATTATAATTTCAGTATAATATCATATATAATATCATTAACTCCATTCTTTATACATCCCACATAAGGTATCAACGAATCACATCACTTTGAGGGGGCGGTAGTCCGCACTTCCTCAAATGAGATCATCGTATTTACCCACTATGGAAACCATAAAGGATTGATATAATTGGAAATTAAAGAAGCATAAGGAAATAATAAACATAATATATAAAATATATAAATACAGTTCCATCATAATGTCCAACATGAGAGGCGGTAGAAGAAAATCGAACAATCATCGTTTCGTGAGGCGTTAGTTTTCCATCCACAGAAACATTATGTTCTTCATCCATTAGATGGTTGTGTGTGTAAGTCTAGTTATAATAATTCTCATAAAAAAATTATATTATATTTAGGATACTGTTTTTGTTACAAAATAAAGGATTAAAAAGAGTTTAGGGGTTGGAGAAGTAGAATAAAAGAAAACAACTTAAGAGAAACTGTTACCTTTAATTTGGGTAACTTCCTTTGGATTGAACCAAAAGGACTTCTTGGAGTGCCTTCTTCCTAATGTAAGGCTTCAAGGGGGAGTATATGGATGTAGATAGCTTAATTGGTCAGAGTTTGGATGAGCCAAATGGCTTTAGTGGTGTGTGTAATTGCATAGAAGTGTTCTCCTTTTATAATGGAGAGGAGGGGCTCTTTAGAAAAGTGTGGAAACATTATTTTATTATAAACTTATATTCAGTTTCAAGAAGTCCAAAACACATTAATGTAGAAGATAAGATGACTCATATTATAAATAAAACCATCCAATAGTAATTGGATAGGTTTTGGATAATATTTTAATCATTATAATCTTATTTATTTAAATCATTTATTAATGTGGTAAATACTACATCATTATTGTGTCATAAGTAATTTAATTTATTTGATGTCTAAAAATTATAAACAAAATACTAAAATGTAGGAAATATTTTTATATTTCCAATGAATATTTATATTCTAAAATATAATTTATATATCCCATTAAAAAAATTAATTACTAAAAGCTTTTTGTTAATGCCAATTTTGTCTTTACATTAAATTAATTAATCTAATGTGTCATTGTCTTTAATAAGTAGCTCCATGGGGTCCAAAAATCAACACAAGGATGCCCATGGTCGTCCATTACTAATCCAATAAGGTTTTGACAAGTTTTAAGGTAATTTTGAATTATTATAATATTATTTTAACCTTGAATTACCCTATTTACTTTTAATCGTGGTAAATAAAAGTGAAAGGTTACTATTCACCAAAATTTATTTTTATCTAATTGAACCAAATTTTACTCCTTGATATTAACCATGTCTCTTAGATTTTCGAAATTCAACTCACAAAAGCGGTAAAATTAAGTTTTATGAACAATTGCAAAAGCCCCTAGGAGGTAGGTAAAAGACGGTTAAAAGTTCAATACAATTTTTATAAATCTAAAATTATTATAAAAAGATTCCAATGAATTTAATTGAACTTATATAAGTATTATGTATCTATTTTGACCTAAAATAAATTTAAATTAAATAAATGATTATAAAAAGTCAGTTTTAACCAAAAACTCAGTGTTTTCACTATTCATCAAAAATTGAAGTTTTTCAGAAAAATACCAAAAATTAAGACTAAGCTATATTTGATATTCCGAATTCAAAAATTATATCTATTTTTCCAAATTCAAAAAATAGAAGTGGAATTAACTAATTTTAAAATTAATTCCCGTTATCAAAACAAATAGCGTGTTTTTAAGAAACAATAACTATTAAAAGATTAATACTTGTTTATGTCCAATTTCAAAGTGAAATTAATTCCAATGACCAACATTGGATTAAATGGTAAAAATATATTCTAATTACACTTTAAAACCAATTAAATATATAATCTAACCATATAAATTATTGCAATGAAAAAAGTTGTTTTTAATTAAAATATAGCGTGTTTTTACTATTCATCAAAATGTGAAAGTTATTAAAATAATATGGAAAAATTTTCCAAATTAAATTTTTATATCCTGATTCCAAGGTAGAATTTTATTTTGTCAAATTTAACTTATAAACATGTCAAAAACTAGATTTAAAGTGGGTGTGCCATCAAAAGGCGGTAAAACTGCATTTTTGAAAAATACTTCTTTTATCCGAGAAACTGATTTTGTTTTCATACCTCATTCTAGAAAATGTGTAAGATGAATTATAATGTTATAAAATTCAAAAATTAGTTAATACTATTCATAATGGCTAGTTTATAATATTATAATAATATATCGTTGTTTAGTGAAACTCGGTATTGCGTACTACACACGCTATCGAGGAAGGTCGCGCTTGCGTGTAATACAAGCCAAGTCAGGGTTGCGTGTTGTGCAAGACTCCTTTGTTGTTTCGTTATAACAGAATCCAACTGTTTTTCATTTATACATTGAATATATATATATATATATATACACACTCATTTTTGCATAGAATGAATATTATCAAACGAACTTGAAATTTTGTGTAACATAATCTAAGAATAGTTTTGTGTATACTGCAAACTAATACGGTGTTGCGTATAGCACAAGATAATCTTGGTGTAGCATAAAACACATGACATCAAATAAATTAAAAGTAATACTTATCATAAAATCTCGTGGTGTTACATTCTACCCCCATTAAAATGAATTTCACACTCGAAATTCGTCACTTCGTAACAAACAGATGAGGATACATATCTCTCATAATATCCTCAAGTTCCCATGTAGCTTCTTCTAATTGGTGGTTCCTCCATAAAACTTTCACCAAGCAAGTGGTCTTATTCCGTATGACTTTTTCGCTACGATCCAGAATCTCTATCGGCTGTTCTTCATAAGAAATATCTTGCTCCAGTGGTACAAATTTTGAGTTGAGTACATGTGAAGGATCGGGTATGTACTTTCTTAGGAGAGATACATGGAACACATCTTGAACTTGAGAGAGATTCGGTGGAAGTGTCAATTGGTAAGCTACCTTCCCAACACGATCCAGTATTTTGAAAGGACCGATATACCTAGGGCTCAGCTTTCCCTTCTTTCCAAATATCATTACTCTCTTCCAAGGAGATATTCGTAAGAACACTTTATCACCCACTTCAAACTCAAGGTCTTTACTTCAGTTATCAACATAACTTTTTTGTCGACTATGAGCTGGTATTTAGTGTTGTTAAATAGATCGTACCTTTTCTGCCATATCATCAACAAGATCAGGTCCTAATAGCTTTCTTTCCCCAACTTCATCCCAGCAAGTTGGAGTCCTGCATTTCTTTTCATAGAGAGCTTCATAAGGAGCCATCTGAATACTAGAGTGAAAGCTATTATTATAGAAAAATTCCACCAAAGGTAGGTGTTGATCCCAACAACCTTTGAAATCCATAGAGAAATCTCTTAACATGTCTTCTAGAGTTTGAATTGTTCTCTCAGACTGATCATCTATCTGAGGATGATAAGCAGTGCTGAAACTCAACTCTGTATCTAGAGTATGATGAAGACTTCACTAGAACTTTGAGGTAAACCTCGGATCCCGATCAAATATAATAGAAAGTGTTACTCCATGCAATCTTACCACTTCCTTCACATATATCCTGGAAAGCTGATCCAGAGAGAAATCCTCTCTAATAGCAATGAAGTGTGCAGACTTTGTAAGACGATCAACTATGACCCAGATAGCATTATTGCCTTTGGATGTTTTAGGAAGTCCAGTGACAAAGTCCATAGTGATGTCTTCCCATTTCCATTCGGGTATGGGTAATGGTTGTAACATATCCTTAGACTCCTGTCTCTCAGATTTAACTTGCTGACAAACCAAGCATCGAGAGACATATTCAGCAACATTTCTTTTCATGCCATCCCATCAGAAGTACTCTTTCAGGTCCCTATACATCTCCGTGCTTCCAGGATGAATAGAGAATGAAGAACTATGAGCCTCATCCAGCAACTCCTTATTTAATTCGAGGATGGGAGGAACACAAACCCGATTCCTAAACTTTATTATCCCATCACAATCAAGGTTGAATTCAGGAACATTTCTCACCTTCTTTTTTAACTCTACATCTTCTTTCTCTGCCTCTTTAATCTTCACATGTATAGATGGTTGAACATTCATTTGAGAAAGATAAGATTTTCCCCTTCCATTATAATTCCAAGATCCATCCTTTGTAAATCCATAAATATTGGATATTTTTTTATCCTCATCATGGATAATCTAGCATGGTCTTGTCGACTTAATGCATCTGCCACCTTGTTTACTTTCCCAGGGTGGTAATGAATTGAGCAGTCATAATCCTTAATCAACTCCAACCATCTTCTTTCGCGCATATTCATCTCCTTTTGTGTGAAAATATACTTTAAACTTTTATGATAAGTATAAATATCACTCATTTCACCATAAAGATAATGCCTCCAAATCTTTAATGCAAAGATTACCACAGCTAACTCCAAATCATGAGTTGGGTAATTTTGCTTATGGATTTTCAATTGTCGTGAGGCATAAGCTATCACCTTATCGTTTTTCATGAGAACAGACCCCAATCCCTTCTTGGATGCATCACTGTAGATCACAAACCTTTCTCCACTACAAGGCAGTGTGAGCACAGGTGCACTGGATAACCTTCTTTTCAACTCCTTGAAATTCTCTTCACACTCCTTCATCCACACAAACTTAACTCCTTTTCGAGTAAACCTGGTGAGTGGATTAGATAATCGTGAAAAATCTTTCACAAAATGTCGAAAATATCCACCCAAACCAAGAAAACTTTGGATCTTAGTTACTTTTGTTGGTCTCGACCATATTTTGATAACCTCTTTTTTTGCTGGATCCACAGATATCCCCTCTTTTGAGATTATGTGACCCAAAAATGAAACTTTTTGAATCCAAAATTCACACTTGGTCAATTTGGCATAAAGATTATCCTTTCTCAGGGTCTTCAATACAATTCTCAAGTGATCTTCATGTTCTTACTTTCTCTTTGAATAGATAAGAATATAATCTATAAAGACTACCACAAACTGATCAAGATAGTCTCTAAAGACTCTATTCATCAGATCCATGAAGATAGCAGGGGCATTAGTAAGACCAAATGGAATCACTATAAATTCATAGTGTCCATACCTTGTATGGAAAGTTGTCTTTGGAATATCTTCCCTTTTGACCTTTAATTGATGATACCCTGAATGAAGATCAATCTTGGAAAAGTATTGATCTCCGCGTAGTTGGTCAAATAAGTCATCAATGCATGGGAGAGGATATTTTTTCTTGATAGTGATCTTGTTAAGTTCTCGACAATCAATGTAGAGTCTCATTGATCCATCTATCTTCTTAACAAACAGAACAGGTTCTCCCCAAGGTGATGCACTAGGGAATATTAATCCCTTATCAATATTCTCTTGGAGTTGCTTCTTCAATTCCTACAACTCAATTGGGGTCATTCTATAAGGTGTCTTTGAAATAGGCAAAGCACCCGGTACGAGTTATATTGAAAAATCAACTTCATGATTTGGTGGAAGACCCATCAATTCCTCCGGAAAGACATCATAAAACTCTCGTACAATGGGAATATTCTTAATCATGAGTTTCTCACCAACCATTTGCGATAAATAACTTTCATTTAGTGGAATCAAGACCCATAAGATGGAAGAAATTTCCAATGGAAGGTTATGTTCATCCTTGCATTGATAGATGATCATAGATTGATCTGGAATATGGAATGTGACTTCCCTTCTTTGGAAATTGATATGAGCTCCATATAAAGAAATACAATCCATACCAAGAATCACACCAAATTCCACTATAGGAAGGATCACAAGATTTGCAGGAAGCACTTTCCCACAAACTTCAATCAGAGAAGAATTATAAACTTTTGATGCGACTGTTGTGCCATTAGGGGATGTCACAACTAACTCAAAATCTAATTGTTGAGGTAATACGGAGATACCCTTAGAAAACTCTTCAGAAATAAAAGAGTGGGTGGATCTAGAATCAAATAAAACATTTTCTACTTTAGAGTGGATGGTAAGTGTACCTTTCACCACTTTGTTAACGTACTCCACATTGTTGATAGAAATTGCATGTGACTTTCCTTTATCTTTAGCCTTAAGTGTTTGTTGACGTCGATCATCATCAACAACCCTTGGATTAGGGCATTGATTAGCATAATGCCCCATTTCCTTTCACTTGTAACATTGAAGTGTAGGAGGTGCACTCTATGTAGCCTTTTCTTTGTTCACATCACTAGACATATTCTTCCCATCATTGCGGCATTCAAATTTCTGATGACATTCCATTCCACATTTGAAACATTTACTTGTCCCTTTAAGACAACTCCATACATGTTTCTTTCCACACTTTGATTATAAGGAAAAACTCATCTTATTTTCAGTGTGCTCTTTAGATTTTCCTTTGAATTCCATTTTCCTCTTCTTATCAAATGCATATGACTGATGGGTTACTCCAATCTCCATCTCAACCTTGAGATCACATCGAACAATTTCCTCGTAGCTATTGAAGTCTCTTATGGCTAACGCCCTTCGAAGACTTGGTTTTAAGCCACTAAAGAATCGATCAATCTTACTCTCAGGTTGGATAATAATACCAGAAGTGTACCTTGCAAGTCTTGTAAAATTTGCTTCGTAGGTACCAACAGATTCATCATCCTTTTGCTTTAGTTTAAGAAACTCCTTCTCCATCTTTGTTCGAAGAATACGAGGGAAGTACTTATTGAAAAATAAGTTCTTGAACTCGTCCCATTACATGGACTCAATTTCATCTCTTGGCCTTGTATTCTTGATAATATTCCACCATTGATCAGCTTCACCTTCCAAACGATATACTGATAAGATGACTTTATCATGTTCAGAACATTGAAGAACTGAAAATATCTTTTCAGTGGTACTGATCCATTGTTCAGCCACTAATGGATCAGTAGACCCACTGAATGAGGGTGGACGCTGCCTCATGAAGGATTCAACAGAATGTTGCTCCTTCCTTTGCTCGTTTGGAAGTCCTGCATGATTCATAGATTGAGAAAGTTTTTTGATCATGGCTACAAGATTTTGAATTCTATCTCCTATAACGTTTGGTTGCTCAGGGGGAGAATCATTGCATTTCCTGTCACATTCCACATTAACACGGTTCCTTCAAGTTCCATCCATTGACTAAAACCAAGACGAATAGTGTGAGTAACACTAATTATAATAGGAAAACCACATAATCAAGAATAAAATTTCAGACTTAAGGTCTTATCAAAGGTTGTTCATGGCCATTTTTTAAAAACTAAGATTGTGTTCTATGCTTAGACTTATCCTTAGGGTTCTTACTAAGGCTTTCACATCCTAGTTTCCAAAGTTTGACTATACCTTTCCTCTGATACCAACTATAATGACCCATACTTTACATACATTATTATTACTTCAGAATTGAAGCAAACTTATTACAACATATAACAAAACCATGAAAGGACCATATAGGTATAGTGTCTATAGAAACTAGGAAACATTAACAACTGGTTCATAAAACATCTACATTGTCTCCCTTTTATTTTATCATATCTAGAGTCCCTTTTGGCATATCTTACTTAATATCCTTCTTCCTGACCTGGGAAAAATAAAACATACAAAAGGGTGAGCTCAAATGCTCAGTAAGGGTAATCATGGATAAAATAAAACATACTGTATACATTTGAACTTAAAAACATTAACATAATGTTTAAACATCAAAATCATGAGCAACGACATAAAACATGGAAGTACATAAGGCACAGATCATAATGGAACATAAATCGTGATAAAATAGCATGGGAATAAAACATGTATTTGGGGAAAACCATTAAGCACATGATATGATTTCCATAGTAGGAAAGACATTGTTGTCAAGACCATCTTAGTGCACAAAGTCCCTTTCTGAATTGAGTTCACTCCTCGTTCCAGTCCTGTAATACTTAACTGGATTAACATACCATTCCAACCATGTCTATCTCATGATATATAAATATTTACCCAATGAATTTGAGTTAGATATAGGTCCCACCCATATCATATTTAAATCATTCTTACTTGTGCCACAAAACAATCATAAATCATTCATCATAACCCAAAGAATAAATTGGGTTTCATAAACATCATTTAATCATAACATAATCCATATAAAAAAATGGATATCATTTCATCATAAGAAAAGTGAAACCATGTAAATCATAGATACATTATACTTGAACCATACACATATGAAATAATGCCATCTTATATAGAAAATTGTTTTGATAAAACACTTGAAATGAATTCTTGAGGAAAATATCCTTTCTTCTTCAAAATCATTTTCTTTTCACAAAATTCCATAAAATTTTAAAAGAAAAAGGATTTTTTTGAAAATATTTAATAAATATTGTAGAGTAATATTCATGAAAATAAGGCGTTATGAAATCATAAAAATCCGTTCATTCCGTATAAGTTAAAAATAACATTATCCTTGTACTTTTGTCGAAAAAGTCAAAAAGTACCTCATATGGTTAAAAAAAGAAATATTTCTTACATACCATGTATTAAAAGTCAAAAATGGTTTAAAATGTCTTTAAAAATACATGAAACCATTTTTAGGAAACATGGACATGGATGATAACAATAACCCCAGTAAATACTTACGAATAAACAATCTCGGATAAGAACGAGATTGGAATAGTTATCCCTTACCTTAGGTCTGATATGCTTCGTATGTATTCAAACCTCCTGTACAATGATTTAAATAATGTCATTTATGTATTAAAAAATCATATTCATTGTTATGATATCATATATGGTTCACTTATGACTTTATATTACCCGTTCTTTTGTAAATCCCATGTTAAAGCAACGTTTTGGGTAAAATCATCTTATTTATCGTACATGTTTGGACTTGTTGTTCTTGATGTTATTATTACTTATATCATGATTTAATTACTTCCAAAATGTAAATAATTATTTATATATCATATATATTCATTATATATCCAGCATATACATGTATTTATAATAGTACATAACATATGGAGGTAAGAAATGAAATGCACCGTTCATGGAGAAGGTAAGTCGTACGTACGCATGAACGCTACTTTAATTATTTATTATTTTAATGGAATAGGTATATTATAATTCCAGTATAATATCATATATAATATCATTAACTCCATCCTTTATACATCCCACATAAGGCATCAATGAATCACATCACTTTGAGGGGGCGGTAGTCCGCACTTCCTCAAATGAGATCATCGTATTTACCCACTATGGAAACCATAAAGGCTTGATATAATTGGAAAGTAAAGAAGCCTAAAGAAATAATAAACATAATATATATCATATATAAATATAGTTCCATCATAATGGCCACCATGATAGGTGGTAGGAGAAAATCGAACAATCATCATTTCGTGAGGTGTTAGTTTGTCATCCACAGAAACATTATGTTCTTCATCCATTAGATGGTGGTGTGTGTAAGTGTAGTTCTAATACATCTCATAACATCATCCTAGTAAATTTATGATACTGTTGTTGTTACAAAAGAAAGTATTAAAAAGAGTTAGGGGTTGGAGAAGTAGAATAAAAGAAAACAACTTAAGAGAAACTGTTACCTTTAATTTGGGTAACATCCTTTGGATTGAACCAAAAGGACTTCTTGGAGTGCCTTTTGCCTAATTTAAGGCTTCAAGGGGTAGTATAGGGATGTATAGAGATTAATTGGGAAGAGTTTGGAAGATCCAAATGGCTTGAGAGGTGTGTGGAATTGCATAGAAGTGGTCTCCTTTTATAATGGAGAGGAGGGGCTCTTTAGGAAAGTGTGAAAGAATTATTTTATTATAAACTTATCTTCGGTTTCAAGAGGTCCAAAACACATTAATGTCAAAGATAAGATGACTCATATTCTAAATAAAATCATTCAATAGGAATTGTACAGGTTTGTATAATATTTTAATCATTATAATCTTATTTATTTAAATCATTTATTAATGAGGTAAATACTGCATCATTATTGTGTCATAAATAATTTAATTTATTTGATGCCTAAAAATTATAAACAAAATTCCAACATGTATGAAATGTTTTTATCTTTCCAATTAATATTTATAGTCAAAAAGATAATTTATATATCTCCTTATAAAAATCAATTACTAAAAGATTTTTGTTAATGCCAATTTGTCTTTACATTAAATTAATTAATCTAATCTGTCATTGTCTTTCATAAGTGGCTCCATGGGGTCCCAAAATCGACCCAAGGATGCCCATGGTCGTCCATTACTCATCCAATAAGGTTTGGACAAGTGTTAAGGTAATTTTGAATTATTATAATATTCTTTTAACCTTGAATTACCCTATTTACTTTTAACCGTGGTAAATAAAAGTTAAAAGTTACTATTCACAAAAAAAATATTTTTATCTAATTGAACCACATTTTACTCGTTGATATTAACCATGTCTCTCAGATTTTCAAAATTCAACTTACAGAAGCGGTAAAATTATTTTTTATGAACAATTGTAAAAGCCCCTAGGAGGTGGGTAAAAGACGGTGAAAAGTTCAATACAATTTTTATAAATCTAAAATTATTATAAAAATATTCCAATGAATTTAATTGAACTTATATAAGTATTATGTATCTATTTTGACCAAAAATAAATTTAAATCAAATAAATGATTATAAAAAGTCAGTTTTAACCAAAAACTCAGTGTTTTCACCATTCATCAAAAATTGAATTTTTTCAGAAAAATACCAAAAATTCAGCCTAAGCTATATTTGATATTCCGAATTCAAAAATGATGTCTATTTTTCCAAATTCAAAAAATAAAATTAAAATTAATTAATTTTAAAATTAATTCTCGTTATCAAAACAAATAGCGTGTTTTTAAGAAACAATAATTATCAAAAGATTGATACTTGTTTATGTCCAATTTCAAAGTGAAATTAATTCCAATGACCAACATTGTATTAAATGGTAAAAATATATTCTAATTACACTTTAAAACCAATTAAAAAATATAATCTAACCATATAAATTATTGAGATGAAAAAAGTTGTTTTTAATTAAAATATAGCGTGTTTTTACTATTCATCAAAATATGAAAGTTATCAGAATAATATGAAAAATTTATCCAAATTAAATTTTTATATCCTGATTCCAAGGGAGAATTTTATTTTGTCAAATTGAACTTATAAAAATGTCAAAAACTAGATTTAATGTGGGTACACCATCAAAAGGCGGTAAAACTGCATTTTTGAAAAATACTTCTTTTATCTGAAAAACTGATTTTGTTTTCATACCACATTCTAGAAAATGTGTAAGATGAATTATAATGTTATAAAATTCAAAATTTAGTTAATACTATTCATAACGTCTAGTTTATAATATTATATTAATATATCGTTGTTTAGTGAAACCCAGTATTGCGTACTACACACGCTATCGAGGAAGGTCGCGATTGCGTGTAATGCAAACCAAGTCAGGGTTGCGTGTTGTACAAGACTCATTTGTTGTTTCGTTATAACAGAATCCAACCATTTTTCATTTATACATTGAATATATATATATATACACTCAATGTTGCGTAGAATGACTATTATCAAACGAACTTGAAATTGTGTGTAACACAATCTAAGAATAGTGTTGCGTATACTGCAAGCTAATACGGTGTTGCGTATAGCACAAGATAATCTTGGTGTAGCATAAAACACATGACATCAAATAAATTAAAAATAATAATTATCATAAAATCTCGGGGTGTTACACCCATGATCCATGGAAGATACCCAAGGTTAAATCTAGATAACTCCAAATAAAGATTCAATTTTTCCTCTAGTCTATACTATGCATGGGATTTTATGAAAAAGAACTAATTATTATAAAATAAATATTTAAAATTGATGTGTTGATACAAAGTATGGGAAAAATATATATCAATTATTTCCCTATAAAGAATACAAATGTTCTGGTTAGTCAAAGACACATGCATGAAGTGATGGAAGCACAATTCAATTACAAATCCTTTAATATAGACCTTATTATACTTTGATTCTAAAAGAATAAGAATATTTATATTATAGTTATAAGCATGTTTCATGGTTTATTCACACTTGTAAGGTCCCTCAATCCCCCTATTAGTCCATAAGAAGATATAAATTAATAATATTGGGTAAGTTTGAGACACTTGTTGGCTTCACTACAATCATTGTATGATGAGTTAAATAGTCCCTTCTATGATTCATCATTTTTAGTACACGATTGAGTTATTATCCTGCTATTAATATATCTAAACTTTATAAGATGACCCTTGGAGATCTTCTTCCATTTAACTCTATCAAAGATGAGTTAGCATCATTACCTTCCTCTAATAGAATAAAGTGGTTACTATATAAACAGATAAAAAGGAATTGAAATGTCGCCTTCTAAAATTTTCACACCCACTTTACTCATGTAATCCTCCAATATATAGGATACAAATCATGGTTTGATAGTATAGGTAAAAAAATAAAATTTTTAGCTTTACTATCTTAGGAGTAACTAAATATGATCTATTATTCATCTTATTGTTTGAGATTTATAATCACCTACCAAGAAATGGGCTGATATGATGAGGGGATGCATTGGAGGTTCGAAAGAGAATGAGCATGGTCATCATCATATGGTTATGTCTATGGAATTTTATTTATGTTATTTTAATATGTAATTTCATTATTTATGAGTTAATAAAAGTGGTGATTTGGTGTTGTTGTGTACATGGTAATGTAATGGTATTATGGAAGAGGATATATAAAGTTATTTCATAAGTGGTAATGTTGTGGCACAAGAGCCTCAGCCCAGTTGGTGAGGACTCGCTAGGTGCATCCAAGAGACCCAGGATCAAATCCTGGTGGAGGCATATTTCTGGGTACTGTAGCAGTACTGTAGCAGGCACTGTAGCAGGCATTATTCGGTACTGTAGCAGCCGGAACTATTCATCCATCTGGGCCTTCGGGCCACTGGTTTGGTTCTCGGGTCCTGTAAGGCTTTCGGGACACCCAAGGCCTTCGATCCAGTTGATTCTCAAGGCCTTCGGGCCACCTTAAGGCCTTAGGGCCACCCCAAGGCCTTCAGGCCACATGAATGCAGGCCCAGACACACTACAGAAGGAGCAGCCCCAGAAGAGGATTCAGAGCAGGTACACTCACCAGAGCAGAGCCAAATGGATTGTCAGAATGAGAGGGTATGGCTATTCCATCGGTACCAGCCTGTGCTTGCACGGGAAGCCTAGCCATACGGTCATGCAAAGGTGGAGAGCTACTATCAAGATGCAGATGCTGGGGAGGGGCAGTTCCTTGTAGATAGTCTGGTTGAATACCCTTAAGACCTTCGGGTCATGTAATCTCTTAAAAAGCCTACGGGCCATGTAATCTCTGAGCCTACGGGCCTTGTAAGGATTCCCTCTCATCCCTTGAAAGAGGGGTTATCAAAAATCAAAAAAAAATGAAGTCCTTCGGGCCATTCAAACAGGTAATGTTGTGAATAAGTGAAGTGGAAATGTGTGATGTGGTGATGAATTGTGGAGAGTGTAAGAGGTTATTAGTACAAATATTACTTATTATTTACCCACTCATAAGAAATTTAGAAAGTGGGTTTTCCTTCAAGGGTCATCTTCCCAGTTAAAGGGGGTTGTTTCCTAAAAATAAGGTAAGTGAATTGTTTAATTTGATCTCATATCTTATTTATTTATATTATTAATTATTATAAATGTTATGAATTTATCGATTTTCTTAATAAATCATTATATGTTTTCTCTTAGTTGAAGTTATTTAAATTGTGGTTCTTATTCATTTATTTATTTTGTTAGTTTTTGATTCATTGGGTTTTTTTTATATTTATGGTTTTCTACTTTGAAATTTTATTTGGAAGAATAATAGTTAATTGAGTATGGTAAATGGAGGTAGATTATGGTTTTCATGATGGGGATTGGTTTTTTTATAGTCTTATATGTATTAATTGATTTGTTTAATTTATTTAGTCCATTTAAACATGTTTCCACTTATATATTTATTTTATATTTATGGAGATTTACATAATGAAATTTTTGTGATTGGAACTTATTATTCAGGTATCTGTATTAGAGTTTTTTTGACACTTTGGAGAATTATAAGATTGTTTATTCAAGTTATGATCTATTTTAAAGTTGTGTGTATTGACATAAAGATATTGATTTAGGTTGGTATAGTTATTATATAATGAACCTTTGTTTTTTATTGGTGATCTATGCTTATTTTCCTAGGTTAGAAATTAGTTGTGTCTACCATATTAAGATTTTACACATTTCATGCATGTCACCAAACTGAGGCTTATTAGAGGTGAGTCTTGAAGGTCAATATTGATCTCATTACTAAATTGGGTGGGAACCTGATGGGTTTGGTTTTTAAAATTAATTATCATTCAACTTACATGTTAGAAATACAATAAACATAAATGTGTCGTAAAGTATAAATTTCCTTAAATGTAATAACATGCAATATTTTTATATTATAATGCTTTGATTATATTAATTGATTTAAAATATATATAAAAAACTATATACATAAGATTAAATCATACTTAAACTTAATATGTAATGACCTTAAACAAATTATTATTTCGATACATATGGTGGTCCTTCCAAAAAATGTTACATCAATATATAATACTTAAATAAACTTGTAACTCTTACAACATCATCATGAAACTATTCAAAAAATCAATATATAAACCCTCCAATCATACTCTATAATGTTTTTTATCATTTAAAGGATGTGTTCTAATAATATTGAGATTAGGAATCTTAATCATTTCTTAACCTTTTAAGTATCAATCTAAATAATTTTATTCATAATATCCAATGTTATGTTTGCACTTGAATCCCATTATCAAAAATAATAACTTCTTATAATTTTTCTAAATTTATTTTTTTAACCTTATAAATATAATAGTTTATAGAAATTAAGTATCTTAGCAACATGAATCAATATAAATTTTATAATTAGATTCCATTTACCAACATTTGGATCAATCTGGTATCATAGAATTTAATATTTCTCTTAATTTTATTTTATGGAATTAAAATTTATTAATTTTAATTATTCACACAGTGGTCTTTAGAAAATATATTTCTAAAATATATTATTCCAATATAAAAAAATTTTTTGTATCAATGAAAATAAATTGTTTATATTCCATATAATATATAATAAATAATCCCAATAATATATCTTATATGAAGTATTTTCTAACTTGTATCTCAAATATTATTTTTTTATATAAAAAATACAATTAATAAAATATGAAATGTTTTTATATTTATAAAAAATATTTATATAAATTATTCTTATTTATGTCTTATCAAAAATTTAATAATTTTAACCATATATTATTTTTTTCATATTTTGTTATAGATTAGATTATCATATCATAAAGTGTGTGATTCAAAAAAAACCATTTAAGAAACAAAAAATATTTTCTAATCCACTTCAAATGTAATTTATCATTTAAAACAAGATAAAATGAAAAAAAATAGGATGGTTTCTCAGAGAGAGAAAAATATTGATCTAAGGTAAATCATGTATTTTTTCCTCCAAATCAGTAACTCTTGATTACACTCTCACACATAGACCTCTATATCCATCCATTAAATATTTTTTACTTTTGATTCTTTTTATTTATTCAAAATTTTGTAATGTACAACACGTATAATATTCCTATAAATAAAAAATATATTGCATAAATATATAATTATGTCACTCAATAACATTTTTCTAAACCTTTTAAAGGATTTGGGGTAATTAAGTTACCAATTCTATTTCTTTCCAAAATTAAAACATTGTCACTCCTTAATGAAACTGCCTTTTATTTTTAAAGAAGTAAACTTGTTTTTGTAATTTCCAAAAAAAAATATTCTTATTCTAGATAAAATAATTACCCTTAATAATTTATGACAACATAGTGATTCTTTATCCAAAACCTCTCATATCCTACTTAGTAACCCTCAATATATTTATTAAACTATTTAAATTATTATTAAATTTATTTATATTCTAATTTATAATGAAATTATTAAATATGTCTAATAATGATTGTTGGATTATGTATGTACCCAAATTTATCCTAAGTGGTGACCCCGATATTTTTAGTTTAGTAACATAACCAATAATATTAATAAAATAATTGAAAACTGATGTAACCTTTTTTATCTTACACTGGAATAATTATTTTGAAAACTTATATTTTATATGTATTTATTTTTCATGATAGAGCATGTTCAAGTTATCTATTATACCATATGTATCCATGTTATCATATTTAATTTATAACTTTAATTTTATGGAATTAAGAATATGTGTAAATATATAAATATAATCCTTCTTATGTTTATTATAATATCATTTTTCCTCTTTATTAGCATCATCAAAAGTGTTTTCTAAAAAATTAGTTTCCATAGTACGTAAAACTGTAACACTTTTTTTATAAAAATCCTCAAGTTTTAATACCAATTAAAAAAATTGTATCTTTTAGTTTTTAAAATCCAAAAATCAGTCTAAATGATATATTTGAGGTTTTTATTGTAATTTTAATTTATAATAAAATCATTTTTCATATTATTCAATTTAAAAAAAAAATATTTAATAAAAATGTTTATTGAATAAGCTCTCACTAAAATGGTGACCCCTTATATAGCATATATATTAGTGAGAAAAATTATATTTTTTATGATTTAATTTACATTTATAATTTATCCCATTGAATATAAATATATATATATATATATTTCAATTATATTTTATATAACCCTTAGATGTTAGATGAAAAATAACTTTCCAAGATTTATCTAATAAATTTTCTAACTCACTTCATTTGGGAACATAATTATATGGTTAATTTATTCATGTTCATCCCAAAATTCACATAAGGTATAAGTATTTAATAGATATGGTCTCCCATATTCTACTCAATTTATATAATATAATAGATGATCACCTAATAGTTCAGTTCATCCGTGCTAAATGATCAATATCTTGAAGAGTGTTCACTTCAGAAGGAATCTAATACTTGGTATTGTTCATAGGTTTTAAAATTATCTCACCTTGTATTTTATATACATCTCCTTTATATTATATCTCATGTTTTTCCTATATGTATTATTTCTTCTAATGAATTAATTTACACATTTATTATTTTCAAATAAATTAATTTATTCCAATCATGTTAAAAAAATAACTATTTATACAATAAATTACTTGCGTTATGGATCCATTATAAAATTTAACTACAATATTAACCACATATCAATATATATAACATAAAAATACATAAAATCCTTTCATTTAAAGTATTAAAATTATAGAAAACCAAAATCTTATTAATGATAATTCATGGTGAGATAAGTAGCCAACCCCCACTTTTCAAGAATATAAGATAAGCTCCCTATCCCATAGGAAGTTTAATCCAATGATCCACTATCTATATATCAAAAAAAGATATTCCAAATTAAAACATAAGTAAATCTCCAAATACATATAAATATTTATAGAAAATACTTAATTTGGAATTATAACCAACAAACCACTAACCATGGATGAACTAAATTAAATTTCACACTATACCTAGAATGATACTCTTTAACTAAAAGTTAAGACATACAAAGAAGAAATTTTAACCATTTAAATCTAGAATGAAGATATTTACTCATCTAAACTTCATATAATAATAATATTCAATAATATGAATAAATTCATAAATTTAAAATTCATAAATTTAAACATAAAAATTACTATAATTTCATTTTTCAAGTAAACAATGTATGAATGTTTTCTATAATTATAAACACTTTATAATTCATAAGTATGAATAATTAATATTTAATTATTTCATATTATATATGAATGATTTCTTATTTATTAAAATATATAATTCATTAAAATGAACTATTTATAATTTATATATATTATATGAACACTCATGTAGTACGATATAAAAAATTATTATTTAAAATCATATATACTTTTAGAAAAAAAATTAAATTATACTATATTTCAAATAGAAATATATTATATTATTGATTTTGATATAGGAAAATCATATATTATTATCCAAATTCATAGAAATATCCTATGTTGTTGGAATAACATGAAATTGTTTTCATTCCATATCAATGAAAACTATGTAACTATAACACTCCCAATGATAAATACAATCACCACTAATAAATCATAATCATCACATGAACAAGTCTCATTTTAATATTTGGAATAGATACTATTATATTACTCTTAGATATATTCTAAACCATATAATTTTAATTATATAATAAAATAGTTTACCATCATAATTATGTAGCATTACGATGATCTATATTAGTGCACATATATATTTCATCTACACCATGATTAGGAAATATTATTTCAAGTTCAATGTCAAGGTTTGGGATTTATGTTTTAGTTTGGGTATTGTATTTTTAATTTTCATTCCATATTCATTTTTAATTTTTTTTACCCTAAATCACAATAACATATAGTTATGTATTTAACAACGTGTATTGCATTATGAAATTAATGTAATTGATTCTTTCATGCCATAATATTGATTCATATTTATATTACAGTTTAATTCAATTATTTTTAATCATGGTTTGAATAATTGTGTGTTTTTTATATTAAATATATATTATTTTAGGAATATTTCAAAAATTTATTTATTTGGGATATATCGTGGGGACTACGCCAAGTATATGCATGATAATTGACCATACCAAAATTTCTCTGTTTGAAATTATTCATGATAATATAAAGTGTTTATATTTATATTTTTGATGTATTTATAAATAACATGTAAATTTATGAGTTGATAATATTTTTTCCATATTAAGTATTTTATTTTTAATTTAATTTTCCATACCATTCATTAAAAATATTTTTTGTACATGTTTTCACATCTAATTCAGTTTAACTCAACCAAAATTTTTGATTTAATTTTTCTTTAATAATAAAGTAAAGGTTTTCTATATATTACTACATTTTTTTAATAACATAATTATTTAAAACTTTACTCACTCTTGAGTACTGAACTATGGGTAGTAGAAATTTGGATTGGACTTTTCTATATCTTCATAGTTCGAGATCTATCTGAAAAGTGGGGGTAAAATATATATCACACTATACTTACTTATGGGTATATTTTTTATCTCCAATGATTTTATCCATTATATAAAATGATTTTTATGCATCATTTACATATAATTCATTTGAATATGTTATTTAATTTTACAATTAATAATTCTATACAAGATTCGTGACATAAATAATTAATCTCATAAGGGATATGTTTCCATATTATTTGAACTTGTTAACTTTTTTGAATATATGTAAAATATAAAAAATAAATAACTAGAAAAATTTATACAAAAATATATTTCATGAGATACATTAAGTTATGAATCTAAATCATATATATAATAAATAGAGATATTATTTAATTATATTCAAATTATAAAATGTTATATTCCTACCAATACTCATTCACATCAAGATAAAAAATGAGTGGGTTGTTCCAAATTTTTTCACACATGGTTTAAATTGTGTAGGGTATACTGGATAATGTTAATTCAATTATGATATTTGGTTTACATGTGTTTGGGTAACCCTAATAGGATTTGGTAATTGAAGAAATAGAATTCAGATGATTCATTATATGATTTTGAGAAAGTATTTTGTTAACCTAAATATTCAATAGTTACATATTATGCAATAAACTTATTTTTTTATAAATATTTATTTATTAATAGAAAATCGAAATTTGAATGAAAACATAGTGAGATATAGAGCTTAACCCATTGAAACTTTGTAACTTTTAAGTTCATAATTTCAATAGGATAATATTTAATAAAATTCATTATTGAACGTTTATATAAGAATGATACTTATTTGAAATTATAATTGGAAGACAATAATAATTCAAACCTTTTGCTGAGAATAGGTACTTATAAGAAAATATTTTAATGAAAATAATTGTTTGTATTGGTAACACAATTGAAAAAAAATCTTATATGGGGTATAATATATATGTTATTTAGTGGTCCATTCCTAGGAAAGATCTTCTCGACAAGAAACTCAAAATAACAAAACAATTTTTCCATAGCATAAGAATGGATGACTTGATATTTCAACACTTGTTTCAATGTCCAATAATTTGGGTCTGAAAATACAATATTAATTGATTGAATATTTTAATAAAATTGATAACCTTATGTATATATATCATGAGTTGGTTATGAATGAATTATTTTAAGTATAAAATTTTCATTTTTAATAAACAATGGTCAGGGAAACATCATTATCTACTCATTTACTCAATATGATTATGTACATAAATGACTTACAGAGATTGGTTGATCTGTAACACCCTTGGTTTAAGTTATTTCCCTACATTATTTTTTTTTTCTTTAAGTATATAATGTATGGGTTGGATAAAGTGAGATTTTTAGAGGAGGAAGTAAAATTGTAGTTAGAATATATATGTAGGAGGTGGTTCATAGTGTGAATGGATATCTATATTGTGAATAGTTTTTGTAAAGTGTTCATGAATTCTATTCAGGGAATGAATTGATTTCAGGTCTTATAAATTTGATGTCATTAAATATTAATTAATTCCATGAATGGTGTCAGATCCAACCTTACCTTTTAATCTTAATTCCATTTAATTATAATTAGTATTACTTATTTTTATTGAACCCGAGTCTCCCAATAAGTGGTTTCGGGGATAATTCCATATGAAGACTATTTCTAACTAATATTTGATATTTACATATATGAAATAAAAGTTAATGATTTTAGTTATTATGCTCCATCATAATCTCTATGTTTTATTTTTGGATAAACCCTAGACTGGGGATGTCATACTTAGATCTACATGTTAGGTAATGTTTTGATGAATCTTATTTGGGGTTAATTGAAGAAATATAAATGAGATCATGAATCTATGAATTGAGGAATAATCCTTCTTGTCAAAAACTTTTGAGGTGGGTGGATTCTCGACCAATAATATTTTATCGATAAATTGATGAATTTTTTCTAAAACTAATTGATCATATTCTTCAATTATTTAATTTTAATTTTGAATAGAGAATAAATTAGGTTGTGGTGACTTGGAATGATCATGGTTAGAATTCATTCATACTGCATTGGTGGGTATCCTTGTTGGTTTAGACTTGGTTACCATGCCATCTAGTGAAAACTAAATTGTACTACCAAGTGGAGACTTGGGAATGGATAGATGGATTTCCCATTCATGAGTTAGAATTTTCATAGGAATTTATTTATTGTATATGCATTGGGTGGTGTGTTTCATGGGTGTGAGGGTTTATTCCATGGGTATAATTTTGGTGTTTATTATTTCATTACATTTATATCATCTCACATGGAAATTGGTTTTATAATCT
Organism: Viscum album; assembly: GCA_963277665.1. NCBI lineage: Eukaryota > Viridiplantae > Streptophyta > Magnoliopsida > Santalales > Viscaceae > Viscum > Viscum album. The sequence goes on from OY728132.1 coordinate 1,769,796,293, forward strand.
ATTCATATTTTATATAAATTTTGATAACTTTTTTTATCCTATTGGAATGTTTATAAAGTATTGGATATTTCCTAATGAGTTGATATATTCACCCCTTACATTTTCACCTGGGTGAATATGAATATATTGTTTATCATGACACATGTAAAAGGAAGATTTAAAAATTCTCTAATATAGATTTATAATGTTTCAATTATTATTGGATGCATCTTGGATTTTGTCGAGGGATGGTACCTAGTACATTTCCACCTTGGTAATAAGGTCTTGTTATCTTTGGGATTTCTAGACTTTTTCATTGTAAAGTTTTACTGAAATTACTCTAGTTATAATTATGGTTTTATGTTATCAGTTTACCTTTGGTTTTACATCATGAATCATATTTTTTTATGTTATACTGTGTATATGGTCTGTTATATATTGTGTCTCATATAATTAAGGTAAAATCATCCCCTATAATTTAATAAATCCCTTATAATTTATTTCCATCATTTGGTGACTGGGGAATGTCACCTAAGTTTAGTGGCATTTTGGTCCTCCCAAGCTAATGGGTTAGTTTGTGATGTTACATGCTCCATTGAATCTTTATTTGGTTATTTATTTAATTCTTCAAGAATTTATAAAAAATTATCAATTTTTCATTATTGATTATAACAATAACAATTTAAACATGTCTCTACCTTATCTCCTCAATATGTTTATAATTTTCAATCAAAATCTATATGGTTATTTCTAAATCACCATTTTGATGGTGAAAATAAGAAAAAAAATAAAGTTAATGCCTATAAAAATAATAATAAGTAGGTATTTTGAAATTGAAAGTAATTCCTTTATATTTTAATTGAAAAGGAGGAATTTCAAAGGAATTAAAATGATGTTTCACATCAGGTTAGTTCATTAGTAGTAAAATTTCTTGGAATAAAAAAATAAACTAAGAATCATCATATATATTCCATGTCATGTATATATGGAATAGAAATAAATCCACCTAATTATTATTCAAGGGTACTAGATGTCTATTTTGGATAACACGTTTTTTTAATATGAAGGGACTCCAAAGTGGAAAATAGTTAATGAATGAGAAATATATCAACATGTCAATAATGGAGAAAGTATTATTGCATTGAAGGAATAAATGTTTGATATACATATACCAATTTTTTATCTAGAAAACTATTATTTTTTCCATAAATTAATAAAAAATTCATTTTAATCCATTTTTTAAGAAATATAGGATTTAAATTTTAATTTGAGATCAATGGTAATTCGTTTTACTAAAATGAGATATTATATGGTTTTTCATGCATGATTAATGTTTCATACCCTTGTAATTGTCTAATTGGATATATAAATATGAAATGCATCCAAATACTCTAAAAATATTGATTATTTAAATAATTTAATTAAAAACCATATAATACCACATGATATTTTTTGTTAGGGAAAATGAACAAAGGCCATTTTAAAAGAAAATTAAAAATATTTAATAGTATATTATCCCTAAAACATATTTATATATGTGGTCTAATGAGAACATAATAAATTTGTGCTTATAGGTTCTTTAAAAAAAATTGATGACTTTAGTCGATATATTTAATTCCTTATAGTGAGGAATAAGTTTGAAACCCTTGAAATATTCAAGGTATTGAAAAATTTAAGTAAAAAATCAGTTGAGTAGAATTATTAATATATTTAAATCATATTAATATATAAAATAATTAACTTAATAGTTTAGTGATCATATAATGGTTATAATATTTTATCACAACTCACTTGACAAAGAACACCATAACAAATTGGTGTGTATGAAAAAGAAAATAAAAAAATGATTTAATATATAATTAGTGGGTCAAACAATTCTATTTAATTCTACTATTATTCTCAAAAAAATGTTATTCTTATACTTAATTTCATTATATCTAAGAAACCTAAAATACACCATATAATATATGTACTGAGGGATGTTCTAACTTTTATTTTATAAATATTTTAAAAAATAAAGAATACATGAAACATATTTTTATAGATATACTGAGATAAAAATTTGATAAGTGTATATTTGATGGATATCTCTGAGAAACAAAGGGATGTTATTTATATTATACTTTTTTGAATAAAAAATGATTATATATTTTAATACTATACTTCTTGAGAAGTAATTTATTTCCCTATGAAACATTAGAAAGAAATTTTAGAATATTAAGGTCCATGATCAATAAACAAGAAATAAAATTCTATGATTGAATATAATTTAGTTTTTCAATAGCTTTTGGAATATAAATTGGATTATATTGCATAAAAATCTATGTGGTATAGATTATTTTGTTAGGACTTAGATATATATGGACTTATCATGGATTAATATAATAAAGAAACATTAATATAGGATAAAAACATTACCTACCAATGGGAAATTCATATTATTTTATTTCAATAAATGATTAAATGTTATTAAATTTGACATGTATTCCATATGTAAGGGTAAATTTGGAATTTTTTATCTATATAAAATAATTATACCAATAGAGTGGAAATTTACTTTTAGGAATAAAATTTTCATGAATGGTATAATGTATACCTATAAAATTCATTTAGTGGGAAAATATTATAAAAAATCATGCTATAGACTATGAAGAAACTTTCTCACCAATATATATGATAAATTCCATCCATATTATTCTTTTAATGGTAGTATAGTATGATTAATAAATATACTAAATAGATTTTAAAACAGTGTTCCTTAATTTTAACATATTCTAGGATGTGTATATGATACAACTCAAATTCTTATTAATTAAAATGGTGTTTCTAAAGTTTTTAATCTAAATATATTCATTTATTGATTGAAAAAAAATTCTATCAAAGTTGAAATATTAATTTTGAGGATAAAATTAAAGGGTTTATTTTTATTTATAATAAATATGAATCATTTATATATAATTGGTTTAGTGGGATAATTTTTATTCTTTTGGTATTTTATTTATATGATATACTTATTATTGGAGGCTTAATTGGATATAAACTTCATAGTGTAATATATAGAAGAGGTGTATTATATAGTGGGCATGAAGATCTATAAATATATATTAAATAGTTAGCTTTAACTAAGTATATATATATATATATTGGTATGGTTTTATATAGGTTTAGAATATATGACTTAAAAAATGTGTATTTACCATTATTAAAATGAAATATTATTATTAAGAATTAGCTTCCATCTACAGGTATCTAAGTTATAAAGTAACATATGTTGTTTTTGGTTAGTGGTATTTATCATTGATATCATATTATATACACATATTAATGTCTCATATGATTTTAGTATGATGAGTAGGTACTAATCAAACTCTTTTTAAATACATTGGAACATAGTTAATAATATCCTTAAGAATTTTAGAAATAATAGAGTTTTATTCTTTTCTTTTAGAGATAAGTAAGGGATCAGTGTAAATGATTACACTAATGTTATATTATAAACTAAAAATAACAAATAAGAGTCTTAATAAGTGTTTTTGTTATGTTATTAAATGGAGTGGTGAGTTATAAGAGTTCAAATCATTCAATCTTAAGTTATTTTATCATAAAATATGAATACATCACATCATTAGATGTAATGAAGAAATGTATTTTGTTAAATAAATTCATAACTAAACTAATGGTTTTTCCTAGTATAGATAACCCCATAGTGATCTATTGTAATAAAAAATAAGTTATATTTTAGGTTTAAAAACCCTAGTATCACCAAATATCCAAATATATTGTGGATAATTTGATTGAAATATGAATTAATATACTCAATGGTTCACTGAGAGGGAGGATAAATCAATGAATCAATTTATTTTATATTCCATGAATGAAAAAACTTCAACACCGATTAAAAAAATGACCTACTTATTATTTTTCATTACTTCTTCACTGTTTAATTTTTAAGAATTTAATCACATAATTAAGAAACCACACAATCCAAAAAACTAATAGTACTAAAAAAATTACATGGTTCACCTTTCAATAAAAATGGCTACTTCCTTGGCATAATCTGGAAAACTCATGATCACATTATCTAATATAATCAACATGGATAAAAAGATAATGGTTTATAATTAAACTCTTATTACATTAAGATGTCTCCCAATTAATGTAACACTCTACCATAGTATAAGAAATATAATATTTTATATTTACAATAAAATAAAGCTTTAATATGTAAAAAACTATAATTTACTATATAATAATCCTAAAACCATATTATTTCTTCACGTTGAATTTTTATATAAAAAATGAAAAAAACTCTCTTCTTGAAAACTAAACACCTTATCCACTTCATTATAGAGTAATATTTATTAAATAAAGATAATTTTTTTAATGATAATAAATATCTCATCACTTCACTTCACATTTTATAGTTTTATTCATCCTCTAAAATTGTTTCTCTAGTCCTTAAATCCAATTATTTTAACTTAGGAATTGAATTAATGAATATCCTATGAAATAATATACTCTCTTGGGTGGATACTTAATATTACTCCTCTATTAATCTCACATAGATTCATGAAACACACTCTTTCTTACTCTATCTATAATAGTCTAGTTGAATTTTTAATTTTAAATTTTAAATTTAAAATCCTTCAAGAAACTTCAACAAAAATCAACTTATATTTTGATTTTTATCCTTTAGATCACTCCAATCTTTAACATCATCTTAGATTCATTTATGTTATGTTTGGGTGATTTGGATGATCCTATGTTTCACTGACCAAGACCAATCATCAAATATATAAAAAATTGTGTAATTTATTGAATCCTACCTAAACCCCAATGGGTAGTACAAATATCCATTGGAGGCAACTGCTCCTTAGAAACTACTTATGTCTACCACTATAACTCTGGTTTCATTCCACCAGAACTCTAGTGAAAGTTAATTTTTCTTCTTTCTAAAAGTCACTTGGGATCTAGAACTATAGTGGTTAAGATATTCTATTAACTTTTTCTTTTCACTTCATATCCTTCATTTAGCTTTAAATAATCTTCTATTAATATTTAACCTATCTCAAAAGGAATTAATTTATATATAAATGTATTTGAATTTTGTGTTAACATAAGTTAACAAAAAAATATAATAAATTCTCTAAATATTCCAACAAAAACTTCTTGAACTCTATAAATATTAATTTAATGGATTCCACAATATCCAAAATTAAAATACCATTTATATTACTTCAATAAAATCCTAACATTAAATTTGACTTGTATAGCATCAATAATATACCCCTTTGTATTTTTTTGATAATCATTCAACATATTTCACCTCTAAGAGAAGATTTATCATATATAAATAATTGATATCATATAATAAATTATAAGAATACATAATCGATATAGTGTATGAAACAAAAATTACTATAAAATTATATCAATTTTATCCATAAATAACTCACACTCACTTTCACAATCATTTTAACTTCAAATACCACTACATATCTAAAAATTTTTCTTATACAAGTTTTAAATTAACTTCCTACACACATACTCAATAAACCATTATAATAGTTAATAGAAAATTACACACATGAAAAAATCATAGCTTTCCCTTTTAAAAAATTCCTTCTAAATTCATTTTCCCTCTATAACAACCCATGAATTTGTGGGTCATTGATTTCATAGGGATTTTGAATTTTCAGTTTTAGGTAAGTGGTGGTCAAATAATTGGGATTCAAATTTGAGATTTGAGTATCGAGAAATCACTTAGAGAAATTTATGAGTGTGTTGAATGTTTTGGGGGGGTATCTTAAGTAATCTAGAGAGTATCGAAGTGGGTTTAGAGTGGACTTGGTGCCAAATTATGAAGAAGGATCCAATGAGTACTCATCCATGTGAGGGAAGGTACCCATTGGATTGTCTAGGGGAACAACTCCCCCTTGACCACCAATATCCACCAAGTGATTATATACTAGGTGTCTAGTATAGGGTTAGGTATGCATTAGTGCCAAACAATGTACCTAGTAGGCTTGGGAGTGGTTTTGTTTAGTTAGGTCTCAATGATCATTTAATCATTGGTCCCTATATATTTTCTAGTAGGGTAGGGAATGATAATGTCTATTCTTAGTCATTCATCCTCTCTTATTTTCCTTACTCTTCTGATTTGATGTTACCCTTGATAAGGTTTCATCTAGGAGGTTATTTTACAACATTCCTTCCTCATATGTTCTTCTTATCCATTCTTTTCTTTGATTTATTATAGTTCTTGACTAGAGATTTGAGTAATTATTACACCAAATTGTGGTGGAATTTTATTGAGTAAAGGGGTTTTTTGTATAAAAGATAGAGGGTGTTGACAAATGATGAAACCAAACTACCACTCATTTTTTGGTAGAGAACCCATGACTGATGAATTTTTTAAGAATTCCACTAATTTCTCATTAAATTGATAAATTATTGGATGATTTTTTATGGGGATTTTTTTAGGTATTTTAGAGGATCCATAGACCTTCCATGTACCATTAATTTTGGTTCTAGTGGGTAGAGGCCACTCTATGAGTTTCTGATAGTTATGACTCTTGAGAATAAAATGTTAAATTAATTATATTTGACATGATTAATTTTCAAATTAATTATAAATGATTCAAAAATAATTATTGAGTGTTTTGGTTGAGATAGAGGTTTTGGATGTTGGCGCAGTTTGACTTAGGATTGGACTAGAATTTGTTGGCATGGATTGAAGATAGAAAAAAATTTGGTGGTAGATGGTCCCTATAATACATAATCATAATCATGTTCATGTGTGATAGTTAATTTTTTATGGAAAATCATGTTTAGGTAAAATGGATAGGTATGAATATCTCTCTATATAATGTAATTGGATGGAATTGATCCTCTTAGGTTCAGAGTAATTTCTTAGATGATTGTTGAGAAATTTGAATCACATAGTTTTTTCCCACCAAGGGGGCACAAATTTCAATTGAGCCTATGAGAATCCCATGATAGGTATTGGGATCGGAGTGAGTATTGAATATCCTAGTTTGGATTCTTTAAGTCTAGTGGGGAATGCTTGAGGGGAATAATTCTAGGAATAATGGGTGATATAGTCATACATCTCTCGTATGGTTGGGAATACCCTCCATAGGGTGGATTGGTGTCTTGGTGTGTTCTATGAGTGGGATAAGTTCTCTAGGGAAATATTCAATGTATCAAGGAGTTTTTTCTCCATTAGATGGGTTTGAGAGATCTTTTATAGTAGATTTGATATGGAAATCTGGTATATGTTATGGGAATAATCTTATCGATTGGGAAATGAGTTACCAAGAGGCCTTGAGGGAATGGGCATGGCATGGTCTATTAAGATCATATTGTAACGTTGATGTGGGAATTTTAAGGGTGTTATAGATACACTCTTAAGGCTAGGGTTGAGTAGAAATTGTGATCCATGGGGTCACCTTGGATTAATGAGTGGGGGCTTGAATTAATGGGTAAATATAATATTATGTCTGGGGAACCTAGAGGAACCCTTATGGGATAGACTATGATGCTGATGGGTTCAACATATCAACATTTTTTATCTAATTCTAGATTGGGGAGTTTATCCTACAAGTCTAAGTGGGTGATGATATGTGTTTTGAGATATGAGGTTATTTTGTGAGTGATTAGCGCTTAGTTGTGAGCCATAGTGTGTATCTAGGATGGGAAATGGTTTCATTATTTTTATTGTGTGTGCTTGTTATTGAATATGATTCTATGGTTTAAAATTATATTTAAAGTTATGAATCACCCTGTGTGAGAGGGTGCTTGCATATACCTCCCTGAGTGAGAGGGTGTTGGTCCTAGATGTGATTGTGAGAGCCACCCTAAATGAGAGAGGGTGGTCAATGTGATTTGGAACAGGACAAGATGTAAGTAATTTCCTAGAGTGGGAGGGTGTTGGCATGTACCACCCTAAATGAGAGGGTATTGGTCCAAAATGTGATTGTGAAGACCACATTGGGTGAGAGGAGAGTGACTTTTGTGTTGTGATGTAAGATATTTTATAGACCTCACCTTGATTGATATGAGACTGGTATGATTTGGGGTATAATATGGGATATGATATTGAGACTATGTGTAGGACCTTATCCTAAGTGAGATGGTAAAGGTCTATATATGATATGTAACACTATTCTGAGGAGTAGGGTATGGGCCAGAGTTTGTGTCTTGAGGTGACTATTTCTTCTGGAATAGGCCAATCCAGGTATGGTCAGGTGTCATTGTGGCATGGTTAGCACATGATAACCTAGTGTTCATACTTATTTATTATATGTTTTGTTATTTTATTCCTCATGTATACACATTTATATGATGGAATATGATAGGGTAACTTGGTGATACCCTTTTGAGATGTATTTCTCACACACTACACAGACACCCTAGTGCATGTAGGGAACTTATGTTTAGTATATAGTTATAAGCATAGGTTGTATAGTTGATCAAGATAGATAATCTCAAAAAAAAATTATTAGACATGGGATTGAGGTGAGACTTGGGGTATCTATTAGATTCTATTTTTGTATTTTATTCTATTTTTTATATATATAATCGGCTTGATGGGTTCTCTATTGGGTTTTATGATCTTTACATACATCTTTTATAGCATGGATGGTCATTCATTCAGTTATGTTTTGATTTGGATATAATTTTATATTTTTTTACTCTAATTATCTACTATGAGTTATTTTTTGGTTATTTACCTATTATTGATGGTATTGATATTGAGAATATAGTCTCACCAATATTATCATAGATTTTGGCCACTAGTGGGAAACCTATGCTTGTAAGAGGTGTTCTTGAGGTCATGTAGTGAGATGAATGAGGTTTTATTCATAAAATTTTAGATGGGGTGTTATAAAGTTGTATGATATATTTGTTTCTTTTATTTAACTATTTTGGATTGGTATATGAAGATAGGAATCCATCAAAACTTATGATGGAAATCGAGTTGTTGAGTCATGAACACCTATCTAATGGGAATTCCAAGTTACCAATGTTATTGGATTGTGGTTTTTAGTTATTGTTATTACAGTTGATATTTTTATTCAAATATGATGTGATTATTTGATTTTGTTATTTGTAATTTTATACTGTCCCGTAGTGGAAAGAGGCGTGAATACATGAATCATATTTGTCACATAGGATTCACATGACATATGTGTTCTTGTGTGTAGTTTATTTTACAGAAGATAGAGAGTTTAATTGTTTAAAAAATCAATAAAAACTTATATAGTGTTTTCTTATATAAATTATTGGTGGAATTTTACTCAGCTGAACCATGGTGTTTTTGAAAGAATATTCAGGTGGATCCTATCATGGGATGTTCTCTAACAATGGTTATACAGTCCCTAGGTTATAAGTTTATATAGTAACCCATGGGTGTTGGTTCAGGAATTCAATGTTCTGGTGATGGATTAGTATAGGAGGGGTATGCTTGTGATATATTTTGGAATAAACATGGTTTTTCTTGAGGATATAGATATCATTTAGAGGGTAGAGGAAGGTATTTGGAATGCCTTGGGCTTGAGATGTAGAGCATTGATAGTTATTTTGGTATTATGATCATATTGAAAGGTGGGATTAGTTATATGTATAAACTTTTCATGTTTCAATTATGGTTTTTATGAAATGGTAAGAGTTTATACTAAATGGTCTGGACAAGATATTTATATTATATGTGAACTCTTTGTGGTCTTAGAATGATTCCTAAGTGTCCAACAATCATGTTTCCTTGGTATGTTGATCATATTATTATGATAGGTAAAATTGATTATGTTTTTATAGATTATATATAGTATATTATGGACCCTATGTTTTATCTCAAGGATAATTTTAGGTTTAAAGTGTGTATCTTTGATAAAAAATGATTAAAAGAGGAGGGTGGTTTTGAAAATAGTTTTAAAAATTAAATGACTTAATTAAAGAGTTTAATAATTGACAAAAAAGGTGTATTTTTTAGAATTTATAATAGAAGGAGGTCATTTAAATTTCACTACACGTCTTGGTTAGTTAATTTTTATTAAAATTATACATGGTTTAATGGAATCCTTTGGTTGAGGGTAATCAAGATCTTGATTCCCCTCATTTCTTTTAAAATGATGCACAAAGAAACAACCCTTGACACAACAATCATGTTTTCAAGTTTTGGACAACAATAATGGAATTAGGGCTTCCAAATAATACTTAAATATCATGCATGTGAATGTGAAAAAGCATTTTTTTTTCAATCGGAACAACCCATGATTTTCACTTGAAATATCAACCTAGTCAACGTTGAAATGAAAAGAATTTTACTTAATTATACCAAAAAAATCATTAAAAGTAGAATCATGTTAATATAAAACATAAATGAAATGTTTCAAACACAAATTAAACCAAACAATCAGAATAAAAAGTTCCATAACTTTCTCTCAAATTGTGTTTATCTCTATCAAAATGATCATCCATTATTTAACTCACCATCAAGTGGGGAATGAGTCTTGGGTGGAACTTCACCTTCATCCTTGATCTCCCTATGAGTATATGTGACTCTATAACTTATAGAATTAATAGAATCCTTTGGGTCTCAATAATTTAATATATTTTCTCCTTGTTCAATATTATAAATGGGGTACCCAATGTACTAATTTATAGGAAAAGTGGGAGGTAGTTTTGGGCACCCAGATTTTGAGATACCACTTGAACCATGGTTTGGGCTAGTAAACTACCATATATAGACTTTGAAAAAAAATTGGTAAAAATATTTAAAATAACCTTGTAAAATTTGGAGTCCAATTAATGTATAAAATTTTAGATATTACCAAAATATAGAACCAATCTTTTGACTTTTAGAAGATTCAGTTTCTTGGACAGATCGTTTTAGTTGGCCACTTTATTGGATGAATTGGGATTGGGTATCTTCAGAAGAGTTTTAGAAAACTAAATTTAGGATCATCCTAAAAAATTTCAGACCAATTGTATTCATTTATTATCAAAAAAAATTATTTTAATCCACATGAGTGCTTGGGATCTTATGTTGATTGGCCCATTTTTCATCAACTTCATCTGGGTCCCCCAAATCACCACCTCCAAGAATGTAATCATAAAAAAATTAAAATTTAACTTTTTAAAAGTGATAAAAATTAAATAATTGAATAAAATGTGAATTGAATTTTTTTATTATAACTGTAATTTACAATACAAAATCATTTTAACATAGTGGTTTAAAGGTGGACATGAATAGTGAATTGTTAAGCAATCACACCCCCACACCTAAACATTTTCACTCCTGGGAAAAGTTACATTTCCAAAAATTATTCATGTAAATATTCACAACATCATGAAGATTTATCATTAAATGAAAATATAATTATTTATAAAAATTTGATCAAAAAACCACAAGATGGGGTTATTCTCAATGATCATGTAAAAATATATCTCATAAATTTTATTAGAATGAAATTCAATGAGATATATGATACTAGTCTGATCAAGGAATTAAAAGTTAAACTATGTCACAAACTCTACACATGTGTTTGTGAAAACCATTTTATGTTATTCTTTCCACTTTCTATCCAGAGAATATAGGTTATTTTAAAATGTTATGATTTTTTAATTCTTTCCATCAATCCTGCCCTACATCATTTGTAATAAAATTTCAAGAAACACTCACTCCACCAATCCTATAATTCAAACCATAATATTACAATTAAGATATCCCCATATTTTTTACATTTCATCACTCCCCTCATTATTATTTTATTTTTGTTTTTTTATTTTTTTTAGGGAATACAATAGTTATAAAATAGGTACAAATTCATAGTTTAATCTGGTATAGTAATGAAATTGATCAAATAAGGAATGAATGTATGTAAAAATAATTTTTTAAATCTGATAAACATTAACCTAACTTATATTTACCTTATATTAAGTAATAAATATTCAAACTTCATAGTTGAGTGTAATGTAGTGTGGAGATATTAAGTTAAATTATTAACCAATAAACTACTCACACAAAGGGTATCAATCGTCTCAAAGGTTTCATGGAGGTGTAACCATTTATATCATCAATAAACAACCAATTTATTAAAAAATCACACCTCATTGTTAAATTAATTCTAAAACTCACATGTCATCAATGAATGAATTTTTCTTTAAATGTTAAAACATATTGAAATAGGTAAATTTATCATGAATTTTCAGTAATTTTCATGATTATATGGGCATCAAAAAAGAGTATTCCAGCACAATATTGAACAGAAAAGGGGGAAAGTGAAAATACTATGTAATAATCCAAAATGATAAAAATAAGAAAGTTAATGAAAATCCTAATGAACTCAGATAATTGATGGAAAGTAAACATACTATGCAACAAGATAAAAATAGAAAAATTAATAAATATGGTAAAAAATCCTAACTCAATAATGTATCCACCCCACCCCCACCCCCCACACACACCAAGAGTGTTCATTATCCTCACTATAATAAAAGATATTGTGGGAAGTAAGGATAAAACCTGGTAGTTTTTATTGGTATGTTGCTTCTTAAATGTGGAGTTCCTCTATAGAGGACTCTATAATGGTTTCATGAAAGTGATTCATTTACTACCCATTAACAGTGATTTTTTGTTTTTTTTCATTTTGAACATGTAAAACACCAAATAGATAGATGTTAGAAATAGTGTATGGGTCAAACTAGAAGGAATGAATCTTTCTTGGGTAAAACTTCATCTGTGCACTAAAAATGAGGACCTTTTTTCCAATATAGAATTTATGATGAAGGATTAGGTGGTCGTAGGAAGCCTTGGTTCTCTTCTTATTGGTCCAAAATTTATCATTTGAGTCTCTTTTAATTTCCTCTAACTCTTGAATATGTAACTTTCTATGTTCGCCTACATCTGAGATGTCTATATTAAATTGTTTAACAGCCCAATATGCATGGTGATCTTCTACAAATGGTATGTGATAAGACTTTGCAAACAGAATCCTATACAATTGCATTATTAATGGATTTTTAAATTTTTTACAGTATTCCCAAAGTACATTTTCCAATCGAAAACTCCAATCCTTTCTGTTAGGTTGTTCCATTTTTTCCAAGATTTAATTAATTTACTGATTTTAAATGTATACTTTTCAATTATTTTTGGGTAGATATTAATTAGAAACATTATATAAAACCCAATACTTGAAAAGTAAGTTTTTCATTTTTTGACTTCAAAAATGTGAACCTTGATCACTAATGATGAATCTTGGAAAACCAAACCTGCTAAAAATATGTGATCTCACAAAATCAACAACCACTCAAGAGTCATCGGTCATTTTAGTCTTTTCTTCTACCCATTTAGAGACATATTAAATAACCAATAATATGTATACAAATCCAAATTAATTTATAAAAGGCTTCATGAAGTCAATTCCCCATGTATCAAATATCTCACAAAATAATGTGGTTTTTTTGGGGACATTCATTCCTCTTGGAGATATTCCCAATGAATTGACATCATGTGCATGACTTACAAAAATGATGTACATATCTATACAATATTTTACAATAAATTCCAGATTCAGGGACATTTCAAGCTGTATGTTGTGATCCAAAGTATACCCCACATGAAAAAGTGTGATAGAAGATCAAAATATAAGTGAACTCGTGGTCAGGGACACACTGATAAACAACCCGGTCACTATAAATTCTTTAAAGTATGGTTCATCCTAAATATACCATCATGAATCATTATTAAGTATTTGGTATTTTTAAGTGATAAAATATATGGGGACCCTAGATGATTCCAAAAAAATCACAATGTCTACATTCCAAGGGTAAGGTCTACTAGATCTCAATGCTGCTCATCAGAGAAGAATTCTTTAATGAGGAGGGATGAGTCAACATGTTGATCCAATTGTGGGGAAATCCTACTAATGTAGTCAGATAAAACATTTTACACTCCTCTATTATCTTGAATATCTAGGTAAAAATTCTATAGGAAGAGAATACATTGCATGAGGTAGGGTTTATCTTCATTTTTCTTAAAGAGAAACTGAATGGAAGTATGATTATAAAATATAATGAATTTTTGACCCAAGGAGATATGAATGAAATTTTTCTAAGGAAAAAAATAAAAATAAGATCTTTTTAATGGTATTATATTTTTGATAGTCAATATCAATGGTATGTGATTCATACTCAATGACATAAGTATCCCTCTCAATCCTTTGGGACAAAACTTCTCCAACTTCAAAGCTATAGGAATCACATGTAAGTTTGAAGGGGAGATCCCATCTTAGTGGTTGGATGATGGGAGGTGATATAAGACTCGTTTTCAATAAATAAAATGCATCCCCACATTTTTTATCAAAAACAAACTCATAATATTTTTATAATAATAAGGACAAGGTAATTGTAAAATTACTAAATTATTTAATAAATCAGTAGTAAAAACTAGCATGACCCAAGAAAGATCGCACCTCATGATATATTTTAGATATGGAAGGGAGGAAATTATTTCATTTTTTGACTTATCAACTTGAATTACCTTAATCTAAATATAATTACTAATAAATATAAACCACTCTACCATAAAACTTCATTTATCATAATTTAATACGATATTTTTTCAATGCAATAGCGGAGAGAAAATCCTAGGTGTTCCAAAAAACCAACAAAGTAAGAGCCATAAAATGTGAAATCATCCATAAAAACATCTATACAATTCTCTTGGTATTCATAAAATTTACTCAAACATAAAATAATAAAAAGTACTAGAAGCATTAAAGAGTTCAAATGGCATCATCCTATATAAAGATGTTCCAAATGGATAGGTAAATGTTGTCTTTTCATGATCCTTAGGGGCTATATGGATTTGAAAATAACCCAAATAGCCATCAAGGAATAAATAATAGTACTTTCCAACCAATCATTCTAAAATTTGGTCAATTAAAGGTAGAATAAATTTTTAATTTTTCATGGATTGATTTTTTCAATGGTAGTCAATACAGACTCACCAACTTTTTTACACATGTGTTTGAACCAATTCATTCCTTTAATTTGACACTAACTTTATTCTAATTTTATTAGTAAATATTTGTACTGGGATAACCCATTTAATATTAGATATAGGATAGATGATCCCACCATCTATTACTTTACTAACTTCTAATTTGGAACTTTAATTGGGGTGGGATTTAACTAGAATTTGGCTTGACTTACAACCTTGGCCCCGTTATCTAAAAGAATATGGTGCATGAAAATTGAAGGGATGGTCTAGGTAATATCATTTAATGCCCATCGTATCAACTTTTAAACTCTCACAAAAGGTCCAATAGTTTTGATTCATGCTCTAGAGAGAGGTTATTGGAAATAATGGAAGGAAATTGGGCAATAACCTTAAGATAGGAATATTTTAAATTAGATAGAAGTGGTTCTAATTCCAATACTATTTATTTTTCAATAGAGGTAGAGATTTTGGGGGAGTGAGGTCTATGAAAATATATATCTAATCATTTTTATTCTCTATGTAAAGAGAATAAATGGAAATAAGATTTTTAAAACCATTAGTAGTCATGGGTACCTCAGAATTAACACACTCATCATTTAAAATATAAAATTTACACTTCTCCAAACCTACACAACACAAAAAGATGAATTAAAAACTAAATCATCAAATAGTTGATAAGAAAAAAATTAATCATATTATTGTTTAAAGAGAGAATTTGGTTTTTGTGTGTAATCAGAGAGAACTTCTATATAATAGATTGTAAGAGTGGAGTTCTCTTCAATAGGGTGTTTCATAGAATCAAGGATATTAAAACTTACCTTTTCTCCCCCAAACTCCATGGAAAGCATATCATTTTGAACAATTATGGTTTTATTTGTTTTTGTAAGGAAAGGATTTCCAAGTATAAGAATATATTTTCCTTGGGTTCTGTTATATTCCATCTCAAGAACATAGAATTTTATAGGGAAGATGAGATTTCTTACACACAAGAGGACATCCTCGATCACTCTTGTTGGGTGTATTGTTCTCTAGTTGGAAAGTTTCATGATGATACCCATTGGTTGAACCTCTCCAACCTGTAGAGAATTATACATAGAGTGAAGCATCGCATTAATCAAAACACCTAAATTAATAATTAAATTAGAAAAGAATTCTCCCTTATGGTGAAAGGTGTCATAAAAGTTATTGGATCCTTAAATTTGGTTAGAATCATTGGTTATATCAAGGCCAATACATTCCATACAAGTTTTACTCTCTAATTCTCCTTCATTCATTGTCTATGGGTGAAACATTATTTGAGAAATTTGGAAAAAGTGAGGAATTTTTTTAACTACATGCAAGAGAGGAATATTAATTTTTACCTTTTTAAATGTATCCATGATCTCTTTGTAAATTTCATTATAATTTTTGTTGTATTTAGATATTATTTAGGGAAAGTAAAGAGGAATGGATTGTTTAGTATAATCCTCATTGATAAATTTTTTACCCTTTTTGTTTTTCTTTTCTTCACTTGAATCTTTTGAGGGTAGAGAAATAGAGGTTTTAGGAGGAGTACGTACCTAATTTGTTGAATCATTAGAATTAGAAAGTACTTTACCACTTCTAAGTGTGGTAGAACATACATTACCTTTTTCTGTGGGATTGGAAATAGGTTTGGATGTATTCATCTAGAACCTTTACTTTTTATTTCACCCAACGAGTTAGCAGTTGGTCTAATTGATTTTTTCAGTCTTGTATGGATGGTTGGATGGTTTTTTAGAATTTGAATGTTGTACCCTTATTTTTAGGTATGTCACCCTCATTTATTCCCATTTATGTTTATAAAGTTTTTGGGTATGGTTTTGGAGATTTTGGATGGGTTTGGGAAGGTCTTGGAGCTTTTCTAAGGGTGCGCAGTTTGAGCACGGTTAGTAAAAACTATGAATCTTCTCAAGGAAACTATGCACAAGAAAGCAGTGGGCTATGGGTGGGTACACAGTTAAGGTACATGGCTTAAAACCCATGCATCCATCCTAGGTAAAGAATACAACATGGGGCAGTGGACATTTTCACGTTCTGTGCACGGTTAGTCTAACAATGCGGTCCAACCGTGTGGGGTCCCCTTTGGGGTAGTAGTAGGCACACGATTAGCATAGGGTTTGCCTAACCATGTAGTTAAACTTTGTGTGGCTTAAGAAATGGGTTTGAAAAAATGGTTCTTTATTAGGATTTTCTCTAAACACCTCATTCTTTCCCCCATGCCACCCTAACTAGGGATTTCCTCTTCTCCAAGGTTAGGGAACTTCTTCTACTCATTTTGGAAGAATTTAACAGGTTTTTCTTGGTGGTTTTAAGGTGTATCTCCCTTTTTTAGTATCCTATCTTGGTAGTTTTTTGTTTTTCCATATATTTAATTCTCCCTCTCACCCAGTTTATTAGATATACTTATGTTGTAGATAGATCTAGGGTTTTTGTTTCCAATAATGGTGATATTTGTCCTTTTTGATTTTAGGGGAAGGGATCTAAGGAGGATTTGTGGATTTTTCACCTGGATTTGGTGAGAGTTTGTGTCATTGGTCATTTTTACCAAAACCCTAAAGGTAAGTGGATTTACTCTTGACTTATATTGCTATAACTAGAAGGATTTATTTCAAATTAATTTTTTAACTTGAAATTGATTGTGAAATTTTTTGTGAAAATCTTGGTTGAAATCCATTTTTTGATAATTTGGGGCTTTGGGGGGGAATGTGATATCATTGTGAAATGTGCTTAGTTTTTGTATTTTAAAATTATGGTTTTAAAATATATTTCTGGGGTTTATTTATGGAAATTTATTGTGAAAATTGTTTTTAATAAAAATATTTTTATTGAAAGGGTGTTTGGTATAATATGTATTAAGGGCGCTTTCAATAAATGGTTGATTTTATTGAAATGGTTTTTACAAGATTATTGGTAGATGTGATCTTGGTAAATTTTTACTTATAAACATTATATTAAGAGGTTAAGCATGAGTTATATGGGGTGGATAGTTGTCATGAAGTACCACCATCAAAGGGTTGGAGTGTGGTCATGAATTACCACAATAAAAAAAGGATGGGATCAGATTTGAAGTTCCACCATCAATAGTAACACCAAGATTTGGGTGGTTGAGTTGTGTGTGTGGTTGATGTTTATGTGTCAGATCATGTGAAATGGAATGGGTTATGACAATATGAAATTGGTAAAATGGTTGATATCTTGTTTCGTTATTTTCCTTATAAGTGTGCTTTTTTTGGTAAACTAGTTAGTATGGCTTGTTTGGCTTGTTGGTAATTATTGAATTATTCTCATGGTTTCATATAAATTGTTTTATATAAATTTGAAAACTTGTTCTATCCTAGTGAAGTGATTAGGTGAGTCATTTGGTGAAAGCCTAATGAGTATTAATACTCACCCTCTACTTTGTCACTTGGGTGCTTTTGTAGGTGTTGTATTCTGGGACATAGGTAAAGGTAAGGCATCTCATTTATTTAGTGGTTCATAATTATTCTTGTAAGGTCTTGTGGTGTTGGAGATTGGAGCCTAGTGTAAATATTTCAGTGATAAAAATCATTAAGTGGTTATTCCAAAATGACGATTTTCCCCCTAGGTGACTTTACTCACAACGGCCCTGCGCCGACAAAGTTTATACCCCTCCTAGGGTAAAAGACATGATTCGAGCTCAATCATGGACTCAGATTTCTGATCCAAGTGACCATTTTGAAGTTATTTAGATTTGAGCTATTAAATGAATGAATTAATAAATTAATTTATCCATTTAAATTATCGTTAACGAGCGAAGGGTCCAAACATCCCACACCGATATACTTTATGTCATTTCTAGGGTAAAAACTGCATTTTGGACTTAACAGTGGTCTCATATTACTGTTCTGATGAACCGTTTAAGAGATATTCCATTTTCGTTGTGTGAATAGTACAAAAGCACTTAATATTTTTGTAAAATTTATTTCGGGAACACCGGGCCTCAGAATTGCATGCTGTCTCAATGCCTGGATCTGGAAACATATCTATAAATATTACAAAGTCTTACAGGGAAAAAAATGGGTCTCTACAAGTAGAAACATGTATTAATTGTGTAAAGTTATTGTGAATATAGTTGTATACCTTCCATGAAGTGGTAAGTAAACTCACCATGCATAATACCTACCATGAAGCCAATATAAACCTACCTTGAAACACAATTCTAGTTACCATGAAGGTAAACTCAAGTTACCATGAATCCACAACTGAAACTTACCATGAGAATATTTAAATTGAACACAAATAAAGTCAACCTACAGTGTAGGTATTTTAAGTCACCACACAAGTGATCATGAGGTATTTGAACTTATCATATGTACTATTATTTTTTACTTTAATTATAAAATAGTTTTAAAAAATTATAACTTCTTGAATTATTTTTCTTATGTTATATTTTATATTGACTACATGTGATATCTTTATTTTTGTATATATACTGACTATATGTACATTTCAACTGATGGAAAGTCAACAAATTTTTTCATAGTCAATATACCAACCACACAACTACTTTTTATCACATGATTAGTATACAAATCGTGTGCATACAATAAGCATAATGACCTCATACAATCGTACGGTCAGTATAGAGACTGTGAGGCTTCTTCCTCTCATGGTCAATACACCACTTTAGTTTTTTTTAAGTGAACTATATTTTCTCATGACACCCTATTTTAGTATCATTTTTATAAAACTACTGGTAATTTTGTTTTGAATGTTTTAACTGCTTTATTGAGTTGTAAAATAAATAAACATTATATATACTATGTTTATAGTTTGTTAAATTAAAATTATCATAGAAATTATTATGAAATTAATAATTCATTTTATTCATTTCATGATATGTTTTTTTATATTTTAATTATTCATTTACTTCAAGTTTATGAGTGTAATTTTAATTTTTCTAATTACTTAAAGTACTCTCATTTATATATATTAGAAATTATTTTAATACATTTAATGAAAGAATTAAAGTGATTCAATATTATTATTGATCATTCATGAGGTATTAACTAGTAATGACATGTTTTAATATTTTAAATAATTCTAACCATTATAAGGCAGAGATTAGATTAGGAAACTCCTGAACTAAGATATCAAAGATGATAATTAGTGATTCATTGAAAAAAAGTGATCAATGCATAAAGTGAAAATCATTTATCTTTGACTCTTAAGGAATTTATGAATTTCTATGACAAGAATAATTTTCTTGATACACGACTAATTTCTCCCAGTGAATTTTATTTCCTTGATTCAATCACGAAGCAACCTCTATTGTACCATCCTCTGTTGATATAGTGATCAAGATCATCTAAATTCATCATCCTCATCATTATATCATCCTAATGGGTTTCATTGTAACTATTTTTCTTTATATTATCTTTTCTTTAACTATTTTGAATATGTTCATTTTAGTTTATGCTTTTCCCAATCAAAATCAGGTCCTATCTGTTTGGTTTTTCCACCACCCAAAAGGAAGTTATGGGTTGTGACTCCCTAACAAAAGTTAGGTCACATACTAGGTTAAAGACTCCTAAAAAATTATGGGTTGTACCTCCAAGAATTTTTAAAATGTGGGGTCTTTAACATGTTCTCACACATTTAAAAATTAGTTCCTTAGTGAGACCCTACAAGGCTTTTATCTTACACCCTACTTGTACCTTTAGGTGTTTATAGATTTTTATTCTACCGGATTTTAGAAAGGGTAAAGTGCAACTTGGAGGTGGTTATTATTGTTATTCCTTGGGACTTAGAGAGTTGTTTCCATTGGGACTTGGGTTTTTTATCATATTTTCTTGTACTTTGATGATGTACTTTGGGTTGTTTATACCTATTTGACTTCTGGTACAGTTATTCCTATAAAGTTTTCTTTTATTCATACTAAATTTTAACTCTTTCTTCCATTGTGTTTTTTGGAAAATTCTTTCCCACCTTTATCTTATTTGATTCTAGGTTCTAGTCACCAAACTATGAGGATTGAGAACGACATTCGGTCTATGTCAGGACTAGCTCGGGTATCAGGGTACCAGGGTATCCGGGTTGGTTCTTGATATAACTTCTTTATCTATGGATACCTTCGCGTGTTTCTAGACACTAATCTTGCAATTTATGTGGTTATGCCAAATTTCACTGAGAAAGAGGCCTATAGAGTCACACACTAAGTCAAATTCTAGTATTAAATTTAACTAGTTGGAATAAATAATATTTATTCAAGTTTGGTTGATTGCTATAATTTAATCACAAGTTATTTGAAAAAATAATTTAGTTAAATAATAATAATAAATATTATTTTTCAATTTTTTTAAATATAATATTTATTATATCTATCATAGATTAATGTAGTGGCATT
Source organism: Viscum album (assembly GCA_963277665.1). Taxonomy (NCBI): domain Eukaryota; kingdom Viridiplantae; phylum Streptophyta; class Magnoliopsida; order Santalales; family Viscaceae; genus Viscum; species Viscum album. The sequence continues at coordinate 1,769,817,667 of OY728132.1, forward strand.
TATTTAATTAAACAATCATTATTAGAGGATCGGTAAATATTGATGAAGGAAAATGGAATGAATTTAATTGTCCAATTAGAAATAATTAAAATTTATTTATATTATTAATTTGTTTTTCATGTCAAGTGATTAATAATATTATTATTATTATTATTTGACATAGGGTCATTTAATAGTACTAAATATGGTTGGGGGATTTTGTGTGATTTTCCAAACCTAAACTAGATATAATAAATATCTAATTATATCACTTTCCTTATTCACTTTTGGTGGGAACAATGGATAAGGTGAGATTATATCAAGATTTAGAGATAATTTTATCCTCATCTTATCTCAAGATTTTAAGATAACACCAAGGGTTCTTCCTCCTTCGAGAAGAGAACTAATGAGATTAACCACAAACAACAAAATTGATTAGGATCAATCATACTAGCACCCATCATTTATACAGTGTTGATCATAGATTAGGGTGAACATGTGGATCACCTCTAAAGGGATTCTACACTTGAATCCTACAGAATAATGATGGTGAGATGAATTATATTTTATCAAATAATCAATGAAAGTGTAATTACAAGTTGAGTTAATTATATATCTTCTCATAAATTAATTTTCCAATATGTATGAAGATCCAATCCCTATAGTTCTGGCGTATTAATTTAGTCTATTGATCTACTATTTTTCATTGTGTATGATCTCATAATTATGTAAAGCAATGATGTCACATGATTTACGAATAAAATATGAGTTTTCATGCATTAAAAGGACGCTTATGTTGTACAAAGAACCTATAATATTAGAGTTATGAAAGTATAAGAAATGGTTTTAAATTTAAACCATTATCCCATAACTTTCCTATAAAATAAATGGTATGTTTCGTGTTCTATCAACATGGTTTGAATCATCTCAATCAAAATTTGATTATTCATTTCAACAAAACTATTTTTTTAGAAGTATATGATGAACTATGCTCATGATGAACCCCATGATTCTCTTAGTAATATTTAAACCTTTTACTTCTATATTCATCCCTATTATATGATTTGAATGGGTTATATAAATAATCAAGTTCATTTTTATCACTTCTCTTAAAACTCTTAATTTTATTAAATTATTAGGATTTTTGACTCATGAACATGATGAATGTGATATGATTAACATTATTAATAAATTAAGTAAAGTATTTTTCTCCATTCATTGGTTTATTCTCCATCAGTCTACATATATCTAAATTTAAAAGTTCTAAGGGTTGAGTTGTTTGAATCTATACCTATTTAAGTAAATACTAAACAATATTCCCATTTTTACATTGATAACATTCCCACATTATCTTTATTTTAAGAAATCGAACATCATGAAAATTGTCTCCTTGATTCAAATTTTCCATTCTATTTTATCTAATGTGGATAATAATTATATGCCACAATTCATTCTCCTATTTCATGATCAAGTAATAGGAATATTCTACTTCTCCCACCTAAAATAGATTTCCTATAGCCTATTGTACTCTTGAAAAAACACACTTATATTTCAAGTGTTTTAAAAAAATATTCATCTTTTTTATATATTTATTCATTTAATTCATCACATAATTGTGAAAAAATAAATAGGTAGTGTTTAAAACCAACAAAAAAGGGAGTACTCTTCAATTTCTATTTTATATCTGTAATCTCTATTGAGACAATCCCATTAATTTTTAGTGAAGTAACCATAAAAATGTGATGGATCCTTACTTATCATTTTAAAATCCATTTAGAAACCTCATATATCCCATAATGTGTGATGTAAACCCATTGTAAAGTATCCATGTGCAGTTATTTTGAGATTCTTGAAAAGAAACTTCCAACTTAAGAGAATTCTCCTTTCCTCTTTATTTAAGATATTTATTTTTTATTATTTATTCTTATAAAATATTTGATTATTATTTATAATATATTTTTCTATAAAAATGGTAAAGAAAATTCTATCCAAGTGACTATATTGATTGCATATTCAAAAAACATCATTCAAAACTTGAAACTGATTCTTCATTTGAACTTATAAGTTTTCAATTTTTTTATAAACTTTATTCATTTAGTTTTTTATCCCCCTAAACTTATACCATAAAAATATATTAGAACTTTTTATATACATTTTATTGAACTAAAAACTTTTTATCATATTCTCATAGCCACCACAGCGCCAACAGTATCTAAAAAATGGTAATCCTCTAGTAAAAAACTATTTATTATCTAGATTATGGAACTTATTTTCTTTTATATTTTTTACTACTAATCTCAACTCATTTTTATGAAAAAAAAATTAAGTTTTTTTTATTGATATATTTCTTTAAATTTTAGATACTTTCCATATATTTTTCATCTTTCCATTTATAAAAGGTTTCTTCTTCAAATTTCCATTTCTAGATGTTTAAAAATTTTAGAATTTTCTTTTTAAATCGCCATTATTTATATTATTCCCATTTCACTTTTATTTTTATTTATTCTGTATAAATAAAATATAATTTATAAAATTAGTTAGTTTATTATTATAGTGATCACCAAAATTATTGTATGTTTCATAAGTTTACTCAATTTCATTTGAATTTTCACTAGCTTCTCGTATGAATCATTTAAAATAAAAATTGAAATTATTTAAATATTTTATATCCTATTATACTTTTTAAAAAAATCTTCAAGTTATTTTTGTTTTTATTTAAATATTTATTTTAGTTGATCATTTATCTTCTTCTCTTTGTAAAGTGATACATTTAAACTCTTAACTTCTTCCACCAACAACAAATCTCTTTCTCCATAAACTTTCTAAACTTAATTTTATATTTTAGGTACTTATCCCAACATCTTATTTTATTCTATATTTTACATATATCCATAAAAAAAATTAATTATTTATTCATCAAGAATTAAATTTTTTTTTTCTTCTTCCTCTTATCCACTAAATTACTCTTTTTAATTCACCAAAGAAATCAATAATTTCTCAAGATGATCACTTGGTGATGAATTATTTATTTAAGGTCTTGGAGGTAACATGAAATAAAACAATATACACCCATGGTCTAGTATGGATCAAACCTCATCCACCTCTAAGGATATTCCCACAACAAAATTAACCCTTATAATTTAATGGCCTGAATTCCCTGTGTCTTGAAAGCTATTACATAGCCCAAAGGCCCCCTGTTCTATGTTGTATCATTGCCTGTGTCAGTATGTTCATAGGTTTTCACCCCTGTATACACCACTGCTTGTGTCGTCAGACATAAATAACCCCATAAATACTCACCAAGAGAGGATTTCAAGATTTTAAACCTGATTATATGTAAAATTATTAAGTGAATCATATTTTCATTAACATTCATCACCTTCTTATTCCCCCGTATTTTAAAAATGACTTTTATTTTTGAATTTTGAAAATTTATTTTTCATTGTCTTAGAAAGAGACTTATTCTTGATGAACTTTGAAGTCTTCTTCCTAAATAAATTCTTTGATGACTCATTTTCATCTTTAATTTAATATTTATTAATATTTGGAAAATTTATATAAAAATGAAAAATAAATCCATAACTAAAACACTAATGTATTTGTCCATTATATATACCTTTTACCATTCAAAAACTTCTTAAAATTAGTGATAAGTTCTATAAGACTTCACCTTATAAACATCATCATAATATGAAAATCTATCTTCTTACTTGACCTCCTTAATATTCTTTTCATTCTTCAAGGATTTGAAATAACGTTTATTCTCTCCCTTACTTATATTCTTTAAATAAGCTCCTTTCCTTATCATATATGCGACCAAAACATAATGCATGTATTACCATGGAAATGAATTAAAATCATGATATTTAAGCGGTGAATTTTTTTTATTAAACCTATCTAGTAAGATATTAATAAACCTCGTTGAAATCACAAAATCTTATAGAGTTTCTCTAAAACGTATAATAGGGCTCACAATCTCATTCACTCTGGTAAAAAAACATCCATTATTTCACCTTTAAGAATATGAATTTCTTTAAATTGGTCATGTCGGACTTGTAGTTTTTTTCCTTCACTAAAATCTTCCCTTCATGTACATTTTATAGATTTTCAGAAATTCCATTTAATATTTTGGTCCCCATGAATTTTAAGAAAATCTTTTTCTAAAGGTTAATCTAGGATAGTGTTCCTTTCATGATCATCAATCATAGCACCAAGCACAATAGGATTGAAACTATTAGTTTTAATATTTTAACATACATAACTAATGAAAAAAAAGTATGGAAACATTATATACCTATATAAATTATAAATTTTCCCATAAAATAATGTAACATATTTGTTATTCGCTAAATTAATATGATCCATGATGGATATAAAAATTCATAACTCAACTTCAACTTCAAAAAAATCTATTATCACCTAAAAATTCAAATAACTTTGATTTATTTGAAATAAAAATATAGAACCTCTATAATAAAAACTATAGATAGGTACCATAAGTATTCAATAAGAGGTAGTGAATCGAGGAATAGATTCTCTTATAAATTTCTTAAAAATCAACCTCCATTACTAATTAGGATGGATGAAAATCAAAAAAAAGTGAATTTTAATAAGTTAATAAATTATATTCAGTGGCCTTTTTGATTATCCATATAACCACAATGAAAATAATAATGTATAGGTTTAACCTATAAAATGAATGGTTATATCCATGGTATGGCATGGTATCATCCATTATCATATAATCCACTAGAATCATCCAATGGTTACAACAATTTAGGTTTATCCTTGAACTTGTATGGATACAAATGTCTCATAACAAGATAAACATTCTCCAGTTAAAATTAAATATACTTATTCAATGGTATAGAAAATGGAATCTTTAACCTACAACAATAATCTTCATTATGTTGTTAACATAGTACCAATTCATCTCTTTCTCTTAAATCACTAAAAATATGAAATCTAGTGAAAATTTACCTTTCTTTGATCACCTAATATGTGTATTCAACTTCTAATGATATGTACTGAAGTGAAGATGAAAATTTTATCATCAACTAAAAAAAGAAACTTAATATACCACTACATAACCAAAATAAATCATAATTATCTTAAAACTAAGACTTCAATATTCATTTTCCAAGTATTAAAAATTTAATAAATGTTTTGATGATGAAAAATACTAAATATTCACTTATTTGAGTGTAAACTTATTCTTATTCTCTATCTAATTATATTGTTCCTCGCATATACCCATATTTCAAACCATGTAAATATCCAACTGTATCTATCAGTTTTAATATCCATATCAACTTTTATCAAATCCTACTTTATTTATTTCTATTAGATAACTATATACCTTAAACTAGATAATATGTGGTTTGTGGATGTTGATGGTCAAGTAATAGAATTCCCATGTTTCACCCATCAATCTATATCATAAAAATCAATTAAATCTATATTATATGATGAAAAAATACATTTTAGGTATAAATAAGATATTAATTCTCTTAAACCTAACCAAATATTTTTAATTTATCCTTACAATTAAAAAACTATATCCCCAATCATCAAACCATGATGTTTTTCTTTATATTTTTTTATATCCACATGAACCACCACCATAATTATCATATGGAACTCCTCCTCTTGGAGTACATGTGAACTAATATCTTCCAACCTAAACCATGTTTTACCAATATGACATTATTTTTCTAAATTCCTAATTTTTATCAACACTTTATTCAAAAACCATGTCCATATTTTTTTAACTTGGTATAGAATCATGATGCTTTATACTTAAATTGTAAAAAAATTATTATAAAATTATACTTGATGTATCAAAAACTAATATGGTTTGATTCCACATGGAGTTTAAGAATTATTACTAAAATCTCTAGAAATTATAGACACCACTATGACCATTTTTCTTAAATAATTCACATGCTATTTTTCTAAAGCATAAACCATGACATGGTTTATAGAAAAACTCAATATATTTTTATTAACTTCACTTTAAAAAATCCAAACTTAAAACATAACTACAATTTTCTTCCATTACTTACACTATCACTTGACGATCTTTTAAACACTATTCAAGTAATTCAAAACACACAACCTATAGGTTACAAAAAAAAGACAAAACCAACACTTTAAATCACATCCAATTCAAAAAATAATAACAAAATCACTTCAAATATTTTCTTTATCACAACAATCTCACCTTTACGTCAAAAAAATTCTTGGTTTAAACAATAGTAATATCTGGTTTAAGGCTAGTGAGGTTTCCTAGATGTAAATAATTATAGTTTGATACTGATTTTATGTTATTCCTAGGATTATACTAAATAGAGGATTTTTAGGTATGATATTTATCCTTTTTAGGGAAATCATTAACCAATATTTTATTTTTTCCTTCGATGTGAATGGAATAAAATTTGGGCCCTTGATTGAGTAAGGCTTAGAAAATTCATGGTCATTCATACATGAGTTACATGTGATGTGCTCATCAACATAGATAAATTAAATGAAATTTATTTTTTTATTTTATTATTTTCCATGCATGGAGGATTCAGACTGGATGATTTATCCTTAATTTTAATGACATGTTCTATTTCTCATTGTTATACTCAACTTTAGGGATAAATTTAATATATGGATGTACATGTGGTTGATGGAGAACACACAAAACCCCTTTTGAATTTGAGTAAAACTGATATATTGATAAGTACCACTTTTTTTATAATAATGAATTTATAATTCATAATCATTATTAATGATATAAAGGGTCACAGTGTCACATATAAGGCTATGTGATTGAGGATTTATTTTTATACAAAAATTTTATATAAAAACTGAAAGTGCTTATGAAATTCATTTATATCCAAAAAAATTGGAAATAGATACATATATTGATATATATTATGTGATATGATATGATAATTGCATAGGTTCTATGATACTTTAGTTAAATTATAAGATTAATGGTATTATGACCAAAATATATAATAATTAAAATAATTTTTAGTCATAAATATCATATTATATGATTTATGAGCTAGTAATATGATATATTTTCTTAGAATATTTTTTGATATAATCTCTCTGCATAAATTATCACACATGGACATAATGTGATGATATGGAAAAAAAGTTACAAAATATGGATATTTTAATGTATAATATTTTATCATGCATTCAAGTTTTTTTAGATTGATGGTCAAATGTGATGGAAGTTTAACATTTAGTGTGTTGATCAAATAAAGATTTAATAAATGATTAAACTATTATGGGATACTAATTCATTGATTGGAGTAAACCAATAAAAAGAGGCTTAGGTATACATCAAGGACACACAATTTTTTGAGATATTACCTTAATCATGAATCTTACATTTTCTTTATCCTCATATATAGTGGTCTTATTAGGTCACTATTGAAGTTTGATCCTACACGTTTGATATGTGATTTACATAACTGGTAGATAAACTAAGGAGGAATGGTTCATATGGTTGATTATAGTTGTGTTTATCAAATTTTGAGAATGGATCTATCATATATATTATATTTGTTATATTTTTACATTCATTTCATCAAATTTTCTCTCAATTGATCTTGTGGATTGAGTATTATTGTTCTTCTATTACATTTAAAGTGAATTAGATTTACTTTAAACTCATAAAATTGAACAGTTTTGGGGATGAATATGTAATAGTAATTTAATATTAAACCTAATTGATCATAATGATATAATAATATATATATCTTTCTGAAAAGGTAAAATTTTCTATCATAATATTGTGTGACAAAAGGAGTGAAATAATTTTAACCAAAAATGGTAAATATCTATTTGAGGAAACAAATTGAGATTATGTATCCCATTATTAAAAATAAATTTAGTCAATAAATTCTCATATTTTAATATATTGTAATAATTTATTAAGTGATATATAATTTTACTAAACTTCTCCCTAATTTTAATAAATATCAGTTAGCACTTGGAGTTGTACCACCTCCCTCAAATTGAGTTGGTTTGATAAGTTCCTAAATCCTTAATGATATTTATTTTTATCTAATAAATTTTTTATCTATTCAGACCATTTATGTTGATTGTTAAAGAGGGATAAATAAATATTAAGGCATGAACTATCAGGGGAGTAAGAACCAAAAGTGATAACATTATATTTTATATAGAGTTTAAGTTTTCAAAAATAAATTTAATGTAAGTCAAGGATAAATCATATAATATCTCAAAATAAAGAAAAAAAAATTAAGGGGAGTGAATACACCCCCACTATAAGGGTTGTTCATAGATAAATTTATATTCTCCTTAGATATAGCAGAGTGGATAACCTTGGAGTATCTCTCAAGAAATCAGTGTCACTTGTCCTGGTGATCTTCCTAAAATGTTTTTGTGTTTTTATATATTTGAAAATAGGGAATGAAAATATGAAAAAAAAAATAGTGATGAAAATTATATATGTAGTGAGTGGAATGTAAACAATGAATTAGAACTAGAAATAAAGAAAACAAAAAAAATGAAGGAAAAGGAAGTTGGTAAGAAATAGGCCCATATCCAGATTGATCGACTCTTTAGTTACCTAACATGGATCTTCTAAAGAATTATATCATTTCCCAACCTCACTCAATGCATACTCAATCTATTGATTCAAACAAATCTATCACCCAAAATTATGAACACTCAAACACATAACCTCTTTTGGTGCATGATATTTCTCCAAAAATGAAGGAATCATCCAATGGAACCTCCTCAACTAAGAATCTCTTCATAGCAGATGTGATCCTAATGAGATCATCAATCACACATCCTATAACAGAAACTTGGTCAAGTGGGCTAAGGAAATAATGGGATAAATATGAAGAGGGAAAGATTAATGAACTTACCTTGGGTGTTTATGATCTCACATCACCACTTACATTATAATTATCTTCCTAATGAAAGGAGTAAGATGACAATAAACATGAAGTTCGAATCTCTATGAAGCATTATAGATTCACTCCCCAGATTATGACTCATGGGTTATCCCTTCATCTCTAAATAATTGAGTTTAAAACATATGGAAGAGGAATAATGAACAATATAGTATTTAAAAATTGAAAATAGAGTAATATTGGAAAAATATAAGAGAAGAAAGCGAATCAAAGTTGGATCCCATTAATCAATAATTTAGGGATTCCTTCCATGTCTAGGAATAAATAATACAGGTTGAGGGGATGATCCTATTATTTAAAAATAGAAATATAAAATCAGTTACATCCTAAACCAATAGGTATAAAAATATCCACATTGCGTTCTCTCAGGTTCTCATCATCATCTCTCAGTGAAGTCCTAGTGAAAGCAATCAACCTCCTATAACGATATGTGCTTCCCCTCCAAATTTTCATGAAAGTAATGACTATGATTTTGATCTTGGATATTCTCCACATAAAAGGTTAAAAGTTCATGATTGATGAAATCAAAAACTTCTTGTGTCTTCCTTTTATTCCCATGATCACCATTTCCTTCTAATAATCTTACCTGATTCATCCAGAAAAAAACGATGTGACGTTGACCTTGAGGCAAGAAACTCTGATTTGGGAAATGAATTTCTCCATTTCTGAAATTTAGGTCACCAACAAGAATAAAATAATTTCCTATTCCTTGGAACAACCTTGTGCCTTCTCACAAAAATACACTTTTCTATGACCTGGTATATTTATTCTAGCTGGATGTCATTGTTTAATGTCGAACACGCATTTTTTTATGGATTTTTCGATGAGGGGTGTGACCTTTAACCTTAGTGGCCCTGTTTGATCTTAAGAAAAGTAGAAATAATCATGAATTATGGGGAAATTTGGAATTGTTCTTTCAATATTCTTGTAATTTGACTGAGATTAGTGTGGTGAGATCTAGAATGGCATGAGTGGACATTGTTGGTCTGATGAATCTTCTTACCCAGATTTTAGCCTAATCTTAAATCGATGTCACCCTTATTGAAATTAAGACTAAGATTCATGTTACATGACCAATTCTTTGAGATCATGGAACCTAAAATTTATCCTAGTCTAGGATATTCCTCAAGAACTCAGGAAATTCTAAAATCATGATGGACTGTTGGAAGACCATGATTCATTCCTACTATTAAAGTAGAGGATCTGTGATTGTGGATTTTGTAAAGGTGGAGTTGAGTTCTATTTATAGAGATCTATTTGAGGAATAAAATCAATAATATCTTCAATAATGCAATCGGTTCATGGGGAATGAACTGTGTTCTCGTATTCTTCATCTATACATAGTAAACAAACATATTCATCAAGAGATTCAATCATCACAGAATTGTCTAAAATTCCATCAATATTTAATAGGAAACTGAGCTCAGAAGTCTGTAACTAAATTTTCTTATGGTCAAGAATCCAATTTTTATATATGATACTCAAAATAATCAATTATAGGTTGCAAGAGCCTAGGTGTTCCTCTTTAAAAATTGTCATTATTTAGTTTTTCATCTCAAATAGTAGAAACACATCCTGCTTTTATCATCAAAATTGGGATTGTAACTACATCTCTGGATCTTTAATTTTACATTCCATCTTCCTAGTCTCGAGTTTATTTTAAAATTAAGATATATCAAAATATTCCATAACAATCCTAGTTTGGTGATATTCTTCTATAATTTGAAGCTTTGTTCTTGATTGAATGTAACTATTTCCATGATCACAAGCCTCTAATTTTAATCCTAGGTTCTTCTGTTTCATGTCTTTCCTTGGGTTGTCTTCCTTAGATATAAAACTTGAGTTCTTCATTTCCGTATCAGATGAGCTTTTTCATCCTTTATTTTGATTTAGTTACCCATGATCAATAAATTTGATCTAGGTAACTTATTCTTTCTTAGACTCATATGCTTTAAAATTCTGATGAAATTGGTTTGAATTGTATTATCTAAAGAGCTAAGGTGGTACGACCTCAGTGAAATATTGGTTTGTCATCCATAATCGGCATCTATAGGAAACACTAGCAAGATTCAACCATCGTTCTATTTTACTCGATCTTAGGATCTACCACTGTTTGGATTTCCCTTATTAGGGTAACTTGAAAATACTTGTGTTCACTTTTTCAGTAGGTTGGGATCACAGTAAGTTACAGAGTCACAATCACTTTAGGGAATGAGTGGAATAGCTCATTTAAAATTAAATCATACAGCAGATTGATATGTAGTGTTTTGGTCAATTTTACTTTTCTTTGTCCTCACTTGAAGTTTTATTCATGGTATCACTTTTGGACCACAATTTTTTATATAGGATGGCCAGTTGAGGATAGAGGTATTGTCACTTGGGAACTACTAAAATTATGGGCATTTGGTCACTTAAAATTTTCATCTTATGGTTAGTTAACTAATTTCACATCCATCAGGTGGTCACCAATGAATTTTTCCATTTTTTGGCATGGTCAAATATCTTGTGGTTATTATACTGACCGTGAGAGTGATGTGCAATCACTTCTTGTGGCATGTTTCCTATATATAATTTTTTTCTATACATCCTAAAAAAAACACAAAATTCAAAATTCAGGGAAATTAAAATATTAAAATTAAAATTCAAACACATGAAATTCACTTTATTTTCAAATATAAATAATTCTATAAAAAAATTTAAGTTAAAATATAGAATTATGGAAAAATAAATCCAAAAAAAATGAAATTATTGAGATTTTGGGAATAAAATACTTCCATTGAAAATCAAGAAAAATGTTCTGAAAATAGTATGTTCAAAAAGAAATATAGAGATATAATTTATAAATTTAAAATTTTAAAACCCACTAAAAATCATTAACATAAAATATAATTCAATGTAATAAAATTAAGTCATGCACTCTCTAAAGTGTTGTTCTTAAAATATATAGAAAATAAAACTGCAGAAAATTTAACCTAATAAGCACAAAAAATACACATTTTTATTATGATTTTAAAGAAATGACAGATTCCACACTGAAAGATTGAATATTCAAAAATTATCATTTTAATTACACTTTCTCATCATAATCCCAATTTAATAAAAAATAGATGTGGAAATATGTGTTAAAATAATTTCACATAAAATTCACCAACACTTAATCAATTTCAATTTCATGTAATTAAATTAATTTTATTTATTTACAAACACTCCTAAAAAATGATCATCCTTCCTAGGTTCAAATAAAAAATAAGAATTGGATAAAATAACTAAATTATCCATTGCAAAAAAATCATTCTTCTTGTGAATATTTCACACTGTCCTACTTTAACCCCAGTTCAAATTCCAGTTATAGGAGTGCAAACCAGGGAAATTCAAATGGAATTAAATCTATCACAAGAATCACTACCAATTTTCACTCTATCCCAGGCTCCTCAAACTAATGTTCCACTTTCCACTTCTTTGATACAAGTCAAATGATATTTTTATAAATCAATTTCTCCCTTCTTCATCTAGGTTTAATATTCCCCTCACTTGAATTAATTAATTTTTAACACTTAGTCACTTTTATTTGAATTTTTCCTAACCATGTATTTTTATGTAGCACTATGAAAATATTTTATTGAAATTCAAAATGGATTTATTTATTTACACACACACACAATGCCCTTTATATCAAAGATTCATCATGGGATCCCAATTTTCCATTTTACTCCAATTTTAAAGGATTTATATTAATCTCTATTTAGTTATCTTCCTTTAGTATTCAATTTCAATAAGGATAAGTTACTAGGTTCAAGTTAAAAATTCAAGTTTCCTCAACTTCTACTGGTTCTCAAATAGTATTTTTGTAAAAATAGTGGAAAAATCACTTGGAAATCATTCAATTATAAAAAATTCAGAACCATTGGAATCCCTCAAAATGATAATTAAATTATCACCTAGGTACGCCACATTGAATTTCAATTTTCCTAACCTAAAAACACACAAAAATCTTATTTATTAACAAGGATAAGATCTTAAAATGATGCTAAAAGGGATGTATCTTTGAAAAATGGGGGTTTTTTATGTGTAAAACATTAAAACATGGTTAAAGAACATTTAATACCCCTCTCCCACACACTTAAAACCCAACATTGTCCCTAATATTTAATACTAATATTGAAGAACACTTTTATTCAAAATATGTATGAAATTTAGTAGTTCATATATTATTATATGGGTGATAAGAAAGTTTAAAAAATACATTTTACACACATCCAAACCAATTTTCAAAAGATTTTTAGAAAGTTTTATGCTTTTGGTTCTTATAAACAAACATAAGAATTATCAATTCATCTCAAATGAAAGTATAGTAAAAGATAGTGTGCATGGAAAGTATTATTTTGAATCCAATGGATTTTAAAGGGTGAAAGTTAGGGTTTAAAATATTTGGCTCAAATAGATTTTCAAAATTATAGATACCAATAAGCCAAACTCCCAAATAAGAAAACATATTCACAATTTTAAAAAAATTAGGGTAAATTCACCCACACTTGGTTTATAACATCATGCAGAATGAATGGGCGGAATTAAAATTTGTATAATTGGAAGTATTACTCCCTTGAATATGGAGCTTTTATCATTAGAGTTCATGTAAGACACTCCCCCTGTTATCTTGGAGAAAGATATATGGATAATCCAATTGAGTTCCTACAATATGAAACACAAATAAATATTAGTAATATAAATGTTAAGATCAAATAATTAGAAAACAAGGATTGTGTTAGGAAGTATTGATCAATGTGATATAGTGTGTAACTCCTCTTGGATATGAATAGGCACCACTTGGAGTCAACTACCTCATTATTTTTCCTATAAGAAAGATCAAGGATCAAATACATGCACTAATAAAATTAAAATGAAATGGAAAAATAAGAAGTATATTCTTGGTATATCCCCCCAAGGGGTTTTGTATTTAGAGTATTCATAACTAGACAACCTTTAGGTCAACCCCAATATTATGGTGGTTGTGTATTATTTTCTAAGAAACACTAAGTTCTCTTCCTTCCAATTTTATTGTTGTTTTAGTTGTATAGATTATGGATTTCCCATTGGTTTAAATTAAATCGGTCTTACTCCTCAACTGTTTAACTTTTTTGGATTAATGGAGAGGGAAAAATATGTAGGGGATCTTAATTATTTTGTTATCTTGAGGTGTGGTCTATATGAGGTGTGGAAACTGATCTCTAAGTTGTTAATTGTCTTCCAGTTTAGTCCAAAATAGTATTTATTCTTGGAAAACAAAAAATACATCATCTACTTCTTTAACCCAGGTGCACTTCTCCAACACCTCCTCTTATTCAGCTCCCAAACTAGTATTTTCAAAAGAAACTATAAGTTTATAAAGTTCATCCATATGTAAAAGTTTGATTCCTTAAAGGCTCTATAGGATATCACAAATGGTAACTGAATCTTAAATATATACATAGGGAGAAATTCAATCTAATTTAGTTGCAATGTACTCAAATTCAAATAATAATGCAACTTCTTCCATGAAATTAAAATCTCCCTATAACAATTCATATTGTTATTCTTCAAGGATAGAAAGTGATTATGGGAGTGTGATTGGGGAAAGAGTGAGGTAGCAAACCTTCTTAAGAATCTATTCAAAATATACCACCTCATTTATGGTTCCTTCCAAGGTAAAGGATAATATTTCATCAACTAGTTTATTCTATTGAGTCATTAAAAAATCATTAGAAATTTGAGAACACAAAACATCATTAAATAAAGTTCTAGAAACAAGATCTTCCAAATTATGTCATACTACCTTAGGTTCTTCTTGATCCATATCCTAAAATTCCTTAAAATAATCCTCAAAATATAAATCTTACATCTTTAGCCTTGAATCTAGGGGCATATCATGATAAAAAATAGGTAATTCCAACTTTTTCTTTCTTTTGTTTGTTTTATATTTTCTTCTAAATTACTTTACAGAAGGTTCTTCAGTGGGTTACTAAAGTTATTACATACTCTTTTGGTCCTATTAATATAGGTAGTTAGTTACAAGGAATTTTATAATTCTCTTACTACCTATAAAATTATTCTTTTTAGGTTCTTCACCCTCTTGATCCTTTTTAATTTTATTGAATTATTGTGAAAATATTTTCATTATTTGATGAGTAATATCCATTTTTTATTTGGTAAGATCTTGATCTTTCCCTTATTTTATCCAAAATTGAAATGTTTTAATATCATCATAAAGTTGTTTCACTTAGGATCACTCTAACAATGAAATTGAATTATAAAAATTAGTATCCATCACTTCTCAAAGAATAATAAGTAAATAAAATGTATAAAATCACCAAATCAAATGTTTTATCCCCATAAATGATTCCAAAATCTAGAAATTCCCCTTCCATAAGGGGAGGTTGAATATAAATTTATATTCTACCAAGATATAGAATAGTGGATAATCTTGGGGTCTCTCTCAAGGAAGATTTATCACTTGTCCTTGTGTTATTACTCATATCTTTTTATGTTGTTATATATTTGAAAGCATGAAATAAAAACATGAAAAAATAGTTATGAAAATAACATAGGTAGTGAGTGGAATGGAAATAGTGAATAGAAATTGGAAATAAAAAAAATTAAGAAAAATAAATTTATCAAGAAACAAACATCATATCTAGGTTGATCTAATCTTCAGCTACCTATCATGGATATCTTGAAGGATTGGATCATTTCAAAACCTCACTAAATTAATGATTGATCTCTTGATCCACACACCTCTCTCACACAAAAGGATAAACACTCGAACATAGAACCTCTTCTAGTGCATGATAGTTCTCCCAAAAATAAGGGAATCGCCCATTTAAACCTCTTCATCTAAGAATATCTTTATAGCTAATGTGATCCTAATGAGATCACCAATCACACATCTCCCCCCCCCCAGACACTCAGTTGAGTATAATAAGAAAATAAGGGGATAAATATGAAGGTTAAAAGAGTATAGAACACTTCCCTTGGGTGTTTGTGATCTCACATCACCACTTACACTATCATCTTCTTCCAAGAGAAAGGATGAATATGGTGATCAACATTAAATTTAGATCACTAGGTAGTATTGGAGCTTCACTCCCTAGAACTGGATTTGTGGCTTAACCCTTCATCTCTGAAGTTTGGAGGTTATAACACATGGATGATGAATAATGAACAATATAGTATTTAAAAATTGAAAATAGAGTTACAATGGAAAGAAATATAAGAGAATAAATATAATCATAGTTAGGTCTTATGAATCAAGAATTTAGGGTTTCATCCCATGTCTGGGAATAAGGAATATAGAGTGAAGAGATAATCCTGTTATTTGAAAACAAAAATAGAAAAGTAGTGACATCCTAAACTAACAGGAAGCAAAAAATCTATGTGGTGCACTCTTAGGTTTCCATTACTAGATTTTAATTAATTCATAGTAAAATCATCCAACCTCTTATAATGACATGCACTTCCCCTCCAATTTTATATGCCAAGTAGTGACCATGATCTCAATCTTGGATGTTTTCCATGTGCAAGATTAAAATGTTGTGATTGATGGAATCAAAAATTGATCATGTCTTCCATTTTTTCCCATGATCATCATTTTCTTCCTATTATCTTAACCAATTCAGTTAGGAAAACAGAAAATATATGTGAACCTTGAGTCAAGCATCTCCACTTTAGGAAATTAATTTCCCCATTTAAAATTTTAGGGCACCAATGAGATTAAAAATATTTTCCTGATCCTTTTCACAACCTTTTTCCTACTCACACAAACCCATTTTTTGGCACCTAATCTATTTCTTGGGCCTAGACATCACTGCTTGATGTCAAACACACATTATTTTATGTGTATTATTATATTAGAGGTGAGAGAATTAACCTTATTATCCTTTTTTAAGCTTAGGAAAAGTGAAAATCGTCATAAATTGTGGGGGTAATGTGGAATTGTGATTTCACTCTACTTAGAGTTTGACCAAGATTTGTGTGGTAAGTGTTGTAATGGAATGAGTGGATATTTCTAGTCTGGTGAATTTTTTTCCTAGATTTTTTATTAGCCTTCAATCATTATTTCCATTATTAACATTAAGATTAAGCTTAATATGGTATAGATAATTATTTAAGCTTATGAAACATATAATTTATCCAATTCTTGGATATTCATTAAGAACTTTAGAAATTTTGGACTCGTGATGGACTACTGGAAGAGCTCGGTTCATGCCTACCATTGAAGTAGAGGATCTATGATTGGGGATTCTGACAAGGTGGGGTTGAGATCTATTTTTTAAGGTATATTTGAGGTATAATATTGAGAACAATGTATACATCTATATTTGACAATGGGATCGGTGCATATGGAATAAACTTTGGCCTCAACATCTTTATATGTGTATAGGAAACACACACATTCACTGGCAACTTCAATTGGTACATCAGTGTCTGAAATTCATTTGATATTAAATATAAAACCAAGTTCAAAAATCTATAACTAAATTTTCTTCATGGTCGAGCTCCAATTTTCATCATTTTAACTCAACATCACCAATCATGGGTTTCAAGATATTAGTAGGTCCTATTTAAAATATTTTTTGTTTGGTTATTTATCTCAATCAGTGGAAATGAGTCATGTTTCAATCATTGACATCAAGATTATCTTGACATCTAAAGATCATAAAGCCTATTTGTTTTCTTCCTAGTCTTGGGTTTATGTTCATAGTGAAATCTGTCAAAATATTCCATAATAATCTTAGTTTAGTGAGATTCATCCATGATTCAAAACTTCTATCTCGATTGACTAAAACAGGTTCCGTGATTGAAAGCCTCTAATTTCAAGATTATGTTCTTCTAATATACATATTTCCTTGGGTAATCTTCTTGGAGAGTAAACTTGGGTTCTTCATTTCCCTATGGGTCGAGTTTGATCATCCTTGATTTTGATTTGGCTACCCAGGCTCATTAAATTCAATCAAGGTGACTTTTTCTTGTTCAGAATTATATGCTTAGATATTCTAGTGAACTCGATTCAACATGAATCATGGAAAGAGCTTGGTTGTTCTAACCTCGTGCAATATCAGTTTGGGCTCACTAGTCGACATCTACAAGAAATGATGGTAAGATTAAACCTTAATTCCATTTCACTCAAGCTTGAGATCTTACTCTATTTGGATTTCCCTTCTTATGGTAACTTGAGAATTCCTTGTGGTCACTTACCCAATAGGACTAGATCATGGTATGTTCCAGGATCACAGTAAATTGATGGAATGAGGGGAACATCCAGTTTGATATTATAGTTTATGGTAGGTTTATTTTTGGTGTTGTGGTTACTTTTCTTCTTCTTTATGGTTACTTGAAATTGTAATCATGTGGTCACTTGTGGACTGTCATTTTTTTTACAACATGTCCAGTTGAGGATGGAGGTGAGGTCACTTGGGAACTACAAAAATTATGGGCTTGCAGTCACCTCAAATTTTTATCTTTCGGTTGGTTAACTGACCACACATCCTTCATATAGTCAATTCTAGAATTTTCAATTTTTGGGTATGGTCACATGTCCAGAAATCAGTATAATGATCATGAGAGTGACATGAAGTCACACCTTTTTGTAGGTTTCCCTTGCATAATTTTTTTCCACACATCCTAAAAACAAAACATAGAATTCAGAATTCAGTGAAACTAAAATATTCAAATTAAAATTCAAGTTCATGAAAATCACTACATTTTAAAATATAAATAATTCTAGAAAATATTTTAAATTTAAAATATATAATTATAGAAAAATTAATCCAAAAAAACTGAAATTATCAAAAATTGTTTGAAAAAAATATTTCCATTGAAAATCAAGAAAAATGTTCCGAAAAAAATATGTTAAAAAAGAAACATGGAACTGTAATTTATAAATTCCAAAATTAAAAAACCACTCAAAATCATTAACACAAAATATAACTCAATGTAATAAAATTCAAAAAAACTCCCTCCAAAGTGTTGTTATTAAAATATATAGAAAATAAAATGAATAAAAATTAACCTAATAAGCAAAAAAATGAACATTTTTATTAATATTTATAGAAATGAAAAATTACACACTAAATTATATAATATTCAAAAATTCTCATTTTAAGTACACTTTCTCATCAAAATATCCATTTAATCAACAAAATAGATGTGGAAATATGCTTTAGAATAATACCACATTAGGTATATCTAGTATCAATTTTTAATAATTCGTTTATTGTTGGATTTTTTATATTTTGGGGAAATATAGTATTACTAAAATTTTGAAGATTTAATTTAATGATGTTAAAATATATTTTTAAGTGTTAAATTATCGAAATATGGTTTACCTCTCTTACTTTCTATACTATAAAAACTTGTATTAGATTTGATGATGATTTTTTCATTAACTAATGTATAAGAAAATATTTTAATGGTAAACAAAACTTATAAAAAAAATATTTTTAAAGTAACTTCCAACAAATAAAAACAATAGGATTGTTGAAAACGTGATTCAATTTTTTTTAAGTTAATTAAAAAATTATCATATTTTATGGCCATTGGAGAGAATTTTAATTGAGTATTATTATTATTTAATATATTTTATATAATATTTGGGAATATAATGACAAATTTTAAAATTATGTGAATGTTTTTTATAATTACAAGCAAGAATTTGTAGCTTCTATGAACATAGGTTGTCATTTGTTATGGAGTTTTGGTAGAGTATATTATGTGTTTTCATTGATGAACAATAAAATACTTTTAAAATAATAAATAAAAAATATGGCAATGATGGAATAAGTGATGAATCTTTTAAAGAATAGCTAAATATTTATTAACATAAATGATAAAAATATAAAAAATTATAAGGAGGTATTGTGCATATTTGAAAGAACCCCTGATTTTTTTAGTTTATTACTAGTAGAATTGATTATTTTACATAAATTAGGATAATTAATATAATATAAAATGAATAAGTACAAGAATAGTTGAATCATATGTGAATAAGTGGAGTTAAATTTGAACAATCTCTTTAAAGGTGACCAAATGGGAAACACGTGGATGGAAAAAGATTCAATGATTCTTAAAATTTTATTAGAATCATGTGTCCCTTAAATTAATAAATGTACCTACATGGAATTTAACAATGTATCAAATCTTTTTTACTGCTATAGTATTATCACATCTTTTGAAACCATTTTAATGTTTATTTTACTTGGATATTTTCTAGTATTATTTATACATGATACTCGATGCTAATAAATGATTTTAGGGATAACCTAAATCAAGAATATTATAAAAAATAATAATATAATAAAAATTATGTGATCGTTAACAATTTTATTTGATGGTATATGATAGTTATTAGTGATAGAGTAAGAGAAGGATGATTCCTTCCATTTGAAGAAGGAATATAAGAATATCATGTTATATTGTGACACTACCTAATTTAGTGCCCTTTTATTTATAATTATCATTCTTTATATATAGTAATTTTATATTTTATCTTATGGTTTTTCAATGGGTATTGATCTTAGACATGAAGATATAATGGATCTTTGATATTGCGAGTGAACTAACTCATAAATCATTAAAATAAAAAATAATAATCATGGTGTTATTAAATTCAACAATAGTGACTTTGTTTACATCGTGGGTATAGATACTAATTTTAATAAAAAAATCTTTTTAATTTGGTTATATTATATGTTTATTTTATTTTCTAAATTTTATTGTTCATTTTTTATACTTTCCAGTTCTTTCTAATCCCAAAATAAGATCTTAAGTGAGACTTTTGATAAAGGGGTGCGACTTTAAAAATAAAAGATAAGTTTTTTTAAGTTGAAATATTTAATAAAATATCATTATTTTTTTAAATCAAAAGTAAAAAAAATATATTAACTCATAATATTAAGTAAATCTAAATTCTCAGTATTTTTTCTATAAGAATAAAATCAATTCATGCAGGGTAAAATATTTTTTCCCCCAGAATATCTTTATCAATGATATTTGTATCATATATTTTCAGTTGGGAGTTGTTTTTTAAAAACAATAAATTATACTCATAATTATTTATTTATATAATCATAAGTCTATTTCAAACTTATAGGTATTTTTTAATGAACTATCATATTTAATATCTATATAGTTTTTTCAAATTATTCCAAATGATCATGGAATTTTAACATCGATTTTTTCAATTCTTTATCAAAATTATATTGAAGAAAAATAATTTTTATATATAATCATGAATATAAATTTGATTTACCTATTTTAATCATATTTTAAATATTTATAAAATTAAAATTAATATATTTCAATAATTTATTTATAAAATATAATGTTAAAAAAATTCAAACATTGTTAAATTTATGAATAAAAATATTTTTTAAAATAAAATAAAAATTTAAATGTAAAATATAGATTTTAATAATAATTAGTGAATAAACAATTACAAATTAAAAACTCATATAATAGTATAAAATTGAATAGAGAATTATATTAAAGAGAGTTATATAGATTAAAGGAGGAAAATATAATTGGTATAATTTTATTTCCTTTACTAAGAATGTGAAAGTACCTATTCATAGGCATAGTATAGTAAATTTATTTAATTAATGACATGTCATGACCCCCTCCCTCCAAATATTCCCCTAATGGGCTGGTAATTAATAAAGGGAGATAAAGAACCCCGATTCCCGCCTCTAGTAGGCCCCAGGGTGGTGACCAGCACCAAGGGTATACAATCTCACAATAATGTGAGGCATTTCCTTTTTTAAAGAAAACAAGATCGAGAGATAATATGGTCCATCCCAAAAAAACTCCAAGTACTATATATATAAAATAAAACCAAAATCCATCCTACATTCATGTTTAAAATACAATTTTTATGAATACAATGAAACTCCAAAGTAAATACCAAAAGCAAGGCTAAGCAGTGACACAGAAACTGTCACAATATTCAAGCTAGTAAGGTCCAGTAGGGTCCATGTAATCATCTTTGAAACTTAAAAATAGTTTTATATACATAGGGTGAGCACATAGGTATTATTAGTAGGAAAAACCAAAGTCTCTCATGAACAAGTAAGAGAATCATACTAATGATTCCGTGAAAAAATAGTATAACCCAACAACACCTAACAAGGTATACTAGCCATCTCAAACTCACTAAGGAACACTCACCAAGTAAACAAAGTTAAGTAAAGTAATATAGTAATCACATTGATGATTTGAGTACTCCACACCACTTCCCACTAATTTAGCCACTCTTGTCTAATGGAAAACATCCTCGAGCTCCCACCTCTTCTGAAAGAACCATGTCACAACCCATTCGCACACACTTGGGCCCCAAAAACTACCTATCATCCCATCACCTGGGCCCCAAGACACATCACATCCCACCCGCAAACACTTGGTTCACAGCCACATCACATCCTGCCCGCACACATCTAGGCCCTCACAAACCACACCACATCCTACCCATAGACACCTGGTCCACTAACCACATTATATCCTGAAAACACCTAGGAAAGCACAACTCATCTCATCCCAAAGACACCTGGGAAATCATAGCTCACCCACAAACACCTGGGCCCCACAAACCACAACCTACCTAAAGAATCTGAGGCTACCACCGCCTGGAAGAAGGAGTAGGGAAGAGCGGGTTGTCATCCATCTATCCTCCCACCAGATGTTTGGGAAAGACACCCTCCCCCATGACGATGGGGGTGTTTGGAACATAGTTATCAACTAGGGTGGGGTGTGTATGGAAATCAAAAAGGAAAATATATGTATATATAGATATAATACCAAACACTCATGCCCAACCTACAGGTTCTCAAACAAACAACTAGCTCACAATATTGTCAACTTCATTTCTGCCTCTAAATACATAACCACACAACAAGCCACAAAATCAATTCATACCCACATCCATTCAATTAACTAATTATCATTCCTTATTAAACTATTAATTTATTCATTCCATCTCTACCTAAGAAACTACTAGGAACCGCACATAATACATATAAAAAGGCACATGTAGGGAGAAGAACCATGGTAAATTAACCCACTTCACATAATCATTCTCACAACCGTACCACCACACAAACCAAACAAAACATATTCAGATTTAAAAATTCATATGTTCTTTAATTCCACTTTTTAACTTCTGGTATTATCATAGAAATAATATAATCCTATGGAATCCATTTATTTTATCCAAATATACATGGTTAATAGATTCCATGTATTTATTTAATGAGAAACATACAAACATGAATTATTAAACATTATTTGCACAACCAAGGACCCCCAACAGCCACAACTTTTAGTGGATGTATATCCCATACAATTCACAACATTGATCAAAATATCAATAAAATAGTATGATCATATGTCACTTTCCCTAGAACATATTTACTGATTTGAAACAGATTTGGTTTTCTTTATTTAATCCAGATTAAACTATAATCACAAAGAGACATTCGTACACCCAACCTGCATGATGTAAAATTGAGAGAGACAAAGGAAAACATACTTGGAAGAGGAGATGATCGGTACTTCGTAGTTGCACCAAATGTAGGGGTTTCACATGTAGTAGAAATATCCTCCAAGGAAAACACAGCCCAAAGGCTACAACACAATTTCACAACTCCTAAGGGGGGGAAGAAAGGTTTGGGGTGTATTGCATCAAGAGAAGGGGAAGCACACAAGGAAGAGAAGATCTCGACTTCAGAAAGGCTGGATCCTAAATCAATAGGAGAAACAGTTTTTAAAATCCATTAAAGGTGGATCTTGACCAAGACCATGCTGTTTGGAAGTCAAAGGAAGCCTCAGGTTTTTAGAATATAGATATGATCTGAAATGGATTCAAAAACCATTAAATATGGCATTAAACTCATTTTACGTCAAATAAAATGTTAAATGGTTGAAACTATAGGAATCTAGAAACATTGTTCATGACTCACCATTAGAATGACCTACTATTGGACGAGTCACTAACGGATGACTCGTCGTTGGATGACTCGCCACTGGATGAGCTACCGTTTGGTGAGCTACCATCATGGGTCACCATCATGAGTCACTGTCATGACTCACCATCACCAATCACCATCATGACCTACCATTGGAAAACCTAAAAAAACTGTAAATTTTTCAAAGTGTTGAAATAAGTCACTATGACCTCCCAAAACACTTCAACTGTAACGACCCAAACTTTTACTAATGAAAATTCATCTTGATTTGATTAAATATATTATTATGTAAGATGGTTATATAAAACATATACAATTCTTTGGTTTTATTTTTTTTAATTTTTAAAATATCATTAATAATTTTTACTGTTGCTAATATAGTCGTTGAACAGTGATCAATTGATTAGTATAAATATAGGGCTTTAACAAATCCAATTTACTCAGACAAAGGAAGCAATGTCCTTATCCAATAGAATTTCTCAAACGAAGCCCATTTTTTGGAGCTCATAAAGGAGGTGGTGTTACTAGGATTTTCTCTTGACCAAGCCCAAGTCGAGCTTCAACATGTTAAGCTCGAATGAAACCACCTATAGGAGGAGTGTAAGTTGATATAGATTACCACCCGATCAATGTTATCCAATCCACCCCAAGAGTAAGTCACCTTCGCACACCTTACTCTTAGGTCATATGCAGGTGTTATAAGGGTTTATGTATAAATACCCTAGCACTATGACTATATGAATTATTTTTGTATAGAATAAATAATATACATTCATTTTATTATTGTTACTTTATAAATAGTTTTTAAAGCACAAATAGTATTTTTTTAGTTAATATTCAATTAAGAAATCTATTTTGATGAATTAATGGATTTTTTAATTAAATAATATTTTAATAAAATGTTATTACTAAATTAATTTTTATTAAATATAAATGATCATATAATTTTTATGAATATGATTGTAATTTTTATTAAGGTTTGAAAGATGTTTTTGTCAAAACCCATGAATTTTTTATAAATGTTGGTTTTTATTTTAAAAGTAAAAATTAAAATATTTAGAAAATTATTTAGATAAAATGAATATTATTTTTGGAATAAGGATTTCGAAATTATCCAATGGTGAATTTTTAATAATTTTCAAAGACATTCGAATTTTTGGGTAAAAAATAAATACCGTTTAAATATATAATGTGTTTTATGACATCATAATGACCCAATAGTGATGTAATAAAATAATATAAATGTGATTTTCAGCCAATATATTTTTTACCTTTAAAATAATGTAATTTTAGGTTTGTTTGATTTATTTTACAAAGCTTTAGTGGACCCTCTAAGAGTCATAAAACATTTTAACTTTTTAAAATGATTTCCTTGAGAGTGTGACTCACATCCACATAAGAAAGCCTAATATCTTAATAATTTCGGCCATTTTCCTTATAAAATAATTTTTTACAATCCCCTTTGGAAAAAATTATGGCCAAAAACTATGGTTTGGTTTATGGTTTTGATTAGTTTAATGTGTAGTGTCCAAAACCTAAATAATAAATAATTCCCTCTCTTTTCCTATATAAACTCACCCAAGCTCCAACTTCTCTTCACTAAAAATCCTTAGAGCACATCCATAACATTCCCTCATCTCTCTAAAATCCTCCCAACATTCCCCATGTGTAACACCCCAAGCTTCCATGATATGCTTCTCTTTGAATAATATAATAGCTTGCGATGTACGCAACTTCAAGTTCTAGCACACCACGACCAATCAAACTATCCGTTTAAAAAATAGTTATGAATAGTAATACCCATTTTTTTAAATTTTATAAATTTTATTTTTTGAAATGGACTTAATTTTAGGATTTGGAATATCAAAATTATCTTAGTGTGAATTTTTGGTATTTTTCTGAAAACTTTCAATTTTTGATGAATAGTGAAAAACACTGCGTTATTGTTTAAAACCAATTTTTATTTAAATAATTATTATTTTTATTTAAATTTATTTTAAATTAAAAATAGATAAATAATACTTATATTAGTTCAATTTAATTCATTATAGTCATTTTATAATAAGATTAGATATATAAAATTTTATTGAACTATTTAACTCCTTTTACCCACCTTTTAGGCACATTTGCAAATTTTCATAAAATGTAATTTTACCACTTTTGTGAAAATTTAAAAAATATGAGAGACACAATTGACATAATTAATTAAAATTTAGTTCAATAGGATGAAAATAATTTTTTGTGAATAGTAACTTTTGAATTTTATTTACCACGGTTAAAAGTAAATAGGGTAATTAAAGGTAAAAATGATATTATAATCACCCTAACACATGTCCTAATTCTATTGGATAAGTGTATTTCGACAAAAATAAACCTTAGGAATAAAATATGATCCTTTTTTATCCACTTGGATTAGATTAGTACATTTATTATTATTTTATTTAAAGAAGAGTTAAAAGTGTTAAATTCAAATTTTAATAACTAAACCATTTTTAATATAAGGTTATAAATAAGATAAATTCAACTATAAATATTCATTAGAAATATAAAAATATTTCATACATAATTTTATTTTATTTATAATTTTTAGACATTAAATAATTTAATTTATTTATGACACAATGATGATGAGGTAATTACCTTATTAATGGAAGATTAAAATAATTGATATTATAAATATCCAAATAAATGTAAATTGAGACTTTTGATGCATTACACTAATTTTATAGGTTAATATAACATTTTAGGGTTGATTTAATGTTTTTTTAGAAGTAATCAAGTTTTTTGACTTTCACAAAAAACAAATACTAAATAGTGTCAAAATTGAAATAAATGAGTTTTTAAAAAAATTACTATATTATTAAATGATATAATATTCCTAAAAATATAAGGTTAGTATAAAGGACTTATATAATGATATATATGTCATTAATTAACCACTTTAATTTATCTTGGCATTTTATAGTAAGTTTATTAACCATGTAATATAAAAATACAAGAAGACATTGTAAAAGTTAAACTATTTAACTAAGAATTAAATCTATAAGATAATGTTAATATGGTGACCTAAACTTGTATAAAACCTACTGGTTGAGAATATTTTGACCCATAACCACTTTATCCTCAAAATAAATCTATTTAGAGCCATTATAAACCGAAAATTATTTTATAATAAAATAATATTTCAAGCTTTTCCTAAAGTGGCCCTCACCTCTCTTATAAAAGTGTACTTTCCCTTCTCTTAATTTCACACCTCCAAAACCATTTGGATCATACAAAACCTATTCAAATATCCTCCCAAATACCCTAACTTAAACCTAGAGGCCTTAATTTGATCATAAATCTAACCTAATGATCCTTTTTTATCAAATCAAAAGGAAGCACCCGAAGAATAGGTAATAATTTCATCACCTCTTTCAAAGTTCTTTTCTTATTCCATTTTCTCTTTATTTGTTGTTTCCATAGAAAAATAATAACTTTAGTACCTTCTAAATACTATGATTTTATTATAAATATGGTACAACCATATTCATTATTCTATCCATCCTATGAATGACAAAGTTACTATACGTGTGTACGTATAGTATATCGTCTCCACGTTGTGGTATAGTTTTTCATTCAACACTTCATTATTTGTATGGGTATAATAATGAGTATAATTAATGTAAATAATAAATATAACATGTTAATTATTCTTTATATACTATATACCATCCAATTACATACGATTTCACCATCAATATAATGATATTGTCACTCGTGCGTACGTACGGATTACCGTCTCCACGAACGCGATGAGATTCATTTCCCATCGTAACCATTCAAGAATAATTTTCATTTTATGATTTAAAATAATGTTTAAGAACTCAATATCATTCTATATATTAATTAAATACATCCTATTCATAACAAACATGACTTACGTAACAAAACATATAAAGGAAAATGAATCTGTTAACACCTGAAACAATGATACTACTGAAATATTATTAACAAAGCAATATTATAAGATCATATATGATATAATAATTATATATGTGGTTATTTTATAATTTAATAACAATGATTTAAATATTATAAAGGATTTTAACTTACCCTCAACTAAGTAAAATTACAAGTTAAGGGTTAATTTTACAATCTCTTTATTATTCGAGGTTGTTTTTATGAAAGTATATATTGGGACTTATTTATCATCCACATCCGTGTTTCTTAAAAATGTATTTCAAAACATTTTTAATATTTTATAGAATATGGGTTAAACTGATTTATAACCTTGTTTTAATTTTTATAAAATGTTTTTAAATGAATCTTTCCATCATTTTCCAAACAAGTTACTTTATGACATTTTTGAAAAATTAAGGTAAGAATGTTTTTTTAAACTTATATGGAGGGTGAAGATATTTTCTGCCATTATAACACCTTCAAAGCTTCCCTTATAAGATTATTAGAATATTTTCAAAATAAATGTTTTCTTTTATAAATATGTGATAGAAAGAGATATTTCTCTCAAATAGTTTTGATTTCATCTATGTCAACATCCTTTGATGAATTTTACACTTGTTTGAAGTTGATTTATTATGATAAAATCTTCTATATTGTATTGAAGGTTTTGTGATATGTTTGACTATATATGCGTTATTTTTATACCATTCATGGTTTATGGTTAAATTATTAACATTTTGTATTCTAGTTTTAATATGAATGTTTATGTTATGTTTCAACCTTTTCATATGAGGAATGCATTGGACTTAGTAAGTGATGGGTGGAGCCCGTTATATCTCCTCGATGCATTAGTAGGTCTCATGAGACAAACTAGTGTCATGGAACAAGGCCTTGACAAAATATTATTTGTAGTCTTGGCACGAGGCCTTGACTATGTGGTTATGATGTCTGGCATTATGCATTCCATCATTACAAAATTAGCTATTGATATTATATGTGATTAGACTAGTAGAATATAAATGTGAATAAGTAAATGAAATTATTTGATTTATCTTTTCCATATTATGCTGAAGTTTAAGTTTAAAAGGCTTGTGTCTTAGTCTTATACATTTCCTTAAATGTTTATTCTTATTTATGATAGTTTCTGTTATATTGTTATCCTTATTGAGCATCTGAGCTCACCCATTTCTTATGTTTTCTTTTTCTCGGGATGTGAAGAAGTATATTATGATTAACCTTCAGGGATAGGCCAAATGATATGAGTGTGTTCAAAGGGGACAAAATATTGTTTTTTTTATTTCATGGTTTAATGTAAAACTTATGTATGTATCTAGTACTTCTAGGTCTACTAAACTAATCAGTATTTTGAGACTTGATCTCTTGTGATAATTCCAATGTTATGTAATAATGCACCGACTATGGGTAACTAGGGTTAGGGCGTTATAGTTGGTATCAGAGGAAGTTTATTAAAAACCTTGGAAACTAGATTTAGAAAACTCTGATTAGAGAACATTACCCTAAGATAGACTTTGAGGATTAGTATAGAAGAACTTCGTATAATTTGGTAATGTAGAGATTTTGTGAATTTTAGAAGAAATACATCCATGTATGGATATGAGTAGGTAGAGGTATCTTTGGCACAGATGTATCTAGGGGTAAAACCTGAAAACACCGCTTTGATCTAGACTTGAACAGGAACTAGTGCATGACAACGGGCCTTACTGCACTCTTGGTTACAACACTCCTGGGGGATATGATTAGGATAATTCACATTTTATTTACAAACCTTTATGAAGGATTTATGAGTAAATAATTCCTCAAAGAAAACATTTTTTTATGATTATGGATTATATTCATAAACTGTTCAATTTATGTTAGGTATTTTACTAGTTTAGAATTATATACTGTGATTCATAAACTAATCTAGTGTATGCCATTATTTATAAACGGAACCTAATGGAAGGAATGGAAACTGTATCAATGCGCGTAATTCATGTAGGGATTTCCCTCCTACTCAAGATAATTATAGTGGATATGGTGATGCAACTAGTGTTGAACAGCTTATAACCATACTGGAACAACTCACTCAGGTTATTAATAATAACCTTACCCATATGGAGCACCCTAATCCACAACGTGTAGGATCAATGTTAGACAACTTCATGAAGAAATAACTTCCAACATTCAATGGGACTATAAATCCATTTGTAGATGACCAATGGATAAGTTCCTTAGAGAAAATATTTCATGCTTTGGGGAGTAGTGAAAGGGAAAAAGTTGTCATGGAAGTTTATCGCCTCACAGAAGATGCAGATCAATGGTGGTCATTAATTAAAAAAAAAGTAGGATGAAGAAGTATCAAATATGTAATGTAGGGAGTTTAAAGATATTTTCTTATAAAAATACTTTCCCCATGACTATTGAGCAGATATGGAAAGATAATTTCTGAGTCTAATGAAAAAATAGGATGAGAATGTCGCAATGTATGAGGCTAACTTTAAAAGGTTATCAAGGCATGTTGAATATTATATATGTAAACCAAGGAGTAATATTGATCGATTATTTTATGGGTTAAAACCATTTCTCTGTTAATAATTAGTCTCAAAATCCTTCTCATTGTATGAAGATATTATATCATGTATTATCAAGACGGAAAAGGAATTCTCTAAGTCTTACAACTTTAAAGAAAATCAAGAGAAGAATAGATCTATTGAACACTCTGGAAATGGAAATAAGGGGAAGAAGGTAAAAGTTAAATTTCTATCTTTCAGTAAATGTGGGAAGAAATACCCTAGTACTTTCTTGAAGGGAATGGGAGTCTGTTACAAGTTTAGAGAAAAGGGCCACCAAGCTTGTGATTACAAAGGGAAGAAAGAGGTTGTCAATGTTGAATGATTTAGTTATAAAGAAATGGGACATTATGCAAATGAATATCCTAATATTCAAGGAAACTTACCTTAGAAAATGCCAAGGGAGCAAGGCCAAGCTTATGCAATCACAACTGTAGAGGTTGAAGTTTTGAATGACATGGTGGAAGGTACATTAATCATTTCCTCAAGTTTAGAAAATGTTTTATTTAATTCTGGATCATTGCATTCTTTCATATCTTCCCAGTTTTCCAAGAAAATTAGATATTTCCAATTTGACTTAACAATGGATTTGTTAGTAAAAACTCCTACGAGAAGTTTCATTGCAGCAAAATTTTGTGAATCAGTTACCATTATGGCATATAAACATGCTTTATCTACCAATCTCGTCGCCATAACCATGATTGAATTTTATATAATCCTCGGTATGGATTGTCTTTTGGACCATGATACGAAGATTTATTGTAATAAGAAGGAGGTTGCAATTTTTGATGATGATAAGAAATACCTTATCTTTAGAGTAGAAACATCACCATATGATTATCATCTAGATCTACCCCCAATAGCTCTACTAAATTAAATTATTGGGTAGGAAGAGAGTTAAATAACTATGGGTGAGGAAAGGAATGTTCAAATAGAGGATATACCTACTGTGAATGAATATGTTGATGTGTTTCTAGAGGATTTACCTGGACATCCTTCAAAAAAAATTGAGTTTTCCATTGATTTAGTTCCTAGTTCATAGCCCATATCTAAGACCCCTTATAGAATGTTCATTGTGGAACTAGTGGAACTAAAGAAACAACTAGAGAAATTGAGTAATAAATAATTTATTCACCCTAGGGTTTCTCTATGGGGATCCCCTGTTATTTTTGTTAAGAATAAAGATAGATCTATGAGGTTGTGCATTGACTACAGGGATATTAATTCTATAATAATAAAGAACAAGTATCCCCTACCTGGCATTGATGATTTATTCAATCAACTTCATAGAGATCAATATTTTTTAAAATTGACCTTCGATCTGGATATCATCAGTTGTGTGTGAAGAAGGAATACATTCCAAAGATAGAATTTCATACCAAGTATGGGCATTACGAGTTTATAGTAATACCTTTTGGACTGACTAATGCACCCTCTGTCTTTATGGATCTAATGAATAGAGTTTTCAAGGAATATCTTGATGAATTTATAGTGGTATTTATTGATGATATCATGGTATAATCCAAAAGATACAAAGATCAAGAAAATCAGTTGCTCATTATTATAAATATTCTTAGAAGAAATGAATTATATGGGAAGTTTAGAAAGTGTGAATTATGGCTTCAAGAGATTTCTTTTCTTGGACATATTGTCTCTAAGTATGGAATCTCTATTAATCTTTCTAAGATAAGAGCAATACAAGAATAGACAGCACTGATGAGTATAACTGAGGTACGCAGTTTTATTGGTTTAGCATGTCATTATCGACATTTCATCTGGAATTTTTTCCGATTGGCTAACCCATTAACCAAGATCACATGTAAATGGGTTAAATTTTTTTGGAAAAAAGAGTGTGAAGAATGTTTTGAATAACTGAAGAGAATATTAGTCAATTCTCTTATCTTGACTCTACCATCAGGGAATGGCGTGTTTGTTATTTATAGTGATGCTTCAAAGAGAGTACTTGGTTGTGTCCTTATGCAGAATGATAGAGTTATTGCCTATTCATCATAGAAGCTAAAAATTCATGAAAAAAACTATTATACTCATGATATTGAGTTAGCATCTATAATATTTACTTTGAAGATATGGAGACAGTATCTCTATGGTGAAAAATGTGAGATATATACCGATCACAAGAGTTTGAAGTATATTTTCTCACAGAAAGAACTCAACATGAGGTAAAGACGATGGCCTGAACTACTCAAGGATTATTATTTCAATATACACTACCACCCGGGGAAGGCAAATAAGGTGGAAAATGCTTTGAGTAGAAAGGATCAGGGAGTTTTGAATAAGATGAGAGTTAAAAGGGATCCTATGTTCATAGATCTAGTAAATATGGATATGGGAATAATCATGGAAGGTGAAACAAAAATACTTTTTCAAATGGTTGCCAAACCATCTTTACTAGAAAGGATAAAAAGTTCTCATACTGATGATGAAGAGTTTCAAAAGAAAATTAAAACTGTGAATGATGGGAGATTGGTTGACTTCATATATGAAGATGGAATTTTGAAATTTGGGAGGAGTCTTTGTGTTCTCGATATACCTGATCTAAAAATGGAATTATTGGATGATTCTAATAGCTCTAATTTCTCTATACACCCTGGTAGAACTAATATGTATAGATATTTGAAGGAACATTTTTGGTGGGACAACATGAAGAGGGACATTGCTGATTATTTGTCAAGATGTATGGTTTTTCAATAGGTTAAGGCTGGAATACAACATCCTGGAGGAGTCATGCAACCTCTTCTCATACTTGAGTGGAAATGGGATGATATTACGATGGAATTTTTCATGGGGCTACCAAAGACTCCTAGAAGGAATGATGCAATATGGGTCATTGTTGATCGTCTTACCAAGTCTACACATTTTCTTGCTATAAGAGAAGATTTTCCACTTGAACATTTAGAAAGAATATATATTAATGAAGTTGTAAGACTTCATGGAGTACCCCTATTGATTTTTTCTAATTTTGATCCCCGTTTTACATCTAGATTCTAGAAAAGTCTTCAGAAATCCCTAGATACTAAACTTCATTTAAGCACTACCTACCACCCTCAAACAAATGGATAATTAGAATATACTATTCAAACCTTAGAAGACATGTTGATATCTTTCTCACTTGACTTTCAAGGTATGTGGGATCAATATTTACCTCTGGTAGAATTTTCCTATAACAATAGCTTTTATTCAAGTATTCAGATGGCACTATATGAAGCGTTATATGGAAAGATATTTCATGCACCAACTTTTTGGGATGATGTTGGTGAAAGAAAACTCATAGGCCTAGAACTTGTTGAGAAATCAATAGAAAAGGTTAAAATTATCCAAACCCACATCAAAGTAGCTCAAAGTAGGCAAAAGAGCTATGCCGATAACCGAAGGAAGGATTTGGAATTTCAAGTAGGAGATCATGTTTTCTTAAAGGTATCTTCATGGAAGTGTGTTATACAATTAGGTAAGAAGGTTAAATTAAGTCCTAGTTACATCGGGCCTTTTGAAATTCTAGAATGAATTGGAGTTGTAGCTTACCGTTTGGAAATTCCTCCAAGTCTCTCAAAAGTACATGATGTGTTCCACGTATCACTGTTGAGAAAATACATGCCTAACCCAACACATGTAATCACCTATGAAGAAATAGAACTGGAACTTGATCTGTCTTATTGTGAAGATCATGTCAATATTCTTGATACCATAGAACAAATATTGAGAAACTGGATGACTCGTCTGGTAAAAGTTCTATGGAGAAACCATAAGATAGAAGAGGCAACATGGGAAGCCGAGGAACTTATGATGAAGAACCACCCGAATATTTTTATGCAGCAATATTATAGAAATTTCAAGGACAAAATTATTTGAAGGAGAGAAGAATGCAACACCCCAAGATTCCATGGTATGTTTCTCTTTGAATAATACAATAGCTTTCATTGTATGCAACTTTGCGTTCTAGCACACCATGACCAATCAAACTAGCCGTTTAAAAAATAATTATGAATAGTAATACCCACTTTTTGACATTTTATAAATTTTATTTTTATAAATGGACTTTATTTTTAGATTCAGAATATCAAAATTATCTTGGGGTGAATTTTTTGTATTTTTTCTGAAAACTTTCAATTTTTGATGAATAGTGAAAAAAACTATGTTATTGTTTGAAACCAATTTTTATTTAAATAAATATTATTATTATTTTTATTTATTTTAAAGTCAAAATAGATACATAATACTTATATTAGTTCAATTTAATTCATTGGAGTCATTTTATAATAAGATTATATATAAAAAATTATTGAACTATTTAACGCCTTTTACACGCCTTCTAGCACATTTGAAAATTTGCATAAAACATAATTTTATCACTTCTGTGAATTGAGTTTCAAAAATATGAGAGACACAATTTAAATCAGTAAGTAAAATTTAGTTCAATAGGTTGAAAATAATTTTTGGTGAATAGTAACTTTTGAATTTTATTTACCACGGTTAAAAGTAAATAGGGTAATTAAAGGTAAAAATGATATTATAATTACCCTAACACATGTACTAATTATATTGTATAAGTATATTTCGACCAAAATAAACCTTATGAATAAAATGTTGTCCTTTTTGATCCACTTGGATTAGATTAGGATATTTATTATTATTTTATTTAAAGAAGAGTTAAAAAGTGTTAAATTCAATCTTTAATAACTAAACCATTTTTAATATAGTGTTATACATAAGATAAATTCGACTATAATTATTAATTAGAAATATAAAAATATTTCCTACATCATGGTATTTTATTTGTAATTTTTATACATTAAATAATTAAATTTATTTATGACATAATGATGATGCAGTAATTACCTCATTAATGAAAGATTAAAATAATTGATATTATAAATATCAAAATAAATTTAAATTGAGACTTTTGATACATTACACTAATTTTAAAGGTTAATATGAAATTTTAGGGTTGATTTAATGTATTTTTTCTTAAGTAATCAAGTTTTTTTTACTATCACAAAAACCAAATACTAAATAGTGTCAAAATTGACATAAATGAGTTTTTAAAACAAATAGTACATTATTAAATGATATAATATTCCTAAAAATATAAGGTTCAGCCAAAAGACTTATATAATTATATATATGTCATTAATTAACCACTTTAGGTTCACTTGGCATTTTATAGTAATTTTATTAACCATGTAATATAAAAATACAAGAAAACATTGTAAAAGTTAAACTATTTAACTAAGAATTAAATCTAAATGATAAGATTAATATCATGAACTAAACTTGTCTAAAACCTATTGGTTGAGAATATTTCGACCCATAACCACCTTATCCTCTAAATAAATCTATTTTGAGCCATTATAAACCAAAAATTATTTTATAATAAAATAATATTTCATGCTTTTCCTAAAGTGACCCTCACCTCTCTTATAAAAGGGTACTTCCCCTTCTCTTAATTTCACACCTCCAAAGCCATTTTTATCGACCAAAACCTACTCAAATATACTACCAACTACCCTAAATTCAACCTAGAGGCCTTACTTTGATCATAAATCCAACCTAAGGATCCCTTTTGATCAAATCAAAAGGAAGCACCTGAAAAGGAGGTAATAATTTCATCACCTCTTTCAAAGTTCATTTCTTCTTCCACTTCCTCTTTATTTGTTGTTTCCATAACAAAATAATAACTCAAATACCTTATAAATACTGTTATGTTATTATAAATATGGTATAAGCATATTCATTATTCTATCCATCCTATGAATGAAAAAGTTACCATACAAGCGTATGTATAGCTTGCCGTCTCCACGTCGTGGTATAGTTTGTTATTCAACACTTCATTATTTGTATGGGTATAATAATGAGTATAATTGATGTAAATAATAAATATAACATTTTAATTATTCTTTATATATGATATACCATCCAATTACATACAATTTCACCATCAATAGAATGATATTTTTGCTCATGCATAAGTCGGATTACCGTCTCCATGAACGCGATGAGATTCATTTACCATCGTAACCATTCAAGAATAATTTTCATTTTATGATTTAAAATAATGTTTAAGAACTTAATATCATTATGGATATGAATAAAATACATCCTATCCATAAAAAACATGACTTACATAACAAAACATATAAAGGAAAACGAATCAGTTAACACCTGAAAGAATGATACTACTGAAATATTATTAACAAAGAAATATTATAAGATCATATATGATATCATATTTATGTATATGGTTATTTTATAATTTAATAACAATTATTTAACTATTATACAGGAGTTTAATTTACCCTTGACTAAGGAAAATTACAAGGTAAGGTTTAATTTTACAATCTCTTTATTATCTGAGGTTGTTTTTACAAAAGTATCTACTGAGACTTCTTTATCATCCACATTCGTGTTTATTAAAAATGTATTTAAAAACATTTTTACTATTTCCTATAATATGGGTTAAAGTCATTTATACCCTTGTTTGAATTTTTATAAAAAAAATTAACGGAATCTTCCCTTTGTTTTCTAAACAAGGTACTTTATGACCTTTTCAAAAAATTAAGGTAAGAATGATTTTTTAACTTATAAGGTGGGTGTGGATATTTTCCGCCATTATAAAACCTTCAAATATTCTCTTACAAGCTTATAAGAATATTTTCAAATTAAATTTTTTCTTTTATAATTATGTGAATTTTAAATTATTTCAAAATAGAAAGATATATTTCTCTCAAATAGTTTTGATTTCATCTATGTCAACATCCTTTGATGGATTTTACACTTGTTTGAAGTTGATTTATTTTGATACAATCTTCTATATTGTATTGAATGTTTTTTGATATGTTTGAATGTGGATATGTTATTTTTATACCATTCATGGTTTATGGTTAAAATATTAACATTTCATATGCTAGTTTTAATACGAATGCTTATATTATGTTTCAACCTTTTCATATGAGAAATGCATTGGACTTAGTAAGTGATGGGTGGAGCCCACTATAGCTCCTCGATGAATCGGTAGGTCTCATGAGACAAACTAGTGTCTTGGCATAAGGCCTTGACAAAATATTATTTGTATTCTTGGCATGAGGCCTTGACTATGTGGTTATGATGTCCGGCATTATGCATTCCATCATTATGAAATCATCTATTGATATTACATGTGATTATTCGACTAGTATAATATCCATGTGAATAAGTAAATGGAATTATTTGATTTATCTTTGTCATATTATGATGAAGTTTAAGTTTAAAAGGCTTGTGTTTTAGTCTTATACATTTCCTTAAATGTTTATGCTTATTTATGATAGTTTATGCTATATTGTTATCCTTACTGAGCATTTGAGCTCACCCATTTCTTATGTTTTCTTTTTCCTAGGATGTGAAGAAGTATTTTATGATTAACCTACAGGGATGGGACAAATAATATGATTGTTTTCAAAGAGGACACAGTGTTTTTTTTATTTCTTGATGTAATATAAAACTTATGTATGTATCTAGTACTTCCAAGGCTACTAAACTAATCGGTATTTCGAGACTTGATATCTTGTGATAATGCCAATGTTATGTAATAATTCACCAAATTTGAGTAACTAGGGTTGTGGCATTACACCAAGCTTCCAATAATCCTCTCTCAAGCCCCTCCCAAGCCTTTGGGATCACACTTCCAAGTAAGGGATTTCTTCCTTTCTAATTTTTGTCCAAATTTCATTATGTTGTTATACCATTTTTTCAATTAAAAATGTTGTGTTATGATTTTATACCTCCCCCATACTTCTATCCTTATGTATGAATGATGATATACCTCTTTATCTCTCATTAATGCCTCCCATGTACACCCATTACCATACCGAAATTCTGTAAGGAATTTCTCTCTTACCATTTACATTCAAGCAATTGTTTTGTGTTATGAATCTAAATTCCATTACATATATTGGGATGTGTTTATATATGACCCTCTTACTGTAAATTTCATGTACATATTATGAGATATCACATTCTCTCTCATCAACCATTTTTATGAATTCTTATGTCATGCCATTATGCTGCCAAAATTACACCACGATTTTCCAAGCCAAGGTCATCGTGTAGTGAATACCATGACCATTTATATATCAAGGGTATTCACCTTTCTCCACATTTAATTATTGATTATAGAGTTTCATGTATGAATTCCACAATCCTTTATTGTGGAATAAATGATGGTGTTTAATGAATCCATGTTATATGATCCATGAGGCACACTTATGCATGAAAGGAAATGATTAAGAAGGGTGTGCCCTGATAGTGCTCCAATGCATTGGGTAAATATTAGTATCATGCTAATTCAATTGAAATTAGGGTTTAATCATTCTCCATGTTCAATTATCCTTGGATCATGCTAATACCATGTTAAATGTCAATGCCACATTTCTATGTTATGATAATCATGCTATATCATGCCTTTATGTTAATGTTTATATTATGCTCCATTGATATTCCTATTGCCTAACATGTAATTTATTTTTTCATGTTATTCCTTGTTTACTTAATTACTAGGATTTATAGATCACCCTTTTCTTACAAATGTCCTTAGTTTATCCCATGCAATTCTAAGTATGAAGGAATGTGTGTGGTAATGTAAAATAAGTTTTCAATAAAGATGTGTATTTCATGTTTTAAGTTGTTATGTAATTTTCCTAAGACACAAAGACACTATAACTCTCGATATTCTATGTTGTATCAAGTGAAGATTTTATGTAATAAATTATGTTTAAATGTGAAATAAAGAGTAGAGTTGTTATACCAACCATTGGATTTTCAAAAGGTGATGGACCATAGAGGTCTGGGAAATTTCATCAAATACCTCTAAAAATATTCTCACCCCTGAGAATTCAAAACCAAACCTAAAAGGAAATGAGGGGTCTGAAAAACCACCCTGTGAGATACCTCTCAAGTATCTCTCTATGTTTGAAACACCACTACCAACATCAAATTTCAACAATAAACCACCATGTGTTGTTCGAAAGTTGGATTGAAACCTTAGTATCCAAGAACACCCCCTCTGACATATTCTAACCCAACCGACTAGAAGAAACACCACACAAGAAAAACAACCATGACATCCCAAACACACAAAATAGGGAATTTCATTTTTCATGTCAAGATACTATCCGCTCTGGGTAGCACTTACTCACCTGCATGGGTTTAATTACATCACAGTTAATGCATCTTGATCAGAAATCTGATCCTCCCCTTTTCATATGTTAGTAATTATTCAAAAATTTCACCGCACACATGGCAACCTAAGGGAAAATAGCTTATTTCATAAAACAAAGTTCAAACCTTACATCACAAAGAAAGATAGAACAAGGAAATACTCAAAATAAATCTGGGTACTAGGCATGCATCTGTGTTTCTCATTCCCAAATACTCTCCTCCAGGCCACCATACCTCCACAACATGTGAACCATAGGAATGATCCACCCACACATCACCTTCTCCCGATAATCCTGGATATCTGATGGTTGCTCCACGTATGATGAATTGTCTTCGATATCCAACTCTCCCCAATCAATGACATTGGATTCATCGTGAAGAAACCAATGAAGTTGAGAGATGTGGAAGACGTTGTGGATCCTCTCCAGCTACGATGGCAGTGCCAACTGGTATACCACCTCACCAACTTTCCCCAACACCTTGAAGGGTCCAAAGAACCTAAGAGAAATCTTACTCCCCCTACCAAACCTCCATTACCCATGTCAGGGGGAAACCTTCAAGAAAACATGGTCCCCAACCTCAAACTATAAGTTCATTCTCCTATGATCGGCATATGAGTTTTTTTGGTCTTACGCCACTTTCATACTCTCATGAACAAGCTAAACCTTCTCGGTCATGCTCTGCACCACGTCTGGTCCAAGAATAGATATCTCCCTAACCTTCGTCCAGTACAATGGAGAATAAAATATTCTCCCATAAAACACCTCAAACAGATCCATACCAATAGAAGAGTGTTATATTTTATTATAAGAAAACTCCACCAAGGGAAGGTGTTGTACCTAAGATCCACCAAATCCCAAGATGCATGATTACAACATATCTTCTAGTGTCTGGATAGTCCGTTCTATCTACCCATCTGTCTGAGGGTTGAAGGAAGTGTTGAGGTGTAACTGAGTGAAAAAAATCATGCTAAAATTTCCTCCATACTCATAAGGTAAAATGTGTATCATGATTCAATAAAATGGATCTCAGAACTCCATAAACTCACACCACCTCATACACATACCTCTTTTCCAAGGAATCCACTATGCCTGAATCCTTGATCGCTAAGAAGTGAGCATATTTCATCAGTCGATCCACTAATACCCATATAGCATCACAACCTCCCTAATCTCTAGGTAACTCTGTGATTAAATACATTGAGATTTCATCCCATCTCTGCTCAATAATATCCAAGGGATGAAACAAACCACCAGGAACATAGTGTTAGGATTTTACCAGTTAAAAAATCAAACACCTCTCCAAAAACTCCACTACTGACCATTTCATCCCAAGACAGTAAAACTGCATCTTCAATCCATGGTACATTTTATAAATTCTTGGGTTTACCACTACAGGTGAGTTATAAAACTCATGAAGAGCTCCCTCATGAGTTTCTGCCAAAACAAAAAACCTCCCATGGAATAGAATTTGATTCTGACCATCTTATGAATATCCCTCTAGAGCATCATCATAGCCAAAAAGATCACACAACACCTTTACCTATGAGTCTCCCAACAGAGACTCCTCCACCTACTACATCATAGAAGACTGCACCATCATCTGAAACAAACAACCTATGCCGTTTTCCTCCCTTGAATCCAAGTGAAAGGCTGCCAACTCCTCCATTTCCTTCCAAGTGTCTATAGATTCCCAAACAAACTCATTCTATGACTTCCTGGTCAAATCATCAACCCCAACATTCCCCTTTCCCAAGGTATAGGAGATCTAAAAATCATAGTCCTGATGAAACTCCATCCACCTCCATTGTCGCAAGTTTAGATCTCACTGGGAAAAGATATACCTAAAACTCTTGTGATTTATGAAGACCACAAAGCACTCCTCAATGAGTTAATGTCACCAAAAATGTAGTGCAAAAACGTACACTCATGGGGACATAACTTCCTAGACCCATAAGAGATCATTTCTTGTTGCTGCATCAAGACGCATCCCAAGCCCATACGGGAAGCATCACAAAACACCCCAAACATCACTCTTTCCTCTAGCAACTGGAGAACTAGAGCACTGAACAAATTCCCCTTTACATAGTTGAATACTTCTTGTAACCACTCGTTCCACACAAAATCTTGGTCTTTTCTGGTTAGATATATCAACAAATCTTTAAATCAAGAGAAATCGGTTACAAAACTTCAATAATAGCCTGAAAGACCAAGAAAACTGAGAACCACTTCCACATTCTTAGGTGCTACCCAAGAAACAACTACTTCAACCTTCAACGGGTCTACTGACACACCCAGTTGAGACACCACGTGCCTGAGGAAATTCACCTCTCATGTCAAGAAATTTCACTTTGATAACTTTTCGTAGAGTTGGTGGCATCAAATAACCTTAAGGATGGTTCTGAGATGCTCATTGTGCTCCTCCTCTAACTTTGTGTAGATCAGGATATCATCAATGAACACAATGATGAAACAGTCTAGGAACTCATGGAAAATGGAGTTCATAAGCCCTATGAACATAGCTGGTGCATTCATAACACCGAATGGAATGACCATAAACGCGAAGTGACCATACCTGCATCTGAAAGCAGTCTTCAAGATATCTCCCTCCTTCACCCTAAACTGGTGATATGTAGACCAAAACTAGATTTTAGAAAACCAACTTTCCCCTATTAGCAGGTTGAATAGATTGTATATCCTTTGAAGAGGGTAATGGTTCTTGACCATCACCTGATTCAGCCTTTTGTATTCTATGTACAACCTCAGACCACCGTATACCTTCTTTGTGAACAACACTGAAGCACCCCAAAGTGACACACTAGGCTGGATAAATCCCTTATTCATCTGGTTATCAATCTGAATCCTTATATCCCGTAACTTGGAAGGTTCCATCTGATAAGGATCCATCGAAATCCGACAAGCACCGGGTTTTAAGTCTATAATGAACTCAACATCACATCAAGGGAGTAGAGTCACACCATCCTAGTGGAAAACATCCAAGAATTACTCAAATACCCTGGTAGCCTCTACCATCTCATCTTCCACTGATTCCATGTATAGATCATCCAAAAAAGAGATAAGGGACTCCACACACTGATTATCCACCTGAAAACTTTTTTTGCTAATGAAATCCACACACTGGCCATCCACATCTGAAAACATGACTCTTCTATAGAATCAGTCGATAATAGTGAATATAGAATACAACCATTCAATGACAAGAATGGAATCATATGGTTTCATCTATAGTAAGAAGATATCCCCACGGGACTGATGCAGCCTCATCATTAGTCTACATCCCCAGCACACATCAAACAAGATGGTCTGGCCTCTGACTGGAATACTCAACACCAGGGGAACATAAAGCCTCTCTAATTATATTCCTATAGGATGGGATAGAGCAGGTGAAAAAAAGGAGTGTGAAACTCTTGAATCAAACAAAGTGAAAGAAATGGTACTGAACAAACTGATCATACCTATGCCTATCTCTGGCCTTTTTGGAACTGCAACTTTTGTGGCTTGAAATTGACCACGACCAGCTCTTATGCCCATATACTGATGACCACCTCTACAACCATGCCCGATTCGAGGTCCCTAAGGAACACCCTGAGTTTGTCCTCTACCTACACCATCTTCCATTGGTAGAGCATGATCCTGTTATCCCTTCTTCTGAAACAACCTAGCTAGAAACTACTATTAAGGATAGCATTGAAAATGCCCACCTTTACCATAATAAGATTGAATGACCATTGGGAACTGGTTCTAAATATGGACACATAATCCAAAGATGAAACACATTTTTTCCAAGATCACAATAAAGGCACGAGGGATAGAAGGTCGAAATGGAAACTATTGAAGTTGATTCCCCACCAGTCAAAACATCAAAGGACCTAGTACATGAAACCTACTACTAGTAACCCTACCTCTTGAAGAACCCTGTTGGATCCCCTCTCATGGTATACCTCATCAGGAGTGAATCCTCTCAATCACTTCCACCTTCTTCGGAACCTCTAATTACATCAACAACGTAAAGGTAGTAACCATGTACTAGATAGAAGGATGAAGTGCCTCCTCTAGGGATCTCACATGATACTCCTCATCCAAAAAGAGATCCAGGGAAAAATGAAGGATATCTTTCAACTTTATCCCCAACTCTCATACCGAAATACCCCCTACTGGAGAGAGAGTAAATCATACCTCTTATCAGCCTTCATGGTTGATGAAAGGAATTTTTATTGGAACTCCTACTCAAAATAGACCCATAGAACGCCAGCCTCCTTCCACTCCCCCGAGTATAGCTTCCACTACTGATGCATAGCTCCTTGCATTTGGATCACTACGAAAAGAACCCAATACTCTGTCAGAGCTCGGATCAAACTAAAGGTGATCTCAAGATTCTCAATCCATATCTCTATCTCCATGTTTGAAACACTGCCCTCATACTTTCCCAATTTTTTTCACTAGAAAGCACATAATGTTCTCTGCCATTGGTCTTCCTCCACTAGATCAACCCTCTTCTAATCAACCAGATCAGACTTCTAAGCCTCAACTACCCAAGCCACATGTGGGTGACAACTGGGTCCCATAGCTGAAAAAGGTAAACAAGGAATTCTTAAGCCTGGGTAATATGGAATTTTATTTAAGATTCATTTTAACTCATTTAGTTATCCAATTAAAATTCCAAAAAAACCCAAATCAGACAAGAACATAATTCATTATGATGCATGTACCTTTCCTAGGTTATCTACCCTAAAAACGGTATAGCCTCACTTGGTCATTCAGTAGACCCGGAGTCCTTGCGTCAAATCACAGGGGGGAGGCTAAAATCCCATGTCCTGGAT
This sequence comes from Viscum album, assembly GCA_963277665.1. NCBI lineage: Eukaryota > Viridiplantae > Streptophyta > Magnoliopsida > Santalales > Viscaceae > Viscum > Viscum album. The sequence continues at coordinate 1,769,862,143 of OY728132.1, forward strand.
AGTCTTCCCTAACTTATGTCACACACCGAGGTCACCTTACACTGTTTCCCTACCAACCCATGCAATCCTCATTGTTCCTAACTCCAAACTCCATCCTATCTCTCAACCATCACCTTTGATACCATTATTTCATGACCCCCTCCCTCAAAAGATGCCCCTCCTGGGCTAGCAATGAAGAAAGAGAGATAATAATCACTAAGTCACGCCTCTAGTAGGCCTTAGGGTGGAGACCAGTACCAAGGGTGTGAAATATCACAAAAATGGGAGTCATTTCCCTTTTAAAAGAAAATAATATCAGGATATAAGATGGTTCATCCCAAAACAACTCCAAGTACTATGTATATAAAAGAAATCCAAAATCCATCCCACATGCATGTTTAAAATACAACTATTATGAATACAATGAAACTCCAAAGTAAATACCAAAATCAAGGATAAGTAGTGACATGGAAACTGTCCCAATTTCTGAGCTAGTAAGGTCCATCATGGTCCATTTAATCCTCCTGGAAACCTAAAAATAGTTTTATATACGTAGAGTGAGAACACAAGTATACTTGTTAGGAAAAACCAAAGTCACTCATGCATAAGTGAGAGAAACATACTAATTATCTTGTGAGAAAATAGCAGAACCCAACGGCACCTAACAAGGTATACTAGTCATACCAACCTCACCAAGGCACACTCACCAAGTAACTCGATTCAAATCAAGTCAAGTAATTTGGTATGGTGTCTATAGTCAAAGTGGAAATTGGTACATAATATAAAAAATAATATTAATTACATAATAATTATTATTATACATCAATTATACATTTAAATCCATCCATTAAATATGGATATGAAAAATGAACTTTGTTACAATCATGGAGATGGAAAGTCGTACATATGCATGAGTAACGTTTTCATTTTTAAATGATCATTATAGAAAGAAGTTTAATATTATTTTAACTTTATAGAATGATCATAATATCATTAATATAATATTAATAATATAAATATATTTATATATATCATTTATGTGATGTGGTGATGAAAAATTAATCACATCACTTCATGGAGGTGATAGTCCACATGTACACATGAACAACGTTATCATTTTTTAGTACATAGAATGGTGAGAAGATAAATGATATATTATATTTAAATAAATATAAATTTTTCCTAAATATAACATATAAACATTAATTCCATCATTATAACCAATATTGAGAGACGGTGATGGAAAATGAATTAAATTGGTTCGTGAGGCAGTAGTTTGTCGTACACACGGACGGTGAATTATTTTATCATTTGATGGAAGTGGAGATGGATATAGGTCATGATACAAAAATAATAACATCTCAGTATATTTATTATACTGGAGTTATTATTTCAAAATGGTTTAATAATATTTTAATGAATTTTAATAAGAAAAAAAAATAGAAATTCATAATTAAAAACGATACATTTTCTTCAGAAAATCTCCTTTTATTAACACCTTATTACCACTAAGGGTGGTGTTCTATCTAAACTCAAAGATATAGAACATGGTTAGGGATTTGGGTAGATATTTTTTGAACTAAATAGGTTTTTAATTGTGAATAGAAGATAATAAGATATGCCCTTTTATAATAGACGGGATGGGTACTCTTGGAATTTTTCAAAATATTGAATTAATATAAATTAATTTTCTATTAAAAATGTATTCAAACTGATTTATTTCAAATATAAGATGATTATGGGTCAAAATAACTTCATAAAATGAAAATTATATAAGTTTTGACTATTTTTTAATCCTTATCATTTGGATTTAACCTTTATTTAACCCTTTTAACTCTTACTGTGAAGACTAGGATTTTTTACTCTTTAAGGGTTAATATAGTTACTATAAAATGTAAAATGAAATATAAATGAATCATTGATGAAATTTTAAATATTATCAAAATAATTTGGTATAATTTTATAATTTTATAATTTTTATATCATTTAATAAAATATCATTTATTTTAAAATACCATTAATGTCAATTTTGACTCTATTCATTACTTTACTTTTTAAAATATCATAAAAATAAGATAAATTTAAAAAAAATGTTATAAAACATCACTAATATGTAATATTAATCTATAAAATTATTTTATTACATTATTTATCACAAATTATATTTATTTTAATATATTTAATATCATTTATTTGATATTTTTATTAATTAAACAATTATTGCATCATTATTGTGTTGGAATTTAAGCTAATTATTTTATCACTTAAAATTTATAAATAAATTACCATGATGTAGATAAATATTTTATATTTAAAATGACTATTTATATTTTAATATAACTTCTAAATAACCCTATATTAAAAAAAATATATTTATTAAAACATAAGTATGACATCTTTGACTTTTCTTTAAAATAAAATACTATAAAGAGATTAAATTCATAAAAGTGGATCCAAGAGGTCATAATATCTATAACAGTGTGATTTTTTTAGAAAATCACTCATATAATAAAAATATTACAAGGGTTGGGGTAATTTTATAATATTTATAATATTATTTTTACCCTTAATTACTTGATTTACCCTCAACTGTGGTAATAAAAATTACTAAAGTTACTATTCATATTGCCTAAAAATAAAAGGGACTTATTTAATATATTCAGACCTTATGATTCCAAATATTTAATACATATTTAAAAATTTAAAACATATAATTTTTTAAAATTAATTTAAAATTAATCTCTTTGACGGAATGAGAAAACGGGTTTTTAATGTGAAAATGTTCAAAATATTGAAATGTTTTTATATCCAAATTCAATGTAAAATTGATTCCAATTACCTAAATTATTTTAAATTATAAAAAAATTATCTAATTATACTTTAAAATCAATTAAAAATATAATTTAACACTATAAATTATTTAGATGAAAAAGTTGTTTTCAATTAAAATTCAGTATTCTTTACTATTCATCAAAACATGAAACTTATCAAAAAATAACAAAAATTAAAACAAAGTGAATATTTATATTAAAATTTAAAAAATGAAGTTTATTTTTTTGAATATAATTTATAAAATTGTCAAAAACTAGATTTAAAATAAGTGTTCAATCAAAAGGTGTCAAAACTGTCTTTGTAGAAAAATACATCTTTTATAAGTAAAATTGAATTTTTTTTTTTTTTCTTATATAATGTATATAAAATATGTAGGATTAATGTTAAAAATTATATTTAATATATTATATAAATTTAATTAATATAATCCAACAATATTGGTTTTTTTATTTAATGGTATAAAACACACTTGTGCACGATTAAATAGTTTTTTAGAAAATATTTCCTTTATTTTCAAAAGGGTTTTATTTTCATTTATAATTAATTAGTCACCAATTAATTATTTTTATATACATGTGTGAACAATATTTTCATAATTTAGTTAATCCTATTCTTTCCCACCATTCTAATGGATAGGTTATAACAGTAACATTTAAATAATAATATTTTGTTTGTTTAAGTTTCATGTGGTGTATAATATATGCTATCTAACATAGTGTTTCCTTTTAAAATATCATGATGTTACATTCTCTCCCACCTCCTTTAATAAATTTTTTCCTCCCAATTTGAACTTAGTATTGGTAACCATGGTTTGACTATTCAAAATACCTTTTTTAAAAACCCACATCAGAACAAGGATTAATAAAACTTCCATTTTAAAATAAATAAAGGTAAGTAAAAAGGTCACCTCATATAACACATAATAGGGTTTCATTTAGGAAAATATATACATGGAAGAGAAAACTAATTATCACATTCTGATGGAGAGTGGTAGAGAACATGGTCTTTATAAAGTTAACCATCACAAAACCATAAATTTGTGATGGGTTAAAAGGTCATTGATTTCTTAGTAAGAAAAGTAAATGGATAATATTTTTTTCAATATACTTTTAATATAGTTGAGGAATTATTTTAATTCCTGGACTAAGAACATAAGGAAATATACTTACTTGATAAGTATAGTTTCATTATTTAATCAATTTACACCATAAACTCATCTTTTTTGCCAAATGATGAGTATTAAAGAAGAACTTTTTTCATGCCTAAAGCATTAGAATCAAATTTTATAGATCACAAAATCTATAAAAGGATAAAAATATATTCCTCTTATCTTTATATATTAACCAAAACCAAAATGGTTAGTACAAGATAAGATAGTTCTCTAAAAAGAATAGACCTTTATATGATGAAAAACTAATTTAATCTCCCAAAATTCAATAGTAATACCCAAACTTCAACACAGACCATTCAAAAAATAACTATCCTTAAAATTCCTCAAAAATATTATAGACTAATATTGAAACCCAAAATTCATAATTATTTGATCACATAGTCTTCCAATACAAATTTTAACATTTATCTCCAAATGACATTAATGACTCTTAAAGTCTCACTCCATAATGTATATACCAAAATCATGTAATCTAAAAGTTATGCTAGTAATTTATATAAATCACCATAAATCCATAATAAAATCATATTTTCCTTTAAAATATAATTAAACCTTTATTCCTCAAAAAAAATCCCATAATATTCTATTTATCTTGATCATATAAGGTTCCAAAAATAGTGGACCTCTTCTGAAATAACATTAATCATTTAATCACAAAATTATTTTCCAATCCCATGGACATACCTTTATCCTTAATATATATTAAAAAAAGCATACTACCTAGGATATTACGTAGGCTAGTGGTAGGTGATGTACCCTTATCTCCCTTTGGTGGTGGGTTTAATTCATACGGCCTTACCGGACACGACGGGTTGTCACCGAACCTGTAAGTTTTCATTTTTTTTCTAAATTGATAATTCTTATAACATTTGTAGAAATATGAGAAAAATCCTAAAAAATAACCTTAATATGTTTTAACCTCAAATTTTATCTCATACCTTTCATTTTTCATCCCAAAATGTAATAACCCAAAATTACCTCAAAAGGAATGTCTCCAAAAATATCATTAGTCGCCTTAAAATTTCATAACTTAAATCCTAAAAATGGATTCCTAATACATTGATCTTATGATCAACCTTATAATTATAAACCCATTATGGAATCCCTAACTCTTAATATTACCTCACTTGAAGATATCCTAATCTCTAAAGTTGTCTAAACCATAATTTGATACCAACTATAAGGACCTGACCTTAAACATTACATATTATAGTGTTTTTGAACTGGAATTCACATTTGCGGATCTTTTTAGTTTATAGTTTTATAGAACTGGTAAAAACTCTTAAAAATTAAAGTCATATGTTACAAGTGGACACTTATACTTAGTATCCATTTTTTCACTAAAGGAAACCCTTTAAAAATAAAACATGTTTTCTTTTTTAGGTTACATCTTCACAATTTTTATCTTGATATCATCCTTTTCCCTAATCTTCCTTAAAACCTATGAAAAAAATTAAAAAAAATTATGATCACAAAAGCTTAGTAAGGAACATAAGATAAAGGAAACGGTTAGTCCAGTAAAAACATGAAAATGCATTAGAACCCTTTTCTTAAAACTTATTAGAAAGTATAGAAAAATCACATAGGTGCCTTGAGACATCATTTCCATTTCACTCTTACATTAAACCTTAAAAATGAAATAATCATATGGTCGGCTTCTATCTCTGGAGTACCTAATTCATTTTAGAGCTATAATGGGGCTCACCCTTCATAAAATCTATATTGGGCTCACCCATTTTCATGAGCTATAATAGGATAAACCCTTAGTATAAGCTATATTAGGCTCACCCATGATCTATAATGGGGATAAACCCTTCATATATTATTTAAAATTACCAAATAATGAATAAAATCCTTGAAAACTCTTTTAAATCCCTGTATAAAACACTTTTGGATATCAAAATACCCTTTTCTTGTAAAAATCACTTTTAAAATCTAAAAACAGTGCACATAATAATGAAACCATTTTATTTGAAAATAACTATAAAAATTTATTAATTAAAAAATTAAATAATTAAAGAATCGTGAAATCTATAAATTCTATTCATGTTGTATATGTTAAAAATAAACATTTATTTTGACCTTTGTAAAAGTGATTAAAGAGAAATTTTAAAAGAGGATTTTTTAAAAGAAATCCCTTTACATACAACCTTAAAAGGATTCCTTTTTTAAAACATTTGAGAGAAATTATAAATTTACTATTTTAAAAGATTAATTTCCATATAAATAAATTTATAAAAACTATTTTTAAAACATTGAAATGAGAGAGAAAGATTATAAGAATAAATCTTTAAAATATTTAAAATGTTGTTTTAGTTAAAGTGTATCTTACCTTGAGTCTAACTCATCACATAAAATATTTATATTTATGAATATTAAACTTAATTTAATTATTTACTTTATTAATAATATTTTTAATGTTTATTATTATTTTCATATCACTTATTATTATTTTATAAAAATTACTTAATTATTTAAGTTCATGTCGGATGTTTTGATGATATTCGATACTTGAGTCCAAAATGACTTTGGTATGATAACTATAGTCAAAGTGGTCATTTTTTCATCATATATAGAATAATATTAATAACATAATAATTATTATTATACATCAATTAAAATTTTAAATCCATCTATTAAATATGTATATTAAAAATTAACTATGTTACAATCATGAAGATGGTAAGTCTACGTATGCATGAGTAAAGTTTTCATTTTTCAATGATCATTATGGAAAGAAGGTTAAAAAAAATTTATCTTTAAATAATGATAATAATATAATTAATATCATATTAATAATTTAAATATATTTATATATATCATTAATGTGATGTGGTGATGAAAAATGAATCACACCGCTTCGTGGAGGTGATAGTTCACACGTATGAACGACGTTATCATTATTCAATACATGGAATGGTAAAAATATAAATGATATATTATATTTATAGAAATATAAATTTGTCATTAATATCATATATAAACATTAATTTCACCATTATAACCAATATTTATGGATAGTTATGGAAAATTAATTACATCAGTTTGCGAGGTGGTAGTCTGCCATACACACGGATGATGAATTTTTTTCCCATTTGATGGAAGTGGAGATGGATATGGGTCATGAAAAAAACATAATAAAATATCATTATATTTAAGATAAATGATTTATTATTTCATCATGGTTTAATAATATTTTAATTAAGTGTAAGAATAAAAAAAATAGAAACACTTAATTAAAAATGATACCTTTTCTTCGGACAATCTTCTTTTCTTAACACCTTATGACCACTAAGGGTGGTGTTATGCCTAAAATAAGAGATATAGAATGTGGGGATGGATTATAGGAAGGTATTTGGGTAGATATTTGATAAACTAAATATGTTAAGTGTGAAGAGAATATAATAATATATTCCATTTATTAGAGAGGGGAGGGGCACTCTTGGAATTTCTCAAAATATTAAATTAATATAAATTAATTTTCTATTAAAAATGGATCCAAACTGGTTTATTTAAAATATAGGATGATTATGGGTTAAAATACCTTTATAAAATGATAATTATATAAGTGTTCACTATTTTTTAATTCTTATCTTTTGGCTTTAACCCTTATTTAACTCTTTTAACTCTTATCTTGACAACTTGGGTTTTTTACTCTTTAAGGGTTAATATAGTTATTATAAAATACCAAATGAACCATAAATTAATAATTGATGATATTTTTAACTTTATAAAAATAATTATAGCCAAATTTAAGATTTTTTTAAATTTTATATCATTTAATAAAATATTATTTATTTTAAAATATCAATAATGTCAATTTTGATGCTAATCATTACTTGACTTTTTAAAAATATCATAACAACAAGATAAATTCAAACCAATTATTATAAAACATAACTAACATGTAAAATTAATCTATAAAATTATTGGATGATATTAATTATCTCAAGTTATATTTATTTTAATATTTTTAATATCATTTATTTGATATTTCTATTAATTAAACAATTACTACATCATCATTGTGTCAGTATTTAAGGTAATTATTTTTTCACTTAAAATTTATAAATAAATTACCATGATGTAGATAAATTATTTAGATTGTAAATAACTATTTATAGTTAAAAATATCTTTTAAATAACCCTATATTAAAAATGTTATAATTATTAAAACATAGGTATGACATCTTTTACTTTTCTTTAAAATAAAATACTATAAAGGGGTAGTTGGGGTTTGGATTAGTGGTAAGCATCCCATAATACTACATCAAGGGTGGGGGTTTAAAACTAATTGGGAATATGCATTGTATCAGCATTGTAGTTGTACCGTAGTAGAATTGTAGCAGCGACGGAACTATAGCACTGGCAGCACTGTATCAGTGGTGTGCATTGTAACAGGTACGGTACCAGTAGCGGGCACTATAGGAGGCATTATAGAAGCCAGGGTATTGTATCTTTACTATTCACTAAAGGGACTTCGGGATAAAAATATGGTCCTTTAAGAACTTGTAATGGGATTTAATGGCCACGGGGCCTATGGGATATATAATGGGTCTCCTCTATCCAATAAAAAAAGTGGTTCTTTCCTTTGTTTCAATAATAAAGATGCTTTGGCCCCAACTTTTTAAAAAAAATACTATAAAGGGATTAAAGTCATCTAAGTGGCTCCAAGAGGTAATAAAATCGGCCCAAGGATGATTTTGGTCAATAATCACTCATCCAATAAAATTATGACAAGTTTTATAGTAATTTTCTAATATTTATAATATTATTTTTAAACTTAATTACCTGATTTACCCTTAACTGTGGTAATAAAAATTACTAAAGTTACTATTCATATTTTCCAAAAAAATGGACTTATTTAATAAATTCTTACTTTATGATTCCAAATATGAAATCCATTTTTCAAAATTCAAAACACATAATTGGATAAAATTAACTTAAAATCAATCTCATTGACGAAATGAGAAAACAAATTTTTAAAATGAAAACGTTCAAAATATTGAAATGTTTTTATATCCAAATTTGATGTGAGATTGATTCCAATGAACTAAATAAAATTAAATGATATAAAATTTATCTAATTATACTTTAAAAATAATTAAAAATATAATTTAACACTATGAATTATTTATATGAAAAAGTTTTTTTCAATTAAAATTTGGTATTTTTCACTACTCATCAAAACATAAAACTTATCATAAAAATGCCAAAAATTCAACCAAATTAAATTTTGATATTAATATTTCAAAAATGAAATTTATTTTGTGAAATATAATTTATAAAAGTTTTAAAAAATAGATTCAAAACAAGTGGACCATCAAAATGTGGTAAAACTACCTTTTTAGAAAAATGCATCTTTTATGAGTAAAATTGGATTTGTTCTTATATGGTGTCTAGAAAAAAATAGGATGAATGTTAAATATTAGATTGAATATATTATATATAAATTAATTAATATAATCCAATAATATTTATTTTTTTATTTATTGGTATAAAACACACTTGTGCATGATTAAATAGTTTTTCAGAAAAAGATTTCCTTTTATTTTCAAAAGGGTTTTACTTTCATTTATAATTAATTAGCCACAAAAGAATTCATTATATATAAATGTTTAAACCATATTTTGATAATTTAGTTAATACTATTAATTATTCTCATTTTAATGGCTAGGTTATAATGGTAACATTTAAATAATAATATTTAGTTGTCTGTTTAAGCTTGATTTGGTGTATCATGTATGCTATCTAATATAGTGTTTTATTTTAAAATCTCAGAATGTTACAAATATATCTTGAGTATCACATGTGAATATATTATCCTATATGTTTCCATGGAAATTTTATGTCTTTGGAGTTTTATAGTATGACTCTGGTGGATTGGAAAATAGTTTTTCACCTTGAAAACCTATCTATGGTGAGCTTTGATACTGACCTCGATCTTGCAAAATAAATGTATATAATATTATTATTATAGTGAAGTAATCATTCATTGGTAAAGATATATTGGTCATGTAATATTTATGTTATTTTGTTTTGTTTTTTTTAATATTTTTTGATATATAAATGGTTTTATGTGTTTCATAGGGTTTGTCTAATGGGTAGAATATTTTAACTCTTCAAAACAAATTTAATAAATGCTTATCGATTTAACAAGATTTTTAGCTCTGATGGTTTCCCATTTTAATTCATTCGGTTTTTGTTTTTTTATGTTCATTCCTTTTATTTTTCATATTATATAAGATTTATTATTGTTTTACTTTCTTTCACATAGTTCTTTCAACTGAAGAACATAAATATTGGTTTCCTTAATCTTTTGTTTCATTTTCTTTATTTTTTTATGATTGATATATCCATTGAATCATTTTGATTTCATATCACACATTTTTATTTATACAAAAAAAACATATTAATTGGGTATTGTAACACTTACATTATCTGGTATGAATTTTTGGATCCATATTCTCACAACACAAAAATTGATATCAAAGACACTCTTTATAACAATTATGGATTCTTTAAAGTTAAAAATTGAAAATTTCAATAGAGATAATGATTTTAAACTCTAAAAAATTAAAATATATACTTTATTATTTTAATATGGGATTATTAATCTCATTTATATAGATAAATGGAATATTGCCACTTCGAATCCTAAAGGTTAGAGTTTTACCTCTTATATTGATATGTCTTTTAATACTCATGAAAAAACTCATTATATTTTTTTGTTAGGAGATAAAATGTTGGATGTGGTAGCTAAATAGACCACCATTACTACTATATATATTAAATTAGAAAATTAATACATTAATAAATAATTTTTTGGTTTATATATAGGATATTTAAATTATATACATTTAAAATTTTATCAAGGAATATATTCTTGACTCGCATTGAGTAGTTTGAAAAAATCACATTAAACCTTGCCAATATTATTGTGAAACATATATTCAAGTTCAATACATAATTATATTATTCACTTTTTATAGTTCATATAGTACATTTAGGGAGACCATGGAGTATGGTAATGAATTTTTTTTCCTAGAGAAAGTAAAATTATTATTTTTTTTCTATGGAATAATAATTGAAAACGGGGTTAAATATAATGTATAGGGTCTTAATATTAGAGGTATAAGTAATAAAATGGTAATAGGAAGGATAAAAAGCAAAATAAAATAAGTAGGTATATGTTTATGTTTATGTATAAGAGTAGGGTTATAAATTTTTATCAATGTAAGCAACCATACCATATTAAAAGAAATTGCCTCAAGAAAAAAATTGTTTTTATAATTTTAAATAGGGGGGTTAGTGGCTGAAAATGGGCATGGTAGTACTTAACTTATGAATATATTTATTGAATATATAGGTTAAGAGTAGGTTATATACTTGAGTTATTCATTTCACATGGTTTCTAAGATATGTTATTTCACTACAACAAAATCAACATATAGCGGTGGGTTTTTTTGTTTAAAAGTGGTTTAAACCACCGTAATATAGTTTTGCGATGGTTTCCAAAAACCACAGATAAAGTTGGAATCAGTAGTAAACTCGCGTCGGTTCCATCCATTTAGTGGAATTTTTTGGGAACCATCAAAAAACATTTGTTTAGCGGTGGTTTTTTGGGTTTTAGTGGTGGTTTATCTTCCCAAAAAATGACTAAAGGATGGCGGTGGTTTGAACCACCACTATATTTATGCATTTTTTGGGAAGTAAAACCACCACTAAAACCCCAAAAACCATCTCTAAACAAAAAAAACAATCTGAAATAGATGTGGTTAAACCACCTCTAAACAATCATTTGTTATATATAGCAGTGGTTTAAATCGTTGCTATATATGGATTTAAAAAAACAGATGATGTCTCTATAGCCCCAAAACATCCAAACAAAAACAGCCAAACAAAAATATATATCCAACTATAAAACATCAATATATCCAACTATAACACATCTATGATTTTATGATGTACCACATTAATAACATTAAGTATCTAAAGTATTATGGGAAATCCAGTGTAAAAGGCCCTCAGAAATCACCCCCACAACTGAAAATAAAAATGAAACAATCAAAAATCACATTGATTGGTATTCCAAATTCACTAATCCATGTACCATCCCAATGAAATCTTCTTGAAACCCTCTCCATCTCCATCTTCACTTCTTTCTACTGGAACCTGCGTAACAATTATGTTGAAAATTAAACAGTGTTATATATTTAAATTTAAACTTAAAACTAATAAAAGTTTTTGTACTAAATGATTTTGAAGTTATGGGATTTACCTTCTCACTACCATCCATCAATTCAATATAACCAGGGACCCCATAGCAGTAAAATGGGATAACTATCTTCAGTCTGTTCAGATTCCAGACATCTGAATTGTTTATATTTATCTTCTTAGAATAATTGTTTCCATATTTCATGAAAAAACTATTAATAGTATAATAAAAGTGCAATAACTTTATTCATATTAAAATTTATACCTATAATTGTCACCCTCCAATATCCCCATGAAGAAACAGGAGTGACGATCTACTCTTTCTCTACTGAGAGACGACTAGGATTAGTAAAACACTTCCTTTTTGGCATTCATGTCATTTAATCAAATAAAATTAACTTCAGAACATATTTTTCAAAAAATCCATGCAGAAAAATTATATAAATTATAAAAAATGCACAGTACTGACAAAAAAAATATACATAACTATGATAATGAATGATTGATAAATGATTGGATGAATGCACATAAAATCATTTTGTCCTTAAATCATGTCATTTTTCTACTCCATCATTACTTCATCTACTTCATCCACCCTTTCAAGAGTAATATTTTTAATATCATGATGGAAAAATAAGTTTTCTTTTGTATATTGATGGGATTCAATGTTAGAGGTCAAATATTCCACTTCATCACCTATATCATACAAGTCTCTTTGTTTTACATGAACAACTACACTCCACCCTTCATCCATTAAATCTTCCACATAATATACCATTTTCTCTTACAGTGATAATATATACAAATCATGTAACTCATGGTCACTAATATCCATCAAGTGAGAGAAGTTCGAGAAGTAAATTGCCAGGAATGTCTTTTAACACCCCTGATTAAATTGACCCAATTGCATTTGAATAAAATAACTAAAAAATGTAAATGGTAGTTTAATTCGATAATATCATTCAACTTTCTGTAGTATCCTACTTTGGAAAATGTAAATATACCACTATTCTATGTTTTTAAACCCTCTTCCCAATCGACTTTGTCACGACCCATCCCCCAGGGCCCATGTCGTGACTACCCCAATCCCACCTTCCATAGGCCAGGGCTTGTAGACTAGCACTGAGAAGGAATATCCCAAAAAAGGAATGCATTTTTCTTTAAACATGTACATATGCACATGACACAAACTGAAAGTAAAAAGGGGCCAGAATATAATCCAAAAACCACAAAGTAAAGTACAAGGGGCCAGAATACAAGCCCAAAACCACAAAAAAAGTACAACTGCCCCGGTCCATCCACTCGAGAACCTACCTGAAGGGTAGGTGAAGGGTAGCTGCATGTAGCTATATTAGTATGCCCTTCCATCCCATCTCATTGAGAACCACCTAGTCCCAGACCACAAAGGTCTCTATCGAAGCGTCTGTTTGTCCCATCTCATTGAGCACCACCTAAACCCAGACCACTAAGGTTTCTGTCGAAGCATCAATCACCTGTACGGGACATGAAACGTGTGGGTTAATCCCATGCAGGGGTGAGTAACACAATACTCAGCAGGTAACCCAAACCAAAAATTAAAGACCACAAAGGAGAGTATGCACAAGGTACTTTCAGTACACCAGTGAGGAGAGTACACCAATTACACTAAGTACACCACTGAGGAGAGTACACAAAGTACTCTAAGTACACCACTGAGGAGAGTATGACAAGTACACTAAGTACACCTCTGAGGAGAGTACACCAAGTGCTCTAAGTACACTACTGAGGTGAGTATTCCAAGTACACTAAGTACACCACTGAGGTGAGTACACCAAGTACTCTAAGTACACCACTGAGGAGAGTATGCCAAGTACACTAAGTACACCAATGAGGAGAGTAAACCAAGTGTCATCTCACGTGGGTATAATCTAAAGTATAGAAATCAAGACCATCAATCGCAACACTAAACACCTTGGGCTGCTGGGGTACTCCTCCCTCATGAGTATTGTGGGTATGCTGGGTCACACAGAGTCGCTCCCCAATGTGGGTCTGTCGGGTCACACAGATCTGCTTCCTACTAGCCTTGGACTACTATGGTACTCATCCCTGATTAGTACCATGAGTATTATGGGTCATACATAGCTTTTCTCCACCGTGGGCCTACCGGTCACACAGAGTCGCTTCCCACTTTGGGCACTGTACTGAGGTACTCCTTCCCGATGAGTATCGTGGCTTTGTCGGGTCACACAAAGCCACTCCCCACCATGGGCCTACTGGGTAACACATATCCATTTCCCACTGGTCTATCGTATTTCATACACACATGTTCCTCTTGTCAGTAGTCTTCGGGTCTCAGTCAGTCGTAGGATCTCCACACGTAGTGTGCTTGATTCTGAGAGAAGCCACTCCTAAAACCATTATTCATATTCCAAATTCCATGAAATCATCCTTAGATCATTCTAAAAGATCATTGATGCCACAAGGGTTCCGATGTCGAAAACATCTCATCAATCAGATGCCCGGTTTGAGAGATATTGTCATTTTAGTAAACAGAGGACGGTTGCATCAAGGCCCAATCCGACCCAGTCGGACTGACCCGACCAACCTGGACTGTGGGTCCTATATGACCTGGCCCAGTTTGACAGACCCAACCCGACCTGATTCGGCCGGGGGTCCAGCCCTCCGGGTCACCTAGCGACCCAGTCCCATCCGGCCCGGCCCGCACTGGAGGGTCGACTTTGTCTGCAGCCCAGGCCTCCCAGCAGCCCGGTTTATCCCGCCAGCCCGATCCACAAAAGCGGGCCGGTTAGTTTCCATCATGGGATTCCTAGTGTCCCGGTTTGATCGTATGTGGCTAGCAGAAGCCGACTGCCTCCTACGCACACGGTCAAGGATCGCGTCCCAGCCCCCTATCGCGGTCTGCCTGGCACAGGTCACTCCTTCCACGCGGCGCTCGAGCGGCGCCGCCCTCCTGCACCAGTCCACTCATGCATACTCATTTCCCACGCCTGGATCACGGATTTTCCATGTGTCCATCTCGTCGACGTGGTCCCGGACCATGTGGCGCTTCCGACGCAGCAGGATATTCACATCTGCCTGCCGCCAACCGGAGGCCCCCTGATGTCGTCGCAGCATGCTACTAGTGTGTTGCCTCCCTCCTATCACTGCGGCCTAGTGTCATTACCACGGTCAGGTGTCACCACCGCGGCTGATCACCACGGCCTCCTACCATCGGTGTCATGGCCCATTCGCCTGGTGCTTCCTTAGCTAGTGTCCCTTCATCATTTCTCCATGAAGAACGGTTAGGAGAAAGAGATAGAGAGAGATAAAGAGAGGGGAATAAATCACCAAGAATGCCCAAATAAACAACCGGCCTTTGTTCATGTTAGTCCGGGATTGTTTGTGTTAGTGGAAATATGCATCATATACAATAATTACTAAGAAAAAATATCCCTTTTATCATGCATACATTAACCATCTCATATGAACATTTGAACCGTGGGTTAACTAGTTTATGAGTTAACCTTTTTTCATCCTCTAAAGAGGAAGAACGGTGAAAGTAAGAATTTACTTAAAAATAAACCCGCTACCTGGGAAAAGGCTCACTATTGGTGTCGATCTGTTCAAAACCATTGGTGTTCATCTATCTATAATACCGGATCTGTTCTCCAAGACATCTTCACCACTTTTCTATTTGTCATCATTCTTTGTTGGAGATAAATCCTTCATCTTCCATCCGAGAAATTTCATCTCTGATTCTCCAACCCATTATCTCATTAAAAGAGAAACGTGTTGCAGTGTTTCTGTTACATTGCGTCAATGTGTCGTTACGTTGTTTCATTTATGAAACAGCGTATCTATTACACTTTAGTTAAAGAGTCGCTAAGTTATTTCATTTATGGAATGAAAGAGTCGGCTCATCGCTGCATTGTAGTGAAAAAATTCTTTTGAATAAAATAAACTTTTTAAGTTTATTTTATTTTTATTTTCTTAAAACGTCTAAAAATTAACTTTTTCCGTCGACCCGTTCCAGTTGAGGCTAGGTCCATTCTTAGGTAATGTTGTTGTTCTAGACACAATGGTTCCCTCGAATTTTTAATCCATACACTTGTTTAGAAGTTGTAAAAACCACACACGCACGCCATTTTAATTCTCTTAAAAAAAGTTCAAAAACTATCTTTAACCCTCGACCTGTGATGGTCGATGTTAAGCACTACCGAAGGGTAGCACGCCCTCATAAGCTCAATGATACTCTCAGATTTCCAATCCGAGTTGAATTTTATGAGTTATAAGGATTTTAAAATAAAATAATTTTTAATTAATTATTTTATTTACGACCAAAAACTAACTTCCACTATTGGCCCACACTGGACAACATTAGGATTTGACTAAGGAAATCATACCCTCACGATCTCAATGGCGGTCTCATATTTTCAATCTGAGTCACCATTCGTGAATTATAATCATTTGTAAAATAAAAAAAATATAATTATTATATTTACGATTATGTCATTTTATGGTTTTCTCACTGGAGTCCTACGCCGACTAAAATTAAGCCATGTCTAGGGTAAACCTACCATCCTGAATGCAACGGTGCACTCATATTTTTGATTCGAGCACTCATTTAAGAGTTATTCCACTTTTTCAGGAAAACTGTTCACGTGCACTTTTTAAGACTTAACATTTTTTGACGGATCATTCCGAGCACTTTGGGCCTCAGAATCACACGTCGTCTCAGCACATGGTCTTGAAATAATACTATTTAATTTTAAAAAAAATCATGGAATTATGGGGTATTACATTACTCCCCCCTTTAGGTATTTACATCCTTGTAAGTCAAAACAATTGCTAATCAAAAAAGAGGTTTCTAAGCACGAATATGAGCCTCCTAATCCCATGTGCTTTCCTGAAGATTCCTATGCTACTAACAGACATGTATTAGAGGAATTGATTGTCCATGAAGGATCTTACCCTGTCAATCCTCGACCTCTACCAAAAACTCTGAAAATGTCACCCCGTCATCAAATCTCCAGCATGTAGAGGAATCTCGATCCCTCTACTAAACTCTTCTCCTTAATAGTTAGGAAGTGGGATGACTCAGTGAGTCGGTCAATGATAACCCATATGATATTGTGCCCCCTAGACATACGTGGTAATCCTTTCTTGATGTCCATCGATACTCCATACCACTTACACTCCGATACCTCGAGGGGTTGTGTCAAATCTGTTGGAACCTGGTGCTCAGAATTCACTTGCTATCAGGTGAATCATATCAAGACAAACTCTGCCACTTCCTTCTTTATCCTCGGCCACCAGTACGAACATCGGAGGTTCTGGTAAATCTTTGCCTCACCTGGATGCACCGCCAAAGGGGATGTATGGAACTCTCTTAACACCTCCTCCCGCAACTTCATTGATACTATATTACATCTTATGAAAAGGATGACATGATCCATACCTTTAAAATATCCATCATAGGCATGCCCTTTGGACATCTGGGCATGTGTGGTCTCACAGTTGGCATCCCCAAGTTGTGCCTCCCTAAATCGTTGTAATAGTAGAGGGGAAACCACCATCAAGTGAAGATAAGCTGCCTCATCTCTATCCATAAAAGATATCTGAAGTGAGGAAAACTGATCTGAGGCCTCATTCAGTAGTTGTGAACTCGATCTTCTGTTGAAATAATCTTCTACCATGTTCCCCTCCCCAGAAGTATAGACTATCTTGAAATCATAGTCCTAGAGGAACACTATCCAACGTCGTTGTCTCAAATTCAGATCCTGTTGAGACAAGATATATGATAGAAAAAATATTTTCAATTATTTTATTGTGAATTTAAATTTTTTAATCCCACCAATTTTTATTTAAAGGTCAATTGTCACATTTTATGTTTTAGGAGTATTTTCGAGCTTAATTGTTAAAATGGCATATTTTGGACTTAAACAATTTTAATATATTTTAATGTTTTGGCCATAACTTTTTCTAAACTGATCCAAATTTCAAAATTATTCTTTTACAGGTTTCTATGTTCGATGGAATTCATTTTATCCTTCTAGACTCAAATCTCAATCCATCATTTAGAAGCTCAAATTCAGCTCATAATCTAAGCCTCAAAAAATGTGCATATATCTGGAATGTTTTAAAGGGGAGCTTGTATATAAAAGTTTATCTAATCATTAGAGATGAAAATTTACATGGAGATGGAAAAAATACGTAGTAAAAAGTTTTATTAAGATGTCCGCGTCTAATTATTTCATTTTCAAGGTCCTAAATGTGTTGTAACTCGGTGTATTGGAATACAAACAGTCTGTTTTGCAGAATTAAAGTTTCAGAGTAAAGCGGTCGTAACTCCTTCATTACTTGGCCAATAAATACGAAATTTAGTGATTTGATAGAGAAGAAATAACTAAATAAATTTCAAGGACCAGTTCCAAAATTAGGTCCTTAAAGAGGGATAACACGCGAATAATTTCTGAGGAAGATTTTTGGAGCCAAATTTGCACCCCCTCTCCCTATAAAAGTGTGTCCCTTTTCATTTCAAAGTGTTAGAAACTTAGGAATAGACTTTGTTGGAAATTTTTTGTAGTTTAGTATTGTATTTTATTTTATTTTCATTCTGTAATTGCATTTAATATTTTAATTCAAGTGTTCTTCTTTCTCCACTTTTCTTTATCTCTTTTGTTTTCTCTCCCGGTTTTCTTTTCACTGTGAACTCTTATGCTCGTGATCATGAGTAGCTAACCCAAGGAAGTTCCCGGGGGAGTAATCCAGTGATAAACCCAAGTATTTGAACATTAATTATTAATTTTTCTTATTTTATTATAGTTATACCAAGGGGTATCTTAGTGTGAAAGGCGCCTTTGTGTCTCCACTTACCACCCGAGGTTTAGCTTTCACTTCTGTAATATTTTCCCTCGATCGAGGAGGTGAATGTGTGGTCTCACAGCGATTGTTGAGAGTACCATATACTCAAAACCATATGCAGAGGAGGATGTTCATGCATATGATGGAGCATGTTCATTAAGTAAATTATAAACTAACTATGAGATGATGAAGGTTCACTCGGGGTGATTCTCTCGGGAATGTCTCCTTTCTTCTAACCTCATTCTGTTTGCATTCATTGTGTTTGCATTGCATCTGCATATTAAATTTTAGTATTTAATTATTGTTTCTAAAATATAATTTATGGTCATTTTATTTTATATTTATATATATATATATATATATTGAATTAGAATTAGTGAGTGATTGACTGCAACAGCTCCTCAAGAGATCGACCTAGGTCAGCTACTGTGTTGCACTTAGTATAAATATTTTTGAGTGCATGCACCACAATGATTCATCAAATTGGAATTATTTCCAAGGAGACAAGTAGTATTAACTCACTATTTTTATTCACATATTGTAAATTATTTTTATTCCTTTCATTTAAAAAAACAAAAAAAATCATAAATTTTAAAAAAACACTAAAAAAATATTTGTTCATGATGTCTTTCAATTCAAATTTTTATGCATGGACTGATGAATCTCAGGTGCTAGAAGAAGTTTTAAATGATCCTAATGATAATTATCAAAGGATTAGTAATTTAGTGGAAAATTGGAGAGCTAAATAGATTTTATATCTGAATACATACATGCATGTCAAGAGAAACCCGAACCTAATCATGAGCCGGAACCTAAAACTGAACAAGTGGTGGAAGAGATTTCACCGATCATTTTTTATGTCAAATAACCTGAGTCAGGTGAGAAGGAGCTACTAAAGGAGTTAATCATATCATACAGTACTCAACCATTACTTGAGTAGGTCCCTGATGTACACATTCCAGCTGATGCACTTATGGGAGATCAGCGTTTTTTGGAGGAATCCTGGAATCACTTTGTTAGAGATAACCTGAAACCTGATCTTCCCATCATTGATATTGAAAAATCAGAACCTTTTGACCTCTCTCTTACTTTAGAATATAATTAATAAAATACACCTTGTGAGACGGAGTTACCAATGGTCTTTCCATAACAGATCAATTTCCAAGATGACTTACTTGAAAGGGAAGATTTCTTGATTGATTCGTCACGTTTTTATCTTATTCAAAATGAATTATTTTTTGACTTCTCCTTTCCTAAAATTTCCAATACAGCAAAAATGGATCAGACCTTAGATGATATGAAAGAGACTATTCAAGTGGTGTTGATCGAGAAAGAAGATTCGGAGAAGATGGTGGTGGTGCAACTACCTCCTCTACAAAAACTTGCATACTATTTGGAGGAGGACACCACAAAAATTAACAGGGAGAACCCCTATATTATATTCTCTCCCACTCCTAAACTCAAATTATATCTTTCTTATTTCTTTGGGGTTTTGAAACTTCTTATTTTATTTGGGGTTATCTATTCTTATGGTTTACTGATGTACACTGGGAAAAGTCATATGTGGTGGTTTATCTCAAAAAAAACACATCCGCCTTCTGATTGGGGATAACTCACTGCAATTTCCTGACTAGGGGAAATAAAAACTTAGCACCTTCTTGGGGGGTCAAACCAAGCATTATACCTTTTATATCCCCTTCCTCTTTCTTTTTATTTATTTTTCTTATGTCTTATCATTTCTTTCTTGTAGTTTTAAAGTGGTAGTGTCTAGGATCTTAACTCAAGGTTGCCACTAAAAAATAAATCAGGTTGTGTTTTTCTTTTTCTTTATTTTGTTTATTTCCCAATTTAAATTTTGTGTGAAAATTTCATGATATTATTTGAGATAAAAATAGGGTAGTAAATGTAATAAGTGTGGGGGAAGTATTTCAAAAAAAAATTAGGAATTTTGTATGTGTTTTCATTTTATTTTTCATGTTGTTTTTGAAATTTTCTTGTTTTCCTTTTTCATTTTTTTGGGTGTGTTTTTAGGAATCTTGAGATGAATCGAATACTTTGGAAAATTCAAACTATCTTAGTGTTTGTGGAAAATTTCTTTATTTGAGTATTTAATTATTTAAATGATTAAAGAATGGGTTCTATTTCTGATTTCTGATCTTTTCATTTGATGACATTTGATTGACTTTGAAACTCATGTGCACCAGTGCTGTCCAAATTAAAAATATTGCCCAAACTGAGAGGTTTCTAAACCTGTTTGAAATCTTCTTACATTTATCTTTTTCTTGAGAGTCCTGATACATGTTGTGTGATCCATAACTTTCTGTTTTTCTCTTTTTCAAAGTTGTTAGAGTTCATTGAATGTGTCAAGTATAATTAAGGCATCACTTTGAAATCCCTTTTGTATCGAACTCTTATTTTGGCCTACCTTTTCATCTAACCTTATTTAAGCTCCTATTATACATGAAATACCTTGTCAGGTATCCACATTACAAGCCATTTATCCCTTTCCAACCTTCTCTAGAAGTTAAATGCATTATTATTGTTGAACTCAAGTGTGGGGGAGGGAGAATATGGGATGTATTTTTCTTTCCTAAAGAATATTTTCGAGATAAATTGAATGTTGTGACATATTTATTTATGCTTGGGTAGAAGAAATGTCATTATGGGAAGATTTATGGGTGGAACAAAATATCATTAAATATATGGACCTGGTGTTCACCAATTTTTGAAGATCAAAAGTTTCCTCTATTTTCCTCCAAAACATGATTCTGAAGATAAATCCAGATCTAAATTCAAGATGAAACAATGCTACAAATGGGGAAAAGAGGGATTAAAATCATTGATGCTGAAATTATAAGTGTGAACTTCCCAAAAAAATAGGTTTTTTGATGTGATTCATTTTTGAGCTGATTGAGGATCACACCATTCTTGAGAAAAACTGTTTTCATGCATTTACATCACTTTAGAGCATAACCCTCCTCATTCCACCTCAAATGTTTTTACATTTTAAACCTGCCAACCCTCAGCCTCTGAACAACTCATGAAAAAAAAAACTCATGATTGAAACATTTGTGACTCTGTGAAGTGGATATACTATGAGGATAGAAATCCTATGGAGATCACACATGTTCTTAGGAATGAGAAAAACTCCACATTGAAAATCCTTGAGTGAAGAGAGAAATATTTTTTGGGGGAGGTAGGTACGAAATGCATGTAAAGATTAACATGAGATTTAATGGATTCATTTTATTTTTGAGTAGTTATGAAATTTTTATCCAGGTAGGAGGCTTGATATTTTCTTTGATATGATAATTGAGTTGTGTTGTCATTTATGCTTTGAGAAGTTTGTTTTGACCTTGGTATAAGATGATTGCCCAGGAGTGCAATTTTTAAGTGTGGGGGAATTGATAGAACAATTATTTTCAATTATTTTATTCTTAATTTCAATTTTTTAATCCAACCAATGTGTTTTTAAAGGTCAATTGTCACATTTTATGTTTTAGGAGTATTTTTTAGCTTAATTATTAAAATGGCTTATTTTGGATTTAAACAGTTTTAATATATTTTAATTTTTTGGCCATACCTTTTTATAAACTGATCAAAATTAAAAAATTCTTATTTTATAGGTTTATATTTTTTATGGGATTCATTTTATCCTTCTGGACCCAAAGTTCAATCCATCATTTAGAAGCTCAAATCTAGCTCACAATCCAGGCCTTGAAAACTGTGCACAGATCTGGAATGTTTTAAAGGGAGATTTTATATAGAATTTTATCAAACCATTGGAGCTGAAAATTTACATGGATCTGGAAGACATCCGTATTAACAAGTTTCATTAATATTTACACATCTTATTATTTCATTTTCAAGGCCATAAATGCGTTGGAACTCGGTGTATTAGGATACAAACATTATATTTGGCAGAATTAATGTTTCATAGTAAAGTGGCCATAACTCCTTGATTACTTGGCTAATAAAGACTAAATTTCGTGAACCTACAGAGGAGAAATATCTAAAAAACTTTAAATAAGGACTAGTTCCAAAATTCGGTCATTAAAGATAAATAACATGCGCATACTTTTAGAGGAATATTTTTGGAGCCAAATTTTCACCCCCTCTCCCTATAAAAGAGTGTCCCTTTTCATTTCAAAGTGTTGGAAACTTAGGAATAGACTTTGTTGGAAATTTTATATAGTTTATTATTATATTTTCTTTTCTTTTCATTATGTAATTTCATTTCATATTTTAATTCAATTGTTCTTCTTTATCCACTTTTCTTTATCTCTTTTGTTTTCTCTCCCCGTTTTCTTTTCACTGTGAACTCTTATGCTCGTGATCATGAGTAGCTAACCTAAGGAAGTTCCCGGGAGAGTAATCCAGTGATGAACCCAAGTCTTTGAACATTAATTATTAATGTTTCTTATTTTATTATAGTTATACCAAGGGGGATATTAGTGGGCAAGGTTCCTTTGTGTCTCCACTTGCCACCCGAGGTTTAGCTTTCACTTCTGCAATATTTTCCTTCGATCAAGGAGGTGTATTTGTGGTCTCTCAGCAATAATTTAGAGTACCATATAATCACAAAAATATTCATAGGAGGATTTTCATGCCAACTATGGAGCATGTTCATTAATTAAATTAGAAACTAACTATGAGATGATGAAGGTTCACTCGGGGTGATGCTCTCGGGAATGTCTCCTTTCTTCTAACATCATTCTGTTTTCATTAATTGTGTTTGCATTTCATATGCATATTAAATTTTAGTATTTCATTATTCTTTCTAAAATCTAATATATGGTCATTTTATTTTATATATATATATATAAAGTGAATTAGAATTAGTGAGTGATTGACCACAACAGCTCCTCGAGAGATCTACCTAGGTCATCTACTGTGCTGCACTTAGTATATATATTTTTGAGAGTGTGCACGACAACAAATCATCAATATACTTGAGACTCTTGTGGTCAAAGTGGATGATGAATCATTTTCCCATAAGGTAGTGTCACCACATTTTCAGTGTGAGGACTACTACTGCCAACTCAAGGTCATGAGTCGCATAGTTCTGCTCATACAGTCTCAACTATCGTGATCCATAAGAAATCACTATTGTCCCCTATATCAGGACACAACCAAGCCCGATTCCTGATGCGTCACAGGACACCATGTAGTTGGTGCCCTCCTCTAGTAGCCTCATGATAGGGGCACTCATCAAGCTCCACCTTAGATGTTGAAAGCTCTGATGTAATCCTTCTATACACATGAAGGGTTTTCCCTTATTCATTAATGTCATCATGGGTGCTTCCACTCTAGAGAAGTTGGGTACAAACCTTCGATAGTACCCAGCCAACCCAAGGAAACTACACACCTTAGTAACGCTCTTGGGTGGCTCCCAAGAAAGTACCACCTCTATCTTTTCTGAATCCACCTTAACTCCAGATTTTGAGATGACATGTCCTAGGAAGTGGACCTTTCATATCCAGAACTCAAACTTCAAGAGATTAACATAGAGCCGGTGCTCTCGGAGTGTGCCTAGAAACATCCTTAGGTGTATTTCATGGTCCTCTTCTAACTCTTAATACACTAAGATGTCATCAATGAAGACCACTGTGAACCAATATAGGTATAGCTGGAAGATCCTGTTCATGAGTCCCATGAACATAGTTGGGGTGTTCGTCATTCCAAACGACATCACTAAGTACACGTAGTAGCCATAGAAACATCTGAAATATGTCTTCGAGATGTCATCATCTCACAATAGAATATGGTGATAGCCTGATCCAAGGGACATCTTTGAGAACCATCCCACTCTCTTCAACTGATCGAAGAGGTCATCAATCCTTGGTAGAGGATACTTTTTCTTCATGATCACCTAGTTCAGGCATCGTAAATCCATGAATAGCCTCAAGATTCCATCTACCTTCTTGGAAAACAATACTGGGGATACCCATGGAAAAATGTTGGGCCTTACAAACCCCTTCATCTGTAAGTCCTCTAACTATACCCTCGGCTCATGGATCTCTATAAGATCCATCCAATATGCAGGTGTAGATATTGATGTCATCCCAAGTATAGATCAAAGCATAAATCTACCTCTCTATGAGGAGGTAGTCTTGGAACATCCTCTGGGAAGACATATTTGTACTCATCCAGGTCTCTGAGACTGACGTCGGTTTCCTAATCTCCCACTGCTAACATCTACTGGTTGTATCTTCTCATCCAAAGAACTTTAAACAGAAATGGTTTTCTCTAGAACCATAGAATAAGTAGGAATGTACAGAGGAATAGTGTTGTCTCAGATGTCCCTAAACACATCTCGCTCATAGGTTTAATCCTTGAAGCACTGATCGTATCGTATTCATCGAGTAACTATAAAGGTCGGTACACCTTGATGAATACTCAGCTACCGACATGTCATCCTACTAAAGCTGTAGAAGTTCTTGGGCACACATAAGCCTTAGTTTTTATGGAAATATCCCCTTGTCAGAGAGAGTTCCTCAAGCTCTGTCCACAGAAAAGTCACCTCATCGTAAGATTTGATAATCTAAACAACTTCATCACCCTACTGATCCACATAGAAGGCTCACTTCCAGGACTATCATTTGATCTAATGGTGCCCTGACTAGACAGAAAACTAAGTCACCACCTCAAGCCAGTACTTATCCACCTGTGGGTCGGGCTCTCCTTGGAACCTAAGGGGTCTCTGTCGCTAAAACTCGTGTAAGGAACTGAGCCTACATGTATCTTCTACCAGTACCACCAGTAGTAACTGTTGACCAAAGGGTGGTGGAAAATCTAGGACATCGTCCAAAGGTACCATCTCGGTAAAAGGTTCATGTACCGAATCCTCATTACTCTGTGGACCATCCTCATGGTCACACATTAGAATCCTGGTGGTTTGTCTGCATGGAGGCATCTTGAAAGAGATCAATATGAATCACGATTAATAAATTATACCTGGTGAGTTGACTCTGACTCAGAAAGATCATGAGAAAACATATGAAGATGCATGAAACCGGGGTTTTCATGTACTGAGTTGGAAAGTAAAATTCAGGGACTTGGTGTATGGATACATCAGCCACCGCACCAACACCGGAATCCCTAACCTAAATGCCAAACTCAAAACACTTAACATTGTTTCCCCATAAAAATTTACAGACTCTTAGTTCATATGGTATAACTGAACACCTCTGATACCACTTTGTCACGACCTGTCCTCCAGGGCCCATGTCTTGGCTACCCCAATCCCACCTTCCATAGGTTATGGATTGGCAACTAGCATTGAGAAGTAATATCCTAAAAAAGGGAAGGAATTTTCCTTTAAACTTGTACACACGCACACAACACAAACTTAAAGTACAAAGGGGCCATAATACAATCCCAAAATCACAAAGGAAAGTACAAGGGGATAGAATACAAGAACTAAACCACAAAGGAAAGTAAAAATACCCTCGTTCGTCCACCTGAGACCCTACTTGAAGGGTAGGTGAAGGGTAGTTGCCTGTAACCGTAGTAGTATACTCGTTTGTCCAGTCTCACTGAGCACCACCTGGTCTCAAACCACCAAGGTCTTCATCGAAGCGTTCGTCCATCCCGTCTCACTAATCACCACCTGGTCCCGGACCACCAGGGTCTCTGTCAAAGCGTTGATCACCTACACGGGACACGAAACATGTGCGTGAAGCCCGTTCAGGGGTGAGTAACACAATACTCAGTAGGGACCCCAAACCACAAAGTAAAGACCATAAAGGAGAGTATGCACAAGGTAATGTTAGTACACCGCTGAGGATATTACACCAAGTAAACTAAGTAAACCACTGGGGAGAGTACACCAAGTACTCTAAGTACACCATTGAGAATATTATTCCAAGTAAACTAAGTACACCACTGAGAAGAGTACACCAAGTACTCTAAGTACACCACTGAGGTGAGTACTCTAATTACACTAAGTACACCAATGAGGTGAGTAAACCAAGTACTCTAATTACACCACTGAGGTGAGTACTTCAAGTAAACTAAGTACACCACTAAGGAGAGTACGTCCAGTGTCATCTCACGCAGGTATAATAAAAATTATAGAAATCAAGACCATCAATCGCAACATTGAACACCTTGGGATGCTATGGTACTCCTCCCTGATGAGTACTGTGGGTATGTTGGGTCACACAGAGCCGCTCCCCACCGTGGGTCTGTCGGGTCACACAGAGCTTCTTCCCACTATCCTTGGACTGTAGTGGTACTCATCCTTGATTAGTACTATGGGTATGCTGGGTCACACAGATATTCTCCCCACCATGGGCCTTCCGGGTCACCCAGAGTCACTTCCCACTTTGGTCATCGTACTAAGGTACTCTTTCCCGATGAGTATCGTGGGTCTACCGGGTCACACAAAGTTGCTTCCCACCATGGGCCTACTGGGTCACACAGACCCACTTCCCACTGGGCCATCGTAGCTGATCCACATAGGGTAACTTATTAGCAGTCTTCAGGTCTCATTCAGCCATAGGATCTCTATACATAATGCACTTGATTCTGGGAGAAATCGCTCCTCAATCCATTAATCATATTCCAACTTCCATTAAATCCTCCTTATAGTATTCTAAAAGATCTACCTCGCCACAAGGGTTCCAAAGTTGCAAATGGATCGTCAATTGAACATCTGGTTTGAGAGATATTGGTGTTTTAGTAAACAGGAGACGGTTGCGTCCAGGCCAGATCCGACCCGGTCGGACCGACCCGACCAACCCAGCTCGTGGGTCCTGCATAACCCAGCCCGGTTCGACTAACCCAAAAAACCTAGTTTGGGTTTGGGTCGGATAGGTCCATTGGGCCTTGTTGGACCCAACCTGGTTCGGCCGGGGGTCCAGCCCGCCGGGTCGCTTGACGACCCAATCCCATCCAGCCCGGCCCACACTGGCGGGCCAGCTTTTTCTGTAGCCTGGTCCGCCCAACATCCTAGTTTATCCCATTGGCCTGGTCCACAAAGGTGGGTCGGTTAGTTTCCAGCCTGGGCCACCCAACGGCCCGGTTCGATCGCACATGACTGGAAGATCTCGATCGCCTCCTCCGCACGCAGTCAAGGACCACGTCCCATCCCCCTATCGTGGCCCGCATGGTGTGGGTTATTCCTTCCACGTGGTGCCCAAGTGGCACTTCCCTTCTGCACTGGTCTGCTCACACAGACCAGTTTCCCCCGCCTAGACCGCAGATTTGTCACGGGTCCAACTTGTCGACGTGGTCCCGGACTTCATGTCGCCTCTGACGTGGCCGAGTGGCCATGTCTAACTACCGACGACACTGCCATCACCCCACTTCTCTCTTACCGCCGCAGCTTGGTGTCGTCGCCGCAGTAAAATGTCACTATCACGGCCTCCAACCACCGGTACCGCAACCTACCTAGCTGCGGCCCTTCCTCTTGGCACTTCCTCGGCCTTTATACCACCATCATTGCATCATAAAGAACAGTTAGGTGAAATAGAGAGAGGGGGGAGGGATAAATCACCAAGAATTCCCAAATGAACAATCGTCCTTTGTTCATGTAGGTCTGGGATTGTTTGTGTTGGCGAAAACACGCAGCATATACAATAATTACTAAGATAGAATATTCCCTTTATCCTTCATACATTAACCATCCCACATGAACATTTGAACTACATGTTAACTTGTTCATGAGTTAATCTATGTTCATCGTCTAAAAAGGAAGAACAGGGAAAGTAAGGATTTACTTAAAAATAAACCCGGTACCTGGGAAAAGGTTCATCATTGGTGTCGATCCATTCAAAGACATTAGCATTTGTCAATGTTCGGTCCCATATCTATTCTCCAAGTCATCGTCACCACTTTTTGATTTTTCAGCATTCTTCATTGGAGAGAAATCCTTCGTCGTCTGTCAGAGAAATTTCATCTCTGATTCTCCAACCCGTTATCTCATTAAAAGAGAAATGCGTCGCAGCGTTTCTGTTACGCTGTGTTGTCATGTCATTACATTGTTTCATTTTT
This sequence comes from Viscum album, assembly GCA_963277665.1. Lineage (NCBI taxonomy): Eukaryota > Viridiplantae > Streptophyta > Magnoliopsida > Santalales > Viscaceae > Viscum > Viscum album. The sequence goes on from OY728132.1 coordinate 1,769,891,184, forward strand.
GAAACATCGTATCAATTATGCTTTAGTTAAAGAGTCTCTATGATATTTTATTTATGTAATGAAACAGTCGGCTCATCGTTGTGTTGCAGCGAAACAATTCTTTTGAATAAAATAAACTTTTTAAGTTTTTTTTGTTTTCTTAAAACGTCTAAAAATTAACATTTTCCCTTGAACCACGTCGGCTGAGGTTAGGTCCATTATTAGTTAATATCTTCGTTCTGTACACAACAGTGACCTCGGATTTTCAATTCGATCACCCATTTAGAAGTTGTCAAAACCAGGCACGCGCGCCATTTTAATTCACTTAAAAAAAGTTCAAAAACTATCTTTCACCCTTAACCCATGTTGCTCAAGGTTAAGATCTGACTAAGGGTACCAATCCCTCATGAGATCAACTATACTCTTGGATTTCCAATCCAAGTTACCATTTAGGAGTTATAAGGATTTTAAAATAAAATAATTGTTAATTATTTTATTTACGACCAAAAACTAACTTCCATTGTTGGCTCGCACCGGCCAACATTAGGCTCTACCTAAGGAAATCATACCCTCATAAGCTCAACGGTGGTCTCATATTTTCAATTTGAGTAACCATTCATGAGTTATAATCATTTGAAAAATAAAATAATTTTATTTTATTATTTTATTTACGATTATGCCATTTTTGGGTTTTCCCACTAGAGTCTTGCGCCGAATAAACTTAATTCAAGCCTTGGATAAACCCACCATCCTGAATGCAACAGTTCCCTCAAATTTCTATTCCAAGCACCTATTTAAGAGTTATTACACTTTTTCAATAAAACCATTCACATGCGCTATTTAAAACTTAACATTTTTTAACAGATCATTCTGGGCACTTCAGGCCTCAAAATCACATGTCTTCTCAACACATGGTCTCAAAATAATATCATTTAATTTTAAAAAAAATCATAGAATTCCATGGTATTATAGACTGTATGAAATTTGAAATCATTCACATTATAAGCGTTGAACTTTATAGCCTATTTTAGAGGACCTTGATCCAGAAACATCAAATCTTATGAAAAAGCATTATTATATTTATAAAATATATTTTTCAACCTAATATCCATAATTATTTCAATATTTATGAACTTAAAATTCATGTAAACCATTCTATAAGCTCTTTATTAACATATTTTTTTATATCTTTCTCATTTAATTTTAAGATTCTTATTCGTCTCTTTATTTTTATCCTCATCTATTAAATAAATGAATATTAAATTTCACTATTCATCAAAACATATTTATGTGCCAGTAATAATTCTATTTTTGTCAGTGTAACAATTGATCTCTTCCCAACTGATCGGACAATTATAGGAAATATTTTTTATTACTCATGTAGTTGAGATTGAGTCGATGTTTCATCAACACATCCAACTTGATTGAATATTTTTTTCAATATCATCCAAGTATTTATAAAAAATGGTAATAAACTCCTCTTCCAAATAGACTTCATAAATAGATCCTTCAGGTTAAGCTTTATTTTTCACATATGATTTCAAATGCCTAAGATATCTATGAAATAAAATAAATAAAACATAATTGTGTATTTAATGATGTGAAAAAAATTATTTATTAAGAAGAAAAACATATAAATAAATTACCTCTCAATTGGATGCATTCATCAATAATGTATGGGGCCTTTTAATTTAGCATCCTCGACAAAATGCACAGTTAAATACATCATGATAGTAAAAAATGAAGGAGGAAAGATCATCTTCATTGAAAAAAGTGTCAATAAAAATCTATCATAAATGTTGTAAATCTCAAATGATTATAGGGTTTTCTCACATAGTTGTCTGAAGAATGTAAAAAATTGGAGTATAGTAGCAGTAAACTTTTTAGATAATAATGCACGCAATAAAAATGGTAGTAACTGCCGTAAAAAAAATATGTGAATCATGAATTTTCAATCCATGTAACCTATGATGCTTTAAGTCAAAACACCTTGAGATGTTACTTTAATACCCATCAGATACCTTCATATGTTTTAAAATTCGAAGGAATGTATCTTTATCCCTGTTTTTCATTGAAAAAATTTTCAAAACATACTTTCCATTCTCATATGACTAGAGATTATGCTTTATGTTCATTGTTTGTAAGCCCTTCCAAACATTGAGATGGTCCTTCGATTTTCCATTCTCATTAAGAAATTTGAAGATCAAATTTTCACAAACATTCTTATAAATATACATAAAATCAAGATTATTCCATGATAAATTAAATTCAAAATATGGAATTTTGAAGAATATACTTTTTTTCTTCTATTGTTGCGTTCTGATTTCACTTGACGGTGCAATTCAAACTCATTTCCCACTATCGTTAAAATGATGCACCTTCCCAGATTTTGTTTTAAAATTTCCAAGTAGTTTCAATATTTTAGAATCTATCAATAACTTTGGTGGTGGTCTACAATCAATAAAACCATTGAATTTTGACTTGGTCTACCAAAATCTATGAGATGCATTGAGAAATATCCAATGAATTAATAAGTGCCATTTTTTACTATAAGGTACTCATTCGGGATAAAAATAAAAGTTACAAATAGAAAAATACAAACCCATGTAAGTATTCTAACCAGCTAAATTTCTAAGTCCAAGGAAGTCACTAATGGTTCACATTAGAGCAGCTTGCATTTTGAACATTGTTCTAGATGATGCATCATATGTCTCAACATCATTTCTCCATGACTCCTTTAATTATTCAATTAGATGGTGAAAGTATACATCAATATCATTTCTGTGAATTTTTTTCTGGTTTAATCATCAAAATAATAAAATATCTTTGTTGCATACACATCCATGGAGGCAGATTATAAGGGATCAAAACAATTGGTCAAATGCTATAACTGGTATTTAAAGTCCCAAATGGGTTGAATCCATCAGAAACTAATCCCAATCACACATTCCTTGTATAAAATGATACATTTGTATGTAATGAATAAAATTTCTTCCATAATTTTTAATCTATTGGATGTCACATTAACCCATCATTGTTATTATCTATATAATGCCACTTCATATGCTCAGCGGTTTTCGATCACATGAATAATCATTGCAATCAAGGATTTAAATTAAAGTAATGAAAAACCTTTATAGGTGTGTTCCTTTTATTCTTCTTTATATTTGTATATTGATTCATACTTTTAATATCACCATTGACTGCCATCAAGAAGAAGGAAATTTTTTAAAATCATGTCTACTTCAATCCTCTCCTCAATAAAGCATACAATCATTGGGACAGACATGTATTTTTTTATAATTCAGACCGAGCTTGTTAACAACTCTTTTTATATCATAAAAATACTCAATGATCTTATCTTCAGGAAATGAATCATTCAACAATTCCAATATCATGTACATCACGTTATTTGTAATTCCACATATGCATTTGATATGGTATAACTTTAGTATAAAATAAAGTTTTGAATATTTCAAACATCCACCATACATCTCTTGATTTCCATCATCAACCAAACCATGAAACACATTTTTCTACTTAGTGAATTCCTATATTACATTAGTCTCTATAGAATAAATATGAGGATCTAATGATATGTTGCAATCTTGGTCTGGTTGTCCTATAGTCCCAAAAACATCACTTTTCAAGTTGTTTTTTGTAGCACAATCAACTGGTTATTCTGATATGCTTTGATGTTGATGTTATTATATTACAATTACAAATGCATCATTTATATGGTTTTTCATTTCAATATCCATTGTCAAAGAAGTTGGGAGCTCATTCTGTCAATTGACATCAGTGCACAAACTTTTTATAATTTTTGACTCTCCATGCCAAATCCAACACAAATATTGAGCAGGGAATTGATTCGGTATTAAATGTTCATAAACTTCATATTTATTCAACCATATTATAAATTTACATTTATTACATGAACCTCTTATTCTCTCATAAACAGATCGATTGGAAATTGAAAAATCTAAAAGCTCCTCCAAACCCTTAGCATACTGAGGTATGTTCCTTAATAATGTGATCCAACTTTTATCCATATATATCAAAATGTGACTACACTTTATTAAAAAAAATTAAAACACATAGGTATTTATAAATAGGGAAAGAGATTAATGCAAGTGAAAAAAATAAAACCCATGTATTTATAAGAAGAGTTATATAAGTACTAAAAAAGTCAAAGTAAAAAAAATGAAATCAATTAGGGATAGTATTATGTAAAATAGAAGTAAGAGAAAAATCATACAACCATTGGAAAAGCCATGAATAATTTTAACAACCACTTAGTATGTGATAATTAAAGAATAATGATCATCCCTTTAGGTGGTAATCCATTAAATTAATGGAAATGTTGAACCATGAGATATATAATATATATATACTATTTATTTTTTATATTAATTTTATAAAGACATTGTATCATTTATATTATTCTTATATAATTCTAATTTATATTGGTAAAGATATAGAATGGTAATTGAATTAATAATGAAAGAGAAGTGTGAGAGTTTCTACATTATATATGAAAATAACTCTTAACCAAATAATCTATAATAATTCCAATATAGGATAACAAAAAGATTCTACTCTACCCATATAAGTATGTGTACCTTTAAGAGTGTGTTCCAAGTGGTTCAGTATAGTTGGAATAAAATGTTGTCAAATACAACATGGTTCCATCCATAGTCAAGAGAAAAATTATTATTTCAAGTTGATATGGGAACATAGATTTGTTATTGACTCAATATCCTCTCAAAGCCAACCTATAAAATAATTAATAATCATTAATGGTATCTAAGAGTTTTTAATTTATCTAGAGGCTCAAAAGAAAATAGGATAAGTTTGAAGATCAGTTTAAGGATTTATTTTTTTAGAATATAAATTTGAAATTCAAATTTGAACTGGATATTGGTTACTCTATAATGAAAGATTAAAAAGAATAAGGTCTTAAATTTTTATAGGTAAATAGTACATGATAAAACTAAAAAAATATAATAGGAGAAATATTTTGAGAATAGAGAATAATATTATACCTGACAGAGTTAGTATCTTGTAGAAGCTCTATGTGTCTAACATATAGAATAACCAGTACATTTTGTGCTGCACTAAAGTAGAATAAGGAGAGTATGGAAAAATAATAGGGTGTTATAAAATCATGTTTAAACTTAAAGAATAAAATTCATGAACTTGTGAAAAAAATTAAAATAAATAATTATCATTATAGGTTTTCTATTTTAAATAGGAAGATGAGGTTGTGTGCACTAATGGGCATACAAAAGGAGAAGAAGGTAATTTAATGTTGTTGTTCATGTAAAAGGAAAATAAGATAAGGGAAAGAAACACAAAAATAACATATTATTAGTCTATATTGGTGAAGGAATCTTTGGTTTTTACCATTATCATTTTCATTGTAAAATGTGGGATTCACCTGAGTATGGGATACACTAAACCAAGTTCTATGGGATGTGCACATAAACATTATCGAGAGACTATTGTGTAAATATCAAAGGATGATACTTGGGATAAAATACCTAAAATTTTTGTTATATTTGAGATGAAAAATGAATACATACAAAATAAGAAGTATTTGGATGAGAGGGAATTCTCATTCAAATCCATGAACAAAGAATGTTCCTCAAAGAAATACAAAGATGTTGAAAAAGATATAGATGAAGTTATATGTAAATATTAAAATGAGGATGTTGATGTGATGATTGAAAATATCATTTTGATCATCTCAATAAGTGTCTAAATAGTTAAAGGTATATTTCATGGTGAGTTATCCTTAAAGTGTTTCAATTGTGAGAGTATTTGAAATTTTATGTAAAATTTTTTGAATCGATAAGAAGACAAAATTGATGATAAAGATGAGTCCTCTCATGTTTTTTCAAGGAATAACTCATTTAATTTAATAATAGGAGCGTTTTTATCATGTTGTTCAAGAATTAAATATTATTTTAAAAAGGTAGGAGTTATCTATTTATTAATGATGAATAAATATGTTATGGTAGTGAGAGTTATGGTTCTTTAAGTGGTTGTGTAGAAAATACATTCATTTGTATAGGGGGTGTAAAGGAGTTAAGAAGTTTTGAAGAAGTAAGAGACTTACCCACATAGGAGAAAAATAATGTTAAATTGTGGAATGAGAAGTGACTTAAAGAATGTAAATAACTTAAATCTCTCATGGTGAATCTACTAGGAAACCAAAAAAAATAGTTTGGTAAAAACACTTTTAAAAAAAATTCTCAATTAATATTAATCAATTAAAAACAATAAGGATTTAAAAATACCAATGTCTATCCATAAATTCTATTATATTTTAACCATGATGTATAAAACAATAATTCAAATTTAAATTTGGTTAATATAACTTATGATTTTCTATGGAGACTATAAATTAGATTAACTACCTGCTTTAAAAAAAACACATGTAGTTAAAACTACTCAATTAATAAACTACTCAAAAAAATTCTTCAAAAAATTAGTTTAAATGTTATGAGATATTTAAATAAAGAATTTAAGGCTCAAAGTATTAGTCACCCAAAAAAATGCATAAAAATAGATTAAAATCATAAATATATGGTCTACCTAATATAATCCAAATATAAACACCCATGAAATCCTTTATAATAATTAAATGTAAACACCTTATACTTTGAGACCCAGGTGATGTATACAAGTAGACCATTGCACAATCGATCCAATAATCAACCTCCTCTACCTAGACAACCAAAATCCACATCATTAGAGCTTCCCACAAGTTAGTATGAGTAAGAAAAATTGATATGGGTGAGGGAAGAAGGGAGTAGAAAAAAAATACCAATATGGGAGGGCTTACCACAAGGGAGACGAATTGGGGGCTCAGGGTAGATTGCAGCTCTGGCATGGACTTAAGAAAAGGAGATGGCTCAAGGTAGGGAGAGGGAGAGGGTGAGGGTGACAGATCCGACAAGGGAAAGGGAGGGGGTTACCGGTCAAGGGTTGTGACTGTAGTTCCAAAGAGGGATCAGGGGGATCAGCCTCAAAGGGTTTGGGAGATACCTAAGCGCTGGTGAGGGGGGAAGCACAGCGATGCTAGGGCTCGGTGTCGGGGTGGCACTAGGGATCAGTGTCTGGGGGAGGTGGATCTTGAGGGAGTTGGTGGGTCAATGGAGTTGGGGTTGAGGGAAGTTTCTTTTATAATAAAAACTTAATATTTAGCAGTGGTTTTAAATAACCACTGCTAAATTATTTCAGTTTTTTTAGCAGCAATTTAGTAAAGTGCTGCTAAAAAACCACCTCTAAACAATTATTTTGTTGTGGTGTTTATTTGAAATTAGATAAGGTGAGGATAAGAATGAGAACTTGGGAAACAAATATATATATATATATATATACACATGGTAAATATTTATGTTATGTTATAACTACATGATAAAATAATTTAATTCATAAATTATGTTAGATGGGTACCCGGATTGAAATAAACTGTTATATCATTATACATGCTTGAACATAGAGACTATTCTCTTAGGTTAGAGATTAATTTCATAAATATCCCTAGGGGTTCCCTTATTATAATGAAAGTTACTCTCATAAATGGGTCATACATGTTAAATGGTAAAGCTAAAGTTATGCACAAAGTAGAATATTATAGTGTAGATAAAGACCAAAACCTATTATGGAATAGAAGGTTAGGTCATGTTAGTGTTAAGGGATTATAGGAACTCAAAAAATAGAGACTATAAAAGTGAATTTCTACTGACATTCTTCTATTTTGTGAAGACTATTCATATGGTAAAGATAAGTGGTTTTGTTTCAATGGGTATCAATTTAAATGTAAACAAACTCTTGAATTATGAATTCAAATTCATAAATACCTTCTAGGTTAGCATTTCATGGTAATGGGAACCACTAGAGTATGTGTCTAGTGAATTTAGTGAGTTTTGTAAGGCTTATGGTTTAGAGAGGCATGATACTATTAAGGACATACCTCAAAATAATATTTTAGTTAAGGGAATAAATATCACCATCTTAGAGAGAATGAGGATTATGTTTTTATACCCAAGACTTCCCAAATCATTATGGATATAGTCTTTCATTATGTAAATCCACTTCATCAATTGATGTCTTTAATTTTTTATAGGGTTTAAGACACTTGAGGATTTATTAATTGATAAATTTCCATCCTATGATCACCTAATAGCATTTGGGTGTACAAAATATGTGTATTCTTGAACTAAAAAACAAGACAAGGGACCTTTAGTTCATATTCATAGGTTATCCCTAGGGTGTGAAAGGTTATATTTTTTTTATAAATAAACCTAGTTATCAAAAATGTATCATCAATCTAGATGTTACATTTCATGAGTTTGGAATATAATAGGATAAGGGTTATAAACATAGTAATACTCAACCAACCTAACCTGTGGGTGTTTAATTGGAGGTAAAATCAAACTAGAAAAATCAAAATGAATTTTTTGATCCTACTTTAGTAGAATAATCTTAATCTAAATTTGATATTGAGGGTTCAAGTGGAGTTTATAATTACTAGTCCACTAGAGATTAATCTAGGAGATTGATAAGGCCAACATCTAGTTTAATATATTCTAATGTCAAATATTTTTCATTTAGTGTGGCTGAAGACCTTATGGATGATGAACCATAGACATATAATCAATAATTTAGGATTAAAGAATCAAATAAATTGGTCACTTCCACTAGAGAAGAAATGTGTTATATTATTAAAAACAATTCCTAGAAAAAATTTAACAATCCAGTTAATACAAATATCATCGAGTGTAAATTGGTTTTTAAAAATAAAAAATACTATGTAATAGAATTAAAAAATAAATATAATTTGGGTTGGGTGAAAATGGATTCTTTCAAAAAGTGAAATATTTTTTCATTTTGTTAATCATTTTTCCATTAAATTATTACATATCATTATTATTGTTAATGATTTACATCTTGAGAAAATGGATATCAAAACTATACTTTTACTATAATTATTTGTATAAGAATATTTATATGAAACCCATCATATTATTTACTAATAAATGAAAGGATAATTAGGTTTTTATTTTAAATAATTATTTATATATATTTAAGAAATAAACTAGGCAATTGTATAGGAAATTTGATTTTGTTATATTAAATAAGGATTTTATTCATACCATGTATGATACATGTATTTACTTTAAGATTGAATAAAATGATGTGATTTATTTGTTTTTAATGTGTTAATTACATCCTTATTATTTGTAAAAATATAAGTTTGATAAATCATGAAAAATCTTAGTATAAATCTATTTTTGAAATGAATGCTTCGGGACACATAAAACAAATTTTGGTTATGAAAATCATTATTTATAGGAAAATATTATTATTATTTCTATCACAATTTTCTTATGTGAATAAAAATCCTAAAATATTTCATGTTTAAGAATTTAAAATAGGTTAATATCTCAATTGGTCAATATTATAAGTTTTATTTAACTCGATCATTCATTAATGAATCTGATAAATTGTTTATGACTAGTATATCATATGATAACATGGTAGGTAGATTTATGCATATCATGATATGTTTGAAGTTTTAATACTTAATAGATTTATGATAAATGTTTTGAATCCTCACGGGTATGGATTAAAGTGGTTACTCATACATATTTCAATTTTATAAAATCTTACTTAAATTATGATAAGGATTTAAATTCAAAGCATAAATTAATTGGGTGTGAAAACTCATATTATGTTTTTAATTTGGATAATAGAAGTTCTATTACATAATATGTTTTTGTTTTGTGTGAGGGACCCATCATGTGGAAGTGCTATAAAAAATATATAGTGTAATTATATTCCCAAAAATTCAAGTATATAACTCTTAAAACAATCAATAAAGGCTATGTAGATAAATGGTTTTGTAAGAAAACTTTTTTATCCTCTTGTGATATAAATTTATTCTATGACATACAATTTACTTGCTTTATATTTTTAAAAAAAATCATGTATATCATAATAGATCTAAACATATTGATATTTTTCAACATTTTTTTAAATCCGTTATTGAAATTGGTTATTTGTTTTCAAAAAATATATATACTAATGATAACTAACTAATATTATGAATTAATTCATTCCCTTGAATAAATTCAAACATTGTCACACCCCGACCTGACACTATTGTATTTTAATTATTTTATTCATCCTTGGTTTTATTTTATTTTGTGTTTGAGTGGGTTGAGGCCCAGTTTGATTTTTTTGTGCTGTTATTTAGAAATGGTCATTTTGGGCTTGGCAGTATCTGGCACATGGGTCGGGCAAGATTTGGGAACCCTACGGCTTCTCCCAAAGTAACTGTGCGGTCTGCCTATGTTTTAAATAAAATAAAATTTAAATAATTGTTTAAATAATAATAATAATATTATTAGTGTTGAGAATATTATTATTATTATTATTATTATTATTAGTGTTATAATATTAGTATCATTATTACTGTTACTAATCTTATAATTATTATTATCATTATTATTATTATTATTATTATTATTTTAGTTAATATTTTAATTTGGTTGTTAATGTTAAATTATCATTATAATTATAAAATTATCAATGAATTATTATTTTTATTAAATTCTTTTTTTTGAATGGCTTAAGTTTTCTTTTTTTTTTGGTTTTATTTTATTTTTATTTTCTTTTAATTCTCTTTTTATTTCCTTTTTATTCTCTTTATTTTCTGTTTATTTTCTTTTTATTTTATTTTTATTTTCTTTCTAATTTACTCTCTCTCTTTTTTCTTCTCTCCTTATCCCCCCCTTCTCCCCTCGCGTCGTGTGTTAACCCTCCCCCTATCCACCTACATCGCGCCATCACCCCTCCCCTTTGGCCGCTCTCCCTCCCACAGCCTCCCTCCGGTTGAGCTCCCCTCTCCACGCTGGCCTTCCCTTCCGGATCCCCCTCAAACCCACATGGCTACCCCCCCCCCCCCCCGGCCGATACCCTACTTTACATGAGCCAGTCCCCTCCTTCGAGTCCAACCCCATTTGGCCAATCCCACCGTGTTTCATCACTTTTATCCTTCAAATCGACATGGTAAATCTCTCTACTCCCTCCTCTTTTGATTTCAAACCGTGATTTGGTCTCCCCGTCGGCTTACTAAATTCAACCGAACATAGGGTTAGGTTTTAACCTAGATTTTTGGTGTTATTCATGTTCTAGGTTGGTACGGGAGGCCTCTCGGGTCTTGTCATTAAGTGTTCCAGAAACCGCCGCTGAAGGCGAGGCGGTTCATTGTGTTTCGGTCCACCAGATTTGTTATGAGGTAATGTTTTCTTATGTTGATTGGTTTTTCACCTGCTTAATTAGGGTATTTATGTGTTTTAAAGTTCGTAGTGATTATCTTGAAGTGCGAAATCCATTTTTGATAGTATTGATGAATCAGTCGGTTTTTAAAGTAGTGTTTTTACCTGAAATTGAGTGTCTTTCTTGTGTAACTCCTTTTGTGTTATTTGAGGTCATTTTATAGTATATGTAATTGTTTTATTAAATGATGCAAGGGATGCTTTTTTTTGTTTGTATATTGTTTTGGTGTGTGTATATTTTCAAAAGTGGGTTTGATTATGAAAATGGGGGTATTTGTGTGTGTGTTCCTTGTTGTGAAAATATTTAGACGTGTTCAATAAATTGTTTAAGTAGTGCGCCATGTGTTTTTGTGGGTACATGAGGTGCGTCTGTGTGTAAAATGGATATTTTATGGGAAATGTACCACTTTGATCATGTTTTACTTGTTTTTCATTTGTCAATATGTTTTGTAAATTCTTTCAAAATATGAAAAGTATGTTTTAATGTCACTTTGGTGTACTTTTGGTTTTAAAGTGGATTTTACTAATTAAAGTTGAGTGTGTTATTAGTGAAAACCCTTGATGTGTTATTTTGAAATGTTTTGTGGATTTTTTAAGTGTTTAATTATTTTATTAAATTATATGTGTAGTGTGTTGGACCTCGCTACAATGGTTTTGGGCCACAGGTGTTGAGGTGTCCTACATGTACATGCATAGGGTAAGGTATATATATATATATATTCCCTCTTGGTATATATTCCTTCATGTCATGAGGAATATGTGCAATGAAGCTAGGGGTGTGTATATATATGTGTATAAATGTATGTGTGTGTGTGTGCCAAGTGTCGGTTCGAGTGGTCATCGACAAATAGTGACATGTTTGAGGTAGGTCCCCTATGCCTATGCCTTTAATTTAAATTCCATAATTTCTTACTTGTTTTAAAGATATGTTTTACATTTATTCTATATACATATGCTATGAAATATGGTTTTAGTTGTTTGAAATGATTATGCCTTATTTTGGAAATTGAAATGTATTTCTACCGTCATTGGTATTAAGTGAATTTTCTTGCAAATTTATTTCCTAAGTGGTTTTGAATTGGTAATGAGTATTTCCAAAGTTATTTGGCATTTTGGCTAGTTAGTTGTAAAAAGTGTTCCCTTTATGTAATTAATCTTGTTTGTCACCTTAATAATGTTTTATGAAAAATAAAAAACTCTCTTGAGGTACACGACCTTGGTTTTAGAAAAGGATTTTTTTTATGTTGAATGTGTTATTATGTACCTAATTTGATGTTTATGCATTGTGTGACATGAAAGAGGGGGGGAATTCACTTAAGGAGGGAAAATGGCAGTGAGAGGTTGAAAGGGTTTTAGATAAAGAAAGTTTTATGTACATGTATGTTTGCTTGATAAAGAAAACTCACCACCACTTGAAATAGAGCATAATGGAAAACTTGGGTATCTAGGTGGGTGGACCAAGACTAGTATTCTAGATGACACGACAGGGGTTCATCCTGGTTCGTCTAGTAGTATTGATGCAACAATGCTAACTAAACATATTAATTACTGAGGGTTGTGGTTCCTAAGCCACGGTTACTGAGGGTCATGGTTTCTAAGCCATGTTTTCTGAGGGTCGTGGTTTTTAAGCCACGTTTCACCGAGGTATGATGTCTCTAGGGTCCCACTTGTGCTAGCTACCTATAAGGATTACCCATGGTGATCATTTGCGACATAATGCTTGTGATGTAATTTTTCATTTCAGTTGTTTCATACTCAATGTCTTATTTGCAAAAACCATATCTTAATCTAAATTGGTTTCCTTTCATTTTGAAACGTTAATCTGTGCTTGGAACCTATTTTGAAAATGTAGTAGGAGAAAAATTCTTTACTTGAAAATGAAAACTCGTTACTTGAATTCGAAAATAATGAAAAATAATATTTTATTATGCCCTATTTTCAAACTAGCATGTTTTGGATTTCATATAAAAGGCAATGGCATAGGATGTTGTTGTGTCTTGGCATTCCTACTAAGAATATCGATGCTCACGCCTACTTTAATTTTTAGTTTTAGGTTCCAGTCTTGGCTCTCTCTTGAAGCGAGTGTGGTTTTATGTTTGGTGGTGACCCATGGGGTTACTTGAAGGTATGTCTAGCTATTTATCTTTATTTTATTTTTCTATCATTACTTTTTACCTGTTTTGTCCAATTTATTTCTATTTATCTGTCTTTTTTGGGCTAATTTATTCCCAACTACGTGTTTTGATGCCCAGAACTAGCTGTCAGCCCATGGGGATCGGGAACGCCCTTTGGGACTTGCTGCGGACTGGCTCGGGTGACTGGTTCAGGATTGATCAGGTTGGTTCATGACAAAATGGTATCAGATGAGGTTTATCCCATGTCCTTTGGGGATGTCTGATAGTTTGGAGTTAGGATTGTCAGAATCCAAGTGGTTAATTGTGGGTAGGTGCTTGATCACTACCTATTTGGAATGACACTTGAATTTCTAGGGTGGTTCGGGATGGTTTTTCCTTAGAGTCTGTGCTTGACCCTCGATTTTCTTCAAGGTCCTTAGTCTTGTTTTGGTGTTTCAAGTTATTTTTGAGATTTGATGGTCATTTTTTTAGGGTGCATGGTTTTTGTGCATGGCCTGGAAAGCCATGTGCAGACCATGCAATTACCTCTGATGACTTCCTTATATGATCACTCAGTTGGTGCACGGTCTGCCAAACCGTGTGACCAAGCCGTGTGTGGCAGTTCTTTATTTGAGAATTTAGAATCTTGATTCATTGAGTGAATTGGTTGTTCTGGGATGTTCATGGTGTGAGTTTTAGTTGGTTTTGGGGTAATTTTCTCGTGTTTCAAAATTGATGATTGGTCTATTGAAATTGGATTTGAAAAATGAAAATCTTGGGTTATTTGAAAATGAAATGATAAATTTTGAAAATGGACGTTCTCTTGGGAACCAGTTGGGAAAAAGAATTGTTTTGGGATCATTGAAAGCCTTTGTGAAGCTTAAATCAAAAGTGGATTTGGAAAATGTTTTTGGGTCTTTTGAAATTTTTGTGAAGTGTGAAACTAATGTCCCTTGGAAATGAGAATTTGGAAATGATTTATTTGACCTTTGTTATTCCCATGGATTCCCACATGTATTGATGAATGTAATTGGATGTGGATAGTTGTTGGTACGCGTGGATGGGTGGCCGAGTTGTCATGGGAATGTATGCATGTGAGGTTTCATGGAATACCAATGGTGGGTGCTCAGTTTTTATGGCTTGTTTTGTTTTCCAAAGGCTTGTTTTATTTAGTGATGTGTTGGGATGAATTTTGTTTAAGAAATTTTAAAAAGGAAAGTGGGTTTTAAAAGGTGGTTTTTAGAATTCAGATGGTTTGAAATGGGATGGTTTTGAAAATGGATATTTGTGAAAGTGGGGTTTAGGCTTGGTTGGTGATGTTTCTTGGTATTATTTTGGTTGATATTTAATTTGGTTATGGTTTGGTTTTGTGATTTATTAGTCTATGGGCTTGATGATTATTTTCGAGATGGTGTTTCAAGGTTGAAATGATGTTTTGAGTTTGAGTTAATGATTTTTGGTTAAATTTGGAGTCTCGTTTTGTGATGTGCTTTAGGTTGGTTTTGTGCCTCTTGTTTAAAGTATGTCGTCCAGAAATGTCCAAAGGTCTCTGAGGGGTCATTTTCAGTTGTTAGTTTTACCCAGACCCCTAGTGGAGTGGTGGGGTTGTTTTCTTTTCCTCGTTGCTTTTTTTCTCTGTGGTGTCCGAGGTTCAATGGAGGTTGCGATGTCACTTGAAGAAGTTGAGTGTTTCTTTCGGCCTTTAGGATCTCCAGATATTGTAAAGGGAAATTTGTCCTAGATTTTTTTTTGAAGGGTCATGTTCAGGTTAGAGAAGGGTGATTGCTACCTTCTCTTTGCAAGTTGGGGTCGTAGACTGGGACAAATGAAAATCTTGTTTTTCAAGGTGCTTGTGAAGGATTCCCCATACGGTGTAGAGGTTGAACTAGAGGGGCATATGTTTTTAGCATGAGTATTTCGTCAATTATTGTTTCTCATTCCTATGACAAAATATTTGTTTGTTTCCAATGTGGTCTATTTGGGCACTTAAAGCCGTTTGTTGCAATCTTCTGAAGGCTTGTCAATAATGTTGTTGTTTGGGTCACCTGGGGAAGTCTGTAAGCAGTCTTTCCAGAAGATGAAGCCTCAGTTGAAGGTTGTTAGTTCCTAACTACGGTGTAGTAGATGCTTCAATACGTCAGATCTCCAACCATAGGTCTCGAAGCCAATCTTTTCACGCAGTCAGGTGGTTTCTGGGTGCAAGGGATGCGCGTCCAACCTTTCGTTTATTGTCTGGGAAGAGACCAGTTAAGTTTTTTCTTTATGTGGTTGTCTATTTGTGAGGGGACCTTGTTTTGGAGGTCTTGGTGGCCGCTTCTATAATATTTCAATGGTTGTGCTTTGCTAGTGTAAACTTAAAATAGTTGGTCTTTCTTTGGACCTATTCTAACTTCTCAGTGATGCTCGTTTGGAGATGTATGCGGTTTATAGATCTTATGAATCATGTTTTGGCATTGCATTTTCCTGGTGTCTCTTGTTTGGATTCCCCTTGAACTGAGGGTTTCAGGATGGTCTGTATTGTTGTTTCTCCCTATGTTTGAGGTCACCCTGTGTTGGTGGGTTCATGATGGGAAATTCAATCCGCATCGTGGAAACTAAATTGAGAGTTCCCATGTGGGTGACTTTGTACTAATCAGTCCCCAATATGGTGGGGAGACCCACTACGGGTCTCGCCAATGTCTTCCCCCAATTTGGTCGGGTGCGGCTTGGGAAGTTAAGGGGGAACACTAGCTTCAGGGGTCTTGTTTAGTTTTCTAATTTGTTTTGATTTGGGAATGTCAGTATTCGACTAGAGTCCTAATATGGTGGGTAGACCAACATAAGAAAAATTCACAGAGAACTTAATCTTCAAGGTGTTCTTGTCGGGGAAACTCTTTACCTTTGCTCCGCCCGACCCTGATCAATGTAGATGGGTCATATAGAAAATGTTCATTGGAGATCTCAATCGGACTCTATGGATTTCTAAGTTTGGGGTTGGGGTGTTCCAGGTTGTGGTTGTGTTTAGGAATGTGAGTCTCGTGTCATTGGTTCTTTTACTTGGTAGTCTGGGTCTCGAGGTTTTAGGTATTGGGTGGAAAGTGAGTGTTCTATCCTCAAGTGGTATGGGTTTCGTTTTGAAAATCATTGTGTACTTGTTTTGAACTTTGAACAGCCAAGTCTTTTGGGACTTTCTGGGGGCAGAAAGTGCCATGGTGGGGAGAATTGTCACACCCCGACCCAACACTATTCAATTTTAATTATTTTATTCATCATTGGTCTTATTTTATTTTTTGTTTGAGCAGGTTGAGGCCTGGTTTTATTTTTTTGGGTTGTTATTTAGAAATGGGCATTTTGGGCTTGGCAGTATCTGGCGCATGGGTTGGGCACGATTTGGGAACCCTGTGGCTTTGACCCAATTAACTGTGTGGTCTTCCTGTGTTTTAAATAAAATAAAACTTAAATAATTGTTTAAATAATAATAATAATATTATTAGTTTTGAGAATATTATTATTATTATTATTAGTGTTAGAATGTTAGTATTATTATTACTGTTACTAATCTTATTATTATTTTTATTATTATTATTATTATTTCATTTGATATTTTAATTTGGTTATTAATGTTAAATTATCTTTATAATTATAAAATTATCAACTGGTTATTATTTTTATTAAATTATTATTTTTTAGAATGGATTAAGTTTTCTTTTTTTTTGGTTTTATTTTCTTTTTATTTTCTTTTAATTCTATTTTTATTTTATTTTTATTATCTTTATTTTATTTTTCTTTTATTTTTATTTTCTTTATTATTTATTCTCTCTTTATTTCTTCTCCTTATTCCCCCCCCCCCCTTCTCCCCTCACGTCGTGCATCACCCCTCCCCCTGTCCACCTGCATCGCACCGCCGCCCCTCCCCTTTGGCCGCTCTCCCTCCCATGGCCTCCCTTCGGCCGAGCTCCCCTCTCCACAGCGGCCTTCCCTCCCAGATCCCCCTCAAACCTGCATGGTGAACCCCCCTCCCCCCCGGCTGAGACACTGCTTCGTGCGAGACAGCCCCCTCCTCCAAGATTTAACCCCGTTTTTCCAATCCCACCGTGTTTTGTCGCTTTTCTCCTTCAAATCGACATGGTAAATCTCTCTTCTCCCTCTTCTTTTGATTTTCGACCGTGATTTGGTCTCCCCGTCAGATTACGAAATTTGGTCAAACCTAGGGTTAGGTTCTAACCCATATTTTTGGTGTTATTCATGTTCTAGGTCGGTACGGGACGCCTCCCGGGTCTTGTCAGTGCATGTTCTGGTAAACGCCGTTGAAGGCGAGGCGGTTCGTTGTGTTTCAGTCCACCGGGTTTGTTCCGAGGTAATGTTTTCTTGTTTTTATTGGTTTTTCACCTACTAAATTAGGGTATTTATGTGTTTTAAAGTTCGTAGTGATTATCTTGAAGTGTGAAATCCATTTTTGATAGGATTGATGAAGCAGACGATTTTTAAAGTAGTGTTTTTACCTGAAATTGAGTATCTTTCTTGTGTAAATCTTGTTGTATTATTTGAGTTCATTTTATAGTACATGGAATTGGTTTATTAAATGATGCAAGGGCTGCATTTTTTTGTTTGGATATTGTTTTGGTGTGCGTATATTTTCAAATGTGGGTTTGAGTATGCAAATGGGGGTATTTGTGTGTGTGTGCCTTATTTTGAAAATATTTGGATGTGTTCAGTCAATTTTTTAAGTACTACACCATGTGTTTTTATGGGTACATGAGGTGCATTTGTGTGGAAAACGAATCTTTGATGGGAAATGTACCACTTTTAGCATGTTTTACTTGTTGTGTATTTTTCAATATGTTTTTTAAATTCTTTCAAAATATGGAAATTATGTTTTAATGTCACTTTGGTGTACTTTTGGTTTTAAAGTGGATTTTCCTACTTGAAGTTGAGTGTTTTATTAGTGAAAACCCTTTATGTGTTATTTTGAAACCTTTTGTGGATTGTTTAAGTGTTTAATTATTTTATTAAATTATATGTGTAGTGTGTTGGACCTCACTACACTGGTTTTGGGCCGCAGGTGTCAAGGTATCCTACATGTACATACATAGGGTAAGGCATATATATATATATATATACCCTCTTTGTACATATTCCCTCATGGCGTAGGGAATATGTGCAATGCATTTAGGGGTGTGTGTATATATATGTGTGTATAAATGCATTTGCGTGTGTGCGTCAAGTGTCAGTTCGAGTGGTCATCGACAAATAGTGACGTGTTTGAGGTAGGTCCCCTATGACTATGCCTTTAATTTGAATTCCATAATTGATTGCTTGTTTTAAAGATATGTTTTACATTTACTCTATATACATATTCTATGAAATCTGTTTGCAGTTGCTTGAAATGATTATGCCTTGTTTTGGAAATTGAAATGTATTTCTACCACCATTGGTCTTAAGTGAATTTTATTGAAAATTGATTTCCTAAGTGATTTTGAATTGGTAATGAGTATTTCCAAAGGTGTTTGGCCTTTTGGCTGGTTAGTTATAAAAAGTGTTCCCTTTATGTAATTAAGCTCATTTTTCACCTTAAGAATGTTTTATAAAAAATAAAAACCTCTCTTGAGGCATGCCCCCTTGGTTTTAGAAAATGATTTTTTTTTCATGTTAAATGTGTTATTATGTTCCTAATTTGATGCTTATAAATTTTGTTATGTGAAAGAGGGGTGAATGCGCTTAATGAGGGAAAACGGTGGTGAAAGGTTGAATGGGTTTTAGATAAATAAAGTGTTATGTACATGTATGTTTTCTTGATAAAGAAAACTCACCACCACTTGAAATAGAGAACAATGGGAAACTTGGGTATCTAGGTGGGTGGACCAGGACTAGTACGCTAGATGATGCGGTAGGGGTTCATCCTGGTTCGTCTAGAAGGATTGACACAACAACACTAACTAAACATATTAATTATTGAGGGTTGTGGTTCCTAAGCCACGGTTACTGAGGGTCATGGTTTCTAAGCCACGTTTTCTGAGGGTCGTGGTTTCTAATCCATGTTTCACCGAGGTACAAGGTCTCTAGGGTCCCACTTGTGCTAGATACCTATAAGAATTACCCATTGTGCTCGTTTATGACATAATGCTTGTGATGTAATTTTTCATTTCAGTTGTTTCATACTCTTTGTCTTATTTTCAAAAACCATATCTTAATCTAAATTGGTTTCCTTTCATTTTGATATGGTAATCCATGCTTGGAACCTATTTTGAAAATGTAGTAGGAGAAAAATTATTTACTTGAAAATGAAAACTCTTTACTTGAATTTTAAAATAATGAAAAACATTATTTTATTACGTCCTATTTTCGAACTAGCATGTTTTGGATTTCATATAAAAGGAAAGGGCATAGGACGTTGTTGTATCTTGGCATTCCTATTGAGCATCTCAGTGCTCATGCCTACTTTAATTTTTAGTTTCAGGTTCTAGTATTGGCTCGCTCTTGAAGCGAGTATGGTTCTATGTTTGGTGGTGACCCATGGGGTCACTTGAAGGTATGTCTAGCTGGTTATCTTTATTTTATTTTTTTGTCGTTACTGTTTACCTATTTTCATTGATTTATTTCTATTTATCTGTCTTTTTTTGGGCTAAATCGTTCCCAACTGCATGTTTTGATGCCCAGCACTAGTTTCCGGCTTGTGGGGATTGGGAATGCCCTTTGGTCCTTGCCGCAGACCGGCTCGGGTGACCGGTTCAGGGTCGATCGGGCTGGTTTGTGACAAACACTATTTAGAATTGTTAAGCATCAAGTTAGTACAATAAAATATGTGTGAGAGAATTGTGACCAATATATTAATATGAATTTAATTTTCAAGGTGAATATTTATAAAATTATATTTATTATTTTCAAATTAAATTGCATGATTATTTTTAATGATTTATTGTTACATTTATTTGATGCATTGTGTTTATTTTATTTTAAATTATTATTATCTTCTCTAAGGTTGTTTCTCTTGACCTGGATCATTTGGGATGAGGTATTCACTATGGATTTTGCTACCAGTTTCCTTGGTGTGCCTATATTTGGCTTACTTATGATGACCTAAGATAATTTATGAATAAATATGTCTATGTAATCTAGTATACAAATGGGTGAATTATAGTCATTGATGAAATATATTTGAGTAGTCTCATTAGGTATAGATGTGTTTTTTATGTGTTTCTTCACCCTCATATAGGGTGTAATATGGGTATTAGGAGACCTTTGAGGGACCTTTGATTGTATTTGGCCCTTGGCTTTGAGAGATCAACCATTTTTTATTCAAGGTTAGTTTCCATTCCTTTCTTTGTAGATTCCCTTCATGTCCTTCTTTTTGGGGGTGTCTATGATAGTGGGTTAGTTCTGGTTTTACTGGCCTTATGTTATATATTTGATGGGGATTGATGTGATCTAGGTTGTTAATGTTTTCTCCTCATGATCTTGTCCTTATGATCATCTACTTATCTTGTTATTGCACAACAGTTATTAAAACTTTGGTTAAGGTAATGGAATTATAAACTCTCCTCTTAGCTTCTAGAATAATATGATTGACTAGCTTGTTATAATACCTTCCAAGTATCTTATCATCTTCTTTATTTTGTGTTTGGTTACATATTCTTGAGTATCCTTGGTTTTGAGGAAGGGGAAACTTGTGGGAAAACTCCCTCAAGGAAGAATGAAATTTATTAAAGATAATAAATCATGTATGAAGAATTCGGAAGGGGAAGAGAATAGCATGTGCATTATGGGTTTTCATGTTATTTATCATGTGTTTTTTTATTGACTAGTATTCATTGTCATAATTATCCTATTAATAAACCTTGTCATATTCATAATTGTATAATTACTTAAAGATGGTAATGGAAAGGAGATGGATAAAATATAGAAACTAAGGATATATCATTTCTATTTACTGTTATGATTGATTGTGTGTTTATTATTGTCTAAACTTGTTTTAATTGGGGTGGAGTTGGTTGGGTTGGTTTTTTTGTGGTTAGAAATGGGTTTTGATGTGTTATTTTTGTTTTATTTCTTCTTAAATATTGATAAATTAGGGTATGAGTTAAAGATGATTATGGTAATGGGGCAGAAAGTGATTCCAAGTTAGTATTAATAAATATGAAAGGTTAAATAGAGATTAAAGCATGGGTTTTATATTGGGATATCAATCTTGATTCTTTTGTTGTTATGGATGAGATAATTTATTTGGGGATGTTGTATGGATTATGTAATAAGGGGGAAGTTATGTGTTGGTGTACTTATTTGTGATGTTCATGGGATAGTGAAATGAAAAAGTAATGGGTTAAAAATTAATTTTAGAAGCAAATGAATCTTCTATTAATATAATAATTTATGGTTATGAAAACTAAAAATGAAATGAAGGAAAGTGATTAATGTGAAATGAAAATTTATGGAATAAATTTTATTAATTATTCAATGAGTGGTTTTTGTATAAGATAAGCATGGGTGATGGATAATGAATGGTTTGGTATTAAACATGGGTAAACAGTTGTCATAATAAACCTAACACGGATAGTAAATGGTGGGATTGGGAATTATGTGTAAATGTGAAGTTGTTGATTTTATGGATTTATTTTCCAAATGATTCATTTATATTATTGATTATGATTTGTTGTGTAAATTGGTGTTTTGGTGTGTGGTTTATATGTTTTTATTTGTTATTATGGAAGTTATTTAGGGATGTGATACGGTAAAGGGGGATGATTGGTGGAATTTCATGGATTGTAATGATGAACAGATTGTGATGGCTAGTGGTTAGATTGAAAGTGGTGCAATGCGATGATGATGTGATGATCATGGGATGATGATGTGATAGAGGATGAGAAATATTTTGGGGGTCATGCATGTTAAGAGGACACAAAGTTATTGATAGGAGGGATTATTTCATTGAAAAAAAGCATAGAGGTGGCATGATAAAATTGTTTTGGTGAAAATTGAGACGTACTTCATATATGGTTTTGTTTTTCAGTTTGAGCTAAGATATTTGTTTTTTGTCTATAGTGGAAAATATAAGTGTGGGGAAGTAATGAAATTCATATTTTCATAATTTTTTTATGAATTTCATTGTTTAATTCCCCATATTTTATTTTCAAATGGGTATTAAACAAATTAATTAATAATTTATAATTAATTAGAACTAATTGTGAAATAAGTTTTATATTTTAATTTTAATAGTTTTATTAATTATGAATTTATTTTGGATAAACCTATACATTAATTTCATGGTGTTTTTTACATTTTATAAAAGAAAAAGATAAAATAAAATTTTGAAAAAAAAAACGTGTTTCTTCTATATTTGGATTGGATTGTGGGTAATGTTGTTGTATTGGAGGCCCATGAGAAAATGTAGGCTTGAAAATGCATGTTAAAGGGAGGGCTTGACAAGAGGAGTGGTATAATGGTAGCATCTGGGTGATACAGGGTGGTACAACTCGTGTGATGGAAAGACATGCATGGGTATTTAATTTGCAGCATGTCCTAGCCAAATTTATAATATAGGATACGCACTGATACTATAGTGTAGTTAAATATATATAACATCATATTCTTCACTTATAACTCAATTTTTTCACCACCTCAAACCCTCCATGCACCTACAACTCGTGAATAGTACCCATTAAAGGATCGAGAAAATTCCAAATGTACTAAGAACTTTCAGGATGTTTATTAGAGGTTGTTAAATATTTATTTTGAAACCATGCAAACTAATTGCCTATATCAAGTTAGAAAAGGTCATTAAAGAACCAATTTCATGAGACAAAAACCACCAATACTTTAACACAGCAACTCAATCCAAGTCACTATCCAAGAAATTTGAGCCATGAAATCACTTGCATATCAAACCCATCATAACATTATAGAAGCTCCAGTGAAGAACATAAAAAATAAAAACTTTGATCAATGCAATAAGAAAACCTTAATTACTATTAAACTCACCTATTTTAGTCTAATCATCAACATTTTAGTTGTGTGATCAACCAATCAACACTACAGCACAAAAGTTCCACTACTAGTGAAGACCCAGAAACATCACATATTTAAGAGATCCAACTCATATTATATATGATATCTAATCATATCACCCTTAAAATATTCAAAAAAATCCTCTATTCAATGGAAAAATCCATTTAATGATTCTTTAAAGGAAGTTATTTCAATATTATTTCTACCATTAGAGCATTCTCCTTGGTTTATCCAAGTACAGACATGCTATTCACAATCAAAGTGAATCCATGGTATGTTTCATTAATACTTTCCATTATAATGATTTCTTGATACTCAAACCTATTCATGAAAAGATTTTTAATTTTTAACTTATCAACACCTTGATGAGAAATCAATATCTCAACTAATTTATGTAATGAAAAAAAGGGTGAAAATAAAGTTGGTCCAAGACAATATAAGAGATAAACTATTGGATTAAAAAATCTTTTTGGGGATACCTTTACCATAATAACCAATCTATCAAATTTATTGGAATTGCAATTTTGTATTGGTAAAATGTTACAATAGGGAAATAATTATGACATTGATTTTTCAGAGTAGATACAATGCACAATCTCTCATCCCTTTCTTGGTCTTGAGAGTCAAAATGAAATTCTAAGATATTAATGGCCAAGTGCCTCTATAGTTAATGTATATATAAGGTTATTTTTCATAATTATTATATATAATATTTGATTTAGTTTTTTATTACAATTTAATGGTATTCAATTTTTTGCAAACATTTATATCGCAACTATGTAAAGGGATCACCATGTGATAATATTTTTTCATTTTCTAATCCTCGTGTCACTTCTATGTAATAAATATCAATGGGTCGAGATGAAATTTAAGAAAGAGAGCACAAATTATCCAAATTGTTTCAAAAGAAATTAATATATGAAAAACAATTCATAATATCAAGATTAAAAAAGTAGAAAAAATTTACACTAATTAAAATTAATATAATTTTATTTTTTAAACCTTAATTAGTTTTTGATTTTTAATTTTTATAAGGATCTCTAGATTTTCATTAAAAAAATTCATGTAATGTAATTATATATTTTTGGGATTAAATATATGGATATCCAACAAATGAACCACTCATGATTTCACTTGTGAATTAGTAATACACGTTCTTCAACATTTTATAAAAAAACATATTCCAATTTTATACTTTATAATATGCTTTAATAAGTTTTTTTATTATAGTGTGGTGTTTATTTTACATAAATTTCATGGTATAAGGATACAAAGTTATCACAAGAAACCTATGGGTTTCTAAAACTAGATAAGTATTGAGGTATATAAAATAATATTTCACAATAAAAATATATATCATAAAAAAATCTTATATTTTTCAATGTTTTTGTAGTGTTGAAAACAAATGAATGACTACGATTATGGTTATTACACCTATAAATTTAGGTAACCTTCCATATGTCATTAACAAACTCTCTTCCTCAAAGATTAATTTATAAGAGTGAGTACAATTTTATTCAAAATATTTATTTACTATTTAAAAATATTTATTTTTTAAGTACAACACAAATACTATAAAAATAACATATTCAAATGAGGAAATATATTTGATCAGGAATGAGTGGGAAGATTTCCAAGTTTTTGAATTTTTAAAAACATTATAAAGATATGTTTTCCCATCACTTATATAATTATTTTTTATTTTTCAATTTCACCTTAAGTATTTATTAATTATCAATATTTAACATCTTTAAAATTCGTTTTATTTCTATTTTGGAACCCATCCATAGTCCTTTAAGTTACACAACCTAAATCAGTACATTATATAAACAAAAAATACCATATAATAATTTAATTAAGTATTGAAAATGCATTGCACGTCATTAACCAATAATGAAGCTTCAAGGGAATTTCTAGTCTATGACATTCTTACCCATTATCCTTTCTTGATAATATTAATGAAATCATCCATAAGAACCATCTTGGATATTAAAATCATGATAAAATTTAGTATCTAAAATTCATTTACCTTTGTTAAGGAAAAGTAAGTATGCATTTTCATAATTCATTCACCAATATACCAATATGATTCTCCAAATTCTAATGCCACTATAATTTTACACCTCACATTTTTTATTGAAGGATTTCAATATCATATATTCCTTATCAATCAATGGAACACCAAAAATTAATAGATCCATGTTATGCAATATATACTTATTGTGAGTAAAATTTAAATGATGGAGATAAAGGCTTGTATGTAGGGTTTTTGTTAAATGAAACCTTCAACCCACACCCCTACTCTAAACTTGATAGAAACTTGTCTAAATTTTTTGCAATGCCTTTTCTTATCAATCCACCCCAAAATCACTAACACATAATTCTTCATAAGTTAAGAGTACAATGTGGGAATTACAATATTAGGGAGATGGATATTAGAAATATCATATTCCCCAAAAAACTATTTAAGTAAATCTATGAGATCTTTCTCATAAATTCTGTCTCCTTCCAAAATTACTAGGTTATTGGTAATACTCTCAAAGTTCTACATAGTCGTTATCAATTCATTGATTAAAATAAAAAAACTCTTTGATTTCATTGCTAGGAATAAGAATCCTAGTCCTTTTAATATTTTGTTATGACCTGCTAGTGCAGCCTTGTGTTTGTGTCCTGTGGTGGTGTTTGGGAGGTCTCAGTTTTGAGCTTCCTCGTGTGCAATTAGGTAGGTTTTCATTTGTTTATTCCCCCTCCCCTGAACGATGTAATAATATCCGTGCTACCATGAACATCTATTATTCTATGTCTAACTCTCCTAGAATGATATCCTCCACAAACAACATTTCTTTGATCATGTCTCTAATAATGGTTAGATATAGATAAGTGGCTTTTCAAATAAATACATGCGACCAATCTCAAATTATAGAAAAAAATTTCAACAACAATTGCTCATTTATTTGTGACTTGTATAAACAAACCACATGTTAATATTATGTGTGATGTGATTGACATGATTAAAAGTTCATTTTTAAGTTCTATAAATGTTCTCTAAATAATAGAAAAAATATAGGACGGTGATCATTGATTCGTTTATTTCCTATAGGAAAAAATTATACATTAAATTGATGTGTGATTGGACTAAAATGATACAAAGTGTATTTTTACTCTTAAAATTCTTTATACTTATATAAATATGTGTCAAATAATAATAATTTTGTAAACGAACTATAATTTTTACAAAAAATTAGGTTAATGATTTCAAATGTATCAATCACTTATAAGAAAAGATTGCCTATCAATTCAATGTGCTATAAGAAGAGAGATTCATACTATTTTACAGTGTATCACTTTCAAAGGGTAGGGTATATTTATATGATTTTATTATGAACTAAATTCAAACCCCTCGTCATTGACTGTTGTATCATTATCATCTTTAGTACACCTTTATCATCGTGTAAGAAAACAATTTATGATGACAAAAAAATAATTTATATTTATATAAAAAAAATATGAATAAAAGTATAATAAATATTTCCAAGTAAAAAAAATTAAACCATTCTAAAAATTAAAAAAAATTGTTATCCCATTTATGGACCCTTTTTTCATGTTTACAATTAAGTAGTAATTTTTTAAACATTAAAAAACAATGTGTATTTGGATGCAATGCAATGAAAAAATCCTCCAAAAAATAGCAGTGCATAATTTTATTAGAAAAATAGTAATTTATTCTCCTAAAAATAATATTTCTTATGCATGTTAAAAAAATTCATGCCTTTAAAAATATTATTAGTTTTTTGAATACAAATAAATTTTATTAATTTTGTTTAAATTACTGAAAAACCTAAAAAAAATATATCATAAATTATTTGTTAATTGTTTTAAAAATTCATAAAAAAATTCAATAAATTAGTTTAAAATTATTAATAATTTTTTTATATCATTTTCTATACTAAGTGATAAATATTTTATAAATTTAAAAATCCTTTTATCATGATATTTTTTGTATGTTTATAAAAAATATATATAATTTTTTATTCATAAAAAGTAATAATTTTATTTATATTTTCATTAAAAAAAATCATATAAAAAAATTATAAAAAATTAATACATTTTTTATGTATTGAAATAAAAAAATTATTATATCATCTTAAAAACAAATTTTTAAGGATTTAAAAATATTATTAGATGAATTTTTTTTATGTTTATTGAACAGAGAAAATTAAACCATATTTTTAACATAAAAAATATCATTTAAAATATATAATTGTTTTTATAATGAATGGGGTCATTATTGCATCAGACACCAATTCCAGACCACTCATTTTTAGTTTGGATTAACTGGTTTGCCCTTCCCATGGGATATCTATCATCTATAAAAAATATTCATGTCAAAATCATAGTGTGACACCTTAACTTCCATTATTTTCCTCTACTAGAGTTGATAATTTTTACGCCATGGTCTTCATGTCATTGAGGAGTCATTTTAGTGCTCCTAAAAATTTTATGAGGAACCTACCATAAAAATGAAATGTGTACATTTAAATAATAATAAAATTCAACATGCTGGATTTAATATGGAGAAACCATTCAACACAAATGATTAAAAAGGTAAAAATCCATTGAAATTAGTGAGAATACAAATTTCATGTTTTTTAATAAACTTGAATTACAAAAACAACATAGATAAAACATGTGTGAAAATCAAATCCTGATAATCCTCTATCATGTCTCTAAATTCAACATTTTATAAAACATTAGCACTTAAAGATCATATCCCAAACATGCACCATTATCAAAAAAAATCAACAGCTTCTCCTCATAGCAGCATATCCCTCTCATGCAAGTGATTTATTTCCCACTGCAACCTACAGCTCGTCGTTCAAGTTGCAACCTACGCAGACGTTGATGCACAACACCTCTGTACGAATGGTGCATCACTCCTTTTATACCCTAAAAATAATAAGATATATAAAATATTGGGAAAATGAAAATGAGGGACCAAAATAAGAAATTTATTCAAGTTAAGTAACCTTGCGGTTATTTGAATGTTAAATAAAGTAACTACATGGGTACTTAATTTTAATACATTTCTAGTTATGTTATGTTATTTTTATTTTCCATAAAAATATGTCTAAAACTTCAAAATTAAGTATTTTTCCAAAATAAAAAGAAACCATGTTTTCTCTCCAATCATAAATATCCTTTTTTCAAAAAGATAATAAATATCACAAATTTAAAACATGATTTAAAAAATCAAAGAAGGAGCTACCATCTAAAAAGATCAATTGGAACGAAAACTATTTTGAATTACACTAACCATAATCCTCTATTGAAAATATGATATTTTATTTTCACATCACTGGCATAAAAAATGAAAACCCCACATATAAAATAAATCCAAAAATTGAGGCCTTTTTTGTAATTGTATTTTCATTGTCCCTTCAAATATGACCTTAACCAATAAATGTTGGCTCCCACATAATAGTGATTGTAAGATATGGTAGAGCACCAACATGAATTAATTGCTCCCCATACTCAATATTCCATGATAAGATAATATCATTATCTCCATTTATAATATTTATAATTATATAATTATGTATAATTATATAAATATATAAATAAATATATAAATATATTTATTGGGATTTTTGAATGAACTATCATATTTAATATCCATATGGTTTTTTCAAATTTTTCTAAATGATCATGGGATCTTTAACACTAGTTTTTTCAATTATTTATCAAAATTATATTAAAGAAAATTCATTATTCTTATACAAGCATGAAGATAAATTTTATTTCCCTATTTTAATCATATTTTCAATATTTATAAAATTAAAATGAATATATTCCAATAATTTATTTATAAAATATAATGTTAAAAAAATAAAACATTGTTAAATTTATCAATAAAAATATTGTTTGAAATAAAATAAAAATGTAAATGTAAAATATAAATTTTAATAATAATTATTGGATAAACAAATACAAACTAAAAACTCATATGATGGTATAAAATTGAACATAGAATTAGATTAAATAGAGTTATAGAGATGAAATGGGTCAAGTATAATTGATATAATTTTATTCCCTTTACTACGCATGTGAAAGTACATATTCATAGGCATGGTACAGTAAATTTATTTAATTAATGATATAAATAATTGAGAAGATCATTCACTAAATTACATGAGAATATTTAAAAAATTTATAAACATAAATATACATATTTTTATTCATAATATTATTAATTTTTTATTCAATCCTTAATCTTAAATAAATTTATAATTCATGTGTGAAATTTAATTTTTTGGTTTTTAAATTAAATTTATCATTTATTTATAATGTTTTGTTATTACATTTAATTTCTTGTATTAAGTATTTATTATTTTAAATATTATTTTCATTTTATTGTACTATTTCTCTGGGATTGGATCATTTTGGTTAAGGGGTTTACTATGGGTTTAGTTATTAGCTTTACTGATGACCATTTATTTAACTCGCTAGTGCTAACTTTGGATACTTGATTCATTTGTTTGATCGTGTGTTTCACTATACACATGGGTGCATTTTATTCATTGATGAAATTTATTTGATGACCCTTTATGGGATTGATATGTTTCATCACCCTCATATTGAGTATGATTTAGGTGATACTCTTCTGGTCAGTCACTTGAGGCAACATGTGTTGTTAGTCATACTAATTCCTAGATTACTTAAACCATATAATTCCTTTTATTCATTCAATATTACTAAGATTCATATTTTATTACATTATTTCTACACCTGTTATCATTCCTAGAGTACCCTTATTTTAAATATATATTCACATTTGTTGTTTTTTATTCTTTGATAGAGATATATCTTGAGTCTCGCATGTGAAGATCTTCTCCTCTATGGTTCTATGGAAATGTTATGTCTTTGGATTTTTATAGTGTGACTCTGGTGGATTGGAAAATATTTTTTCACCTTGTAAACCTATCTAAGGTGAGATCTGATGTTGACCTTGATATTGCTAAAGAAATGTATATGATCTTATTCTTATAGTGTAGTAATCAGTCTCTAGTAAAGGGTGATTGGTCATGTAATCATTATGTTATTTTATTTTTTTATTTAAAATATTTATTAATATATGTGTGGTTTTATGTGTTGTATGGGGTTTTTCTAATGGGTAGAAATTGTTAACTCTTCAAACCAAATTTAATAAATGGTTCTTTGTTTAACAATATTTTTATCTTTGATAGTTTCCCATTTTACTTCATTCAATTTTTGTTTTTTTTTTGTTCATTCATTTTCTTTTTCATATTAAAGAAGATTTATTATTGTTTTAGTTTATTTCACATAATTATTTCAATTGAAGCACATAAATATTGTTTTCATTGATCTGTTGTTTCATTTTCTTTCTTTTTTTATGATTGATATCTCCAGTGAATCATTTTAATTTCATATCACACATTTTTTTATCCAAAAAAATCATATTAATTGGGTATTATAATAGTTACATTATATGGTATGTATTTTTGGATCCATATTCCCACAACACAACAATTTTTATCAAAGACACTCTTTCTAACAATTATGGATTCTTAAAAGTTAAAAATTGAAAATTTTGATAGTGATAATGATTTTAACCACTAAAAAATTAAAATATATACTTTATTAGTTTAATAAGAGATTAGTAATATCATTTATAGATATAATGGGAAGATTTACACTTTTAAACCTTATTGTTAGAGTGTTACCTCTTATATTGATATGTCTTTTAATACACATGAAAAAAACTCATTATATTTTTTTATGTTAGGAGATAAAATGATGGATGTGGTAGCTAAATAGACCATAATTTATACTATATGGATTAAATTAGAAATTGAAAACATGACTAAATCATTAGTTTTTTAATATATAGGATATTTAAATTATATACATTTAAAATTTTATCTAGGAATATATTATTGACTCGCATTGATGAGTTTGAAAAAATCTCATTAAACCTTTCCAATATTATTATGAAACATATATTAAAGTTCAATCCATAATTCTATTATACACTTTTGATAGTTAATATAGTACATTGAGGGAGACCATGATGTATGGTAATGAATCCCTTGCCCTAGAAAAAGTAAAATTATCTTTTTTTTCTAGGGAATTATAATTGAAAATGGGGTTAAATATAATGTAAAGGGTATTAATATTAGAGGGATAAGTGAGAAAAAA
Organism: Viscum album; assembly: GCA_963277665.1. NCBI lineage: Eukaryota > Viridiplantae > Streptophyta > Magnoliopsida > Santalales > Viscaceae > Viscum > Viscum album. The sequence goes on from OY728132.1 coordinate 1,769,922,826, forward strand.
AGTTATATGAAGGATAAAAAACAAAATAAAAGAAGTGGGTATATGTCTTGTTCTTTGTCTAAGAATAGGGTTATCAATTGTTATCAATGTAAGAAACCATACCATATTAAAAGAATTTTTCTCAAGAAAATCATTTTTATGATTTTAAAGAGGGGGTTAGTGGATAAAAATGGGCATAGTAATACTGAGATTATGAATATATTTAGTGAATATATAGGTTAAGAGTGTGTTATATACTTGAGTTATTCATTTCACACGTTTCCTAATATAGAGTATTTATCTAAAATTAGAGAAGGTTTGAATAGGAATGTGAACTTGGGAAAAATATATATATAAACATGGGAATTGGTTATGTTATGTTATAACCACGTGATAAAATAATTAAATTCATAAATGGTGTTAGATGGGTACTCAGATTGAAAATAACATTTATATCATTATAAATTCTTGGCCATAGAGTCTATTCTATTAGGTCATAGGTTAGTTGCATAAATATCACTAGGGTTCCCTCATTATAATGAAATGTGCTCTCAAATGGGTTATACATGTTAAATTGTAAAGCTAAGGTTATGCATAAAGTAGAATATTATAGTGTAGATAAAGACCAAACCTTATTATTTTATAGAAGGTTAGGGCATTTTAGTTCTAAGGTGTTATAGGAACTCAAAAAATAGAGACTATAAAAGTGCATTGCTCCTAAAAATATTCTATTTTGTAAAGAATATTCATTTGGGAAACATAAGTGGGTTTGTTTCAATAGGTATCAATTTAAATGAAAAAAAATATTGAATATATGAATTCAAATTCACAGTGACCATATATAGGTTAGAATTTTATGGTAAGGGGTACCACTAGATTATGTGTCCAATGAATTTAGTGAGTTTTGTAAGGTTTAGGGTTTAGACAGGCATAATATTGTTAATAATACACCTAAAAAGAATAGTCTAGTTGAGAGAATGAACATAACCATCTTAGAGAGAATGGGTATTATTTATTTATACCCAATAATTCCCAAATAATTATGGTTAGAGTCTTTCATTATGTAAATCCACCTCATAAATTGATGTCTTTCATTGGTCATAGGGTTTAAGACACTCAGGGAGTTTTTAACTGATAAATTTTCATCCTATGATCACCTAATGGAATTTGGGTATAAAAAATATGTGTATTCCTGAACTAACATAAAATAACTAAGGGAACTTGAGTGTGTATTCATAGTTTATCCCTAGGGTGTAAAAGTTTATATGTTTTTTATAAATAAAACTAGTTATCAAAAATGTATCATCAGTTGAGATGTTACATTTCATGAGTCTGGAATATGATAGGATAAGGGGTATAAACATAGTAATACTCAACCAACCTAACATGAGGGTATTTAAGTGGATATAAAATAAAACTAGAAAAATCCAAATGAATTTTTTTGATCCTCCTTTAGTAGAAGACTCTGAATATAAATTTTATATTCAGGATTCAAGTGGAGTTTATAATTACTAGTCCATTAGAGATTAATCTAGGAGAGTGGTAAGGACTGCATCTAGGTTAGTCTATGATAATGTGGATTATTTTTCATTTAGTGTGGCTGAAGACCTTATGGATGATGAACCAAAAAAATATAATCAAGTAGTTGGGATTAAAGAATCAAATAAATGGTTCAGTTCCACTGGAGAAAAAATGTATTATATTATTAAAAATAGTTCCTAGAAAAAAGTTAACAAGCATGATAATACAAATATCATCAGATTTAAATTGATTTTTAAAAATAAAAAATACAACATAAGATAAGTAAAAAAATAAATATAATTTGGGTTGATTTCAAATGGATTCTTTCAATAAGTGAAATATTTTTTTAATTTTGTTAAAAAAATTTCCATTAAATTATTACATGTCATTATTGTTGTTAATGATTTCCATCTTGAGAAAATGGATATAAAAATTTTATTTTTAGCATAAGGATTTGGATGAGAAGATTTATATGAAACCCATTATATTTTTTACCAATAAATTCAAGGATGATTAGGTTTTCCTTTTAAATAAGTATTTATATAGAGTTAAGAAATAAACTAGGTAATTGTATAGGGAATTTGATTTAATTATATTGAATAATTATTTTTTTATACCATGTATGATACATGTGTTTACTTTAAGATTGAATAAAATTATGTGATTTTTTTATGTGTTAATGACATGCTTATTATTTGTAAAAATATAAGTTTGATAAATCATAAAAAAATATCAGTGTAAATCTATTTTTGAAATGAATTATTTGATACACATAAAAAAAATTGGTTATGAAAATCATTAGATACAGGAAAATAATCTTATTATTTCCATCACAATTTTCTTATGTGAATAAAAATCCTAAAATAGTTCATGTTTAAGAATTTAAAACATGTTAATATCTCAACTGGTTAACATTATAATTTTTATTTAACCCGATCATTCATTAATGAATCTGATAAATTATTTATGACTAGAATATAATATGATAACATAATAGGTAGATTTATATATGTAATGATATGTTTTAGGTTGGATGTGTCTTTTTATGTTTACATGCTTAGCAGATTTATGAGAAATTTGGGCAATCCTCACTGGTATGGATTAAAGGAGTTACTCATACATATTGAAATTTTATCAAACCTTACTTAAATTATGATAAGGATTTAAATTCAAATCATAAAATAATTGGGTTTTTAAAATCATATTATTTTTTGAATGTGGATACTAGAAATTATTTCATATAATATGTTTTTGTTGCATATGAGGTAACCATGATGTGGAAGTGTTATAAACAGTCTATGGTGTCATTATATTCCCAAAAATTCAAGTATATAACTCTCAAAAAAATCATTAAAGGCTACGTGGAAAAATGTTTTTGTAATCAAACTTTTCATATCTTCTTATGATATAAATTTATTTTATGATATACAATTTTCTTTATATTTTTTAAAAAAATCATGTATATCATAATAGATCTAAACATATTGATATTTTTCAACATTTTGTTAAAGACATCATTGAAATTGGTCATATGTTTTTCAAAAAAATAAACAATGATGATAACCAACTGATATTATGACTTAATTTTTTCCCTTAAATAAATCAAAACACAATTTATAATTATTAAACACTGATTCATTGCAATGAAATATGTGTGAGAGCATCATGACCTGTATATGAATATGCATTTAATTTTCAAGGTGGTGATTTAAAAAATTACATTTTATGATTTTCAAATTAAATTGCATGATTATTTGTAATGATTTATTATTAAATTTATTTGATGCATTGTGTTTCTCTTATTTTCAATTGTTCCTATCTTTTCCTAGGTTGTTTCTCTAGGCTTGGATCATTTGGGACAAGGGCTTCTCTATGGATTTTTCTGTCGGTTTCCTTGATGTTTCTGTATTTGACATGCTTTTTATGACCTAGGATACTTGATGCATCAATTTTTCTATGTCATATAGTGTACAAATGGGTGAATTATAGTCATTGATGACATTTATTTGAGTAGTCTCATTGGGTCTAGATGTGTTTTTTATGTTTTTCTTCACCCTCATATAGGGTGTAATGTGGGTGTTTCTCCTTTTAACCAATCACTTGACGTTGTTTGTACCACCATTTGTACTTGAAAATCTACTACCTAAACCATATAATTCCTTCTAACCATTTTATTTCCTGAAATCTATGTTATACCATGTTAAATCAATGCCAAAAATCATTATTTAGGGCTCCTTTGTGGTTTTATAGAGAGAGGGAGATTCCTCTATGTGATACTCAGCTCCTTTGTGGTTTCATAGTGATGAAAAGACTCTGGAGTTTGGTATCTTGGATTTAATGGAAACGATAATGAATTTGTGCCTTATGAACCTATATGTGATGATTTCCAACACTAACCTTGACCTTTCTAAAGAAAGGGTTTCGATCTTCTTCTCATAGTAAAGTAATTGGTCTTTGATAAAGGGAGATCGGTTCTGTAAGATTTGATTTATTTCCTTTGATATTATTCTAATATATACCAGATTAAAAAAAATTATATCATTAATTTTCATATTTTTGGCATTAAAGGTTTTGAGATAATTTTGTAGGGATATAGGTGTTGTTGGAGCTAGGATTTCAGCTGGAGGAAGGTACTGGGATGTTCCCTTGAGTGTCATGGCATGAGGGGATGGCTGGAATAAAGGTTAAGTTTCAAATTATGATGAATCATTCCATTAAAGGTTGAGTCATGATGTGGTTCATGTGTCTTTATTTGGAGCATGTTTCATGGGAGTTAGGCATCATGTTGTTTCAAGGAGAAAGTTGGGTCGTAGCATGAGAAGTGTTCGTCACAACGTGAAGACTCTTGAAGATGATTTTTGACCTAGTGAAAATCTTATAAATTAAAATAAACCCTTATGTATGGAATATATATTCTTATGTATTTCCTTTTCCATTTTTTATTCATGGCGTGAAGGGTGTAGGTCGAGGCATGAAATGTCCTTGAAGAGTTTGTTTAATTTCCCACAAGTATCTGTCACGGCATGGTGCTTCTGTTGTGGTATGGCTTGGTTTTGGGGGATCATGTACACAACATGACCACATTGTTCGCAGTTTGAACTCCCTCAAATATATCAAATTAATATATTTGACCAAGTTTTAAATATGAAAGAGATAGGTAGATCGTAGTGTGGATTTCGGAGGTTTGTTCTATTTAGCTCATCATGACGTGACCATAACTTGTCACATCATGACCTTGTGAATTTACAGTACGGGTATAAATTCAGAATCCACATATGAATTATTCTTAATTCCTTCATTTTCCTTGAACCCTAGGTGGCCAAAGGTGCATCCTATGAGACTTTTTAGTGACCTTTGATTGGTTTTGGCCCTTGGTTTTGAGATATCAACCATTTGTGATTCGAGGTGAGTCTCTCTTCCTTTATTTTGAGATTCCCTTCATGTCCTTTTTTGGGGAGGCTATGACAATAGATCAGTTCTGGTTTTACTGGACTTGGGTTTTGGATTTGATGGGGATTTATTTGATCTAGATTGTTAAGGTTTTCCTCGCATGATCTTTTCCTTATGATCATCTCCTTCTCTTGTTCTTGTACAATGGTTGTTAAAACTTTGGTTGAGGTATGAGAATTCTAAACTCTCCTTCTATCTTCTAGAATAATATGCTTGACTAGATTGTTATAATACCTTCCAAATATCTTCTCATATTCTTTTGTGTGTGTTTGGTTACGAATTCTCGAGTGTCCTTGGTTGTATGGAAGAGGAAACTTGTGGGAAAACTCCCTTAAGGAAGAATGAAATTAAATAAAGATAATAAATCAAGTAAGAATAATTGGGAATGGGAGAAGAATAGCATGTGATTTATGGGATTTCATGTTATTTATCATGTGTTTTTTTATTGACTGATATTCACTGTCGTAATTATCTTGTTGATGAACCTTGTCATTTTCATAATTGGATAATTACTTAAAGATGGTAATGGAAAGGGGACAGCTAAAATCTAGAAACTGGGGAGCTATCATTGTTATTGATTGTTATGCTTGATGATGTGTCTTTTGTTTTCAAAACATGTTTTGATTGGGGTGGAGTTGGTTGGGTTGGTTCGTTGTGGTTGGAAAAGGGTGTTAATGTGTTGTTGTTTGTTGAGTCTCCTCTTAAATATTGATAAACTAGGGTATGAGTTAAAGATGATTATGGGAATGGGGTTGAAAGTGATTCCAGGTTAGTATTAATAAACATGAAAGGTTAAATAGAGATTGAGGCATGGGTTTTGTATTGGGCTGTCAATATTGATTATTTTGTTATTATGGATGAGATAATTGATGTGGGGTAGTTGTGTGGCTATTAGAATAAGGGATAAGGGATGTGTTGGTGTGTTTAGTTGTGTTGGTCATGGGATAGTGATTTGCAAAAGTAATGGGTTAAAAAGTAAGTTGAGAACTAAATGAATATGCTATTGATATAGTGATTGATGGTGGTGAAAACTAAAAATGAAATGAAGGAAAGAGGTTGATTTGAAATGAAAATTGATGAATAAATGAGATTAATGATTGAACGGTTGTTGTCTAAGATAAACATGGGTGATGGCTAATGAATGGTTTAGCATTAAACATGGGTAAACATATGGCATAATAAACCTAATGAGGTTGGTAAATGGTGGGATTGGGAATGGTGTGGAAATGTGAAGTTGTTGATTTTGTGGCTTTCTTTTCCAAAGGATTCATTTATGTTATTGATTATGATTTGTTGTGGAAAGTGGTGTTTTGGTGTGTTTTATATGTTGTTATTTGATATTATGGAAATTGTTTTAGGGATATGACACGGTAAATGAGGATGATTGGTGGAATTTCATGGAATCTAATGGTTCAAGGTACGATGCACAGGTTGTGATGGCCAGTGGTTAGAGTGAAAACAATGTTATGTGATGATCATGGGATGATGATGTTATAGAGGCTGAGATACATGGTGGGGGTCATGCATGGTAGGATGACACAAAGTTAATGTCTTTCGTGTTCCTGATACCCTACTGTGATGAGGAGGATGTGGATATGTGATAGTGGGTGGAGAACGTACATGAAAGGAAGATGGCACAAGGTTAATGTCTTTCGTGTTTACGTTACCTTACCGATGTGTAGTTGGGAAGGGTGGATACTTGGCAGTGCGGTGTGGATATATGGTGGTGCAGTATGTGGCGATGGGATTGTGATTATGGTTGAGAAGATTGGTATGTGGATGTGTGGTGAGGTGGTTGATTTGTGGTGTGAAGAGATGGTTGTTGATGTGATGTTGTTGATATTTCATTCTCGCATTCTTGGGCAATTGGTGAGGGGTTGTCCTGCTAGTTCACTACTGGTTTGAGTTAGAGCAACCTCTGAACTAACAAGTGAGAGCAGTGGTAATTTCCAGACCCTTTTCTATGGTTGATATTGATGATATTTATGAAATTGATGATATTTCTCATGTATTGATTATTTTTGTAGCATTTGGTTGAACTTTGTTTTGGAATCTTACTTGGGATTTGGTTGAGGATGTTGCAAGGAATGAAAGAAATTGTGGTAAATGTGGTGGAACGCAAAGTTCAGTCACTTATATTGTTATGCATATCCCGCTTTTATTTGTGATTATGTTTTGCTTGGTTGTTATCACTCCTGTCTACTGTTGCATATTTATTGAATATGGATGTTGATTTGTTTAGAAGGATGATCCTATGAGTAGTTTCAAGTGCTCACCCCTCCACAGTTTGTTGATTGACTTGAAGGATAGTCTGGTGGAGATGGGAGTTGTTCAAGTAGCTTGAATGGAGTTGGTGGATGATATGAAGTTTTGGAAGATTGTCTTTACATGTATTTTCACGGTGATTGTGCATTTGGCATACAAGTAACATTTGGGTTGTGGGGTTTGTTTATTAAATGGAAATTCTTTGGAGTTGATTGGTTGATTTGTATATTTTTTAGGTCATGAGGGTAATACCTCATATTTGTAAGTTTTATACCTTTGTACTAGTCATCAACTCATAACCTATTGAAGATTAGTTTCATGGATCACTTTCACCCTCACTGTCATCCCGAGAGGGGTTCTAACACGGGTGGGTTGTGACATAATCTTTCTTGATTTGCAAATGTCTTGTGTAAAATTCATTTTGTGAAAGAGAAAATGTCAACTCCTTTAACCAAATTCAAACATTGGTTCTTAGCTTAATGAGATTTCTAGCTCAAATAGCTTTGGTTTATGGCTTAATGAGATTTCTAGCCCAAATAGTTTGTGTCGACTGATTTTGAAATTCTTTCTTTATATGTTCATTTCTTTTCTTCTATAGGGGATCAAATACAAAGAAAATGGGTATACTTCACTCGAATAAGATTCACATTAAAACATTAAAATGACACAAATACTATATACATATATCAACAAAAAGACAATAGCAACCCAGCCATTCTCATTGAAGCAAAATCAGTTCCAGTAGCATCAAACAGTCAAAGGATAGCCCGAGTAACAGAAGGATAGAAACCAGTTGACATTGCTGAACCAGACAACTCATTTACAAACCACTAATTGACATTGCAAAAGGATAGTCACTAGTTGGAGATCATACAGAAAAAGCACCATCTTCAGGGAGGCAGTTACTTGGTGAGGAGGGACAGGGTGGGTGTTGATGTACAACAACACTACAGACAGCAGCATGAAATGGGAAAAACATTATTACAGATACACAGGGCAGGCATGCACGACCCCTACATTTTTCCAAAAACCATGGAGCTGTGCGCCATCTTCAGAGCTTCATCCAAGCAAGATTCAACACTTGCAGTATCAAAAGATTGACAGTCCATCAAGATGGTATGCACTTAATATTTGAGGCAAAGAAGACAATAGACATTTCAAAAGCATGGGCTTGGTTTACCAAAGAAGTTCATTATGGGATTTTGCCCGTTCTTGATGAGCTCGAACCTGATTGAATCCCCAGCATTGATGTGGTTGTCGAAAGCAAACTTCAACCAGCCACTTTGAAGATAAACCGGACGTGTTCTGTTCACATGACGCAGGGTCACGGGCCATGAATACCCTTCTTGATTCTGAAGAGTCAACGTACAAGTTTTCTCACACAAATCATTGGCCCTAGCAAAATGCATGGGGATGGTCTGCATGAACGCAACCATCACATGATTATCATGATAAATGCCCATGAAATTACCCCCCCCCCCCCCCCCCCCGATCTTTTTCAATGGTTTCGCAATACATACAAATCGATTGCATCCAAGGCTACTGGGTTCCACCCTGGAAATAAAATAGGGATGAGCAGATGTAGAGGCCTCAGCTTCCAGCATGCGTTCTGGTGTTGGATGTTCCACTAATAAAGAAGAAAGATGATTAAATAACAATAAACATAAAGAAGACACATCTATAGCCATGACGCAAAAAAGAAATCTTACCATATATATTGGCAGCGGGCTTTGCCCCTTCCTTCATAAGCTCAAATCTTAAACGGTCGCCTATTTTTAGGTCATTCGCAATGACCAAATTGCGCCAACCACCACTAATGTAAGTTCTATGACCACTCTGGGGTTGTAAATGACTACGCAGTCTGTGTCTCAGTTGTACAGCCCATTTCCTCCCCTCCTCATCTCTAAGAATCATCTCACATGATCTTTTGAATAGACCATTCTCCAGAACAAATTGAGATGGCAGTGGCTGAACCAAAAGATAAATTTTAAAAGGTGTTGCTGCAACGCACTTAATACATAAAGATGTCATTTACCAGTCATATACATACACAACACTTACAAGTACTGGTTTTACAATATTACTACGAGTCAAAATGTGTGAAAAGCTAGGATGTTTGGGATGGCTTGGGAAGGATGTAGCCATGGCTTTGGGCTGAATAATGCCTTCCAGCTTCTCCGTTGCCCTTTCAGACACTTCAATAGGAAAAAGAACATATAATGAGGACAATGTGTATCAAAATCTAAATATTTAGCATTCTGCGAGTTATTGTTAAAAGGCTTTTCATTGCATTTAGAGGGCATGATCAATGATCTTCTTTCTAAGTTGCAATTATCATGTACAATTCAAGTTTTCTAAGAAATTTGTTTGGAAAGGTAACACAGTATGCAAAGTTAATAGTTATTTTTTACCAAGAGTCCTCATTTAGGAGATGATAGGAATGCAAGATATTATTGTGAATGTTATCTGACCAAATAAATACTGAGATATAAAGTGATGAATCCAAGAATATGCCTTGAAAAAAGGTAATATGCCATATTCAGCTCATTTAAACCATTTACAAACTGAAACACATTCCCACTCAAAAATTATGTACAGTAGCTTCAGTAGCATTACACCTTAATATACTCCAAAGTTTAAAAATTATTAGGTTTAAAATTTACATTTAAACCACCTTCTGTCTCTGTCTGATCAGAGTTGGCATAAAAAACGGAATTTGACACTATTTTTAGGAATTATGCCTTGCCTTAACTTGGATTTTAGCATAGCATCCTTGATAGAGTCCTAGCTACAAGTTAATAATCACAAATAAGAGAAAAGTGAAGTGCCTGCTGTCACAAACACACAAAACAACAAAGAAAGAAATAATTAAATGGGAAAGAAAACACACACAAGCTTTTTTTCTTCTCTTTTTTTTAATTGAGAAAGGGAATCCATGGAATATGAAAAGGGGTCAATTGTATGTAAATAATATAGCAGCATTCAAAGGGATTTGGAAAGGATTTCATTTTGGCCCCATGCATACAATTTATTGCTCTATTGACAATAAGTCTTACAGTAAACAGTGGTGTCATCTTATGCTACCATGAATTTTAACAACAGACTTTGCCCAATTTCCAAGCAGCTCAAACAATCAAGTGTGTCAAATTTTGAGGCCATTTGCAGCATTAAAGGTTCCCCAACAACGGGTTATAAAAGCTTGATCACAAGATTCCTTGTATAACCATTTCACCAACCATTGCCTTTTTTGGGGTCTCTAAGGATAATCTAACATTGCCGGTTGCAAAGATTGTTCCATCTTGCAAATTTGATCGGTAGGGGCTGAACAGAGACAAACAACTTTTCAAAAGAAGCATTTTAAATATCTGTATGGTACAGCCAACCCTGCTCTTCTTGCCATCGGGTGCTTCAAAGTACCAATGAAACTAGGATGCCCAGGAGCTGGGGAAGGTACGTTTGCTGTTATGGGCTGAACCACTGCCAGCTTCTCCACCTTCACAGCCCTTTTAGACGCTTTATAGGGAAAATAGCATATACCGAAATCCCAACAAAAACAATTACAATATAAAGTAACATCACATGATATAGGATAGCACAACTTGAAACTAAGCAATGACAACAAACAATATGCAGCAATGCAGTACAGAGATATGCATTTACCAGCAAAGCCAACAATAGGGCAAAGAAAGCAAGGGCCACGGAACGTGGTTTACCGACAACAACCCCCGTGCACACGGGCTCCACATCTGAATCGTCTTCCACCAAAATCGGTTGAGACTGACGGCCGCCTTCTTTCCCGGTACCGCCGGAGCGCGTATACACACGTTGGCAAGCGCTAAGGTCATACACCCTGACATCAAACACCAGGTCTCCCTCGTGCCCAAACACCACGAAATCCCCAACGTGCAGCTCGTGCTCAGTCGCGAACTCAGGCCACCCGGTCTCTAGTCGCCTCCCGTTGATGATCACCGGAAAGAGCTTCCCGGAGGAGCTTCGGAGCACCGCGGCCTTGCATTGATCCTCGCGATCTGGGTCGCCCCCCAGGTATTCCGTGAAGAAAGCGATGGGAATCAACTGCAACAACAAATCAAGTTGAGTGATTTAACTTGACCGAGGGAATGCTAGGAAAAGGAAGAGGGTGTTACGAATTCACGGAGGAATCCGGGGAGGAGGGGCTTGAAAAAGTGGGGTTTGGTACGAGGCCTCGAGGCGCCGCTCGCCATTCTCGCGCATGACAGAGGCTATCTGTACGCCAGAGTAGGATTTTTCACGCATTTTATCGTCTTCGGTTCCCTTTTTACTCGATGCTCCCTCATGTTGTGTTTATTTTTAGATCATGTTGATTTTTCTTTACTAGAGTATTTTCTTTTCATGAAAAATGAACCGTGCGTGAAATGACGCATCGTGTGGGGATCAGCATTTTCCTAGTAGAGATTTCACGATTTCGCATTTTCGTTCATTGCTCATGGTCATGCTTTGAAGGATTGCGGGCAAGATGCGCCGGATTGTGGGGTTGAGATTTGTTGTGGGTTTTGTCGCAGTTGGTTTAGTCGCAGCACGATTTTCATTCATTGGGTTTCCCTGGTCGAGATCTGAATGACTACGAACAATCTAAGGGATTGGGGCATTTTCAGTGGGTTCGTGATTGCGGAACTGTAAGGCATTATCAGTGGGTTTCAGAGCAGTGTGATTTGTCGGAGTCGCGACACAGTAGTTTGTATTTTGGTTCTTATAATAGATAGTGATGAAGGTATTGTAGATTATATTTTAAGTATTTTTACAGTTTTTTGATAAATATGGAATAAGTTTCTATTCATGATTGTATACTGAATCTTGTGAAGGTATTGGAGATTATATTTGAAGTTTGTTTACTGATAGTTTTGTGGTAAATCAGTCCAAAATCGCTTGTTGAAGTTTGGAGTGGTTATTTTATTGAAATAAATATATAGTTTTGTTGTATTGCGGAAGTTCCACTGATTTTTTGCAATGGAAGGACCATTGGAACTTCCACTGGAAGTTGCACTAGAACCTCGAGCAGTGGAAGTGGAACTTTCAGGATTGGAACTTCCACTGGGTAGTGGAAAATAAATACAATTTAAAATTGTTTATGCAATTTCAAATGCTAAATTGAATCATTTTTATAATAATTGTGTAACAATTGCAAATCATATTTATTTTAATTATATTTAACAATAATATATTCCTTAGTTTTAGAAATATACCTTTATGTTGTAGTGTGGAACTTCCACCGGAACCTTGAGCAGTGGAAGTGGAACTTCTATAGTCGGAATTTTCCACTGGGGAGTGGAAAATAAATACAATTTAAAATTGTTTATACAATTTCAAATGCTAAATTGAATCATTTTGTCACAACTCATCCCCCGGGACCCGTGCCGTGACTACCCCAAGTCCACCTCCCGAAGACCAGGGGCTGGCGACTAGTGTCGAAGGCGTCAACCTGCAAGTGGGAGACATTTGCCTAAGTACCTGTACGCACACACAAACTCAACCACATGCCAACTCACTGAAAGAGAGAAACAAGTATACCACTAAAATAAAGTTGAGTGCAAATACAAGTGAAAGTGAGTGGGTCAGGATACAAACCCAACAAGGAACTGAAAACAGCAAGTTACAAAAAGGAAACTCTGATGGTCATCCGTGGAAAAATCTCACATGATTGTGAGAGTAGTGAAGCTACTGGAAGCCGAAGTAGTATGTCACGTCCGCCTGGTCCTTCTGGGCCCCGCTTGGTCCTAGGCCACCAAGTCCACCGTCGTAGCGTCCGTTGGTCCCGTCTCCCTGAGCACCTCTGTTAAAACGTTGATCGTCTGCACCAAACACAACACGTGCAACCGAAACCCGTGCAAGGGGTGAGTAACAAAATACTCAGTAAGGGACCCCGAAATATAAAGGAAAGACCATAAAGCAATCCTCAAAGCAAAGAATGAAAATCGTACCACGATTTATTGTGTAATTTTCACCTTTACACCACTTTGTTGAACTTATTTTATATTGAAAATTATAAAAATAATGACAAGTTGCATTCCATTTTTGAATTATTTATTTTGTGTTTATCACTATTAAAAAGGACAATGATACTTGTTTTGATGATTCCATTGAAAGAGGAGGTGATTTGGAGGGCTCATGATGATGTCCAAGAAAAATGGGCCAAACTGTGCAGGATCCAAGCACACCAGTGGATTAATCCGCCCACTTCTATTAGAATGTGCATCCAATTGAGCTGAAATTTTGTGGGCTGGTCCAAAATTCATTGGGCTGCATTTCTTATGAAGAAACCCAAGACTCATTCGGTCATCTAGTGGCCCAGACGACCTGATCTGTCCAACACACCAAATCTACACAAAGTCAAAAGTGGTGTGCTGTGATCTGTCCATATCTCGGGCTATAAGTGTCCAATTTATGCCAAACTTTTGGTGGAGACACCCAAGATGTGGGGCTACAACTTTTTTATTTTCTCTAAATCGAGATAAGGCTGTATAGAGGTCTAAACACCTGTGAAAAATGGTTTTAAGAATTCTGTGTGCTCAAAACCATCTTCCCATTTTCCTATAAAATGGCACCTTGAGCTCCCCATTTGTAAGTTCGGCCAGGAGGCAAATCTCTGGTATTTTGGAGATCCAAAGAATTCCTCTCATCATCTAAGGATTTTTGGAGGCCCTATCCTCATAGGGGAATCAAGGATGAAGAGAGAGTTCCACCTGAGCCTCCTCTTCTTCTCGATGACAAGCTAAACGGTGGACGATCATTTCGAGGGAGCTACACAAACTTGGGAGGGAGTTCCATCACATGTTCTTCTACTGGTTTTGTATAATTTGTGTGTTGAATATTTCACTTATTTTGTTTCTTGACATGATTTCTCCTGATTACATTTCATTTGATATAATTAAGTGGAACACTTTTTATTTCAACACCGATTGACTTGAGATTTCAAGTGGGAATCTTGGGTTATTCCGATTGGAAAACACAATAACTCTATTTATCTCACACATACATAATATTTTAGTATGCTTTGGTAGGCCTCTTATTCTATGTTTGATAACCAAATCTTGGCAACACGATTGTTGTGCCAAGGGGTGGTACTTTAAACATCATTTGAAGAGGCAAGAGGGGAGTCAAGATCTTGACAACCTTCAACCAATGAATTAAACAAAACCATGTTAAATTTTCAGAACAATGAACTATCCAAGATGTGTAGTGAACTTGAAATGATCGTCTTCTTTCATAATTACTAATAAATCACCTTTTCTTTCCAACTATTAAACTCTTTAATTAAGTCATTTCATCCTAAAACTGTTTTCAAAACCACCCCCTATCTAAGTACTTCCTATTAAAAACACACACTTTAAACCCCCCCAATGCTCCTTGAGAGACGATCTAGGGTCTTCCCTAGACTATAAATCAACCTTAAAATCATAATCAATTTTCCACATCACGACAGCGCTGTCAAATTTCGGGGCCATTGTCGGGGAGCGCTTTGATTTTTAGTGCGTGTTTTTTATAAGGTTTTTTGTAATTTTTTTGAATATTTATTTGTTTTCTCTTACACCTTTTCAATCCCTTTTTATTATTCTCTATTTGTTGTGTAGTTTTGGTGCATGACACGTTCTACTCTGAGAGATTTAACACCTTTTGAACCCGAACCGGAGAGGACCCTACGTCAACGACACTGAGACACACAAGATAACACTTTGAAGGAGGACACACCACATATTGAAACTCTTCTTCGACCTTCATCTTCTTCTGGAACTAACATCAAAACTGAAATTAACGTGAATAACATGGCTGAAAAAAATCAAACACTAAAAGAACTAACATCACCTGATGTCGATATTCAGCTCACATACATTCAATTACAAGGCGAATGATTAGCCACTAAAAGTGGATAATATTCATTGTCAATATCTTAATAATATGTTCCAAAGTCCATAAACATTAATTTTAGTGCATTATAGAAAATGAATTTCATTTATCATCTCAAATGCAATTCATGTTTGAAATGCAAATTTGGGCCCAATCATTCATCTGTTTGTGGACATCATTATATTCTTTTTTTGAATTTGATATTTTGGGATATGATCGTTCAATTTGTTTGGAACATTTTTTTATTTAGGATAGATGGATGAATCCCAATGGAAGATGAAGATTTTTGGGGATGAATGCATAATTTTTCTAGAGAAAGCATACTGGGCCTAAGTCCCATCAAACAAATTTGGGGTCTACAAACCAAGCCCAATGAAACTAAAATTTTTATAGTAGAAAGATAAAAATATGGGGATCATTTTATTAAAATGTTTCCAGAGCTAATTCCGAAGTTTTCATGGAGATATATGGATCCGAAGTTAACATTTAAATGGTGGGCCCGACCTGAACGCCCATAATGTCTTCCCACCATTTCGATCATAACTTCCAAACGGCAGCACCAAAATTCCTGAAATTTTTACAGATAATAGAGGACAGATGGAGGAGCATATTTTGCTTCTATGACCCCTCCGTATTCGGCCTCCTTCAGTTACAAATTCATACGTCAAAACGGTGGATGAATCTAGATGAATTTCCGAGTCAACTTCGAAACGTCAAATTCCCTTGATTTTCTCACCCTCCTTTTAACTCTCCCAATTAATGGAGATGTAATTTATTTTTGGGGGTGTATCTAAGGCTCTAAATATGACTATATAAATATCTGGTGGTGAAGGGAATTATAATCGAATATTTTTTCTTTGGAATGAAAGTTTTTATTTTCTTTCAATTGTATTGTCATGCTTTCATTTAGTAATCGCTTTGTCAATTTCTCCCATGTAATTTTTTCATTCACCTTCATTTAATTAATAAAATATCATCATAATATTCTTCTTCTTAATTTATTATTATTTTTCCATATCATGTTGACACCGTTGCCTTAGGGAGTGAGGTTATTCACATTATCTTTTGTGAAACTCTTCACACAACGATGAAGTGATTGTTATTTATTTTCTTCTTCTTCTCCAATTCTACCATCATAAGTCTAATACCCGCTTTAATTGATAGAATAGAATCAATGGAGGGATAATCCTATAATGGGTTGATCTAAGGGAGTATCAAGGGGTGAATTGAATGTTATTTCTTAATTTAATAATTTTTAATCAATTCTATTTTTGAGATTTTAATTCAATGATTTACGTTATCCTTTAAACTCACCAATTTTAAGGATACACATCCTGAGTGCTAAAACGATCCTCTAACTTGGAGTGCTCATCAATATGATCCTCCAAGTGCATAGGTTATTAGCCTTAGGATAGTGAAAACTAAAAATTTGTGAGTGATTTGGGATGGTTGTATTTTGTTAAAGGAAACACTCGAATTTAAGACATTGAAATAATTTAAAAAGAAATTCATCCAATTCACCCCATGCAATAACCAAGGATCAACTCATGCTTTTAAATTAAATTCACTTAAATCTTTAAAATATCAAATAATCCAATCAATTCAAACCCAAGTTATCCAAATCAACACCATCAAATCACCTTCTTAGAATGCATGTTTCTTAGGTTTCTTCTTAGGTCTCTCAGGATCGATAACTCAAGCCGTACTACAATGACCGCTTACACCATACAGCTTGGGTAAATTTGGGCGCAACCAAATTTTGGCGCCATTGCCGAGGACCAAGTAAGTCACCTTAAAACATCTTTCTATTCTCCCCCATTTCTCTTTTCTCATCCCATTTCTCTTATCTTTTCCCCTTTATTTTTTTTCTTCTCTTTTCTTGGCGCATGTTCGCCTACACCCGTGACAATTCAAATCATCTAGTTAGGGTGGATAGTCCTAGGGATGGGGAGTTAAGCAATCATAGAGGTCTCTTTCCATTAGATCCAAATATTTATAATAATCCAGATTCAGAAGTTGAGTTCGATACAATGAAGAATCTCCCACAAAACCAAATCATAAACCAGGGAGGGAACCAAAATAATGATCAAGAACCTAACTTGGGAATTGTTGCAGACCCGACCATGAATGACTACCTCACACCTACCTAGACCAATGCACCCTCACACATTAGGCATGATAACATAGAATATGCCCAATATGTTTTCAAACCCCATGTCCTAAACCACCTTCCAACTTTTCATGGGATAGAGTCTGAGATGCCTTACCTTCATGTTAAAGAATTTAATGACATTGTTGAAACCATGTTCCCTCCAAATCAAATTGAATATGCTAAAATGATACTTTTTCCTTTTTATCTGAAGTACCAAGCAAAGAATTGGTTAAACAATTTGAGACCAGCATCTATTTAGTCTTGGGACCAACTTCAATGAGAATTCTATAAAAAATACTTCCCCCATCACAAAACAATTGCACTTAAAAAGAGCATACAAAACTTTTTTGAAAGAGAGGGAAAAACATTCTATGAAACATAGGAAAGATTCAAGGACACATTAAACATGGTACCACACCATGGTTTCTTAATCCCAGAACAAGTGATAATTTTCTATGAAGGGTTACGTCCCAGAAACAAACAATTCATTGATATGATGTGTAATGGAACCTTCAAAAACAAATCCCCAAATGATGCTTATGAGTATCTATAAAATCTTGCTGAATAGAACCAAACATGGGGAACATCACCATACTATGAGAAGCCACCCAAATCTGGTGGAATTCACAATATTGGAGAAGAAGAAAATCTTAGAGCAAAACTTGCTGTACTCATGAGGAAATTTGAGAAGATTGATCTTAGGAAGGTCCACAAAACCCAAAATGTTGAGCTTGTTTGTACAATTTGTGACAAACATGACCAAAAGACTGATAATTGCCCAAAAATTCCTTCTATCAAGGATGTTCTTTTAGTAGGACCACCATAAGAAGTTAATGCAATGAAATTTCAAAATCCATAATTCCAAAACACCTTCAATCCAAGGTATAATGACCATCCATGATTTCGTTGGAAGGAAAATAAACAACGAACACAACAACAATGTATCAACCCATAACCACAACAAAAATTTCAACCTCATAATCAGTTCCAACCATAACTAGTCCAATTCCAACATCCTCATGTCCAATATCAACAACCTATCCAACAACCCATTCAACAACCAATCCAACAACCAAAGTATCCTCCTGGGATAAACCAACAAGCTCAATCACCAAGCCAAATTGTTCCACAAATCTTAATGGAACAACTGTGAAAACAAATGGACAAAATGAACTCAGAATTCTCATCCATTAAACAAGAACTTCAAACCATCAAAACTGGAAAGGAACCCATGCCCACATAGGACATTCCGCAACAAACATCAAGGGGAGAGACAAGTTTCACTCAAACAACTCATGAACAACTAAAGGCTGTGACAGTTTTGAGAAGTGGGAAATAAATTGATAAAACTGAACAAATAATTCAGAAACCATCTAAAGATTTAAACTCTAATGAAAATTCAAATGAACCACATGATCAAACTAAGAAAACTGATGACAATGTGAAAGAAATAACTCTTCAACAAACAATCCCACAACCTGCACCATTTCCTCAATGCATGAGGGGGAAAACCAATCCTGAATTGAGTGAAACATTGAGGGATAGTCCTATAATGAGTTGATCCTTGGTTATTGCATGGGGTGAATTGGATGAATTTATTTTTAAATTATTTCAATGTCTTAAGTTTGAGCGCTTCCTTTAACAAAATACAGACATCCCAAATCACTCACCGATTTCAAGTTTTAACTATCCTAAGGCTAGTCCCCTATACACTTGGAGGATCATATTGATGATCACTCCAAGGTAGAGGATCGTTTTAGCACTCGGGATGTGTATCTTTAAATTGGTGAGTTTAAAGGAGAATGTAAATTATTGAAATAAAATCTCAAAAATAGAATTGATTAGGAATTATTAAATTAAGAAATAACATCCAATTCATCCCCTTGATACTCCCTTGGATCAACCCATTATAGGATTAGCCCTCCATTGATGCTATTCTATCAATGAAAGCGGGTAGTAGACTTATGATGGTAGAATTGGAGAAGAAGAAAAAAATAAATAACAATCACTCCACCGTTGTGTGAAGAGTTTCACAAAAGATAATGTGAATAACCTCACTCCCTAAGGAAATGATATCAACATGATATGGAAAAAGAAATAAGAAATTAAGAAGAAGAATAAGATGATGATATTTTATTAATTAAATGATGGTGAACTAAAGTATCCTCCTGGGATAAACCAACAAGCTCAATCACCAACCCAAATTGTTTCACAAAGCCTACTAGAACAACTGTGCAAAGAAATGGACAAAATGAACTCAGAATTCTCATCCATTAAACAAGAACTTCAAACCATCAAAACTGGAAAGGAACCCATGCCCACACAGGCCATTCCACAACAAACATCAAGGAGAGAGACAAGTTTCAATCAAACAACTCATGAACAACTAAAGGCTGTGATAGTTTTTAGAAGTGGGAAATCAATTGAGAAAACTGAACAAATAATTCAGAAACCATTTGAAGCTTAAAACTCTAATGAAAATTAAAATGAACCACATGATCAAATTGAGAAAACTGATGACAATGTGAAAGAAACAACTCTTCAACAAACAATCCCACAACTTGCACCATTTCCTCAATGCATGAGGGGGAAAACTAAGCCTGAATTGAGTGAAACATTTAGGGAAATATTCTCACAAGTCAAGATGAACATTCCACTCCTTGATGCTATTAAAAACATTCCTGCATACTCAAAATACCTAAAGGACCTCTTCACATTTAAAAGGAAATTTTCACATAAGAACCAAGTCCTTCTGGAAGCAAATGTTAGCACAACAATCCAAGGAACCCTTCCACCAAATATGAAAGACCCATAATGACCTTACATCAATGTTGAACTAGGAGAGAACAATGTTGTCAAAGCCTTGTGTGACCTAGGTGTCGGTGTCAATCTCATTCCCTATACTGTGTACTGCCAGTTAGGCCTGGAAGAGCTCAAACCCACATCTGTCACACTTCAACTTGCTGATCATAGCATTAGGGTTTCAAAGGGGATACTAAAGGATGTTCTGGTAAAAGTAGAAAACTTCATCTACCTTGCTGACTTTATTGTCCTTGACAGCAGTCCAACCATAGGAAATAAGAAACAAACCCCAATCATCCTTGGTCGTCCCTTCCTTGCAACAATCAAATCTGTTATCTGAGTCCAAAATGGGAACATGACCATCACCTTTGGAAACATGAGTCTAGAATTTAACATCTATAATGAAAGCTCACAAATAGTGGATGATGAGGATATTCATGAAGTAAACATGATAGGACGAGTTGATAAAGAATCCATAGAACATCAAGGAATATTCGAGGAATGTTTAAGCGAGGAGGAGATTAATTTACTTTTTTCACATGAAGGAAGTCTATCCCCTTGGATAGAATCACTTTCAGATTGCTCCGATGATGAAATCGTAAAACCAACAATCAGTGAAATATTTTAGGAAACCACATTCATGGAGATCACTCCAACTCCCTTCCCTAACAATGATCAAACCAATATAGTAGATGAAACTTCTAAATTTTGGGAATCAATATTATCTGAAAGTATAAAAAAAATAAATTTATCTTGATCCAATGTCCCAATATTCTACTAAAATTTTGAACCAACCTGATCTTGAATTTAAAGAACTTCCTACTGCACTGAATTATGCCTTCCTAGGAGAAAATGGAATACAACCTATTGTCATTTCTTCTTCTCTTCAAATTGATCATGAGAGGATGATTCTAGATGTCCTTAAGAGACACAAGAAATCCATTGGATGGACCCTATCTGCTATTACTAGGATTAGCCCACTTATTGGGAGTCATAGGATTGTTCTAGAATCCAATTCAAAGCCGTGTTGTAAAACTTAGCAGCGACTCAATCCTAATCTCATGGAAGTAGTGAGAAAAGAAATTCTGAAATTGTTAAAAGTTGGTATCATCTATCCCATAGTTGAGAGTGAGTGGGTCAGCCCGATCCATGTGGTTCCAAAGAAGGATAGAATCACAGTGATAACCAATAAGGATAGAGAGATTCTTCCAACTAGGGTGAGTAGTGGCTGGAGAGTCTACATCAACTATAGGAAGCTAAACTCATTTACCATGAAGGACCATTTCCCCTTACCATTCATTGACCAAATCCCTGAGAGAGTGGTAGGTCATGCATTCTACTATTTCTTAGATGGGTACTCGGGGTATAATCAGATTGAGGTCTCTCTAGAGGATCAAGGGAAGACTACATTCACCTGTCCATTTAGCACCTTTGCCTTTAAACGCATGCCCTTAGGGTTATGCAATTCCCCTGGAACCTTCCAGTAGTGCATGATGAAAATTTTCTCAAACATGGTAGGGGATTTTCTAGAGGTCTTCATGGATGACTTATCTGTGTTTGGGGATACATTTAAGGGATGTCTAAGGAATGTGGATAGAGTTTTTTCAAAATGTGAAGAAAAGAATCTAGTCCTAAACTGGAAAAAAATGCCATTTCATGGTTAAAGAGGGACTAGTCCTTGGCCATCTAGTCTCGGGTAGGGGTATTGAAGTTGATAAATCCAAGGTTGACATCATTCGTCACCTTCCATCACCCAAAAATGTCAAGGAAGTGAGGTCTTTTTTAGGACATGATGGTTTCTATAAAAGATTCATTAAGAACTTTAGTTCAATATCTCATCCCCTTTGTGGTCTTCTAGTAAAGGATGCTCAATTTGTTTGGAAAGAAAGCTATGAGGGTTTATTCTAAACCCTCAAATCATCTCTCACCTCTCCTCCCATCATGAAATCCCCAAATTGGAACCTTCCTTTTGAACTCATGTGTGATTCGAGTGACTTTTCTTTAGGAGATGTGTTAGGACAACGTTGTGATAAAACTCCTTATGTAATTGATTATGCAAGAAAATCCTTAAATGATGCCCAAATCAACTACACCACCACTGAGAAGGAGTTACTTGTTGTTGTGTTTTCCTTAGAAAAGTTTAGGTCCTACCTCTTAGGATCCCCCATCACTGTGTACATTGACCATTCTGCATTGAAATACCTGTTCCAGAAGCAAGATGCTAAGGCTAGACTGATTAGGTGGGTCCTTCTCTTACAATAATTTGACCTCACAATCAAGGACAAAAAGGGTGTTGAAAATGTTGTAGCTGATCATCTCTCTTGGATAGAATTTAATGACAAATTATCCCACCATTATGCGACTGATTCATTCCATGATGAACACCTATACTCTGTGAGTGACTTCCCTTGGTATGCTGATATAGCCAACTTCTTAGTTACAAGAGTCATTCCAAAATTCTTAGGGACTCAAGCTAGAAGGAAATTCCTTTCTGATGTCAGACACTATGTTTTTTATGATCCATACCTCTATAAGTTCTTCCCTAACCAAGTCATTAGAAGGTGTGTCCCAGAATCTGAACAAGAATCCATCCTTAAATTCTATCATAGTGAGGCGTGTGGAGGTCAATTTTCCTCTAAGAAAACATCTTCTAAGGTTCTTCAGAGTGGTCTCTTCTGGACCAACCTCTCAAGGTATTCCTACACATTTTGTCAAAGTTTCCATAGGTGTCAACAATTAGGGTCCATCACAAAAAGGAATCAAATGCCACTCACTCCCATCTTAGTGATTGAAATCTTTGACTGCTGGGGAATCGATTTCATGGGTCCCTTCCCAATATATAGGGGGTATTTGTACATTCTCTTAGCTATCGATTATGTCTCAAAATGGGTTGAGGCAATTCCTACAAAATCTAATGATCATCAAACAGTAATTAGATTTCTCAAGGAAAACATCCTTTCTAGATTTGGAATTCATAGGGCCATCATTAGTGATCATGGATCTCATTTTTACAATCGTCCATTCTCAACACTCATAGAAAAATATAGAATTTCTCACAAAGTTTCCACTGCTTACCACCCACAGACCAATGGTCAAGCTGAGTTAGACAATTGAGAAATCAAGAAAATTATTGAGAAAACAGTTAATCCATCTAGAAAAGATTGGTTGGGAAAGCTCTTAGATGCTCTTTGGGCCTATCGAACTACATATAAAACCATTTTAGGAATGTCCCCATATAGTTTGGTTTATGATAAAGCATGTCATTTTCCAGTGGAGATTGAACATAAAGCCTTTTGCAAAATTAAGAAAATGAATTATAGCCTCTCATTGGCCAAAACAAAAAGGAAACTAGATCTCAATGAACTTGAGGAACTTAGGATGAAGACTTATGAAAATTCAAGGATCAATAAAGCTAAAGTACAAGCTTACCAATCTCAAAATCTTAAATCCAAACACATTGTACCAGGTAAACCTATTATTTTGTATAGTTATAAACTTCATTTAAACCTAGGAAAGTTGAGATCCAGATGGTTAGGTCTATACATAGTCCATAAGGTATACCCCAATGGGGCTGTAGAAATTCAAGATCCCACCAATGGTTAAACATTTAAAGTTAATGGTCATAGAGTCAAACCATTCATTGAACCATTCAAAAAACAAAAAGTTGAGAAAGACTTGTGTGAACAATCCTTCGATGAGGAAAAAACATAAACAATAAAGTGTCCAAGTTGAGCTAACGACGTTAAACAAAAGCACTGCATGGGAGGCAACCCATGGTTTTCATAGTTCCAATCATTGTGAATCATTTTTTTTCATTTAAAAAAATTACCATAGGATATTGACCTGTTCTTATTTTATGAGTAAGGATGGGTATAAAAGGAGAGAACCATATTTATCCATGTCACATGGTGTGATCCCTGAGTAATACCTTACCCAAAAATTTAAAAGGAAGATAATGTATCATCAGTGTATTTTATTTTTTGTTTGTAGGTTTAAAAAAATATTAATATGATAGTACATTAGACTGTTGACCTGTTCTTCTATTATGAGTATGGATGGGTATGAAAGGGGAGTGCCATATTCATCCATGTCATGTGGCATGATCTCTGAGTAATACCTTACCCAGAAATTTAAAAAGAAGACAATGCATCATCAGTTTATTTTGTTTTTATTTTATAGGTTAATTTTTTTTAAAAGGACATATCGTAGGTCATGGGGAAAATCCCATCACAGCCATCCAAGCCACTGAGACTCGAATCCAAGATTTAAGGGAGACTATGGCACACACTTTCATCATCAACCACCAGGTGAATTAATTCCATTATTATCATTTTAAATTTCCTCTTTGAACAACTCTCCCATACCCCCTTATAAGTTTTCTTTAAACACCGAGGACAATATTATTCTATGTTGGGGGGAGTTAAAATAAAAAATGATTTTTTTAATAAGAACATGCATGGAAAGAAAAATTTCATTAACCTTGAACATGATAAAACACATTACAAACTTTGAAATTGGATATCAAATAATTTTTCATGCCTTGATTATACTTTTAATGCAAGTTTAAGTTCATGATCATAGTTTTTGGAAAGTGAAATTGTCCGATGTGATTTTTCAAAGTTTACATTTTCATCCTATTAATAAAAATTACACAATGAACGTTTACTGGATCTTGGGTGTAAATTTGAGTTCTTGGGTCCCTTTCATTATAGCACAGGGTTATGAGGTCACTTTTAGTTTAATTTGAGTATAAAAAAAAAAACAAAAAAAAAAAAAAAAATTTGAAAAAAATAATGACCACATAGAGCAATGTTTTGTCCAAATGTGTGGTGTCTGGCACTTGGGGATCATGACTCCATAGTTTTCTTGAATAGAGTTAGGATTTATATCTCTATTGTAGAGAACATAATTGACAATATGTGTGGCGTCTGGCACTTGGGAATCGTGACTCCATAGTTGTCTTTCCTAGAGTTAGTCTTTTCATATCTATTTTGGTTAACAAAAATAAAAAAAAAACAAAAAAAAAAATAAAAAAAATTGGATACTCATCTTAAGGTTTAATGTGATTCCCACATAACACTTCCATTTTTTCCCCTTGAACAATAAAATGGGCCCCATGTCTTTTGTGATGCACAACACTTTATCTTGCTTAATTGAAATTAGATGAAATGTGACGATGAATTTAAACAAAGGAATGGGCTTGGGATTGAGATATGATTATGGACCTAGCTTGTTTTAAATTATTTTGATGGGTTTAATAATTTTTTTGGTATTAGGTCTTTGGGTGAGCAATTTGTATTAAAATGTTTTTGGAAAAGGGAATTCGAATTTCATATTTGTAATATATTTTGCCCATGACTAGAAAAAAGCAAGTTAGGGGGTGTGATTAGCCACTAAAAGTGGCTAATATTCATTGTAAATATCTTAATAATATGTTCCAAATTCCATAAACATTAATTTTAGTGCATTATAGAAATTGAACTTCATTTATCATCTCAAATGCAATTCATTTTTAAAATGAAAATTTGGGCCCAATCATTCATCTGTTTGTGGACAACATTATATTAATTTTTTGAATTTGATATTTTGGGATATGATTGATCACTTTTTTTGGAACATTTTTTCTTTTAGTATTGATGGATGAATCCCAATTGAAGATGGAGATTTTTGGGGATGAATGCAGAACTTTTCTAGAGAAAGCATAATGGGCCTAAGACCCATCAAACAAACGTGGGGCCGAAAAACCAAGCCCAATGAAGCTAAAATTTTTACAGTAGAAAGAGAAAAATATGGGAATCATTTTATTAAACTATATAAAGATCTAATCACGAAGTTTTCATGGAGATATATGGATCCGAAGTTAACATTAAATGGTGGGCCCAACCTGAATGCCCATAATGTCTTCCCACCATTTCGATCATAACTTCCAAAAGGCTACACCAAATTTAATGAAATTTTTACAGATAATAGAGGATAGATGGAATAGTATATTTTAGTTCTATAACCCCTCCGGATTTGGCCTCCTTTAGTTACAAATTCACATGTCAAAACAGTGGACGAATCTGGATGAATTTCCGGGTCAACTTCGAAACGTCAAACTCCCTTGATTTTCTCACCCTCCTTTTAACTATCCCAATTAATGGAGATGTAATTTTTTGTTGGGGGTGTATCTAAGACTCCAAATATGACTATATAAGGAGCTGGTGTTGAATATAATTAGCATCGAATATTTTTTCTTTGAAATGGAAGTTTTTATTTTCTTTCAATTGTATTGTCATGCTTTCATTTAATAATCGCTTTGTCAATTTCTCCCATGTAAGTTTTTCGTTCACCTTCATTTAATTAATAAAATATCATTATCATCTTCTTCTTATTAATTTTTTATTTCTTTTTCCATATCATGTTGATACCGTTGCCTTAGGGAGTGAGGTTATTCACATTATCTTTTGTGAAACTCTTCACACAACAGTGGAGTGATTGTTATTTATTTTTTTCTTCTCCAATTCTACCATCATAAGTCGAATACCCGCTTTCATTGATAGAATAGAATCAATGGAGGGATAATACTATAATGGGTTGATCTAAGGGAGTATCAAGGGGTGAATTGGATGTTATTTCTTAATTTAATAATTCTTAATCAATTCTATTTTTGAGATTTTAATTCAATGATTTACGTTATCCTTTAAACTCACCAATTTTAAGGATACACATCTCGAGTGCTAAAAAAATCCTCTACCTTGGAGTGATCATCAATATGATCCTCCAAGTGTATATGTTATTGGCCTTAGGATGGTGAAAACTCAAAATTGGTGAGTGATTTGGGATGGTTGTATTTCGTTAAAGGAAACACTCAAATTTATGACATTGAAATAATTTAAAAAGAAATTAATCCAATTCACCCCATGCAATAACCAAGGATCAAATCATGATTTTAAATTAGATTCACTTAAGTCTTTAAAATATCAAATAATCCAATCAATTCAAACCCAAGTTAGCCAAATCAACACCATTAAATCACCTTCTTAGAATACATGTTTCTTAGGTTTCTTCTTAGGTCTCTGAGGATTGATAACCCAAGCCATACTACAATGACCGCTTGCACCATACAACTTGGGTAAATTTGGGCGCAACCAGAGAGACACCCAATTTTAAACTAAAATCTGGTTTAATTCATCTATTACCAAGATTCCTTGGACTTCCTGGAGAGGATCCACACAATCATTTAAAATAATTTTACACTATGTGTTCTACATTAAAACCTACAAATATAGATGAGGAACAAGTAAATCTTAGAGCATTCCCATTTTCTTTAGAAGACACAACAAAATATTGGTTATATTATGTTAATTCCCCAATAAGAGGTTGGGCGGACATGAAACGCCTTTTTCTTGAAAAATAATTCCCAGCCTCTTGAACTGCAACAATAAGGAAAGAAATTTGTGGGATAAGAAAATCGCAAGGGGAAACATTACATGAATATTGGGAATGCTTTAAAAGGTTATGTTCAAGTTTCCCACACCACCAAATAAGTTATCAACTTTTAATTCAATATTTTTATGAAGGTTTAATCCCTATTGTTCGAAATATGATCGATGCTGCTGCAGGTGGTGCACTAGTAGATAAGACCCCAATTGCTGTAATAACCCTAATTGAGAACATGGCTCAAAACACACAACAATTTGGTTCAAGGTCCAATGTACAGATTCAAGGTGTCCATGAGGTGCAAATTACTGAATTTGAGAAGAAGGCAGACACAATGTTCGAAGTGGTAAGTACCCTTCTTCAACAACTTACTCTTTCCCAAGGGAAATCCCAATATCCTCCTCCCATTCATTGTGGTATATGTTCTTTTGACACCCACTAATCTGACCTATGTCCTCAATTGAGGGAAACATCTGAGAGTTGTGAGGCAATATTTCCAGGCCTCCCCTATAACCAACCCTTTATGAAAGAACCTTACTATCCATCCAACCCTGGGTGGGAGGAGAACCAAGCCTATAGGCAAGGGGGGTATTCAAACCAACCTCAACAACAATGGAACCAACCGGGGCAGAGTAGTCATCCACCACTACCACCCAGAAATCCTCAACCACCCTAAAGGCCTTTCAAACAAACCCCTCCAAAAACTGAGCCTATCCTAGAAGATATGATGAAACAAATGGCTTCCAACAATATTCAATTCCAACAAACCACTCAGGCAGCCATACAAGACCTTAAAACCCAATTAGGCCAACTAGCTAACTCAATGGGTAAAATTCAAAGTCACAGATCGGGTAAACTTCCCTCTCAACTAGTAACTAACCCTAGGGATAAAGGAAATGTTAGTTCCATCACCCTTAAGAGTGGAAAACAACTATAAAGTAAAATTAATCCTCCATTAGAGTCATCCCCTCCCGAGGAAACCTCCATCCCAACCATTAATAATGTTCCAAATGTTGAAGAACCTTATCTTGAGAGAAGCCCTTCCAAAGGAAAGAGTGTGTACATTGATGAGTCACCTATCCCAACCATTCCTCTTCCATTTCCTCAAAGGTCCACCCAACCAAGAAAACAAAAGTAAACTAAACTTGATAAGGAAATATTGGATATTTTCAAAAAATTGCAGGTTAACACCCCATTGATTGATGCTGTGAAGCAAATTCCAGGGTACGCCAAGTTTCTAAAGGATATGTGTACACATCGAAGGCGACTTCATGAATATGGGACGGTGATCTTGGGGAGGAATGTTTCAGCATTGATAGATCCATCAATTCCCACCAAGTACAATGATCCCCGAACATTTTCAATTCCGTGCACCATAGGGGAGTATTCTTTTTCTAATGCTATTCTTGATTTAGGTGCTTCTATAAATGTGATGGCTCACTCCATTTACTCTACATTGCAGGTCAAGGAACTAAATCCCACTGGAATTATCATTCAACTAGCTAACTAGAGTACCGCACACCCCTCTGGCATGTTAGAGGATGTTCTTGTGAGGGTTCAAAATTTAATTTTTCCTGCTGACTTTCATGTGCTTAAAATGGAGGATGATAGGATGAATGGACATGCCCTGATTATATTGGGGAGACCCTTCTTAAAAACTGCCAAAGCCATAATTAATGTCCATAATGGTACATTATATATGGAATTTGGTGGTGATAGAGTCCATTTCAACATCTGTGATGCCATGAAGCACCCCTAAGAAGAAAATTCCTCTCTCTTTGTTAATTCAATTGATGTATTCCCTACCCATAAAAAACAAATTTTCCTTCCCCCAATCCCCTTTATGAGTTTTCTTCATTAATATAAATTCTAGGAAATGATTCATGCATTGACTGTTGTAGTGGTCTAGAAAAGTTTCATGCTTGTTCATTGATTGATGATTTCTTGAACACTGAGGATCCAATGACCATCAATGACACTGCTAAGCTTGTAAAATCTCATTCCTCATTCAAGGATGATACCATTGAGTAGTTATATGAGATTAGTGATCTCTCACTTTCACACACACTCCCATCAATCCAAAATCCATCTAAATTGGAACTTAAACAATTGACTCAAGATTTAAAATATTCATATCTTGGGAATGGAAACAAGTTTCCCATCATAATTTCTAGTTCACTCCCTCCTAAGCATGAATTGCAACTGCTTGAAATTTTGAGGGAGTATAAACAAGCTTTAGGATGGACACTTGCTGACATTCCTAGTATTAGCCCATCAATTTGTATACATCATATTTTATTAAATGATGAGGCTAAACCAGTGAGGCAGCCACAATGTCGACTAAATCTAAACCTCCTAGAAGTTGTAAAAAATGAGGTAACAAAATTATTGGCTGCTGGAATCATTTACCCCATCTCTAACAGCCAATGGGTTAGTCTCGTTCAAGTAGTTCCTAAAAATACTGGCCTTACAGTAATCAAAAAATGAAAACAATGAATTGGTTTCAACTCGTGTGCAGAATAGTTGGTGTGTCTCGTATAGACTATCACCGACTAAACCAACACACTAGGAAGAACCATTTCCCTTTTCCATTCATTTACCAAATGCTAGAGTGGCTAGCAGGTAAGTCCCACTACTATTTCCTTGATGGGTATTCTGGATACTTTCAGATCCATATTGCCCCCGAGGACCAGGAAAAGACAACCTTCACTTGCCCATTTGGCACATTTTCCTATAGAAAGATTCCATTTGGTCTGTGCAATGCTTTGGGTACTTTACAACAATGCATGGTTAGTATTTTTTCAGATTACCTGGAGAATTACATGGAAGTATTCATGGATGATTTCACTATTTATGGATCCTGTTTTGATGAATGTTTGAGTAGTATTGGTCTAGTCCTAAGTCGCTGTATTGAAAATAATCTTGTATTAAATTATGAGAAATTCCATTTCATGGTGCGGCAAGGTATAGTTTTGGGGCATGTCATTTCTAGGGATGGAATCCAAGTAGATAAATCAAAAGTGGATGTAATTTCTTCCCTACCATTCCCCAAAAATGTACAAGATATGCGGTCTTTCCTAGGTCATGATGGATTTTACTATTGTTTCATTCGTGACTTTAGTAAAATTGCACCCCCCTCTCCTGATTACTCTAAAAAGAAAAGGTTTTTTTTGATAAATAATTTGAGGAAGCTTTTAATAAGTTAAAATGGAGTCTCACATCACCCCCGGTAATCCAACCACCTCGGTGAGATTTACCATTTGAGCTCATGTGTGATGCCTCTAACTATGCAATTGGGGTGGTTTTATCACAAAGGGTCGATCGAGCTCCACATGTCATTGCCTATGACTCACATACTTTGGACCCTGACCAAGAAAACTACACCACAACTAAAAAATAATTCCTTTCTATTGTGTTTTCCTTGGACAAATTCAGGTCATACCTTTGGGGTCCAAAGTCATTGTGTTCTCAGACCATGCAACCCTCCGGTATCTCCTTAAGAAACCAGAAGCCAAGCCATGTCTCATTCACTGGACACTCCTCCTTCAGGAATTTAATCTAGAAATTAGAGATAAAAAGGGATCAGAGAATGTGGTGGCTGAATATATCAGTAGGATTCCCCCATCCTCTGAAATTGACTCATCCCCCTGTATTCCCATTAATGACATGTTTCCTGATGAGCAATTGTATCGAGTGAAAGATGTTATTCCTTGGTATGCTGAGATTGTAAATTATTTGGTATCATCTTGAATTCCTACCAATTTCAACAAAAACCAATCCAGTCATCTAAAACATGAGTCTCGTTGGTATATTTGGGATGACCCCTACCTTTGGCGCACCTGTAGTGATCAAGTCCTCAGGCGTTGTGTTCCCGATAGTGAGTTTTAGTCTGTCCTTAGATTTTGTCACACTATTGATTATGGGGGGCACTTTGTTCCCCAACAGACTACCCACAAGGTCCTTGATTCTGGTCTCTTTTGGACAATAATTTTTTGGGATGCCCATGATTTTTGAAAATCTTTTCCTCGTTGTCAAAGAATGGGGAATGTATCTAAAAGAAATAAAATTCCACAATAACCATTGCTCTTTCATGACATTTTTAATGATTGGAGCATTGAATTTATGGGTCCATTTTCCAATTCCTTTGGAAATTTGTATATTATTTTGGAAGTTTATTACATGTCAAAATGGGTAGAGGCATGAGCTACAAGTACTGATGATTCTAAGGTAGTTGTAGAATTTTTTAGAATCCAAATCTTTTGTAGGTTTGGCTTTCCTAGGTTCATCATCAGTGACCAGGGTTCTCATTTCTGCAACTGAACATTGTAATCACTTTTGTGTCGGTATGAGGTCGGTCATAGAGTGTCTACTGCATATCATCCATAGACCAATGGTCAAGCTGAGGTATCAAATAGAGAGGTAAAACAAATTCTTGAAAAAATAGTTCAACCCAATAGAAAATATTGGAGTCTTTGACTTGATGATTCATTCTGGGCCTACCATACTGCTTTCAAAACTCCCAATGAAATGTCACCTTATCATCTTGTATTTGGAAAGAGTTGTCACATACCTGTTGAGATTGAGCACCAGGCCTACTGGGCCATCAAACAATGCAATTATAATATTTCTAGTGTGGGTGCCCAAAGGAAGCTGCAGATTCAGGAGTTGGAGGAAATGAGAAGAGATCCATATGAAAACTCCATAATTTATAAGGAGAAAACCAAGGATTCCCACAACCGTCTTATACATCATCGTTAGTTCCACATTGGGTAGAAGGTCCTCCTTTATAATGCAAGGCTGAAGTTGCATCCAGGTAAGCTTCTTTCCCACTGGTTTGGCCCATACACTTTTATTACTAGATCTCCATTTGGTGTTATTCAGGTTCAAAATGAAGAAACCAAGAAAACCTTCACTGTCAATGGGTAGCGGCTGAAACACTTCCACAAAGACCTTTTGGAGTTCCCTATGGAGGAACTCCATGTTCAAGAAGCAACATACCAGTGAAACACACCTAGTTTTATCCTTCCTTATCACCTTCTCAATTATTATAGTGAGGACACTACACATTCTAGGTGTGGGGGGATGGGTACATTTCTGGGTTAGATAGTAATTTTCATTGTTTTTTATCTTTCTTCTCCTTTTCACCTTCTCTATAGTATTTTCAATTTTCCCCATCTTGTTGAGTTCATTAGGATTTTCATTGTCTTTTTTTCTTTCTTCTCTTTCTCGCCTTCTTTATGGTATTTTTATTTTTCCCCCATCAAAAATTTCAAAGTTCCATGATTTAGTGACCATAAGAGGGGGGGGGGGAGTAAAAATACCATAAAGAATGAAGAAAAAGAATATTTGTATGAATTTAACATCAGGGAGTGTTTTTTAGTGAATTGATTTTCTGTTAATGATATAAATGGTTGTATCACTGTGAAACATTTGAGATGATTGATTCCCCTTGTGTGAGTAGTTTTTGAAAAAAAAAATCACTAATATCTCTATAATTTTTTTTACCAAACCACGAAGTGTGAATATTTATTATTTAATATAAGGTAAATATATGTTAGGTTAATATTTTTCAAGTTTAAATGATATTTTCATACATTTGTTCCTTATCGGATCTGTTTCATTACTGTACCATATTGACCTATGTGTGTGTACCTAATGTCTAACTGTTTTACACCCTAAAAAAATTTTGTGTCTTGGGTAGGTCAAAACCACTCCTCCTCAACCTTTGATCTTATTATAACTATTGCAATTAGTGTTGTGAGGAGATCAAACAAGGGTTGAGAGATAAGTATGAGATTTTTTCCAAATACAACTTCTAAAAATCAAAAATAATAAATGAGGGGAGTGATGAAATATATAAAATATGGGGATATCTAGGTTGGGGGCTTATGGTTTGACTTCTGGGAATGCTTAAGTGAGTGGGTCTTGAAATATGATTGCAAAGGATGTAGGGTAGGTTCGGTGAAAATTCATTTAAAGCTGAATAATTTTAAAATAACCTATATTTATTGGATTGAAAGTGGAAAGAATAGCATGAAATGGTTTTCACACACACACATGGAGAGTTAGTGGAATGGTTGACTTTTGAATTCCTTGCTCATGTTGGTGTCCTGAATCTCTTTTAATTTCATTGTGATATAATTTATGAGACATCTTTTTCCATAGGAAAAAATCCTTGGTGTGGTTCGTGCATTGATCTCGTTACTGCAGTGAATTAAAATTTCCTCGAATGTTAAATCTTCATGATGTTGGGAATATTTATATGTATCATTTTATTTGGATATGTGAATTTTACTAAGAGTGCAAATGTTTAGGTGTGGGGGTGTGATCGTACCACGATTTACTGTGTAATTTTCACCTTTACACCACTTTGTTGAACTTATTTTATATTGAAAATTATAAAAATAATGACAAGTCTCATTCCATTTTTGAATCATTTATTTTGTGTTTATCACTGTTAAAAAGGGAAATGATACTTTTTTTGATGATTCCATTGCAGGAGAAGGTGATTTGGAGGGCCCATGATGATGTCCAAGAAAAATGGGCCAAACTACGCAGGATCTAAGCAAACCAGTGGATTAATCCGACAATTTATACTATAACTTGTATCCAATTGGGATGAAATTTTTTGGTCTGGTCCAAAATTTATTGGGATGAATTTCTTATGAAGTAACCCAAAACTCATTCGGCCATCTAGTGGCCCAGATGACCTAATCTGTCCAGCACACCAAATCTGCACGAAGTCAAAAGTGGTGTGCTGTGATCTGTCCATATCTTGGGCTATAGGTGTACAATTTATGTCAAAATTTTGGTGGAGACATCCAAGAGTTATTTATAAAACCTTTTTATTTTCTCCAAATCGAGATAAGGCTGTATATAGGTCAAAACACCTGTGAAAAGTGTTTTTAATAATTCTGTGTGCTCAAAACCACCTTCCCATTTTCCTATAAAATGGAACCTTGGTCTCCCCATTTTTAAGTTCAGCCAGGAGGAAAAACTATAGTATTTTGGAGACCCAAATAAGTCATCTCATCATCCAAGGAGTTCTGGAGGCCCCATCCTCATAGGGTAATCAAGGATGAAGAGGGAGTTCCACCCGAGCCTCTTCCTCCTCTTGTTGGTGAGCTAAACGGTGAACGATCATTTCGAGGGAGCTACACAAACTTGGGAAGGAGTTACAACACATGTTCTTCTACTGGTTTTGTATAATTTGTGTGTTTAATATTTACTTATTTTGTTTCTTGACATTCTTTCCCCTGATTACATTTCATTTGATATAATTAAGTGGAACACTTTTTATTTCAACACTGATTGGGTTGAGATTTCAAGTGGGAATCTTGGGTTTTTCCGATTGGACAACACAATAATCCTATTTATCTCACACATACATAAGATTTAAGTATGATTTGGTAGGCCTCTTATTCTATGTTTTATAACCAAATCTTTGCAACACGATTGTTGTGCCGAGGGGTGGTACTTTAAGCATCATTTGAAGAGGCAATAGGGGAGTCAAGATCTTGACAACCTTCAACCAAAGAATTAAACAAAACCATGTTAAATTTTTAGAACAATGAACTATCCAAGATGTGTAGGGAACTTGAAATGATCTTCTTCTCTCATAATTACTAATACACCACCTTTTCTTTCCAATTATTAAACTCTTTAATTAAGTCATTTCATCCTAAAACTGTTTTCAAAACCACCCCCTATCTAAGTACTTCTTATTAAAAATGCACACTCTAAACCCCCCAACACTCCTTGAGAGACAATATAGGGTCTACCCTAGACTATAAATCAACCTTAAAATCATAATCAATTTTCCACGTCATGACAACGTGGTCAATAATCACAAAGCACAAGACAACTCACACCAGGTATATTCTAGGATAGTGGTAGTAGCATCATCAGTCATATCATCAAATTCCTCAACTACTGAAGAACTACTAATCTATTGAGTACAGTGGGTCTGCCGGGTCACATAGAGCTGCTTCCCACTAACCTTGAACTAATGTGGTACTCATCCCTGATTAGTACCGTGGGTATGCTGGGTCACACATACCCGCTCCCCACCGTGGGTCAGCCGGGTTACACAGAGCCTTTCCCACCTTGGCCAAACTATGATACTACTCCTATCGAGTACCATGAGTCTGTTGGCTCAAACAAAGATACTCCCCACCGTGGGCCCTCTAGGTCACACAAAGCCGCTTCCCATTGGGCCGTCATCGAGCAGTCATCAGGTATCAGCCAACCGTAGGGTTCCGTATGTAGCGCGCTTGGGAGAACCACTCCTAAAGTCATTAGTCACATCTCTATGTCCATAAAAGTCACCAAAAAGCATGAAAAAAGATCTGTCTCATCAAGAGGATCGCAATTCCCCAAACGACTCATCAATCAGATGCTCAGTTTTCAAGATGGGAGCGTATTAGTAAACAGTAGGATGGTTGCGACGGGACCCGGTCGGACCGACCTGACCAACCCAGCTTGGGGATCACACATACCCCCGTTTAATTAGACAGACTCGACTTGACCTGGTTCGGGTTGGGGTCGGTCTGGTCTGACCTTGCAGTGGACCAGACCCAATAGGCCTTGTTGGACCCGACCCAGTTTGGCCAAGGGTCCAGCCCGCCGGGTTGCCTAGTGACCCGGTCTAGTCTGGCCCAGACCGCTGGGTGTGGGTCCAGCCCACCGATGTGGATCTGGCCCACCGGTGCAGGTCTGACCCAATGGGTAAGGGACCGGCCCGCTGGGTGCGAGACCGGCCCAACCCGTTGGGGGATCAGCCCGCACAACCGAGGACCGGCCCCTGGAGCATCCGGTGGTGTACCACTCGGCCGGGATGCGGCAACCAGCCACTTCCGGCCCCCTCTTCCCCATGGGACACTGCAGGGCCTCCACCTTCAGCCGTAGTCGACAGACCGCAGCTCGTCTAGGTAACCGAGTGACCCGGATGTAGGCCACCCCCCTTCACGCGGTGCCCGTCTAGTGTCACGTTTCTTGCCGCTGCTGCGGCGCACCGCCTCCACTGCCTGCGGCTGCCACTACGGGCCACCGTCGCTGCCAGCAGGATGTTCAATGGACCACCGAACGCACTCTGGTGGTCTGTTCTTTGCGCCATCTGCGCCGACGGTCCTCTTGGGCCACCTTCTTCACTGCAAAGGTCTCATTTCCACCTTGTTGTCGATTCAGAAGATCCGTTCACAAGAGCACACATGCAGAGGGGTCTGTCCCTTTGTTCGTGTCGGCCTGCACCCTCCATGTTAGAGGTTTTAAATAGGATGAAGTCCCATGGATTTTTGTTCAATCATATCAAGTGATAAACTTAATCCCGGATAATAAATCCCCCAAAAAGTCACCCTCCTTTATAAACACACGAATCGCAGATCAACTTGTTCGTTGGTTGATTCGCGTTCATTGTTTCTAGAAAGAGAATAATAGAGAGGATATTTAAAATAAAACTCAAACCCCTACCTCTTTGATGTTCGATGCCGTAGAGTTCTTCCTCAAGAATTCAAGGCAACATTTCAGTTACACTGTTTCATTTTTGAAACAACGTCGCTATTACGCTTCCTTTATTGCATCATTACGTTGCATGATACGATCCATCAATGAGTCTCATTAATGATTCATGTTGCTGCCTCATCACTACACTACAACGTCACCGTGTTTCCGCTCGTCGGATGACAAAAGAAAATAAAATAACTTTTTTAAAGTTATTTTATTATTTTCTGAAAATTTCGAAAATAAAATTTTCCATTCGGCCCTTTCCGGTCGAAGTTAAGTCCATTCTAGGCGAATCCCAATGTTGCGAGTTCAGCGGTGCCCTCAAATTTTTAATCTGATCACCAATTCAAAATATAAAAAACTCACTCGCACGTTTACTGAACGTACCTTAAAAAAGTTCAAAAATTCATTCTGGGCTCTCTGAGCCTCGGAATCACATCCCGTTGAATTTCCCAGTCTCAAAATAATTTTGTGTAATTAAAAAAAATTACATGGAATTTCTGAGGCATTACATTTTCCCCACCTTAGGGATTTACATCCTTGAAATCCAAAACAAAAACTAAACAAATATATGGGGGTACTGAGCACGAATTTGGGCCTCCCGCTCCCATGTGCTCTCTTGGAGGTTCTCATGCTACCACTGAACTCACACTAGAGTAATTGACCACCCACGTAGGATCTGATCTTGTCGATCCTCTATCTCCACCGGGAACTCCACAAACATCACCCCATCATCAATTTCCAACTCACCTAATCGATGACGTGTGATAGATCATGCACGTATCTCCTCAACTGCAACATATGGAAAATATTATGCACCCGGTGCATATGTGGGGGAAGATCTAAGTGGTACGCCACCTCACCAACTCTGATCATGATCTAAAAAGGTCCGACAAACCTCAGAGATCGTTTTTCGGCCCAACCAAATCTCTGTAATCCTCATCAGGGTGAGACCTGAAGGAACACATGATCTCCCTCCTCAAACTCTAAGGGTCTCCGTCTTCTATCGGGATAAGACTTCTACCTACTCTGTGCAGTCCTCATCCGCTCCTGGATGATCTGAACCTTCTCAGTGGTAGCCCGTACCAACTCTGGACCCATGAGTGTCGACTCCCCTGGGTCTGTCCAGCATATGGGTGATCTGCAAGGTAGCTCGTACAAGGCCTCAAATGGTGTCATTCCAATGGTGGAGTGATAGATATTGTTGTATACAAAATCCACCAAAGGCTGGTGGTCCTCCCAACTATGACCCAAGTCAAGTACACAAGAACGAAGCATGTCCTCCAGGGTTTGTATGCTCCGCTTCGTCTGACCATCTGTCTGGGGATGAAAATCTATGCTCAAACATAGCTGCGTCCTGAACGCCTCTTGTAATCCCTTCCACAGCCAGGATGTAAAGTGTGCATCACAGTTTGGGATGATCGTCAAAGGCACCCTATGGAGCCACAAAATCTTCCAGACGTAGAGGCATCCCAAGCCCTCTACCGGTCCCTGCTCCTGGATGGGTAAGAAGTGATTCGAATTGGTGAGTCGGTCAATGATCACCCAAATAGAATCATGGACTTTGGACGTACGTGGTAACCCCATCACAAAGTCCATCGAGATACCGTCCCACTTCCACTCCGGTACCTCAAGTGGCTGGGTCAACCCTGCTGGAACCTAATGATCGACCTTCACTTGCTGACAAGTAAGGCATCGTGAAATGAACTCAGCCACTACTCTCTTCATCCCCGATCACCAGTACTGATGTCAAAGGTCCCAGTGCAGGTTCCGGGCACAGCAGAAACACGTTAGTGGGTGTACCCAACTTTAATTTTTACCTTAACAATGATCAATCCAAGATCTATCATGACAATAAAACACCAGATCTTTGTAATAGAATGAAGAACAAAATAAAGGAAGGGAGTCCTAAAACCATAGAAAGGATCATCATATGTTGGTTATAATTATTTTAATTAAAAGACAAGAATTACCTTGATGGAATTCTATCTCCATTGATGTTTCCGGCCATGATCTGATGTGATCCTTCGTTACGTTATAGAATCCAAGTATAAGATTCCTCTAGCGATGATCCACACATACCCCACATATCTCTAAACATCACCGAAGGGATCTCCGGGTGCTATCACGAAAGAGCCTTCGCTTACGATGTCCACCTTCAATCTCCTTGAGAGCTGCTTGCAAAGAGCTCTCCTTGATCTGGTGGAGGAGAATATCTCTCGTAGCTTGAGAGCATTCTTGGAAGAAAATAATTCTCTCTTGGCTTGAGAGTTTTATCTAGATCCATTGTGCACACACCA
Source organism: Viscum album (assembly GCA_963277665.1). Lineage (NCBI taxonomy): Eukaryota > Viridiplantae > Streptophyta > Magnoliopsida > Santalales > Viscaceae > Viscum > Viscum album. The sequence continues at coordinate 1,769,962,099 of OY728132.1, forward strand.
AGAATGGCTAGGTTAGTGAGAATTATATAATTGGGATTTTAATTACTTAGAATAATAAAATGAATTAATTACCCGAAAGCATTTATTCATTTCATTTAACTCTTAGTAATACCCCATGTAAAATAATAATAGTTGAAAATTATTATTACTTGAAACGTGCCCATATAATTACACCTAATATTATTTAATGAAATAAATAATATTATTTCTCAAAAATCCCCAGAAAAACTACATGGTGTGCACTTTTGTTTTTCTATTTTCTTTATTTCCTCCACCACATTTATTAGACCTTTAATAATGACTATTTATTTCTTAAATAAATGTCACTGCATTACTCGCTAAAAAATATATTATTTCAACCATAATATATTCTCTTGAATAAATAGTGTCAAAATAAATGCGATCAAGAATCATTGAATAATTATTAAACCACAATCGGGAATAATTTTTATTCAACTTGTTAAATTAATATTTAACTGAGATACTTGGACACACTTAGTTTGTGACCCTCTAGGCCTCTTTCTCAGTAGAATTAGGCAGATTCTGCCTAATGTCCAAGGTTAGCATCTAGCAACACTCCAAGAATCCCATAGAGAAAGAATTTAACGCCGCAATGATGAGTCACCTCCTACAAACTCTTACCGTGTAATGTAATCCCTTTGTCTCGATATCTCAAATCAAGTCGGTTGCCTGCTAGTGCCATCAACCCATGTGCTCGATTATTATTTCTTTGACTTTTTAGAATTGAACTCACCCATTCCTTACCATGGAAATGAATTTATTTAGGCTATATCAATTCCATCAAAGGGTCTGAGATATCTATTTCTATTATGGAACATAAGGGACAAATCCTTTCTTGCATTATCTATTAATGTAATATTACTCGTGACGCACCCAACATATCATACCTCGCTGCAAATAGTGTGTTGTCACAGTTTTCGCTAATACATCTAAGTGTGTGAGTTGTAATACCCATTAATAATAATCTTAAAGTCTAATGAACAATACACACGTCCACATATAGGAACATCCAATGACAATATGAAATATGGATTTCCTACTAGTGGGTCTCATTCTCATAATATCTTCCTAGATATTACCAAGGGCACATACCATGAGAAGGTGCCTCACAGTTTTATGAGTCCTCGCCCCTAATGGCCTATATTATTTGTGTCCCTTAAATAACATCATCCGACCATAGAACATATATTCAAGAATAGTGTTATAGCACTTTCGGGTTCTCATCATAGTAGGGATCCACTATGACCCTTTGGTGAAACAACTATCCTTAGGACATTATCACATGTATTGTCACGTAGAAGAACAATCAAGATGTGATAATATATTTATTAATGAATAAAGTACAAAGTAGTTGGTTTTAGGCCACCAACTCCAACACCTGATATATATTTTCCACTACAGGATGTACCGCCAAATAGGATGTATGGAAATCCCTCAACACCTCCTCCCACAACATCACTGGTACTATAGTGCGTCCTCTAAAAAAGATGGTGTGATCCCTACCTTTCAAAAATCCATTAGGATCCCATCCTGAGGATAACTGAGCACGTCGGGCCTCCTAGTCTATATCTACCAACTGTGCCTCCTTGACTCGCTGTAAGAGTGGGGGAGTAACATTCATCGACCGAAGGTAAGATCATCCATCATCATACAAAAAGGATATCTTTATCGTGGCTAACTACTCCGTCGCCTCACTTAGCAGCTGCAAACCTTTCTTTTTTGCTGAGCATGTCTACCACCACGTTCCCCTACCTAGGAGTATAAACTATCTCAAAGTCACAGTCCTAGAGTAACTCTATCCATCACCACTGTCTCAGGTTCAGGTTCTTCTGGGAGAATATATACCTGAGACTCTTGTGGTCAGAGTATACTATAAAACACTCACCCATCAAGTAGTGACGCCACATCTTTAGGGAAAATACCACTACTACTAACTCTAAGACGTGGCTCACTTAGTTCTTCTCATACTGTATCAACTATCATGAGCCATAGGCGATCACTACTCGCTCCTTCATTAGGACACAACCCAGTCCAACCCCTAACACATTGTAGAAAACTACGTACTCAACACCCTCCTTTGGTAGTCTCAAGATGGGGACAATAGTCAGTCTCCGCCTCATCTCCTAGAACCTTTGCTGGCATTTCTCTGTCCACACGAAGGGCCGTCCCTTCCATGTCAAAGTTGGTAAGGGTGATGCTACTTAGGAAAAGTTGGGTATGGACATTCGATAGTAACCATCCAACCCCAAGAAGCTCTGAACCTCAGTCACACTCCTGGGTGGCTCCCGAACAAGCATTACCTCTATCTTCACTGGATCTACCGCAACTCCAGCCTCTAAGATGACGTGTCCCAAAAAGTAGACCTCCCAAATCCAGAACTGGCACTTCAAGAGCTTACCATAAATCTAGTTCTCTCAGAGTGTATCTAGGACTATCCGTAGGTGTGTAACATGCTCCTCCTCCAACTCTAAGTACACCAAGATACCATCGATGCAGACTATGATTAACTGGTCAAGATAAGGTTGGAAGATCCTACTCATGAGGCCCATGAATACTGTTGGGGAGTTGGTCACACCAAAAGGAATCGCCAGGAACTCATAGTGGCCGTACCGACACCTGGAGGCTATCTTAGGTGCATCTTTATCCCATAACCGAAGATGGTGATAACTTGATCTGAGGTTTATCTTTGAGAACCACTTCGCTCCCTTCAACAGGTCGAAGAGATCATCAATTCTTGGAAGTGGATACTTGTTCCTCACGGTCACATGGTTCAGGCACCAGAAGTCCACGCACAACCTCAAACTCCCGTCTACCTTCTTGGAAAAAAGCACCGAGGCTGCCCATGGTGAAATGCTGGGCCTTACAAACCCCTTCTCTTTTAAGTCCTCTAGCTGTAACCTCAGCTCGTGAAGCTCCGTAGGATCCATCTGATATGCCGGTGTGGATATCAGTGTCTTACCAGGGTACAAGCCGATGAAAAATTCTACCTCCCTATGAATAGGTAGTCCCAAAACATCCTTAGGAAAAACATCCTCGTACTCATCCACCACTATAGGGAAGCTTGGACTCCTCTCATACACTACACCGAGGGTGAGGCTAGAAAAATGGTAAGTGATCGGCTGCACCCTCCTCCGAGAGAGTCTGTCCTATGCTACAAGGGTTTCCTTCTTGTCGGTTAAGGATAACCTGGTCTCATCTCCATAGACACACTGCACTGTACTCCTAAAACAGTCGATCTGAGCATGGACTGTTCATAGTCAATCCACACCCAATATGACATCGTAAGGCCTTGAGCCGCTACTAGGAGATCCCAGCTAAAGCTATCGACTCCTAGAGTAAGCTCACACTATCGACACTAGTGTGTAATCATCGAATCCACTCTCGTAGGAGTATCTAGCCATAAATATTGAGCCAATAGCTTCACTGGAATCTCTGATCTCTGAACAAGAGTCATGGTAAGGAGGGAGTGACTAGTACCCGTGTCTATAAGAACAATCGCTAGGGTGGAGAATACAAAGATCATACCTCAGATCATCTCTGGAGTGCCATGATCATAAGCCTCTTCTGCCTGGAGCTGAGCTCGCCCCTGCCCGCATACTCCCTGAGGTTGGGGTGGATCACCTGGGGGTGGTGGTGGTAACACGACAAATCGTCGTCCACTACCTGCCACTCGGCCATCTCCCCTGCCACATCCCCTACCCTACATACCTCCTCACTCGAACCACTGTCACTACCTTGGTGGACTCTCGACCATCTTCTGGTCATCTATATGGTGGGTCGGGCAATCACATGCCATGTGTCCCTGCCTGCCGCATGCGAAGCACTACCTAGCTTCTTGCTGAATCCCCATGGACTGAGAACCCCACACTACTGACCCTAAGTCCTAGGGTCGGCCTTTGAAAGACCTAGCCTTCTTGGGCCCATGTGTCTGCTGTCTGCTACCTGTTGAAGGCTCCGCTGCCTGGGGTCTGCTGGTAGCTCTAGTTTTCGGCACCTGCTCCATCAAGAATCTCTCTACAATAAGGGCTCGCTCTAGCACCCCGGATTGGGTAGGGATGCTGAGAGACAACATCGATGCCCTGATATCCCACTTGAGCCCCTGCTCAAAGGATCGATCCCTAAAGAAAGGGTCTCACACCATTTCTATGGAGTAGTGAGATAGCTCAGTTAACCTCTCTGAGTACTCATCTACCATCATGTTTCCTTGCTGAAGGTGAAGAAGCTCATGAATGTGAACAGAGTGCAATATTGCAGGAAAAAACTCCTCCTGGAAAAGTCGCTCGAAGTCTGCCTAGGTAAGGGTCACCTCGTCGTGCATCTAGGTGGTCAAGCTCCACCATCTACCTACCGAGACTTATAGAAGGCTCACTTACAAGATCTCCATTTGGTCAGGTGGTGTCCTCACTAAGAGGAAGACCCGCGTCATAGCCTCTAGCCAGTCCTTAGCGACCTGAGGACCCGTCTCTCCCCTGAACCTGGGAGGTCTCTATCTTCGAAACTCATGTTGGGCACTGAGCCTGTGAACATCCTCTATCGGAACCGCCAACAGTAGATGTTGACCATCGGGTGGTGGTAGCACTGGTGCACCACCCGGTGGGGCCATCTCTAGAACTGGTTCCTAAACGGATGCCTCATCACTAGGCGGGCTGTCCTCACGATCTCGTATCGAGATCCTGACTGGTCATCCACGTGGAGGCATCCTGAAATAGATCAAGATGTACCACAGTTAGAAGAAATACTAAAAATATGGGCAAGGGAAGTGCCCCCTTATATCAGTGCTAAGTAAAACCGCTGATAAAGGTTACCCTGTATCAGCACTAAAATTTTAGCGCTGATAAAGGAGTTTTTTATCAGTGATTTTCTAGCGCTGATATAGGGCCTCTTTATTAGTGCTAGAAAAGCGCTGATAAAGAATCCCTTTATCAGCGCTAATATTGTAGCACTGATATAGGGAGTCTTTATCAGCACTTTTCTAGCGCTGATAAAGGAACTTTTTATCAGTTCTAGAAAAGTGTTGATAAAGAAATCCTTTATCAGTGCTAAAATTTTAGCATTGATACAGGGTAAACTTTATTAGCACTAAAAATAGCACTGATAAAACCTTAGTGCATTTTTTTATAAAGTCAGTCGCACAGTGCCCTCGTTTTATCACGACCTAAAGCTCTCGCGGTACTGGAACCCTGTGACTCCCCTCTGCCACCTGCTGAGATCACGTTGCTAGACCTCCGCTACCCTCGCTTCTCTTTGCTGGACCTCCGCTGCCTGCTGAGTTCGCGTTGCCGGACCTCCGGCGTCCTCGAGATTCAGTTTGTCGGACCTCCGCCGCCCACAACGCTTTCAAGATTCGGTTTGCCGAACCTCCTTTAAGGCATGTTTTCCAAATCTTTTTTCAATATTGTTCTCCTCTCCCATTTTTATATCATTGTTTTAACATGCTTTTTTATTCTATGGGTGAGTATTATGGATTGACTGATTGAAGAAAATGAACCATACTTGATGGAAAATGATGTAAAGGGGATGATTCACATTTTTTTTTATTCTATGGGTGAGTATTATGGATTCACTAAGTGGTCTATACTTATACTAGTTGAAAAAACCCTATACCACATAGAGTCATATTTTTTGTGAATCCAAAATACACTCATTAGGCTATATCCCCTTTTATTTAGACCAAAAATGTCTTATCACACATATTTACCATACTAACTTTCACTTGGTATCATTCGAAAAATCATCTATACAACTTGATGTTAAACTATATCAATTATTTATTATTAGAATTACATTGCACATGGTTGTGATAAATACCCTCGGTGCATTCACTAACCCATGACATGTTGGAGGATGGTTTTAAGGGGTCACTACACTATAATCTACTAACCAATAGAGGGGTCTAAATGGGTATAGGCCATGAAATAGTGTTATCAAAGAAATTTATTAGGAGATATGATGGGGTTTGATGTTAGGAACATTTGAGGATTTCAATGGTTTGGTTTAGAAAGTATTTCATTTGAATTCATTGGTATGTTTTGGGTGTACCTTTCCTTAGGTTTCAAATTATGATCTTAGTGGTTCTTCATGGTTAGTGGTTGTAGTCTCTTATTTGGGTGAAGGGATGTGTTCTTAGTATATTTCCATCTTATGATTTTCTTCATGGTTAGTGGTTGTAGTCTCTTATTTGGAGATGTATGATGTTCTTGGTGAGGGCCACTATCTAGATAGTGGTGTTGTTGTATATGAGAAAGCATCGATGTAGTTGGAGATGTATGATGTTCTTCATTTGAGTAGACACATTCAGATTCCAAGTGGGTGTTTCTATACTATATCTTCTTTTTGGGATTCATGTGTTTTATTAATTCATATTTTATCCATTTGAAGTTGGTTAGACATGTTTTGATCATTTTGAAGTACAAAATAACCCTATTAATGAAAATAATATATGGAATGGATGGTATCTTGTTGTGAATTAACCTTTTTCATTGAAATAAATTAGGTTTCATTATACCATTGGTGGATTTGATATTATAAATGAAAATCATGGTTTAAAATAAAGATAATTTGATTCTTTAAATAAAATTCCAAATGGTTCGGCATGTGTTTGTTTATTGAATTTTTTTGGGAATTATTTCAAAAATAAATTAAAATGTCTTGTTTTTAAATGGTTTATGGTATTGGTATTTTAAAAAATTGAGGGGGATTGATTGTCCTTTTGAACAAAATACCTTCGATCCCAACCACCATCCATTGTTTGTTGGGGGTGACTTTAATGTCATTTCCAACCCATACGAAAGGAAAGGTAGAAGCCCATTCCAGAGGAAGGCCATCATGAAGTTTGTTTAGTTCATGGCTGGGAAAGGCCTCATTGATCTCAGCTTCTCAGGTGAAAGTTTCACCTGGTGCAATAACTGTAGGGGCCATCACCTCTTGTGGAGTCTATTGGATAGGTGTCTAGCCAACATGAAAGCCACTAAACTATTCTCAAATACCATGTTTTTCCATCTTATTTGGGGTATTTTGATTCACTCCCCCCTTTTGGTTTCCATTTCTTCTTGGCATGATCATCAGGAACAGTTTCACTTCCACCAATAGTGAGTATTTAGGCATGATGATATTGAATGTAGGGTAGAGACCTAGGAGTGGTAGATGTATCATTCTTGATTATTCTTGTGTTTGGTCTGGGGTGATTTGAGGAAACTATGAATCTAAAGTAATTATATTTAATGAAGATGAATAAATACTAATGGTTAGGCTCTATTAATATCCATTTTTATAAGGAAGTGGTTCTCTTCTACTGTATTTGGAATTCTTGTTTTGTGTACTTGAACCATAAATACTAATATTTTAGATTCAAATAGGATGGATATAAATAAAGATTTGATGGATGCTAATCGTTTAACAATAGAGTACGAGAACATAGTGAAAGAGTTCATCAAGTTTGCAAAGGATCATGCAAAGGATCCTTCTCAAATAATTTGTCCATGTTTACGTTGTTGTTATTCTAGACTACTTACTCCAGAGGAGTTATAAGAACATTTGATATGTCATGGAATAGATCAGAGTTATAAATGTTGGAATAAACATGGAGAAAAAGAGAATGTAGCTACTGGCTGGGATAAAACTGCGTTTTATGGATCGTCAGATATGAATACAAATATGGATAATGAAGAAGACCGTATGGAGGATGTGATTACAGATGTCAATGATGATGAAGATCGTATTGAGGAAATGACAAAGACAATTCAATATGAACTCCGTGATTTCCCAAAATTGTTTGAGAAGTTAAAGAGTTGTGCAAAGATGCCATTGTATGCTGCTTGCACTAAGTATACAACATTATCAGCTGTACTGAAGTTGTATAAATTGAAAGCAGGCAATGGATGGAGTGATGTCAGTTTTACGGAACTACTTTCTCTCTTGAATGACATGCTCCCGGAATATAATGAGCTCCCAAGATAGACATATGAAGCTAGACGAATGCTACGCTCGATGGGAATGGTTTCTAAAAGAATACATGCCTGCCTGAAAGACTGTATATTATTTCTCAAAGAGAACAAATCACTTACAGAATGACCAAAGTGTGGTGCTTCTCGATACAAGAAAGATAAATCCAATCCTACAAAAGTTGTATGGTACTTTCCAATCATTCCAAGGTTTAGGCGTCTATATGGAAGTGAAGAAACTGCAATACAATTGTCATGACATGCATATAAAAGAAATAAAGATGGGTTATTACATCATTTGACCGACTCTCCTCAATGGAAGAAAATTGATCATGAGTATCCTGAATTTGGAAAAGAGCCGAGAAACCTTCATCTTGTATTATATACATATATAGTTAATCCTTTTGGTTTTCAAACCAACACTCATAACATGGCCTGTTATGTTGGTAAATTATAACTTGCCACCTTGGTTATGAATGAAGCGGAAATTCATCATGTTATATATGCTTATATTAGGACCAAAACAACCAGGTAATGATATTGATGTTTATTTGGCTCCTTTGATCAAGGATTTAAAGTTATTGTGGGACTCAGGTGTAATGTTGTATGATTCTTATAAAAGTGAATACTTCACGTTGAGAGCGATGTTTTATGGGAAAATAAATGATTTCTCTACTTATGGAAATTTTTTAGGATATAGCATTAAAGGAACTCAAGGGTGTCCCATGTGCGAAGAAGATATAGAATCAATTAGGTTGAAACATTCATCAAAATCTGTGTTTCTAGGACATCGTATATTTCTACCTCGTCGACATAAGTACCGATCTTGGATGACATCATTCAATGGAAGTTTAGAAAAACGCGCAACACCATATCCACTAACAGGTGATCAGCTGTTTGAGAAAGTAAAAGATCTGAACACTATTTTTGGTAAACCAGTTTTGAAAAACCTTACGAAAATCGGTTGGAAAAAGAGATCAGTTTTTTTTGAATTACCATACTGGAATTTTTTGTACGTCAGAAATTTTCTTGATGTGATGCATGTGGAAAAAAATGTATGTGACAGTGTTATTGGAACATTGCTAAATGCCCCTAGAAAAACAAAAGATGGAATTAAGGAAATGTTGGACATGGTTGACATGGGAATACGAGAAGAGTTGGCTCCCGTGAAGGGTGAAAATCGAATGTTTCTTCCTCCAGTTTCTTATACTCTTTCTAGGGTGGAGAGATATCAATTTTTCAGCTTCTTCAATGATGTAAAGGTTCCAGAGGGGTACTCATCAAATATCAAGAACATTGTGTCAATGAATGATTTGAAGTTAAAAGGTTTGAAATCACATGATTTCCATGTTTTGATGAAAGATCTAATTCCTATAGATTTACATTGCATTTTTCCCAAGAATGTTCGTCATAAGTTAACCAAACTTTGTTTCTTTTTCAAAGCTATATGTAGAAAAGTTTTAGACCCGGGGAAATTGCCAGCTATGGAAAAAGAAATTATCATCATATTATGTGAATTATAAATGTTCTTCCCACTAACATTCTTTGATATGATGGTTCATTTGATGATTCACTTGGTGAGAGAGATTTGACTTTGTGGTCCTGTGCACTATAGATGGATGTATCCTGTTGAACGGTATATGAAGATTTTGAAAGGGTATGTCAAAAATCGAAGTCGGCCAGAGGGTTTTATAGTGGAGCGATATATTGTTGAGGAAGCCATTGAATTTTGTACTGAATACCTATCTGATGTGGAAATCATTGGTCTCCCGAAATCTCGTCACACTGGACGCATTGAGGGTGAGGGAATTTCTGGAAGAGAAGTTGTGACAATCAGTATTACAGATCGGGAGCAGGCTCATCTTTATGTTTTGCATAACAGTTGGGAGGTTGCTCCATATATTGAAACTCACAAAGAAATTATTAGGTAGTTGAATCCATCGAGGGATGAAAAATGGTTATTAGATACACATAATCACCAGTTTATAGGATGGTTTCAGGACCATATTTTTAAGCAGTTAGATGAAAATCCGAATTCAATTTCAGAACGTCTTCGATGGCTAGTCACTGGACCAAGTGTGTATGTATTATCTTACAGTGGTTATGTAATTAATGGTTATACATTCTATACTGATGAACATGATGAAGATAGTACCATGCAAAATAGTGGAGTTACACTAGTGGCTGAAGTGATGCATGTTTCTGGTAGTAAGGACATAAATCCAATTTATGCAAATATGTCATACTTTGGCATTATCAAACTAATATGGGAGTTGGATTATACGACATTCCAATTGCCGATTTTTCAATGCAAATGGATTGATAACAACAGTGGTGTTAAAATAGATGAATGGGGATTTGTGAAAGTTGATTTTAGTAAAGAAGTGTACAAAGATGAACAGTTTATAATGGCATCACAAGCGGTATAAGTTTTTTATGTTCCATATCCCGCAAACCGAAAGTGGTCAATTGTTCTGTTATCATCCAAAACTACTGAAGGTTCCGATGAAAATTCAGTTAAGGATGATCATTTTAGTGGTACGTCGCAATCATTTCGGAGTGGTCCCAATGCAGATGATGTTTTGTATGTTAGAGGAGACCACAATGAAGGGATTTGGATAGTCGATAGAGGTATCAAATCCCTTCAACCTTTGAAAAAAATAAATAGAGTTTAGTAAACATGTTATATTTTGTTTGTAATATAGATCTTGTTATCTCTTGTTATTATCTTATCATTACTGTATTTATGTAATCTGAATTAACTATTCAACGACTTTTACAGATAATGACTTATGAACATTTTGATGCTCCTAACCTTGAGGCTGAACAAGTCTCTCAAGCAGCTGCTGCTGCGGCTGATGCTGCTCTTGCTGCTCCTGCAGCTCATGCTGCTACTGCTGTTGCTCCTGCTACTACTCCTGTTGTGGATTCAGTTTCTCCTGCTCCTCCTCCTACTGCGGCTCCTCCTGCTGCTGCTCCTCTTGCTGCTCCTGCTGCTGCGGATCCTACTGATCTTAGTGTTGAGGTCCAACAACCATCAACACATGTCGTTGATACCATTCTAGATAAACATATATATGGTGTTGATATCGATGAAATGGTTGGGAATGAAGGACCAACATCGCAGAAATCACAGGCATGTTGTAGTTTGACGGTGTTAGCCAAAATTCTTAAGGCGAAAAGCAAAGGCATCAAATTTGAAGTCGGATGGAATGCATGAGGCCAACATGTGAATCCCAACAAGGCTATGTTTAGCAGCTACATTGGAGTTTTCACTCGGCAACGCGTGCCGATTAACATAGATTCATGGCACCATGTTGTGTCCGGGCTGAAGGCTGTGATCTAGGAAGAAATTATGGTAATATTATGAATTTATTTCTTTAATTTACTAGCAAATAAAATAATGAAACAATGTATTAATCTTCTCAATCTTTTGCAGAGTACATTTATAGTAGACGATTCACACAAGGATTATGTACTAAGGCTTGCAGGAAAGATTCATTGAGGTTTTCGCACTATTTTAACAAGATGTCACCTCAAAGATTCTAAAGGTAAAATAAACCCACACCCACCCATTGTCTACGCTCACCTGATATCCCAAGAAGCATGGGATGCATTTATTGGTCGTCATGGGGATGAGAAGTTTCAGGTACATTGTGAGTGATAATATGTTGTTTGAGGATACCTGTATTCATCACTTTGATTGTCAATATTTCATTTATGAAACAGAAACTCTGTACTGAAAATAAGGAACGTGCTTCAAAACCAACATACCCCTATCGTAAAGTAAGGATGGGGTACGCTTCATTAGAAAAGAAAATGGTACGTATTTTAAATTTACAATAATATTTTTAGGTGCCAATAAACAACATCATAATTATTTTTCTATGTTTATATGTAGATTGATGAGTCTAAAACCAAATGCTCTTCCATCCCACGTCATGTGCTATGGAAGGAGGCACGTGTGAACAAAGAAGGGAAGTTAGTAGATGAGAACACACATAAAGTGTGGGAAATATGTGTAAGTATGACACGATGATAAAATAATTTGTTTAAAATTGCTATTACATAAAAATAATTAGTTATTTTCCTATATCCGACAGTCACAGGAATCATCTACTCCTGTAGCTGATACAGATCTATTATCGACGACTTTGAAGCAGCTAGAAAAATACGGTCGTGTCAGAGGTGCAGGGTTTGGGGTGACACACTGAGTATATTTTGAGAAGAAGAAAAAAATGGATGATACAGATGAAAAATTGGAACAAATGAGCGAAAAAATAGCAACCCTTGAAGAACAATTACAATGGCAGGGAGAGTTGCTAGCAAATTTTATGGGTGGGAAGCAAAGGGAAGCCACAACTCAAGAACAACCTCCGCATGAACATCCCGCCCCACCCCCCACCAACTTTGAGGCGAGCCATTCGCCTCAAAGAACTATCTTAGCCGTGGTAATCAATATTCTAATAATTGTTCCCATGAAATATGAATCAGACAAACACTGATAATTTTTCTGTACTCATCTTCTACAGGGTGATAATGATTGTGATTTATATCTGTCAACACCCACCTATCACCTTGTAGCGAGGGCTACAGTTTTCAATATCCCAGATGCCACACTGCATAATAGACCACTTCTAAAAGATCATCTGAAAGTGACGATTACTGTATCTCATGAGCCAAAGGCAGAGCTATCTATTCCACTTGATGATGATGATATTCATACGATCGAAAAGGCTATTGGGACATTCATTGCATGGACGTCACAACTTGTAAGAGTACATGCAGACAAAGAGGTATTTATTTCCTTTTCTTTTCAAGATAAACCCTTAACAATTAATGAAAAAAGGGTCTGAACCAATGATTGTTGTTATTGACGGAGAAAGGGAATGGGGTGACAAACGTTGGCTCAAAACCATCTAAAGGATTGACCAACCAATCCCAAGGAGCTACTGAAAGCACAATAACACCACCTATTCTCTATCCACATTTACTAGCATTGAAGACTCATGTGGATACGAAGCTAAAAGATGGTAATAGTCATATAGTGGTTTTCGAAGAGAATATATATGGAGAGGAAAGTAAAGATTTCGTTGCTGATGAAAATGTAAATGAAATCCTTGAAAATGGTTGGCTAGGTGTCACAATTGTAAATGTATATATGAGGTATGTTTCCATGAATTGATTTTCCAAAAGCTGATCTAATGTGCAAATTATGACTAAATGCATTTTATATTGTTGACAAACGCATTTATGAAAAACAATTGAAGGAATTTTCCCATGAGCCAAGATTTGGACTGGTTAGTCCTCATATCAAATCAACACACCTAACAAAAATAGAGCCATCAAAAAGGGATGCAATAGTGAATGGCTTGCTGAAAACATTTGAACGCAAGATTACAGATGACAGACTTTTCCTAATACCAACCATGCAGGGGTAATACTCTACGATTAAAGCATATCAATTATATTTTCACTTCTTTTATTACTTATTCCTTTTTGTGTTTTTAGGAAACATTTGTTGCTAATTGCGGTGAACTTGGATACTCTGAAGATTTATTTTCTTCATTCAAAGCAAGGATATCCATCAAACTGACCACACATGACGGAGTTTGTGAATCTATAAGACACTACATCTTACGTTTTAGGTCTGAACATCAAGTGATATAATTTATATTATCTTTTACTGAGGATTCTATTATGATAGGGCGGTGTATCATTATCGTCTAAAAAAAGGAATGAGGACAAGGGCTAAGCATAGGGAGGCGAGAAAGTACTACATCTGGACAAATATTAGGGTATATATAATAAAATTTCACTATCCAAACACATCTCAACACAAGTTACTTATTCTCCTAATGATTAATTTTTTTGTAGTGTCCAAAACAAACAAACGATAATGATTGCAGTTATTATGTTTGTAAATTTATGAAAGAGATCGTTTTTCATCAGCAAACTAGCATCCCTAAAGAGGTATTTTTAAAAATAACTACTAGTTCGTTTAAGTTATTTATTAATTCTTTATTTTTTTATTTTGCAGTACTACTCTAACTGCCTAAAAGCCTCATACTCACAAGACGATATAGATGTGTTCATAAACGAGTGGGCCACATACCTGATGGAAGATTGTACACAAATACAATGAAGATCTGACTTGGGGACATGTACAATTTGTGGTCATTTTTGAGAGGGGTTAAGGGGATCAAAAGATGAAACATTGTTGTATGTAAATGTTCGTAGGAAAATTGTAATTTTTATTAAATAAAACAAACTTTCTCCAATGAGTCATTTTCCCATTTTAACAGATGATATGCACCAACAACATGCAAGAATGCTGAACCACTCAAAGGGTCTCTATTTTATTTAAAATGGACAAGATTTTAAGTGAAAACAACAACTGACCTACAAAAATATGACCAAATGCATTCGGATTGCATTGATCTTTTATAAGAACGATACAAGGGTCCTTGGTGACATGTACGAGTTAACCTCGCCTCAATCCAAGGCACGGTGTGGCTGCTAGCACTCAAAGGGTCTCTATTTTGTTTAAAATGGACACGATTTTAAGTGAAAACAACAACTGACCTATGGAAATCTGACCAAACGCATTCGGATTGCATTGATCTTTTATAATAATGATCCAAGGGTCATTGGTGACGTGTAAGAGTCAACCCTGCCTCAATATGAGGCACGGTGTGGCCGCTAGCACTGAAAGGGTCTCTCTTGTTTAAAATGGATACGATTTTAATTGAAAACAACAACTGATCTATGGAAATCTGACCAAACACATTCAGATTACATTGATATTTTATAAGAACGATACAAGGGTCCTTGGTGACGTGTACGAGTCAACATCGCCTTAATCCGAGGCACAGTGTGGCCGCTAGTACTCAAAGGGTCTCTCTTGTTTAAAATGGACACAATTTTAATTGAAAACAACAATTGACCTACGAAAATCCGACCAAACACATTAGGATTGCATTGATATTTTATAAGAATGATCCAAGGGTCCTTAGTGACATGTACGAGTCAACCCTGCCTCAATCCGAGGCACGGTGTGGCTGCTATCACTCAAAGGGTCTCTATTTTGTTTAAAATGGACAAGATTTTAAGTGAAAACAACAAATGACCTACAGAAATCCAACCAAAAACATTCAGATTGAATTGATCTTTTATAAGAACAATCCAAGGGTCCTTGGTGATGTGTACGAGTCAACCATGCCTCAATCTGAGGCACGGTGTGGCCGCTATCACTCAAAGGGTCTCTCTTGTTTAAAATGGACACAATTTTAATTGAAAACAACAAATGAACTACAGAAATATGACCAAACACATTAGTAATGCATTGATATTTTATAATAAAGATACAAGGGTCCTTGGTGACATGTAAGAGTCAACCTTGCCTCAATTCGAGACACGGTGTGGCCGCTAGCACTCAAAAGGTCTCTCTTGTTTAAAGTGGACACGATTTTAATTGAAAACAACAACTGACCTACGGAAATACAACCAAACACATTTGGATTGCATTGATCTTTTATAAGAACAATTCAAGGGTCCTTGGTGATGTGTAAAATTCAACCCCGCCTCAATCCAAGGCACGGTGTGGCTGCTAGCACTCAAAGGGTCTCTCTTGTTTAAAATGGACACGATTTTAATTGAAAACAACAACTGACCTACAAAAATCTGAAAAATGCATTCAGATTGCATTGATATTTTATAATAACGATCCAATGGTCCTTGGTGATGTGTAAGAGTCAACCTTTCCTCAATCCGAGGCACGGTGTGGCTGCTAGCACCTAAAGGGTCACTATTTTGTTTAAAATGGACAAGATTTTAAGTGAAAACAACAACCGACCTACGAAAATCTGACCAAACGCATTCGGATTGAATTTATATTTTATAAGAACGATCCAAGGGTCCTTGGTGAAGTGTAAGAGTCAACCCCGACTCAATCCGAGGCACGATGTGGCCGCTAGCACTCAAAGGGTCTCTATTTTGTTTAAAATGGACATGATTTTAATTGAAAACAACAACTGACCTACGGAAATCCCACCAAACACATTCAGATTGCATTGATATTTTATAATAATGATCTAATGGTCCTTGGTGACGTGTAAGAGTCAAACACGCCTCAATATGAGGCACAGTGTGACCGCTAGCACTCAAAGGGTCTCTCTTGTTTAAAATGGACACGATTTTAATTGAAAACAACAACTGACCTATGGAAATCCAACCAAACGCATTCGGATTGCATTGATATTTTATAAGAACGATTAAAGGGTCCTTGGTGATGTGTACGAGTCAACCTCGCCTCAATCCGAGGCACGGTGTGGCCGCTATCACTCAAAGGGTATCTATTTTGTTTAAAATGGACAAGATTCTAAGTGAAAACAACAACTGACCTACAGAAATCTGACCAAACGCATTCAGATTGCATTGATCTTTTATAAGAATGATACGAGGGTCCTTGGTGACATGTACAAGTCAACCCTGCCTCAATATGAGGCACGGTGTGTCCGCTAGCACTCAAAGGGTCTCTATTTTGTTTAAAATGGACACGATTTTAAGTGAAAACAACAACTAACCTACGAAAATCTGACCAAACGCATTCGGATTATATTTATCTTTTATAATAATGATCCAAGGGTCCTTGGTGACGTGTAAGAGTCAACCCTGCCTCAATACGAGTCATGGTGTGGCCGCTAGCACTCAAAGGGTCTCTATTTTGTTTAAAATGGACACGATTTTAAGTGAAAACAACAACTGACCTACGAAAATCTAACCAAATGCATTCAGATTTCATTGATCTTTTAAATGGGGGGTCATAGAATGTGATCTATCAGGGGCCTCATATATATCAATTCATGGTTGTTCTAGTATACTAGGGTGATCATGTGTTTGGGTCTATGATACTTATGGGTTTATATCTGGATGAAAATACTCCCATTTGGGAGGGTGGATATGCTTATGGGTCTTATTCCTTAAATGAGAATACTCTCATAGGGGAGGGATGAGATGTATATAGGTATTATTCCCCAAATGAGAATACAACCATAGGAGTGGGATGATATTCTTATCGGTAATATTCACTAAATGAAAATAATCCTATAGGGGAGGGCTGAGATGATTATATAGATTTTTTCTCAAATCAGAATACACCCATATTGGAGGGTTGATATGATTCTAGGGATTATTATTTGGATGATAATACTCCCATATGGTAAATAATATATGCTTCTTAGTATTATTCCCTAAATAAGGGTACTCCCATAGTATAGGGATGAGATCCTTGTAGGTCTTATGCCTCAGAATTGGAAGAACACATATGGGTGGTCTGAGATACTGTTGAGGGTATTTTCTGGATGAGAAAACTCCCATAAGTGGATTTACATGATGGAGTATAAATAAAACTCACATATTGGAGGTCAATGATAATTATGTATATAGTGGGGAGACCATGGTATATTATATGTTTTGTGTGGTTCCTATGATGTACTTAGAGAAACCCTAACCTTGTATAAAGTAGGTATGGTTGATCAAGATTTAATAATTGAGAATCAATGTGTCTTGATGTAGATGGGGTAGGAATTGGTCAAACTATATTTTTATAATGTCGACACGATCCTTGTGAAATGCTTGGTAAAAGTTCAGAACTTGGAAAATTAATTTGGGTTTATTCATGGTCATGGATTTGAGGATCAATGATGATTTTTTTATTAGTTTTATTCCAGTTCTTTCTCAACTAGGTTGTGCATATAGCCTGATCATGCACTTACAATAGCCTATTACAGGTTTAATATTGGGGGTTTATTAATGAGATTCATCCCCCCAAGTATGTGCACCTCAGTGTGTGTACAAACCTTATAACTTCTTTGAGGTCGAGAACATGATGCATAGTGGATAGAGAAAAGTCCAAAGATTTATGTATTGATAAAACACACCCATGTGGAGCCTTAGGATTGAACTGGAAAGCCCCCCAGACACCCCCTACCCCCCTTGGATAGCCACCCCAAACCCTTGAACAACCCCCAAACCCTTTGAATTCTGAATTGATTTCTTTAAGTACTTGATTAACTTATAAATTATGTGTTAATGGTGTACGGGTATAATTGTTGTATGGGTATACTTGGTCTAATTTTCTTATGATTTATGAGTTAATTTTGTATGGGTATACTTGATTTAATTGGATTATTGAGATGTTGTTTTTTTACAGGTGTTCAGGTGTGCTACTGCAGATTTATCGTAGCAGCAGAGAGGGCATTTATCAGCGCTAAAGGAGCGCTGATAAAACAACCATTTATCAGTGCTTGTTTAGCACTGATAAAGGGGTAACCCCTTTATCAGCGCCGAGATTTGCAGCGCTTTTTTAGCGCTGTTAAAGCCCATTTTTAGCGCTGTTAATACCCGTATTTTTATTAGTGAATGTTACACCTGGTGAGATGAATTTTATTCAAAAGAACATAAGGAGACACTTATGTAACCAATGTTTTCATTTATTGAGCCTAAAGGTAGAATTCAAGGTCCTAATGTATGGATACGTCAACCGTCGTACCAACACTGGACTCCTCAAATCTGAAAGTCAGAATCACAACACTTAACACTGTTGCCCCAAAACAAAACACAAACTCCCAGAAACTGGCCACGTCCAACCCACTCTGCCTCATGGGATACCGCAGGGCCTCCAACTCCAGCCGCGGTTGACAGACCATGGCTTGTCTAGCTAGCCAAGTGGCCCAGACGTGAGCCACCCCCCTTCACGTGGTCCCCACCTGGCGCCACGTTTCTTGCCGCCGCGACTAGTTGGCCACGACTCCATGTCGCCGCGGATAGTTGGTTGCAGCTCCCTGCCACCACGATGCGCCACCTCCACCACCCACGAAGGCCTCCGAGGTGGCCTCCGCCGGCACCGATGCACTGACAGGATGTTAAGTGGACCACCGGATGCACTCCGGTGGTCCGTTATTCACACCGTATGCACCGATGGTCCGTTCTTCACACTGTCTGCGCTGATGGTCCTCTCAGGTCACCTTCTTTACCGCGAAGGTCTCATTTCCACCTTGCCATTGATTCAGATGATCTGTTCAAAAGAGAACACATGCATAGGGGTCTGGTCCTTTGTTCATGTCGGCCCACACCCTCCACGTTAGAGGTTTTAAATAGGGGGAAGGTTCAGAGATGTTTGTTCAATCATATCAAGTGATAAAATTAATTCTGGATAATAAATCCCCAAGAAAATTCACCCTCCCTCATAAACGCACGAACCATAGATTAACCTATTCGTTGGTTGATCTGTGTTCATCATTTCTAGAAAGATAAGAACAAGGAAGAACTTTGAAATAAAACTCAAACCCATACCTCTTTGATGTTCGATGCCATAGAGTTCATCCTTGAGAATTCAAGGTGTCGACGTTGCTTCTTAGCTCCGATCTTCAAGAGGCATCGAAGATGTCAGCGTTTGTTGGCATTCATTCTTTTTTGGAGAGTAAGAATTGATAGAGGTGTGTCATTGGATTCCCACCAATTAATTCTCCGTCATATCCAAGGCCAAACAATTAAAAGGAAACGTGTCACAGCGTTTCAGTTATGCTGCGACATCACGTCGTTACACTCCCTTTATTGCATAGTTACACTGCATGATAGGGTCTATTATTGAGCCTTATTAACACAACCCATCACTCCCTCGTCACTGCACCATAGTGTCTACTTGTCTCCACTCATCGGATGACAAAGAAAATAAAATAACTTTTTAAAAGTTATTTTATTATTTTCCAAAATGTTTGAAAATAAACTTTTCTGTTCGGCCCTTGCCGGCTGAAGTTAAGTGAATTCTAGGCGAATCCTGACATTATGAGCTCAACAGTGCCATCATATTTTTAATCCGAGCACCGATTTAAAAGATAGAAAAACCCAATCGCACGTTTACTGAACGTACCTTAAAAAAAGTTCAGAAATTCATTCTGGGCTCTCCGAACCTCAGAATCACGTGCCGTCAAATTTCATGATCTCGAAATAATCCTTTATAATAAAAAAAATTACACAGAATTTCTGATACATTACACATTCTTATAATAATTATGTAATAATTGAAATCCATATTTATTTTTATTATATTTAATAATAATAAATTCCTTAATTTTAGAAATATAAATTTATGTTGTAGTATGAAACTTCCATTGGAAGTTTGAGTGGAAGTTCCACTGAGTAATGGAAAATAAATTCAATTTAAAATTGTTTATACAATTTTAAATGTTCAATTAAATCATTTTTATAATAAATATGTAACAATTTAAATTCATATTTATTTTAATTTTATTTAACAATAATATATTTCTTAGTTTAGAAATATAAATTTATGTTGTTTTAGGTTGTTTCAATGCTATTGATGTTGATGTTGATGTTTTAATAACTTATATTAAACCAGTTATAAGGATGGCGTTCAAGTCACTTGATGAAGCGCAATGTTTTTATGTCACGTTTGGGGGAGTAAATGGGTTCAATATATGCCGATAATACTCTAATAAAAGGAGGAAGGATAAATCAATTCTCATATTGAGCCTTTTTTCATGTAGCAAAGAAGGTCATAGGAAGGTTGACAAACATGATAGTATGGTGAAATTTTCTTGGGCTGAGACACGTACAAATTGCCTTGCTAGAATGGGGGTTAGTTTATTATCTTATGGGAAATATGCATGTACTTCCTTTATTCTTTTTTTTCTTTTTTTTCAAAGGGTGTGACACGAGTACTTCCCATGAGGTCACCCATACTAGTAATACTATCACCCAAGCATGCTTAACTGTTGAGTTCTAATGGGATCTGGTGCATTAGTGCTGGTGTGATCGCACCCTACTTCCTTTATTGAAGAGCATAAACATCCCTTGTACAACCTTGAATCAATTCATATGATGAGCTCCCAAAGAAAAATAATAGAATCACATTAAACTGAGTTAGATGTGAATGATTCAACAGGTATTAAACCAAATGATTCGTTCTCCTTGGCAACAATCATTGTAGGGGGTTGAGATGTTATTAGGTACATGAGTATTGATCATTTGAATTTTTTAAGGTATAAATGAGAAAGGGAATTTCTTCATGGTGATTCATGTTGCATATTAGAGTACCTAGAAAAACAAATTCAAGACAATCCATCATTTATCTATACTATGCAGTTTGACATGAATGAGAAAATTAGTAATATTTTTTAGGTTGATCCAAAAATGAAGATAGATTATGACTTATTTGTAGATGTTGTTTTTTACACCACTTTTATCTCTAATAAAGAGTTTAGGCCATTAGGTGTCTTTGTAGGGTTTAATCATCATCAAGAAATTGTCATTTTTGGGGAAGCTTTGTTATATGATGAAACCGTGACTTCGTTTTCTTGGTTGTTTCAAAAAAAATTATAGGTGCATCACATGAAGTGACCTCAAACTATTTTTACTGATCAAAATGCGACAATGAGAAAATCCATTTATGAAGTTTTAGTGGGAACTAAACATTGCCTTTGTTCATAGAATTTGATGCAAAATGTCATTAAGCATTTAGGTAATTGGATTAAATATAGATCTAGTTTTTTAACTAGATTTAAGAAGTGTATGTTCCAATACCATGATGCAAATTAGTTTGAGTAGGAGTGGTCTTCCCTTAGAGCAGAATATGGGGATGGGAAATCACAGTGGTTAGATAATATATTCGTATTATGAGAAAAGTGGGCACATTTCTTTTTGAAATATTCTTTAACATTGAGTATTTACAACACTCAATTAAGTGAAATTTTTAATGGATTTATTAAATATTATGTTCATAACAAGTGTTGTTGAATTCTTTAAGCATTTTTAGCGATTGTTGGAAAAAAATCATTATCAAGAAACAAAGGAAAAATTTGAGATGTAGGAGAAGTTGCCTCGCAATCTTTACCCTTATCATGCATTGATGTGTCAGGTTCCTACTAGATACATACCCAAGTTATTTGATTTATTTAAACATGAATAAAAAATGATTGGTGCTTGTTTTATGATATCATGTATTGAAATTGGAGTTCAATTCATTTATCTTATTGGAATCGTTGGTTATGAAGATCAATTTCATGTATCATATGAAGCTTCCAATGAAGTTGTTGAATGTTCTTGTTGAAAGTTTGAGTATATTGGGTATCTTTGTTGTCATGTTTTAAAAATTTATGATCAGCTTGATGTGAGAGAAATACCTAAAAAATATATTTTGGGGAGATTGACCTGATTGGCTAGAAATATTGTGATGTTTGAAGGATCTTCTATTAAATTATTTACTGATAGAAAATCAGTTATAGAAAAACGTTATAAAGATTTATAATGAATGTGAATGAAGTTAATTATTGTAACTTGTGAGATAGATGTAGTTTATGATATTGCCTTCTCTAATTTCAGTAAATTTTCAAAAGAGTTGACTATCATAGATACACCATCAGATAGAGTTAATAGTCATGATAGTTCATACACAATTGTAAGAAAGGCTTCTTTTAAAAAGAAACCAAATAGGAAAGGAAGAGATAGAATGAAAAGTTTTTTAGACAATGGATGCAAAAAGGGGACACAAATGAATAAAAAAAAGTCTACTGCTATGATGATAATATGATTTCATTTTATGATGCATTTCATTTATAAGATAATTTTTTATTGTTAATGTGGTATCTGACAACATTTTTCGTTACACGTAGGGAATTACAGAGCAAGAAAGAACATATTTTGGTGTTGCATCTAGAAAAATAGTTTTAAATGCAATTTTTTTATCAATATTATTTTATATAACTATTGTAATTGTGTTTCTTTTCTATTGTAGGAATACTTGTCAACCAATTTGGAACTTCAACTTTGGAGGTAGATTGACTTATCATTAGAAGAGGTTGAGTAGTGTAGAAAACATTAGGTGATGATTACTTTTTAAATTGTAATGATTGAATTGAAGTATTTATAGGTTGTAATATTTCATAGGACACTTTTGATTGTAATGGGTTGGGATTGGGAATACCATTTCAAGAAATTGTAAATGTGTTGTATGTATTTTTTCTATATGCAACTGCAAAAGTTAAAGGAGTGAAGAACATATTTTCTGTACTAAAAATGTGAACATAATAATTCAT
The DNA here is from genome assembly GCA_963277665.1 of Viscum album. Classification (NCBI taxonomy): domain Eukaryota; kingdom Viridiplantae; phylum Streptophyta; class Magnoliopsida; order Santalales; family Viscaceae; genus Viscum; species Viscum album. Next base: position 1,769,985,176 of record OY728132.1, read on the forward strand.
CCACTTACCAGTTGCAATTATCAACACCAAATATAATAGAAAAACCAAATAATTCCCCTTAAAAGTAAATAATTCTCCTCATAAGCACATAATACTCCCACTACAATTTCCAAAACTAAATAACACCACATTGAAATTACCAATTACAGTTACTAAAACCAAATTTAACTCATTGTAATTTCAAAAACCAAATATGAACCATTTCAATTACCAAAACCAAATACAACCCATTGTAATTACCAACACCAAATATCTATTGCAATCATCAACACCAAATATAACAGCAAAACTAAATAATTCCCCTTAGAAGCAAAAAATTCCCCTCATAAGCACATAATACTCCCACTACAATTTCCAAAAACAAATAAGACCACATTGAAATTACCAATTACAGTTACCAAAACCAAATTTAACCCATTACAATTTAAAAAACCAAATATGAAACATTTAAATTTCCAAAACCAAATATAACCCATTGTAATTACCAACATCAAATATCCATTGCAATTATCAACACCAAATATAACAGAAAAACCAAATAATTCCCCTCAGAAGCAAATAATTCCCCTCACAAGAACATAATACTCCCGCTGTAATTTCCAAAACCAAATAAGACCACATTGAAATTACCAATTGTAGTTACCAAAACAAAATTTAACCCATTGCAATTTTGAAAACCAAATATGAACCATTTCAATTACTAAAACCAAATATAACCCATTGCAATTACTAACACCAAATATTAATCGCAATTATCAACACCAAATATAACAACAAAACCAAATAATTTCCCCCAGAAGAAAATAATTCCCCTCATAATCACATAATACTCCCACTGCATTTTCCAAAACCAAATAAGACCACATTGCAATTACCAATTACAGTTACCAAAACCAAATTTAACCCATTGCAATTCCAAAAACCAAATATGAACCATTTTAATTACCAAAACCAAATATAACTGATTGAAATTACCAACACCAAATACCCATTGCAATTATCAACACCAAATATAACAACAAAACCAAATAATTTTACTTAGAAGCAAATAATTCCCCTTATAAGCATATAATACTCCCACTGGAATTTTCAAAACCAAATAAGACTATATCGCAATTACCAATTGTAGTTACCAAAATCAAATTTAACCCATTTCAATTTCAAAAACCAAATATGAACCATTGTAATTATTAAAACCAAATATAACCCATTATAATTACCAACACCAAATATCCATTGCAATTATCAACACCAAATATAACAAAAAAACCAAATAATTCCCATTATAAGCACATAATACTCCCACTATAATTTCCAAAACCAAATAAGACCACATTGTAATTACTAATTGCATTTACCAAAACCAAATTTAACCCATTGAAATTTTTAAAACCAAATATGAACCATTGCAATTACCAATACCACATATAACCCATTGCAATTACCAAAACCAAATATCCATTGAAATTATCAACACCAAATATAACAGAAAAACCAAATAATTCCCCTCAGAAGAAAATAATTCCCCTTATAAGCACATAATACTCTCACTGCAATTTCCAAAACCAAATAAGACCACATTACAATTACCAATTGCAGTTACCAAAACCAAATTTAACCCATTATAATTTCAAAAATCAAATATGAACCATTTCAATTACCAAAACCAAATATAACCCATTGCAATTACCAATACCAAATATCCATTGCAATTATCAACACAAAATATAACAACAAAATCAATTAATTCCTGTCAGAAGCAAATAATTCCCCTCATAAGCACATAATACTCCCACTGCAATTTCCAAAACCAACTAACAAAACCAAATTTAACCCACTACACATAATATTCCCTTCAACATTATATAAAATCAATACAATACTTATATAAAACAGATATAAAATCAATATTACTATTTAAATATCAATATTGCAATTGGTAAATCATCAATACAATGACATTGAAGTAGTAAAACATAAATATACTATCCAATAGTATTATAGTGATGAAAATTCCATCAAACAATAACCTAAAAAATTATGAACAAACAATCACTAATAATGAAATATTTATACTAATAAAAACAAACAACCATTAGATAAGAAGAGATTCATAAAAATATTCTATAACAAACTTATGTCATCAAATGACATATTTCTAAAGTTATTTTCATGACCACCCAAACTAACAAACAACCATGAAACTGGGTTGTGTGACTATTTAAAAACATGACAACATTCAAAAGCATTTTCTAGTAACAACTATAAAAGTGGGCTATATAAATGTTTAAAAACCTCCAAATCATTTCAATTCCACTTTGATGACACAACCATGTAACCAAGCTATTTAACTGCTCATGTTGATTCCAGCAGCATTGTTTCCAAAAGGAAACTCCTACTTCTATATGATGTTTCAGTATAGCTTTATATAGGGTCTGTAAGGAAACAATGTGCCATATATAGGTGTAGTCCATCAACTTCATCTTGTGATAGCTTCATGTTATATGCATAATTAGTTTTCAGCTTCTCTATTAGATAGAAAACAATTATTCCACAGTTCAATGATGCATCCCCTACTGAGAAGTGTCTTCCACTATGAAAGACAACACATGAGAAATATTGTATAAGTATTCAGGCCATTATTTTTTAATGATTTATTTAATAAATGTTTTATACAAGTTATATAAATTTTATTCAATAAGTTGGTTTGTATGAAAATGTATTTGAGGTCGAAGAGGATAACATTTACCATTTGAAAAACATACTTTTGATAATAATCATTTATAATAGCACCCATCCGAGGATACATAGATTTATAGTAGCTGAAATATTTTTTCTCAATATCAAATAAGAGAAATTTACAATGCAAATTTGATGTGTTGATGGGGATGGGCACTTTTCCATTCAACTGCATTGCTTCCATTATTGGTTTGTCTAATAAAAAATCTATCAAAATTTTGTTTTTACTAGATATTATTCCCTATAAAAATGAATACAGTTAGAAAAAATATTAATTAATATATTTATAACTTCAAGAATATAGAGAATATTATACTCACCATGGAATCAATTGTAATCATAGTTGATTTATTTGGGAAAATTCTAGTTGTTTTCTTCATTTCACATTTCTTTTTTATAATATGAGCATAAGAATATATAACCTGATATCAATAAAAAGGAATGGATGATGTCACACTAATTGAATATTAGTTTATAATAATCTTATTTAAATTAAATACTCACCCCACTACTTGTCATGATTTTTCTGAAAAGAGAGAGAATATCATCTAATAAAACTAAATACAAATTGTTCTCTGCTTCCTAGAAATATTCAATACATAATAATAAAATTAATTTATAAGAAAAAAATGTATAGTTTAGAGGAATTTAATATAAATATTCTAAATAAAGGGTGGTCATTCCCTTTGAGACTAAAAACATACCAGGCTAGGTCCATCTGTATAATATTCTCTAGTTGCTTGGAGTCTTTTTTTAGGGCATCCACAAATTACAGTATAGAAGGTAGAATAAATCTGACATCTAGTGGAAGCTCCACTGTAAGTCTTGTGGGAAATAACAACATTCCCTACTTAAAAGGAATGAATTTTCTAGTGGGAGTTCCACTGAAAGTTCCAGTTGGCATTCTAGTAGAACCTTCAGTGGGAGTTCTAGTGGGAGTGCCAGTGGAAGTTCCAGTGGAACCTTCAATGGGAGTGATAGTGGATGGTTCCAATGGAACCTTCAGTGGGAGTTCTAATGAAAGTTACAATAGAATTTCCAATAAGGTAGAACATGTTCTAGTGGAAGTTCCCTCTAGTGGAAGTTCCATTGGAAGTTTCAGTGGAATAAAAAGGCACAAAATACACTTATGAATCCCGTAATATTTAACTATAAATATTTTTTTGGGCACTCCAAAAATTACACTATAGGTTTGGAAGGTTGAATATAAATAGAATTTATACTTGGAAATAACACCACGATTTTTTATTTAAGGTATCATTACACTACAATTTGGTAGAATAAATCCTAGTGGAAGTTCTAGTGGAACCCCCAGTGAAAGTTCTAGTGGTATAAAATGGCACAAAATTCACTTATCAATCCTGTAATATTTAACTACAAGTATTTTTTTAGGGATTACAAAAATTACACTATAGGTTTGGAAGGTTGAATATGACTGGATGTTCCCCAGGAACTTCAAATGGAAGATCTCCTTGGAAATAACACCATGATTTTTCATTTAAGGTAGATTTGCACTTCAATTTGGTATAATAGATCCTAGTGGAAGTTCTAGTGGAAAATCCATTGAAAGTTCTAATGGTATAAAAATCACAAAAATCACTTATGAATCCTCTAATATTTCACTAAAAATATTTTTTTTGGGGATTACACAATTTTCACTATAGGTTTGAAAGGTTGAATATGACTAGAAGTTACACTAGAACTTATACTGGAAGTTCCCCTCAGAAATAACACCACAATTTTTTACTTAAGGTAGATTTTCACTAAAATTTGGTAGAATAGATTCTAGTGTAAGCTTAAGTGGAACCTCCAGTTGAGGTTTCAATGGTGTAAATTGACACAAAATTCACTTATGAATCCTATAATATTTCACTAAAATATTTTTTTGGGTATTCCAGGTTTGGAAGGTTGAATATGTTTGGTAGTTTTAGTGGAAGTTCCAATTGTAGTTCCAATGGACCTTCTACAAACCTCCAGTGGAAGTGAAGTGGAGGTTTCAATGGAGTTTCTAGTGGAACCTCTAGTCAAAGCTCCAGTGGAACCTCTAGTCGAAGCTCTAGTGGAACCCCTAGTCGAAGTACCGGTGGAAGCTCTAATGGAGGCTCCAATGGAGGTTCCAATGGAGGTTCCAGTGGAACCTCCAGTGGATGTTATAGGGGACATTCTAGTGAAATCTCCAATGGAGGTTTAAGTGGAACCCCTAATTGGGAACAATCAAACAACCCCGTCAAATATACAAAAATTAAAAAATGGGGAAATTTCAGTGGAAGCTTTAGTAGAACTCCCAATGAAACTTTCCTGATTATAGTTCAAAAATAGTTTATTCTTCCTTTGATGACATGGTTTGTAGTGAATTCAAAATGGGGGAATTGGAGTTTTTTGAATTAAAAAATGATAGATAAACAATATTTAGAGAAAAATTATCATAAGACATAAGTATTAAAAAAGGAATCTTAACAACATAACAATTAGTTTTGATGAAATGGAATAGAGATTTTTGAATACATATTTCAGAAAAAATAACTAATCCATGCCACCTTCATCATCCATTGGTGTCTGTTTTGTACAAAAAAGACTGTCGAGGACTGATACGAAACACCACTGGAGTTAGGTAGTTCTACAAAAAGATAAATCATGCCTTTGAATTGGAGAATACTTAGGGAGAACATGATACTGGATTCGGTGGATTAATCGACACCGCTGTAGTCATTGGATTCCCCAAAGTTGTTGTTGGAGTAGCTAGATTCTTCGTTGTTATCGTAGTGCCCGATTTGTGGTTTTTTCCATTTTCACCACAGTCGAAGTTGATCCATAACAAAGGGAAAAACCGTCTATGAATTAAAATGTGAGGAATTCTCTGAAGAAATGATCTTATGACTGAAATTATAATAGCACATATTCCCTCATGCCAAGGTTATACTGGAATATCCAGTTAAAGGGTTAACCGAAGACGATGTCGGTCTGATTTCTCCTACCTGCAAGACCAAAATCGTCTCACACCATTTGGACCTAGGGTCAAGTACATCTCATGATGGCTTTTGTGTGTCAAAAAAGTGATGCGTAGAAAGATCTAAATTTTAAATAAGACTGATTTAAAAAAAATTATTTATTTGAATGTGTTGGACTTAAATACTCTTCAATCCTGTCAGAATAAAATAAAAATAAAAAAAATCAAAACTAGAAACATTAAATCAAAAAAAATATATATAATAAGAATTCATTAATAATAAATATAATTGGAAATATAAAACAATAATAAATATATAATAATATTAAATAAAACTAAAAATATAACAATAATTAATAATTTGTTATATGTTTATAAATATATAATAACTACTAATATTTTTTTTAACTATATACATTTTTATATGTATTCACTCCAAATTTGTTTATGGAAATTGGAGTTGAAATTTTACATTGTTTTTTATATATTAATATATTATGCATTCATACACTAAAAATTTGTATTAAAAATCCCCATTGAAAAAATTTATTGTATATTTATAATAGTAAATATATTATGTATAGGAAATAAATATTATAAATTTCTAGTGAAAGTTTTCAAAGGAAATTTTCAGTGGAAATAAATAGTGGAATTTTACATTGAAATTTTGCATTAATTGTTTGTGTATTGATATAATCTCACTTATAATTTTAGTGTAAATCCAAATTGAAAATTTAAGATAAAAATTTTCTTTTAAAATTTACACTATAATTTTTCAGTTCAAATTTGCATTGTTTATTTATGTATTATTCTATTTTCTCTTGTAATTTAAGTGGGAATTCTAAGTGAAAATTTATGATGAGATTTTTCATCCTATGATACTAGGTAGTGAAATAAAACTCAAATGCATATAAAATATATCATCAATAGAATCAAAATGCATGGAATAACTTACACCAAAATCAGATCATACTAGGAAAGTAGTTTCCGCAACAAACATAGATTCCACTAATAACTTCAAACTTTTATTGTGAGTCTTCATTGGGAATTTTCAATGGGATTGTGTGAATTTACAATGTAAATTTGTACTTAAAATTATATTGTATATTTATATTTTTACATACATACATAAATACATATATATGTATATATACATGCATTCAAATTTTATACCATAAATTTGCACTAAAAATTTTTAGTATAGATTTATATTAGTGAGGATTTACAGTTTAAATGTAAAACAAACAATTCCAGGGAAAATTTACATTGATGTTTGTATATACGTACTGAAATTTCCCATTGTAAATTTTCACTTTAATTTTATAATTGAACATTACCATGTTTATTTGTATTTGTATGTTTGTATTTGTTTTTTTAGTTTTCATTGAAAATTTCCATCATACATTGAAATTTTATTAGAAAATTTTAGTGAAAATTTTCACTATTAATTTTAAAAGAAATTTTATATTGAAAAATATTCATTGAAAATTTCTATTTTAAATTTTAATGGAAATTGGGAATAAAAGTTTCTAGTGGAAATTTTCACTAAAGGTTTCCTATTGAAATTGGAACTAAAGGTTTTTAGTGTAAATTTCCAATGAAAATTTCGAATGAAATTTTATTTATTTTTATTTATGTATCAATATATCTTCATTGTAATTTAATGTATAAATTTTAAGTGCTAGTTGAGGTTTGCATTGTAAATTTCTAGTGGAAGTTTGCACTGTAAATTTCTAGTGAAAGTTTGTATTGGAAATTTCCCTCGGAAATGTCCAGTTCAAAGTTTCTTTTAAAAATTACATTATTTTTTTTGTGTTAATATTTTTGAACAAAAAATTTAAATATGAATTTATTTTAGAAATTTTATATTCAAATTTTTAGATTAACCATAATAAAACTTAAGTTGAAATTTGCACACAAAATTAAATCTCATGTATAAATTTACACCAATGACTGGAAATTTTCAATTGGATGATGTGAATTTCTAGTGTAAATTTAAAAATAAACTTATATTGTGTATATATATATATATAAATATACAAAAACACACATATCTATGTATATATACATGCATTCAAGTTTTGTACTGTAAATTTACATTGAAATTTTTTAGTATAAATTTATTTTGGTGGAGATTTATAGTGTAAATGTAACAAAAAATTCCAATGCAAATTTACATGGATATTTATATATACATATTGGAAATTTCAACCTTATCTTTTTACTTGAAATTTATAATTTAATATTACTATACATATTTGTATTTTTATTTGTCTTTGTGTTTTTTTCATTGAAAAATACTATAATACATAGAAATTTTATTGGATTTTTTCAGTGAAAACACACACTATGAATTTTAAAAGGAAACGTCTAGTGAAAAATATACATTTTCCATTATAAATTTAAATGAAATTTTATAATAAACATATAATAAATAAATTTAAAGTAAATGTTATGATGGTGATAGGTACACACATTTACAATACTCTTAATTTTTATATTATATTCATGAGGATCTTGGGAAGATATTTCTTTACTTACACATGATTTATAAAGTGTTTATAGACTCTTAAGAATCCCTACAATTCACACTAGAAGATTTCAATGCAAAATTTCAATGAAAAATTTCAATACAAATTTCCAGTAAAAAACTACATTTTTTATATATGTATTAGTATATTTTCATTGTAATTTGAAGTGTAAATTTGAAATGTAAATTTCATGTAGAATTTTGTAGTGAAAATTTATAGTGAAAATTTTTAGTGGAAATTTACAGTATAAATTTCCATTAGAAAATTAATTATGTAAATTTTAGTTTAATTAATAATTGTCATATTAAATATATAAATAATCAATATTATATATAATAAATATTATAATAAATATTATATATTTATACGTGTGTAATAAAAATTATACATATATTTATATAATTATTTTTCATGAATAATAAACAATATATACTAATTGCATTATAAGAAAATTTAAAATAGAAATAATAATTTCAATAGTTATATTTATAATATTATGTATATTTATATTATTAATAAATATCAGATAATAAATATATATAATAATTATTATAGTAAATATATGTTTATATATTTTAAATATATATAGTAAATATTAGATCATATATATATATATATATGAAGAATAATGAACAACGACATTGTAAAAATAAAAAAACAAGAATGCACAGTGGGGGGGAATTTTGGTCCAAAAACTCAATTTGAGGGTCATGTTTAGGTGACCAACCCGAGAAGATTTAAATCCCTTAATACTAGTGGGGTCATTTTTTAGAACTTTCATTAAAATTGAATTATAATAAATACAAAGGACACCCAATACCAATATATCATCTTTATTTGGAATTAAATATTTGGATTCATGCTCCATGGGACACAGTTCAGTGCTTACATCCCTACTGAACCTGTGGAAGTGAGTTGAGGAGGTCCTAATTTCATACCTGCACGTCTGCATGTTTCTTTCCTTTGTACCCCCACCCAAACCTATCATTTAAATATCTGGATTAGTCCTCACTATCATTCTCCTTAATATATATATATATATATTCAAATACTCATTTATTATTATTATTTTTACAACCAAGTACAATACCCATTTTATCCTTTTTGGTTTACCTTACCTAGTATAATCATTATTTATTTTTAATTCAATTTTCATTCACCATGCCTATAAGAATTGAAAGTTCTAGAGTGATGGAAACCTTGGATACCTATTTTATGTCAACTATAAATGGGGATGTACAAAAACTATAAGGCATAAATGAATCATTTAAATTTGATAATAAAGTAATTTTTTTTAATAAAAAGATAAATTTAAAATCAATAACAAATATTTTTATTATTAACAAAAATAAAAAAAATTATTAACCCAAACCCATTTTGTATATCATTCGATTGTTTTTAATTCAGTTTTTGGTTAGTCATCCATTTGTTCTCCCTTACTGCCAAGTATCCTCAAACCTGGATTGATTGATGCATGTTACACTATTCATTCCACCCGCCTCAAAGATTTAGGAGTAGATTAAAAAACTTGATTGATATGAAAATGAAATTATTACGAAATAATTTCATCAATATGTTCATATATGTAATGTTTTGTCTTTTTAGTGAGCTATGTTTTTTTAGTTTTGGTTAAACCACTACCATAAAAATGGGTTTTCGTACTGCTACCCTTTAACAGTGCTAAAAAAGTGCTAATAAAGTGGGTACCTTTATCAATGCTAATAAAAATCATTGATAAAAGGTACTTTTAATAGAACTAAAAAAACAATGTTAAAAGTACCCCTTTATCAACATTTTTTTTAATATTAATAAATATACTCCTTTATCCGTTCTTTTTTTAGCACTGTTAAAGGGACCCCCTTTATCAGTGCTTTTTTATAAGTGTTGATAAAGACCTCTCTTTATCAATGATTTTTTACTAGTGCTGATAAAGATTATATTTTAAGAAAATATATTTCATTAAAAATAATATAATAATATATAAATATAATTATATTGATATAAATATATTATATATTTTTTAAATATGTTTTAGATAAATCTAAATAGACATTTACACAAAATATATAAGATAATTAGTGAAAATGTCTTATAAAATAATTAAACATATTTTTTAATTAATAATTTGCTAATTATTATCAAGTAATAGTAATTTAATAATAATTTTAATATAAAAAAAATAAAAAAATCAATAAAATATAAAAAATAAGTTAAAAACGTAACTCGAACTTCAAATGACCATAACTTTTAATCCGGGTGTCCATTTGGGCTCTACCACATATCAAATCAAATCATGTGATGAGCTCTATGCCCTTAATGACATAATTAAAATTTTATCTCATTTTTTAAGGCCTAAAAAGGCCTATAAGGCCTCAAAAATTGAGTTTTTAGTCGGGGTACCCCAATTTTTTAATATTCGATGGATTTTCAGCCTTCTTTAAAGGGGTATTTTTGCCCTTTTTAGTGGGGAATAAATTTAATCCTAGGGATTAAATTAATATTTATATTATGGTTTTAAAATTTTATCATTTTTTACAATGTACTATTAGTTATAATCAAATATATAACAATATATACATATTTTTTATATATTCACCTATAAAAATTTAATTTTATAAATAAATAATTAAACATACTTACATATAAAATATATTTCTTAATATATAAACCTTATATAAATAAAAAATAATATCCATTTTATTTAAAATACAAATGTATGAATATTTATATACATATACATATAAAATTAATGTATATATAATGTTTATATATATATAAATATATTTGTGTGTGTATTGAAAAACATATATATGTTTATCTACATATTCTAATAAATGTATATAAATATTAATATATAATATATGTAAATAAATATAAATATGTATAATTATATTTATATATGCACACATATATATAAATATATATACGTATGTATTTATAAACACATGCACACACACAACAAATTTTATATATGAATTTAAATATATATATATATATATTAATAAAAAAATGTAACAAAATATATAAATATATCATAAAATATAAAACAAAGCAATATAGGTGAGTGGAAGAGTTGCAGGCGCATTAGGAGGAGGTCTCAGGTTCGAAACCCAGCAAAGGTAAGGGTGCACAAGTGGGTGATCATGTGCCTAGTGCTATTAAAGGGGGGGGGGGTAGCGTTGTTAAATGGTGGGGGGGGGGGTAGGGGAGGCTAGTGATATTAAAGAGAATGGGGGGGGGGGGGTCAACCCTCCGATTTTTAGAAAAAAATTCTTTTTTTGACCTTTATCACTGCTTTTTAGCACTGATAAAAGGGACTCCCTTTTAATAGCACCTCGATTATCAGTGCTTTTTTAGCGTTGATAAAAGTTTTTTTTAGCACCGATAAAACCCTATTTTTTAGTAGTAAACCCTAAAACCACACCTAAGAGTCAGTCCATTTGATTTTGGAAGGAAAGGTTGCAGGGAATCAGAGGCTAGCTACAAGCCAAGTACACGACGTGTATTGAATACATGTCGTATATTTAGAATACATGACGTGTATCGAGTGCACGATGTGTAATGCATTGTCCAGACCCTTTTCACGTTGTGAGTTGGGTTTTACTTGGAGTGAAGGACCCCAAGCTTTACATGGTGTGTAAATTCCCATACGTGGTTTAAAAAAAAGAGCGAGGGGATCATTTGACAGAACCCCTTTTTCTTCTCTCACACAACAGGGGCGGCGCGCATGGGAGTCCCTCCATGCCTAAGCTAGGGATCCTTCTTCCTCCTCCATCTGAACTCCATTTACTTCATCGTCATCCATTTTGGATCCAAAATGGTAAGCTCCATAATCCTCTTGCTTCCTTTCATCATTTATCTTTCCGTCTTTTGTGATATTTTGCTGTGAGATTATTTTCCCTATTTTCTTGGTTTTGGTCTACTTTTCCATTTTCTCTCATTCTAGCTTGAATCAAAGGCCTAAAATGGATGATTGATCATCTACGAATCTAAGGTAGACAATCTAGTTCATTTTCCTAATATTTGTTTCATTTATAGTATGCGTCATTGTGCCACGTGCCAGACTTTTCCAGTGATGCTCCTAAAATGTTTAATAAATTAAATTGAATGGTTTTCCTTGCCTTTTTTGGTCCTAGATAGCTATGAATCAACCCTTGGTTAGTCTCCCTATCTTGAGCCACCCCTATGGATGCAATTCTCTTTAAAGGCTTATTTTACACTTTTCCTAAGATGGTGTAAAGCACATTTGAGATGTGTTTTCCCTTGTAATAAATATATCAGGATGAGAAATTATTTATAAAGGATGATTGTACATGATTTTGGACATTTTATTTATGCCATAGCTTGAATTTCTTATTTTAAATGAACTGAACAACTTGAATAAAGTAGCCTGATTGAAATACCTTGTTAAATAATATGAATTGTTGATAGCTAACTTGATTTTATACTATGATGAGGGCGATATGAGGGTCCAAACATAAGGAAACCTTGGACAGGATCATCAAGCTTTATGAATGAGACTTGTTTTGAACAATATATACACCGTGAGCAATACCAGTTATGTATAGGATGGTCTCATTGTGTGTTTACCTTACCTACACATGGGCAATACTGATTACCTAGGAGAGACTCTATGGATAGGATCTTGGCTAGATGGTTATACTAGGTCACAAGTGATACTCAGTCCCCTATGTGAGATACCTGGGACGAGCTCGAAGAGTTGATTACATGTCATGTTGAGAGTGATACTTGAGAATATTTTTATGGATCACATTGGATATACTCTTACGGTATTGGTCTTTTACAGTGCCCCTAGAGAGATACTTGGGATTCCTTTTAGATCACCTTGGATGGGATTAGGGGGCCTCTCCCTAGACTCTAAAGATGCCTTTTAAATTGAATAATAATAATGTGTAACTAAAATTGTAGGGACGGTTCCTCCAAGCGAAATCACATGCTTGAGAATGATCCGTATCTTGATACTTTATTTATGTTGACCCATGTATACATTATATAACTCTTTTGAAGGTTCACCTTAGCTTAGATAAATCCTACTTAGGTCAAAGCAGGTAGAATTATTCAGGTATCCCATGAGGAACCCAGACCAATGTATTTATTTATTTATTTAATACCTTGCATTTATTATTATTCGCACATTGCTCATTGTACATGCACAAACTGGATTGATCTAGACATCATTGGTGGTGACCTACTGAGTATATATCACACCCTACATGGGACATATTTGGTACCCAAGAATAATTCATGGTTATAGTTATAGATAAAGAGAAGCGATCAACTATCAATTCTTTATTTTCAGTTCTAATATGGAGTACGGGAACATAGGACTGAGCCTATGCTTGTGAAGCTAGTTATATATGCTTTTGGTATTTTTGATATTTTTTACAGCATGTGGGATATGTTTGTTTCCCCTGTATCACTGTGTACTCATTTTTGTATGTATACATGATCATGATCATCATAATTTTATATATATTATTTATTATCATCTTCCACCTATTTATTTTTATTGGTTGATTTATCATTATTATTATGTTCCACTACTTATCTATATTTATTACTGTTGTACTACACTCTAACTCATGAGATCATAGTCCCCCAAATACACACCCTAGGCCCTCAATACTAGTTGATAGCCTTTGGCGTACATGGAGACGCGCTTGAGTTCATGTGGTTGACCGCCTCAGGGCACCGCTTAGTGGTTACTAGGGAGGGATGCTACAAAGTGGTGTTAGAGTTTTCATTTCCCTTTGTATTACTATTTTGGGTATTAGATAGAAGACTAGGATGTATTTGAATTTGGTAATGATCTTTTTCCTGGGAGTGTCTAACTCACATATGGGGGAAACCCAAATTACCTGTGATGGGTTATTACTATTATTGGATTACGCATGTTACGATTGTTTTGATTTCACCGTTAGGTGATGCACCTATTTTGTGATGTTATTACTGTGGATATTATTATAAATAAATTTATTTACCTTGTCCCAATTAGATTAGGGAATATAAATTCATGAATCATATTAGGAACCATATGAGTTAAATTTCATACATTATGCCATGCCGTATCTATATTTCTGCATGCATTTATTGTATTGCATGTGATTGTTATAAGTGCCTTATTTGTGATGTATTGCAGCATGCTAGTGTTTCTTGTAGGAATACATAATTAGTTTAATTAAAGTTACTACATCAATATAAATATTTTTCTCCCATATATATTGATGATGACACCTTAATTATCCAATTATGACACTTAGAGCCATGAACCATTGGATCTGTGGGCTAAAAAAACTAATCGATTTAATTGATGAATACCAAATGAAATTTAAGAAGCATGTACTTATATTAACTGGTAATGGTATTTAATTTGATCAAATCAATATATATGGCCTGTTACATCTAGATATCATATGTAAAGGTCAGATCATAGTTAGTTGACATGCCAATTGAAATTTAGAAAGAGTATGATCCTTTATGAACTTGGAATTGGTGAAGAAATTAACTGGACTGAGATATATATATATCTAAATAAATAATAATGAACTTTAATAAAATTAAAGTTTAATAAAAATGAAATGGTTACCACTATATGAGGACTCCAATTGCAAAGTAAAGGGTGTTTTCCCCTATACCTTGAAATTGGCACTCCATATACCAGAACGTCTATTGTGTCATATGAGACCTTAAGCCAAACCCGACCTTTGTAGTGGCAAGTAGGCTATGTCTCTTATAGGTTTTTATGATCTTTTTTAGCACCTAGAATTTTATTTAGGAGTAGTAAGAGAGGTGTGACCTATTCATAGGAAGGATTTATGCATGACGCTTCATATTATAATTTTTGTTATCCATTGTTACATCTTATCTGAGGTGTGTTCTTGATAATTGTAGACCTATGTCACCTTGAAATCCTCAAGTTGTATGCCAGGAAGGTGGAGATGACCATGCTCCAGAGGCGGAGGGCCTTAATCCACTGGTATTACCTCATATAATGACACCTTTGGCACCTCTAGTAGATCAACCACTATACGTCGATGCTCAGTTTCTAAATAGATTATTCTGCTTCATGCAGTCTGTACAGGGTGCTCCATGACCCGCCCCTACTATGGTAGAGCCGATTCGGGAATTCTAGTAGTAACATCCTCCTACCTCCTCATAGGATAATGGACCCCAGGTTATTAAGTCTTGGATGGAATACATGATTTTGATCTTCAACCACATAGAGATTCCTCTAAAGTGTAGGATCAAGCTTTCTACCTACATGATATGTGATTCTACTAAAATTGGGTGGGATTTCATTACCCAGGATGAACGACATCAGGGTATGGTCTGGGAGGGATTCCAGACAGCTGTTCATGACTACTTCTTCCTATAGATGTTACAAAAATATCATTATTGAGAGTTAAATCACCTTAAATAGGTTTTCATGTTAGTTATGGAGTATTCGACTCATTTCATCAAGTTTCAATGTTTTGCACAGACTCTTACTGATGATGAGATGGAAGTTGAGAGAATTTTTGAGGATGGGATTATGCATGACATCCAATCAAAGGTGATTGTTTTCAATCTAACTACCATTAAAAAATTTGTGAATCAAGACCTCCTCATAGAGAAAAACCTAAGGGAAGGTGGAAATATGAGCTAGGGTGGTTTAGTTTCAAGGTAGGGAGACAATTTTCCTGGAAACAGGAAGTGTCGGTTCAAGGGTGCATATGGGGGAAGTACCATCCAGATGGAATGCACCGAAAATTATATGGTGTGTCATTGGTGTGGAAAGATAGGTTATAGGAATCCCCAGTGCATGAGGAACCCAATCAAGTGTTGAATTTGTGGTAGGATGGGTCATCATCACTGCTTCTACTGAACCTTTCCTCCTGTATCCAGTGAGAGAGGACCGATGTTGACACCAATTTCAGGTATAGGATATGTGGCTCCATGCCAAGATGGTATTTTTTCTACTATTGGATGATAAAGACAAGGAGTTAGCTGTGTATTAAGTATTCAGACATTAGAGGTTCAATGCTAGTAGAGAAGAACTACCTAGGTTAGTCAGGTTGCATCTTAGGGCTGCAGTTTGGAATATATCTATGCTGTATAGCATACGAATGAGGAGCAGCGTCCGTGGCCTTATACTGTATGAGGTACTATTCTGGAAGCCTCCACTTTAGTTTCTACCCGATTTGATATAAGTGCATTGCACTATTTTATATTCACTACAATTATGGGAAGTCTGGGCCTAAAAATAGAGTACTTCAATGGTATTATGACTCTCAATGCACCATTGGGGGTTCGATCATATAATTCACACTAGTGTAGGTACTTCCCCCTTGAAATAGTTGGGTACTGATTCCTACAGAATTTATTTATCCTCGAGATGACTGGCTTCGACATCATTCTTGGTATGGACTGGATGGTGCCTTATCATGCCCATGTTTATTTTTACCAATGGTGGGTGTGGTTTACATCACCCGAGGGTAGTGATTATATTCACAAGGGTGAATGGGATATCTAGACGAGTCGAGCTGGACCTGTGCATCATGAGCTAGGCAGAGTGATAACCTATATGGAAAGTCTCTTTATAAGTGATTAGGGAATGTGTCTTGTGGAATTCCATCCTATGTTAGATCATTTCATTGACATATTCCCTGATGATTTTTTTGTCTTACCTCTTGAGAGAGAGGTATATTTCACCAATTATCTAGTACCAGGTGTGACACTAATGTTCATTCCTCCATATAGTATGGTACCTACCAAGATCTAGGAACGCAAAAATTAGTTATAAGATCTATAGTAAAAGGGTTTTATTTGACCCAAAACTTCACCGTGGGGATCACCTATCCTTTTCTCCAAGAAGGTGAACAATACCCTCAGGTTATACATAGATTACAGATAGTTGAACTAGATTATGGTGAAGAACTGATATCCATTTCCACATATAGATGACCTCTTTGACCATATCATAGGAGTGATAGTTTTCTCTAAGATATATTTTATTTCAGGCTACCATCAGGTGCATGCGATACCATCAAACATACCAAATATAATGTTATAAAGAAGGTATGACTTGTACTAGTATCTGGTTATGCTGTTTGACCTTACGAATGTGACCACCATTTTTATGGATATGATGAATCAAGTTTTCCACCCGTATTTAGATTCATTTTTTTTAGTCTTTGTTGATGACATCTTGGTGTATTCTCACACCAGACATGACCATTCTACCCATCTTGAGATCATACTGAATACACTGAGAGAACTAGCTCTATGTTAATCTTAGAAAATTACACTTTTTGATCAATATGGTTCACTTATTAGGTCATATCATTTTAGAGGAAGGTGTATATATTGACCCAGAGAAGGTGAGTGTTTTAGTTTCCTAGGATAAGACCAAGAATATATTTGATATATGTAGTTTATTGGGGGATTATTGGGTATTATAGAAGATTCATCTAGGACTTTTCATGCTTAGAAGTTCCTCTTATAGGCCTGAATAAAAAGGGCGTGAAGTTCATATGGTTAGAATCTTGTGAGTCAGCCTTTTAGGAGTTAAAAGGGAGACTGACTTCAGCACTGATCCTGATTCTTCCAAAGTTGAGAAAAAGCTATACTATTTACTATGATGCTTCAGGTATTGGGATAGGAGAAGTTATGATGTAGGGAGATTGAGTTGTGGCGTATGGGTCCCACCAGCTGAGACCTCATGAGCGGAATTACCCTATGAACGACCTCGATCTAGAATCCATGGTTTATTATTTATGCTATTGAAGGCATTATCTATTGGGTGAGCAGTTTGTTGTTTACATAGATCAAAAAAGTATCAAATACATCTCCACATAGCATGACTTAAATCTTAGGTAATGCAGGTGGGTAAAGTATCTGCAGTCATCCGACTTTGAGATCACTTATACACCTAGAAGGGTAATGTAGTAGCTGACACCCTGAGTTAGAAAAATTAGACATAGGCTATCCAAGAGGCCATTAGTAAATGGAAGTTGATGGATTTTTTTTTGAGACACACCAAGTAGTTCAGGAATATCATGGATATCCTATTTTAGAAAATCTAGTGGTGACATACTCCCTTATGAAATAGGTGGGGATGAGACATCTATTTGATTCTAAGGGACTAATCTTGAGGGAGAGTGTCTCAGGTGAGAACCCATAACTTAGTTGGGTTGTTGATGAGAGTGATAACCTATTCTTTTGTGGGAATGTTTGGGTGCCTGCTGATGTGTGAGAAGACCCGATACAAGAATATCATGCTTTTGTTTGGTCAGTTCACCCTAGCCTTACCAGGATGTACTGAGACATACATCATCATTATTGGTGTCTAGGTATGAATAGGTAGATTGTAGGTTTCATCATTAGGTGTTCCACCTGTTAGTAAGTGAAGGTGGAGCACCAACGAACTGCTAGAATTATATAGCCTTTGTCCATTCCTGAGTGGAAGTGGAGTGATGTCAGCATTGATTTCATGATAAGATTGTCGAGATCCCCTCAAGGAAGTGATGCAGTATGGGTGATCTTCAACAGGTTGACCAAGGTTTCACATTTCTTACTTATGCAAGATAACTTCTTAGTTAATGAGATCAGGAGGCTCTATATCTAAGATATTGTGTGCCTTCATGGTGTTCCCTATTTATTATATCAGATTGATATTCCTATTTTACATCATGATTCTAGAAGGGGTTGTATAAAGAACTACGTTCATAGGTTCTCTTCAGTATAACGCATCACCCTCAGAATGATGGGTAGTCTAAGTGGAAAATTCAGGTGTTTGAGGACATGCTCCTCACACACATCCTTGATTTTAGAGGTTTATGGGAGAAACATATACCTCTTGTCGAGTTTGCCTACAATAACAATTATCAGGTAATGATTCAGATGACTCCCTATGAGGTCCTTTATGGTAGGCCATGCTGATCCCCTCTATGATGGTTAGAGGTAGGTGAGATAGAACTACTGGGTCCTCATCTCATTCAAGAGACTTTATAGTAAGTGTAGCTAATTCAGAAATGTATGTCTACAGCTCAATAAAAAAATAAGTCTTATACTGATAATCACTATATACCTCTAGAGTTTGTGGTGGGACATCAAGTATTTACATGAGTTTATCCTAGATTTTTTTATATATGGATTCAGATATAGGGCAAGATATCACCCCATTATGTCGGGCCTTTTAAGATAGTGGAGAGAGTCATACTGGTAGCTGATCAGTTGCAGTTACCTCAGAGGTACCAGCCCATGCATGATGTCTTCCACATATCATAGCTTCATTGGTATCATGTTGACACATATAATTCATTTGAACCTAAGGATATTGAGCTATAAGTAGATGCATCCTTTGAGAAGCATCTGATATGTATAGTTGTTCAGAGCATGAAGGCTCTCTGAGGCAGGTCAGTTCCAATGATCTGGGTGATATGGAAGCAGGACCATGTATAGGATGAGACCTGGGAAAGAGAGTCTGATGTACAAGATCAGTGGATAGAACTTTCCTTATATTATGATTTTTTTTAACCTTGAAAGGGAAACTTGAGGATGATTTGTTTTAAGAAGGGGAGGTTATAAGGTCCCGACTTTTCAATGAGATATTTTTTTTAATTTTTGGTTAAACCTAGAAACTGCACCTAAGGGTTGGTCTATTTGATTTTGTAAGGAAAGGTTTTAGGGAGTTGGAGGCTGGCTTTAGGCCAAGTACATAATGTGTACTGAATATACACCATGTATTTATAATACATGATGTGTATCAAGTACACGATATGTAATGCATTGGCCAGACCCTTTGCATATCGTGAGGGTTTTCTTAGGAGGGAAGGACCCCAAGATTTACATGGCATGTAAAGCATTTACACACTGTGTAAATTCCCAGGTGTGTTTTAAAAAAAGAGAGGTAGGGGATCATTTGACATAACTCCATTTTATTCTCTCATATAGTAGGGGAGACACGCACATGAGTCCCTCCATGCCTAATCTGGGGATTCTTCCTCCTAATCTGTTCGAACTCCATTTGATTCACCATTGTTCATGTTGGATTCACAATGGTAAGATCACTAATCCTCTTTCTTCCTTCCATCATTTCTCTTTTTTGTTTTTTCACTATTTTGGTGAGATATGATTTTCCATATTTTTAGGGTTTTGTTCCAGTTTTCTATTTTCTCCCATTCTATCTTAAATCAAAGGATGGAAGAAGATGAGTGGTCATATACAAACCTAAGTTAGGTTCTCTAGTTCTTTTACCTAAGTTTCATTACATTTATACTATGCACTATTTTTCTACGCCCATACTTTTCTGATGGAGATCCTAAAATGTTTAATAAATTAAATTGAATGGTTTTACATGACCTTTTTGGTCCTAGCTAGCTGCAAATCAAACCTTGTTTGGTCACCCTATCAGGATCCACCCCTATGGGTGCACCTCTCTTTAAAGAACTATCTTCCCCTTTTACTCATATGGTTTAAAGCACATTTGAAGTGTATTTTCCCTTGTAATAAATATATCAGGATGAAAAATTATTTATAAAGGATGCTTGGCCATGAGTTTGGCCCTTTTCTTTATTCCATATCTTGAATTGATTATTTTAAATAAACTGTACAACTTGAATAAAGTAGCTTGATTGAAATTACTTATTAAATAATATGAGTTATATATAGATAAATTTATTTTATACTATGTAAAGGGAAATACGAGGGTCCCAAATTAATGATTCTTGGATGGTCTCATCATGCTTTATGAATGAGACATGTTATGAAATGTATATATGTCAAGGAGCGATACCAGTTATGCCTGAGATGGACTCACCATGCGTTTACCTTACCTACACATGGGAGATACCTATTCCCTAGGGGAGACATTGTGGATGGGCTTGTGTCAAGATGGTTACACCATAAAATGAGTGATATTCGTTCCCCTACGTGAGATACTTGGGACGGGCTCAGAAAGCTGGTTACACACCATAATGAGAGTAATTATTGGGATTCCTTTTATGGATCACCTTGGATAGACTCTTACAATATTGGGATTTTATAGTTCCCCTGGATAGATGCTTGGGATTCCTTCTGTATCACCTTTGATGGGATTAGGGTGTCTCTCCCTAGATGCTAAAGATGCCTTTTAAATTAAAGAATAAGAATATGTAACTAAAATTCCAAGGATGCATCCACCAAGAAAAATCACATGCTTGGGCACATTCCATATTTTGATGATTTATTTATGATAACACATGTATAAATTATATCACTCTTGTACAAGTTCAAATTGGTTTAGAGACATTTGGATTAGGTTGAAGTAGGTAGAATTGGTCAGGTATCCCATGAGGAACTTAGATCGATGTATTTATTTATTGATTTATTGATTTATATTTATTATTATTGACACACTACTCATTGTATATTCAAAAACTGGATTTATCTATACACAGTTAATGGTATCCTAATGAGTATATATCACACATTTCTTGGTCTGCATTTGGTACCCAAGAAGACTTCATGCTTGTAGGTATAGATAAAGGGAAGCAACCAGCTTTTGATGCTTGATTTTCAGTTCTAGGATGGAGTATGGGAGTAGAGGATTGAGCCTATTCTTGTGATGCTAGTTGTAGATAATTTTGGTCTTTTTAGTATTTTTTACAGCATGTGGCATATGTATGTTTCCCATGTATCTCTATGTACTCATTTTTTTATGGCTGAATGATCATCATCATCATCAACATCATTTTGTATCTATTATTTATTATCATCCTCCACCTATTTATTTCTCTTGGTTGATTTATCATTATTATTATGTTACTCTGATTATCTATATTGATTACTGATATGATAAACTCTGACTCATGAGGACATAGTCTCCCCACAGACACATCATAGGCCCTTGCTGCTAGTCGGTAGCCTCTGGTGTATGGGGAGGTGCACTTGAGGTCATGCAAATGACCACTTCAGGGAACTTATTAGTATCTAGTGGAGCGGGACACTATAATATATATATATATATGAAATATTTTAAATCTATTGATAAATCAAAAAATGGAAAAATATTTATCGATGGGTCCAAAATATTGATTTTACACCAATGATAAATGATTTTTTATGATAAAATAAAAAAACTAACAAGGAAAGCTATCTTCCAAGGATGTGGTACTGAGTAACTACTACTCACACTACAAAAAAAGGTCTTAGAAGTAGTTCTAATAACTACCTCAAAATAAATAATATTTTAAAAAATTATAATATAGTAGCGATTTAATATAACCGCCCCTATATTTTATTTATTTTAAAATTTAGTAGCGGTTTTATTTAAACCACCACTAAATATTTAAAAAAATACCAATTTCCACCCCCTCCCCTTGATCTCCTTAGCCCTGAAACCACCCCTCCTTATCCCCTCAATAAATCCCCAACCCCGACCCCCCACTCTCGATGGTTACCACCATGACCCAAAATCCCCCTACTCCTGACGATGACCACTATGACCCCAACCCCCTTGTCGGTGACCGCTATGACCCCAACCCCCCTACTGGATACTATCATGAACCCGACCCCCCTACTCCTGACGATGACCACTGTGACTCTAACCCCTTTACATCTACTAAAATGACCCTAACCATTCTGATCCCGATGATGAATTCCATGAACTTGAGCCCCCTTCTGGTGACCACTATGACCCCAACCCCCTATTAGTGACTGTCGTGACCCCGACCCCTACCAACGACCTCTATGACCCTGAACACCCTTACCTATGAACAATGTGACCTCGAACCCCTAATATCGATGACAACCATCCCTCCCTTCTATGACCCCCATGACCCCAACTCCCCTGCTCCCTAAGGAGGACCTCACAATGACCCCCCACTCCTCGACAACGACCCCCAAAGGCCTCTCTTCCCATTTTTTCAGTGACTGCAACCCTTGAAATCCTGTAGGGTATGG
This sequence comes from Viscum album, assembly GCA_963277665.1. NCBI lineage: Eukaryota > Viridiplantae > Streptophyta > Magnoliopsida > Santalales > Viscaceae > Viscum > Viscum album. The sequence continues at coordinate 1,770,008,336 of OY728132.1, forward strand.
TTGATTGAATTTTTCTAAGAGTTTTAATTAAATTATATAAATATCTATATAATTGAGTGTTGTTAAGGTTTTTAACATTGGATTGAATCATTTTTATGTTGAATTTGTGTTATGTAGAATCAAGACCCTACCCTGGTCAATGGAAAAGTTGAGTGATGATTAATTTTGAATGTACTTTTTTGATTAAACATTTATATCTTTATATCTAAATGTATAGGGGGATGATTTAAAATCCAATACCTATAGATAAAAGTTTTATTAATTTACCTTGAAACACACCTCGGTATGCCAATGGTTTGGAATAATTTTTAGATTATGCAATTGAAAAGCGATCAGTGGATGGTAGAATAAGATGTATGTGTCTTTATTGTAAATTCAAGTGATGGTTGAATAGAAATGAAGTATATGATCATTTTATATTGAAATAGTTTCCTGCTTTATATGTATGTTGGATTTGGAACAAAAAATCGAATGTTATGAAAAGTCAAAAATAATGACAATACTTTCAACAAAACATAAAGTGACCCACTGGAGGAGAATTTAGTTTCAAATTCAATAAATTAAACATTTGGTTTTATAGGTTATAATGGAAAAGATTTTAATAGATCAATAGAACCTTCAATTCATCCCAAATAGTTTAATCTTTCTTAGAAATTCAATGACCAAAAAATGAGTTTTATAAATTAGTTGAATATTGACAACAAAAATTGGATGAAAAGTGTTCCAAGTATTCAAAGTTTTTTATACCTAAGTCATATCATATAAAGTGTCTCTATGGAATTACTGAGAATGAAATTTCTATGATTTTAGAGTTTCTTCATGATTCATTTATTGAAGCTAATATTCTTGTATCATTCTATGAGATGAATAAAGTCATCAACAGAATTGGACTTGATTATACAAAGATACATGCATTCCCTAATGATTTCATGCTTTAATGGGGAGAAGAGTCTTATAAAGAAAAATTCATAATATGTCATACAACCATATTGAATTTAATGAAAAATAATGAGGGTATAAATCAATGCAACCTCAGGAAGAAATATAAGAAGAAACCTTCTGTAAAGTTATTGCAATACTTTCCTATGAAACAATGCTTACAAAGATTATTCATGTCATCTAAGACTGCATAGGACATGAAGTGGCATGCTAAGGAGAGTAATGATGGCTTGATGATACAAATAAGTGATCCAACATCATGTATTTTTTTGATTAATAATATCTATATTTTTCTTTGGATCCTAGGAATGTACGTTTGGGATTGGATTCTGACGGTTTTAACCCTTTTGGTAATTTAAGTACTAATTATAACATTTGTATAGTTGTTTTGATCCCTTATAATCTACCTCCATGGATGTGTATTAAGAATACTTCTTTCATTATTTTTATGATTATTCCTAGAAATAAAATTTCTGGAAATGACATTGATATATACCTTGACCTATAATAAAATAATTGTGAGAATTATGGGATGATGGAATGGAAACATATGATACTTCAATAAGAAAACTATTCAAAATGCATGATGCTTTAATGTGGGAAATTAGTGACTTTATTAGACTAGGAAATTTATCTAGATGTAGAAATTATACTGGTTTAGATTTTCTAGTTTGTAATTTTTATTTTGAACCTCAATGATTATCTCATAGTAGAAAATGGTGTTTTATGTGTCATCATCAATTTCTTGACACTTCTCATAAATTTATATTTAACAAGACAAAATTCAATGGAGATATTGAATTGATAAATCCACCGAAAGTGTTATCTAGTTTATAAAACTTGGTAAAATTAATGAATGTCACTGAATAATTTTGAAAATGTAATCAGTTTAAAGAAGGGGGAAAAGGGTATGAGGTACAGTATCTGAAGCAGTTTAAAAATAATAATGGAAGAAAAAGATTATATTTTTCAAAATTCCTTTTGGGAGTTTAATTTGATATGTCATAATATTTATGTAATGCATATTGAAAAGAACATCTGTGATAATGTAATTTTTACATTGCTTAATGATCAGGGTAAATCAAAGGATCACCTTAATGATTGTAAGAATTTGGATTAAATAAATATAAAGCATAGTTTGTGGGTAAATGATAATGTAAAGTATGCTTCAACTATTTTTATAATGAAAAATCATGATAAATACATATTCCTTCAAACATTAAAGAATGTAAAAGTGCCATATAAACATCTAAGTAACATATCAAGGCACATTGACTTAAAAAATTGAAATTTACATTGATTTAAAAGTCACGACTCACATATTTTAATGAAGTATTTGTTGTCATTAGCATTATGTAATATGTTAATTGAAAAATTAACTACAATTTTAATTTATTTTCCACCTTTTTCAGAGAGGTTTTTGGAAAAACTCTAAATCCAACTGATCTTGATAAACTTCAAGAAAGAATTTTTTTAACACTTTTACATTTAGAGATGTTATTTTCCCATTCATTATTCACAGTCATGATTCATTTGATTGTTCATTTGGTTGAAGGAGATAAAATTTGGGGATTGATACACTATATATGGATGTATCCAATTCATAGGTACATTGATATTATTTTTATTTTCATTGGTGAATTATTATTTTTTCAAAAAATAGAATAATTTTTTTAATATATTTCTTATTTTTTTTCCATTAGGTACTTAGGTCATTTAAAATCATATGTGAGGAATAAATCTCAACCAGAAGGATCTATTTCTGAAGTTTACATAGACAAAGAGTGATTGGCCTTCTATTTTAGGTATTTGGATGGGATTGAGACTATATTCAATCATATTGAATGCGTTGATGAAATATCCACTAATTATTATTATGAAAACCAGTCATTGGTATTTCAAATTATTTTAAAACCAATTAGAAAGGGGTAAAATTTTACACTGACTAAATTGGAGTTGATACAAAAACATAAATATGTGATACTCAATAGTCATATTGTAGATCCATTTATTGAATAATTTTGTTTTCAAAGAAATATGTGACTAAGGGGTCAAGCTCTAAATGAGTTGGAATTAACAAAAGTTATTAACAAGGAGGTTTTTGAATGGTTCACACATCGTGTAAGTATATAATCATATTCATATTATTGAAATGTAGTTATTTTTTCTATATTAAAAGTAACACCTTATATATTATTATCTAGATAATAAATATTGAGAACTGAGATGAAATATCCAATGATTTGAAGTTTTTGGCTCAAGGATCTCTAAGGAAGGATAAGAGATTCAATGCCTACACTATTTATGGCTTCAAGTTTCATACAATTTATTATGAAGAAGAATTGAAAACTAAAAATAGTGGTGTATTTACACTTACAAAGGTGGGATACTATGGAAATAAGAATGTTATAATTTAATTAACTATCATGGTCAGTTTTCAATTATCTTATTCAAATGAAAGTGGGTCAAAATTTATTGGGTATAATGAAAGATTTGTTACATTTTATTTTTCCCAACTTCTCTCACTTGATCCATATTGTTGAGCATTCAAAGAATGATCCATTTATCTTGTATTCATAATTGAAGATGGTTTATCCTGTGGATGATGAAATACATGAAGTTTGGGGTATTTTTGTACACTTAATATAGAGAGACTTATATGATATGGGTGATGAAGATCAATTTGTACTTTGTGATAATGAACCTAATCAACCAAAAAACATTGAACATTTTTTTCCTGACAATATAGAAACAATAGAACCAGTAAGAGAGGGTAAAAATGAAGCACTTGTTACAATGGAGGTTAATAATACTGAAGATAATGAAGATAAAGATAATTAAATATATAAATTGGTAAAAAAAATATATTACAATTTCTCATTGATAAGTTTTTCATACATATATAAATTTTTATATATATTTTTAGTAAAAATATTTTTTTTTATTTTTATAAATTTAATATATATAAACCATTTGAATTACAGGAACGTCTAGAACAAAAAAATTTCAAGATCTTATCCAATCAATATCTCAGAGCATGTCACCGCTACCGTTAGCTTCAGTGGATCTGAGTGATTTTTTTGTACCTGATACTACTATAAATCTATCCATTTCCCCAGATGTTATTGGTATCCCACCTCCCAATTCACCTTTGGAAATAGAGCAGTTGGTCACCCCTCCATCAAGGGGATATTGGCGAGTTAATGTTACTAGTATGCATGTCATTTTACAATTTTTTAATTGTTTAATTTATTTTTCAAATAGATAATGATAAAAATAAAAGGGATATAAATATGAATAAGAAAAATGTATGGGACTTGAAGGAATTCAAGATTTTATTCCATTTGATAAGTTTAGGGTGCCTACCGGTGCCACTTTCAAAATCTATGGGCATAATCTTGTGTAGCTTTCTTACAATATAGTAAGATTTACCATTAATTATAAATATTGGAGTCATATTCCCACAACTTGGTAAAATGAGTTCTTTGATAATCAAGTAAAGGTAATATTAATTTAATATTAATTTATTACTAATTTAAAAGACATGAGTAAAATTTTGTAATATACTTATAAAGTGTCATGTTTTTAATTTATAGATATTTTTTCATTTTTATGTCCTTGAATTTGATTTACTCCCATGGACTCTAAAAAATTTGGCCAAGAAATGGAAATATTTTAGATAAAGATTATGGCATGAGTTTAATGATACATCACCGAGCTCATGAAAGATGTATGAGAAAGTTCCTGAAGGCATTTCTCATGAGAAATGGAATCTGTTTTTCGATATTAATAGAGATTCATCTCATGAGGTAATTGCATATTTTACAGTATCTTAATTGTACATCCCAACCCCGGATCCACATAATCGGTGCCCTAAGTTAGTGGGTCACATGGCCTCAAGTGAACCTTCCCATATTTCATAGGCTACTGACAAGTAGCTAGGGTGTAAGGGTGGTACAATGGGGAGACTATACTCTGATATCAGATTTGAAAAAATAGATATAGTAAATAAACATACAATAGTGGAAGCATAAAATAAAATATATGGAACAACAAAAACTAAATTATAATCAACTATAGAATCATAAATAACAAAGCAAATGAAATATAATAAAAAACCAATGGTTGAGTCATATACAATGATTTCATGACACACTGATATAAGAAAAGGGAAAATAGGGGATATGAATATTCAATATTCTATACAAAAATACAAAAAATCCAAAAGACTGATCTACTAGAATCATGATCATATTCCTAGTCCTCTTCCCCCATGATCTAAGCTATCAGAAAATCAGATCTATAATTTTTAGCAGGGTGCTTGCCCATATCCATACCTACAAACATGAAGTTTACTTGGGTACCAAAGGCTACCCGAGTAGGGTGTAAGATAAAATCAGTAGGACACTACCAAAGATTTATAGAAACAATCCAACCAGTGCATATAATAATAACAGTGTGTAGGTAAAAAAATATAAATAATTCTGAATAAATAAATTCCAGTTGGCTTAGGTTCCATCAGGATACTAGATATACTCCACCTTCTTCAGCGTAAGCCAGAATATGTATCATCTGAGTACCACATATATATATAAGTAATAATACACATATATAGTTATATAGTGTATACATGTATATTCACTAAGTATGTGAGGACATATGTAGCCATATACATGGATACTAGGTGATAGCTTGACTTGAGGTGTAAATCAAGCATCCATAACTAGTTTAATAAGATATAGGCTCAAGCAAGGATACAAGCCCTGATTATCATGATGAATGCAAGAAATCTTTCCCATTATTTGAGATGGTGGGGTGAGACATCATTCCCAAAACCCAATACAAATAAATGTGGAAGGTTATGCCCCTCACCTAAATAAAAGTATAATGATGTGAGACATCATTCCCAACACCCGATGCAAGGGAGTGTGAAACATCATTCTCAACAAGTCCTTTATCCATCATTTAACATCCAATGTCTATGGATTAATAATAATAGTAATATTCAACATAAGGAATCACATCTAATTCATTTATAACCATTTAACACAAATATAAAAGGGTGCACAATTCATACATTTCACATTTAAATTATATAACATATGGCATGGCCTTTACACCCAATATCATTTAATTAAAATAATCCATTTGATTATAAAGGCAAGGAAGTTCAAGTCTATGGTCAAAGAAAACACTTAGAAGGTGTTTTGGTCAACTACAAAATTACATAAAATAGGTAAATTCCATTTCCAATACAATCAAAACACTTATAGGGTGTTTTGTCTATTTAATAACTACACAAGAGAGGGAAATTAATTTAGCACACCCAAAGGGGTAGAAATGATCAAGGTCAACAACCTTTAATCACATAGTAAGGTTCCATGAGTTTATAACAACATGCTTGAATTTATTTAGAAAGTAAGAACACATTTAAGGGAAACACTTGATAATGGATGTTGTACGATACAATTATAGAGCTATTAAAACACCATTAATTTTAGGGAAAATAACTAGACTACATAACTTAGGGCCATAGATGAATCCTCATCCAATATCAGCTTCAGATTTTAATTACAATGTAATAAATCAAAAAAAAAAAAGCAACACCATAAAAATAGGGTGAATGATCTTGCACCAAAATAACACAAGAGATGGGAAGATGATCTAAGAATGGAATCAACAAGATTAAGGATCTTACCTCTAACTATCCAATGATTCCAATGGTGATATTTTTAGAGTCTGGATGAGGGAGTTATCAATAAACCTAGGATATTAGGGAGAAAGAGATCTCTCGGAGAAGAAAGGAGCTCATGCCCTCTGGGGGAGAAGAAAGAAAAGAGGGGTGAGGTATTAAAACACTTAAGAGAAAAATGGTCTTTTATCTAAAAATTTCTGAGTCACACAGTTTGGTCATACGGTTGGCCAAATCATGTGAAAACTGTTCTACCTACACTATCTAAGGAGGGACCTTACACGATCAAGGTGTATGGTTTGACTAACCATGCATAAGCTATGTGAAAACCACTATCATAAACCTATGAAATATAACATGAACTTGTGTCCTAGATATCATGGTTGTAGAAAAATTGTGTGGGCTTCTTCTCCCCTCTAAAACACCCTAACTAGTTAGGGAAACTATGTGGTCTGGGTTTCATGGTTTCTACTAACCATGCGGCCCAATATGTTTCTCCAAATTTTGGGGCTCTAGGATTTGAAAAAGACCCAGACACTCCTGAAACCTTCCTTAGGCCATAGGGTACATTTACCAAGATAAGATACCAGATTTGAACTAAAAAACAATCCATACCTTTTAGAACAACAGAGTCATTATAACCTCCCCTACTTAAAGCAACTCATCCTTAAGTTAGACTTTTGAGGGTAAAGAGAGATTATATGAGAAAATCAATGACCACTGAGCTCATATATCAGATTCCCACTCCTAGGTATCATCTTGTGCTTGGACATGCTACTATAACACCTATATTAAAGAAACTATCCACTATCAAAGTGTATTCATGCTCTAATCCACAATACGCACTGGATACTCCTTGAAGGAAGCATAAATATATAACTCAACCTCATCAGGTTGGATAATGTGTGATGGGTCTATATAGTATCAGTGAAGTTTAGATACATGAAATACATCATGCATTGGCCGATATCTCTAAGTAAGTTATATCTGGTAAGCCACTATCCTGATTCTCTTTACAACCTCAAAGGGTCTAATGAATCGAGGTGAAAGTTTACCCTACCTACGAATATGTCGATGGCCCAACCTAGGTGAAACTCGCAAGAAAAACCAGTCTCCAACCTCAAAATCAAGAGGTGGCCAACATTGATTAGCATATAAATGTTTTCTATACTGATCTATCAACATACACTTCCTGATCAATTATACATTCTCTATAGTCTCCTGAATGAGATGTGGTCTAAGAAAAACTCCCTCCCCCACCTATAACCATAAAAGGTGATCAATAAGGCCTACCATACAAGGCCTCATAAAGAACCATATACATGGTATCCTAAAATCTATTATTATAATAGACCTATACTAGGGGTATGTGTCTCTCCTAAGAATCCCCAAAGTCAAGGACACATGTACGGAGCATGCCTTCTAAAACTTGAATCATGCACTCCATCTATCCATCAGTCTGAGGGTGATAGTTCATGCTCAGAAGCACCTATATACCCAAGGCCTTCTGAAAACCCTTCCAGAACTAAAATGTGAAGAATAAATCCTTGTAATATATGGTATAACATGGAGCATTGTGAATATTTACAACCTCCCCGACATATAGACCCCTATATTATCTACCAAAAAAGTCTCCTAAATAGGTAATAAGTGTGCGACCTTCGTAAAATGATCAAATATAACCCAGACTATATCATTTACTTGAGGTTATCTATGAAAACTAGTCACAAAGTCTATAAATACATCATCCCACTTCCACTTAGGATTGTACAACAACTATAAAAGTTATTTAGGTTGCTAATGTTCCACATTCACCTACTGACAGGTGGGAAACTGAGTGATAAATCCAGCTATCTTCTGTTTCATAGTAGGCCATCAATACTAGCAATGTATGTCTCAATACATCTTTGTGACACCAGGATGTACTACCCATACCGAGGCATGAAATTCCTATATCATTTACTCTATAATTTTTTCTAGGACTAGACATGCCCATGATAGTTCAATGTATCATCCTCATCCACAATCTAACTAGAAGATGAATCATTATCTAAGATGATTTATCTTAAGACTAATCCCTAGGGATCTAAGAGTTACCTCATTCTCACCCATTCCAGAAGAGTAGAGGTCACTGATAAGGCTATGAGGATAGTCTAACCTTGATCCTTCTAAACCTCAACATGCATTTATGAAAATAATTCCATGAGTTTCCACTCACCATTGGACTCCTGAACTGTATGTGTTTGTGTCTTCTGGCTTAGAGCATCAGCTACAACATTTCCTTTTCCAAGCATATAGCCAAGATCAAAATCGAAGTATTGAAGGTACTCAACCCATATATACTACCTGAGATTTATATCATGATACATGAAGATGTACTTGAGGCTTTTTTGATTAGTAAACACCACAAAATGCTCCCCAAGAAAATAATGCCTCCAGCAATGTAAAGCATAAACTAAAAAAACCAGCTCGAGGTCATGCATATATTAATTTTTCTCCTGAGGCATCAACTGATGAGACCTGTGCACTATGACTCACTCATCCTATATCAAAACTTCCCCATCATAATACTTGATGCGTCATAATAAACAATATAACTTCTTCCTAGCTCTGGAAGAATCAAAATTGGAACTAAATTGAATCTTCCCTTCAACTATTGAAAGGATTATTCACAGGATTATGACCATATGAATTTCAAACCCTTCTTAGTAAAGCCTGTAATATGCACTACAAGATGTGAGAAATCCTGGATGAAGTGTTTGTAATACTCAGATAGAGCCGAGAAATTCCATATGTCAAACATGTTCTTAGGATTCTCCCAGGAGACTACAACTCTCACATTCTCTAGGTCTATTGATACTTCTGACTTTGAGATGATATGACCCAAGAAGTAGAATGTGTCAATCTAGAAGTGTCATTTAACGATCTTAATATAAATATGATGCTATCTCAATGAATTTAGCATGATCTTAAGATGGTTGGCATGGCTGTGTCGATAGCATGAATACACTAATATGTCGTTCATAAAGACTACCATAAATGAATCTATATATGGGTGGAAAACCTGATTCATCATATCTAGAAAAACAATAGGCACATTTTTTAGACTGAATGCCATTACCAGGTTCTCATAAAGACCAAACATTCTGTAGAAAGCTACATGAGGTATGTATGAAGTCCTAAAATGTACATCATGATAACCCAAACTCAAATCAATCTTTAAAAAACCCTATATCATTTGAGATAATTGAAGGGGTCATATATTCGAGGCAATGGATACCAATTCTTTACCATAAGCGGGTTAAAACATCAGTAATATACACAAAGCACGAGGTTACCATCCAACTTCTTAGAAAAAAGGACCGGTGAACCCCATGAAGAAGTACTAGGTTGATAAATCCTTTATCCTCCAATCCTTCCAACTTTTTCTTGAGCTCCATAAGCTCTGTAGGTTCCATCCTATAAAGAGGAATGGTTACTCATGATACTCTTGGAAATAGATCAATGGTGAATTCTACCCATATCACCAGAGGCAGACCTAAAAATTCCATAGGTAAGATATAACTGAAACAATGTACTGCATGAGGGAAAATAATGGGTTGTAACCCTTAATCATTTAAGAAAACATGGAAATCTGAGCTATCACTCTACCTAGATCATACTAATCAGGTCCATCTTGAGAAGCATAAACATCCCATTCTACCTTATGGATATTTCTACTTCCCTCTAGTGATGTAAACATCAACCTCTAATGATAGCAGTCAATATGGTCTTGATAGGGAACTAACCAGTCCATCCCAATAACTATGTCAAACTCTATCATGTTGAGGATGAAAATATTCCACTCAAAAAGATATCCACCTATCTCAAGGGTAAAACCCTTACAATGGTGAATGCTATCTAACCGGATATCCAATGGGGTATTGAGTATCATAACACCATAGTATCTCTATCTCGAGGCCCAAAATCTCTATAATTTCTCCAGATATAAAAGAGTGCGATACACCTATATCAAATAAAGTGAACACTAACATAGAGGATACTAAAATAATACCTCATAAAGTAGAAGGTATGGTGCTCTACTCCTCTAGAATAGGTTTTATTTCATATAACTAGACCATACCATGACCTTGAGTCACATCCTGACTACCCTGAGTAGGCCCATTCTGCTATCAATATGAATCTTGAGTCTGATTTCCTTTTCCTCAACCACCACCTTGGATTGATCATCCAATGGTATTCCATATGCCTTCCTAGAGATATACTATTGGACTCACTCTAAAATGTGGGGTAGGTGTAGATTATCTCTCTTTAGAAACTGGTGGAAAAGTCTTGTAGAATAACTGGATATGCGCCATCCTACCACAACCTCTTCATTCAAACAGATCTCGCATACACTAAGATTTTGTGTGTCTCAGTTTCCCACACTAGTGATAGATAAGTAAGTTATCAATATGAGATTTCTGACTACTTCTATGCCCATAATAAACCTCAAAACGTCACTTCCTTCCACTAGAAGAACCAATAGTGGGTCTGGTTACTAAACCACCCTGGTTCCCACCACCAGCTTCCCTCATATTCCTCTTAGTAATGAAGGATTGGTTGACTATCTTAGAAATAATGGTCAACTGAAATACATTGATCTGCAATCAGATGGAATATAAAAACTCATCCTCAAATTCCCTAGAAGTCATAATATCATCACCCAATAAGGTTGGTGAAAAAAATTGTAGCTTAATAAAATGAGTAGAATATTCCCTGATATACATGTCTCCCTAATACAGGTTCATGAACTCTCTATCCTGATCATACATTAGATTATATGGAAATAAGTAATTATAAAATATTTTTTGTAAGTCCACACAGATCATATCTCGATGTTGGTCTTCCTGGGTAATGACATCTCACCATCGATTGGCATAATCATGTATAATATAAGTGGGAATCTTGACCCTGCACACTAGTGGCATCTCCAGATGCTCAAAAATAGAAATCATGTCATCCATCCATAACTCTATAGTATGAGGCCCTCCATCCCCCCAAAAGGTGGGAGGATGTTGCTGTTGGAACTCCTGAGTCAAATCTTTCATAGTTGGGGAAGGTCAAGAAAATACTTGCATAAAATACATTATATAGAAAAAACCATCTCGAAATTGGTAATTGGTGCCCATATCAAGAACAAAATAATGTTCTACAAGTGAAACTACAAGAGGTATCACTGATGGATCAGGGCCCACCACCTCTAAGGCATGGTTGTAACTACCTTCTTGGTGTATAAATCAAGGATGTCATGGTGGAATGATTATACAATACCAAACACAGGCCTCAAAAAATAATTTAGCAGTTGAAAGAACTATAAATAGATAATGGGACAAGTACACTATATTCCTATGAAAATATCAAACCTCTCTTCCTACTCCAGGAGCTAGGTCTAGGTTATAAGTGAAAACCACAACAGGTCATAATAATGTAAGAGACACTCCCAAATACCCACTACTAAGGCCAGGTTCAGGTCTAGGTCTCATATCACATGTTAGATGTTCCGGTATATGGAGTGTTAATTGAATGGTATAGAGGAAAATGCCCTTTACTTTGTAATCAACAACCCATTTACAGGTAACCATTTCAATTTAAAAGTTTAATTTTTATTGAGTTCATAGTATTTTATAAAAGTATATATACACATGGTCCAGTTAAATGAATTTCCCTTTCCAATTTATAAAAATTACAATCCTTATAAATTTTAATTGGAATATTATATAACTGTTACCCATCCTTTACATCTGGTAGAAGGATAAAATAGGTACACAGAACTTGTAGGTCCAGAACCCACAATATGGTATAATTGGAAAATTAAGGTGTCATCACCAATTTATGCAGAAAAACACCTTTTAAATTGATGTAGGAACTTTAATTAATATAATTATATCATCATTTCAATAAGAATTATCACATTCCAGTATATAATAATCAAGGCACTAAACTATATGAGCAGGAAAATGCACACTAAAAATAAACATGGCATGGGAAAATGCATGATATATTAGTCCTAATGTGCTTATAATGATGCAGGAGATTATAATTCCTCACCTTAATAGGCCAAGGATAATATCCAAAATCATCACAAAAATAAAAACAACTCTACACATCATGTGCGTCACCCAACAATGAAGTCGTATCAACTGTAACAGGTATAATCTAATGAAATCAATAACCCATCCTAGGTAATTTGGGTTTCCCTCCCAAGAACAGGATCATATCCAAATTCCATTACATCTTAGTCTCCTACTAATACCCAAACAGTAAGACAAAATAGAATAATAAAGGATCTGATACCACTTTTCAATGTTCCGACCCGGGATCTACTTAGCCTGTGCCTTGAGATGGTGGGTCACATGGCCTCAAGAATGTTACCTCGTACACCATAGGTTGATGAATAGTAGTGAGAGTGTAAGAGTGGTGCAATGGGGAGACTATACCCTCATATTAGAGTGTAACAATGGTTATAGTAAATAAACAGACAACATCAGAATCATAAATAAAACATATGGCACAATGGAAAAAATGATAATCAACTACAGAAGTGTAAATAACCAAGAAACTGAAATATAATAAAAATACAAAGGCTGATTCATATGTAATTATTTTAGGACATGCTAATAAAAAAAAGGAAAAATAGGGGAAATACATATACAACAACCTATAAAAAAATACAAAAAATCCAAAAGAATGCTCCACTAGAATCATAAGATATGCTCATTCCTATGATCCCATGCTCTAAGATATATGAAAATTAGATTAATTATCTGTAGTAGTGCTCTTGCACTTATCCATACCTAAATACTTGAAGTCTAATCAGGTACCAAAGACGACCCTATAGGGTGCGAGATAAACTCAGTAGGAAACCACCAATGGTGTCTAGAAATAATCCAACCAACGTACATAGAATCAATAGTGTACAAGTAAATAAAATATAAAAAATACTAAATAAACAAATACCAATTGGATTAGGTTCCATCAGGATATATGGAAGACTCTACCTAATTCGGTGTAAGCCAAAATATGTATGATCCAAGTACCATATATATATATATATAAGTAATAATATATATATATATATAGTTATATACTATATACATGTATATGCACTAAGTAAGTGAGGTCATAAGTAGGCATATACAAGGATACTAGGTGCAAGCTGGACTCGGAGTGTAACTCAATCATCCATAACTAGTCTAATGAGATATAGGCTCAAGCAAGGGTACAAGCCCCAAATCTCATGATGAATACAAACAATCATACCCATCATTTGAGATGGTGGGGTGAGACGTCACACCCAACACCCAATATGGAGGAATGTGGAACATCATTCTAATCTCTCAAATAAAAGTATAATAGTGTGAGACATCATGTCCAACACTCGATGTAAAGGATCATGAAACATCGTGATCAAAATGTCCCTTTCCATCATTCAATAGCCAATATCGATGGCTTAATAATAATATTAATATTTAACATGAGGAATAACCTCTAATACATTTATAACCATTTATCACAAATATCCAAGGGTGAAAAATTCATACATTTCACATTTAAATTATATAACATATAGAATGGCCTTTACACCCAATCTAATTTAATTAAAATAATCCATTTTATTATTAGGGCAAGGAAGTTCAACTCCATGATCAAACCCAACACTTAGAAGGTGTTTTGGTCAACTAAACAATTATATAAAAGAGGAAAATTCCATTTACAAGAAAAGATGAACACTTAAAGGGTGTTTGGTCCATTTAACAATTAAAAAAGATATGTAAATAAATTTAACACACCCAAAGGGGTGTAAATAAACAAGTTCAACAACATTTAATCACATAGAAAGAATCCATGGGATGATAACAATATGATTTAATTTATTTATAAAGGAAGAACACATTTAAGGGCAATGCACGATAATGGACGTCATGAGACACAATGACAGAGCTATGCAAACATCACAACTTGTAGGGAAAACAACTATACAACCTACCTTAGGATCATATATGACTCCCCATCCAATATCAGCTTTATATTCGAAGTAAAATGGAAAAAATCAGAAAAAATGGACTAACTCCCTGAAAATAGGGTGAATGATATCACACCAAAATAACACAAGATATGTGAAGAGTAACTAAGAATGGAAGAAATAGGATTAAGGATCTTACCTATAGCTATATAATTCTTCCAATGGTGATCCATTTGGAGTATAGATGAGGGATTTATCAGGAAACCTAGGATAGGGGTGAGGAAAAGCTCATTGGGAGAAGAAATGAGCTTCTATATACCAGAGGAGAAGGAAGAAAATTGGATTGAGGTATTAAAAAACTTAAGGTAAAAATTGTCTTTTTACCCAAGAAATTTAGGGTCACATGGTTTGGTCACATGGTTGTCCAAACCATGCACAAACCATACTGCCTTCACTGTCTAAGGAGGGCTCCCGCATGGGCTTGGTGTAGGTTTTGACTAACTATGTGCAAACCGTGTGAAAACCCACCATTAAAAACCTATTTAATATCTCACGAACATGTGTCCTGACTTGTATGGTTTTATAAAAACCATGTGGTATCTTGCTCCCCTATGAAATTCCCCACACAGTTAGGGAAACTGTGTAGTCTGGGCTGCATGGTTTCTATTAACTATACAACCCAGTCTGTTTCTCTAAATTTTGAGGCTCTAGGCTCCAAACAAGTCCCAGATGCTCCCGAAACCTTTCTTAGGCCATAGGAAATGTTTACCAAAATAAGATAAAGGATTTGAACTAAAAAATAAATGATCCATACCTTTGAGAAAATCCAGGTTATTACATTAATAACATAATCACAATAAAATTAAATTTTTTATGAATGTTTCTATTTTTTGTAGGAATTATCTAAAAAAATACTACGAATTATAAGAAACAAGTCATTCCTAATATCATTGGGTATCATAATTTTTTGATAAAAAGAAAAATTTTGGTTTTTATTTTATCCATTATTATTTATATCATTTTATTATAAGTCAAGGTTTTTTCTAAGTTGTTTATATTTTTTTTATAAAGGATAATAAATTAGGTTACTTTGTTGGTTGAACAGATATGTGGTTTAAAGTGCATAGGAAACCTGATGAAAGTTTTGTAAATGTTGGGAAAAAATCCCTCAAGTAAACATTGAAGAATTTTTTTTGGGTTGATTGTGTTTGTTGACAAAGTAGGTTTGTTTTTTGAAAAAGAGGATTTCCATGGTGAGTTGTTGAGTTCCATATATATTTTTGACAACCCATATTGAAAAATAACCATGAAAAAGGAATGGTTGATCTAGAGGTGGTACAAAAAGAACAGATATAAAGTGGTGCAATTTTTGAGTGTTTCCCAAATTTTTGTACCTCAAAATCAGAAAATAGAGAAACATGTTTTTGGAAAATAAAGTTGTGCACAAGATTGAAGGTGGTTTGGAAACTTTTGTGAAAGGCATGTTTTGGGATTAGAACGCCAAAAAATGGAAAATGCATGATGTGTGCAAAAGATTTTGAAATGTGTGTGAAAGATGAAGTTGCATGAAAGAAACTTGTGCACCCAATGCGATGTAAAATGGGGTTTTTCATGCTCAAGGAGTATCTTGAACAACATGTCTAATCTTCTGCATAGGGGTTAGCGATGCGTATAAATAAGAGGTGACCCACCCTCATTTGAAGAAGCTCTATACTTAGAGAGAATATGAGCTCCAGATCTCATAAGAATTTTATGCAAAGGGAGTTGCATGAAATAATTTGAGTTGAGTGCAAGGTAATAAAGTTACAAGTAATATTAAAGTTGCACATAAGATTGAAATTGTGCACAAAAGGTGTTTCATGACAAAAGTGGAATCTTGCACGCGAGGCATTAAAGTTGCGTTCAAGACACAATAAGGGCTGCGTGAAAGATTTGAGTTGACCAGTAGTACTATAGTAAAGTTGTATTCATCAGTGGATGAAAGTGGGACATAAATAGAGCATCTACATACAGTAGAGGATAAATTCATTAGAGATAATGAAGGGAACTACAAGTATATAAAATATGAGTAGATATTTTGAAGAAGATGTGTGCACACTTCAGTTAAGAGAGCAACGATATTTCAAATTGTGATTGGTTGTAAACCAAGGACAGTGAGTCCACTCCAAACATGTAAACAACAATGTGCTTTTAGTGGATTTGGTACATCATCACATTGGTGGTGTATGATCCTTGGATGTAGCCCAGTGAGGGTGAACTAAGTAAAATTACTGTGACTTGTTCATGCTTTAATATTTATTCATACTCTGCAATGATAAAGAGAGAGAAGATAGTTTTTTCTAACAATGAAACAAGATCAAAACGGGTTAGTTGTTTTAATCTATCATACCATGATTCACCCCCCTCTTAGGGTATCTATCCTAGTGAAACTAACAATTGGTTTTAGAGAAAAAGGTTAATATCTGTGTTTCTCTCTCAATGGAGTTCATCAATCACAAAGGGATTCCGATCTTCGATGGGGATAATTTTCAGTTATGAAAGAATCAGATTCAATACTACTTCTAATCTTTGGGAATGGATGTGTTTACAGTAGAAATTCATGGTACTTCAACCGATATCAATAGTAGTTCTTTATTAGAAGCTGAAGAAGGGAATTGGATGCAAATTCCAAGGGAATCAATGCTTTAGGGGGATCCCTATCCAATGAAATATATTTGAAGGTGATGTCATGAAAAACATTACATGCTATGTGGGAAAAGCTATTGAATATTTTTGAAGGCAATTCAAAGGCTAGAGAGGGAAAGCTGCAGGTTCCATGGAACAAGTATGAAGATCTGAGAATGAACCCAAATGAGTCTATTGATGCATTATTTGATAGGGTTAATGTTGTAGTGGAAGACATTTGAGGTCTTGGAGAGGTCATTGAAGATATAAATATTGTGAATCTTATCTTGAGAAAAGTTCCACCTTGGTTCAATCCGAAAGTTTCAGTATTGGTGAATAAAGATCCGAAAGAGATGATACTGGATAACTTGCATAGTACCCTTATATCATATGAAATGAGAAATTATGATAACGATGCTATAGAAAAGGAGAAATCTAAAGATGGGGAATTCAAGGCCATGAAGAAGCTCAATATTGAAGATTCTTGGGAATAAGAAGAGACAGATTAGGTGATGTCATTTCTTTCTTCAAATCTTCAAAGACGAAAAGGAAATTTCAAGGGGAAACTTCCACTTTCTTGCTTTATATGTGAAAAGGTTGGCCATCTTGTAGCAAGGTGCCCCAAGAAGTTCCATGAATATGATGAGGATGAAGTTGAAATCCCTATGAAGAATTATTTAGCCTATGTAAAAGGAAAGAAAAATTTTAAGAGAAATTTCTTTAAGAAAAAGAATATTCTTTCACAAGAATGTGAAATTTTAGATGAATCAGAGGTTGAAAAGGTTAAGGAGATAGAGAACTATAAAGGTGGTGGAGAAAACTCTATGGTGGAAGTTGTAGATAGCACTTAGGAAAATAAAGAAACTGACTTTGATGAAAAATAAGCTAAAGGAAGAGTTGATATGGAGGCTTAATTAAAAGCATATCTTGAGGATATAGATGTTTGGAGAGCCAAAATGAAGAAACCCAACAGAGTGGTTCATGAAACAAAATTTTACATGCAGCATCAGGATTAAGTGAAGTTTAAGTTAATGGAATAAATTCATAATCTCAAGTCTTAATCACTAATGGCCTTATAAATAGTTAGTGAGCACAGACTCAAGGTTTAAGAACATAGAAGTGATATTGATGGTTTGAATAACATAGTGAAAGATCAAATCAAAAACATTAAAGAACTTGAAGAAGAATTTATCGGTCTGTGAAAAAAAGTTAAGGATAGAGAAAAACTCTTGACCCCCAATGTGACATCGGGAAAGTAGATCATTCAAAAGATGGAAAATTTGGAAGTGGAGAATAGAGGTCTAGCCAAATGAAAGAAACAATCAAATATAAGTGATAAGGCTGGTATGTGGATTGATCAAAAATAGAAAGCAGTCATGGTTGAAGTCAGAACGCAAGAACCCACTTTGAGATTGAAAGTTGATTTGGGTATGAAGTAGATTCAGAAGATTTAGAGAACCCAAGGGACAACCATTGGTGTTGAAGTGACATGTAGAAATTTACCTCACATCAAGTGCTATTGCTGTGGAAAGACGGGACACTCAAAAAATGTGTGTTCCATAGCTAAGAGATATAGAAGGGAATAAGAACAACAATGGAGGACAAACAGAGCTCAATACACTAGAACATACTTTTAGGGACATTGTTTTTGGTGTGGAGGATTTTGGAACATGGATATATACTGTACATTGACCATGAAGAGGAATGTGCTAAAGTAGAATCAAAGTGGTCGCAAGAAGAAAATCAAATAATCAATAGGTGATCTTAAAATTTAAAATCGATTTGTAGACCAGAAGGATGAAGTTGTTCCATCATAATCCAATTAAGATCAACATTTCCAATATATACTAAGTATAAAGACAAAAACATAGACCAAGAAGAAGAGATATGAGAAGAAAGTTATTGCAGAAATTTCCCTTAAAGCATCAGACCATTCCAGTGTATGGATCCTTGATAAAAGTTTCACATCCCATATGACAGGAACTAAGGATCTTGTTACAGGAATAAAATATGAAAAACAAGGAGTTGTCAAGCTTGGAAATGATGAAGGTATGAAGATAATTATTTTGGTAAAGGACAGGTTTGGGGGTAAAGAAATGAGACGTGCTGATGTCTTAGTAGTAGAAGACCTCAGTCACAAATTACTTAGTGTCAGTCAATTATGTGACTCAGGGAATTCTATAAGATTTATTAATAAGATTTGTATTTTCAAAGGAAGATATGGTGCAGTTTTTATATAAGGGAAAATAAAAAAAGGGAAATCTATACCCTATAAGTGGGGAAGAAGACATGTGTTTTTTAACCAGAGAGGAAGAAAAAAAGTTGTGGCATAAACAACTTGGTCATCTATGCCAACCATTTCTGGAAGATTTGGTAAAGTGTGATACAGTTAGAGATCTCCCTAATATATCATGTGATCATAATCAAACATGAGATGCAAGTCAATAAGGTAAGATAATTAGAAAGATGTATAAGGCAAAGGAACAGAAGACAACAAGAGTGCTTGAATTGGTTTATACGAATGTATGTGGACTGATCTCACCAAGACCCATTGACAAAAAGAGATATTACGTTCTGTTCATTGATGATTATAGTACAATGTCATGGATATTTGTCATTTCCCACAAGTTTGATGTGTTCAGTTTCATAAATCAGTACCAAATGGAATCAGAAATGATTTTTGGGCAGCAAATTTTGAGGTTTTGTACCAACAATGATATGGAATTCACAAATAGTAAAGCGGAAAAATATCTTGAGAAACGTGGGATAAGGTATCAAGTTTATTCAATGATAAATCCCCAACAGAATGGAGTGGTTGAAAGAATAAATCATATCATCAACAACATGTCCAGAATAATGCTTATTGAGAAAGACCTACTAGAGAAATTTTGGAAGGAAGCAGTTTTAACATTAGTATATATTTCTAATAGGGCTTTGTTGTGTCTGAAGGAAGGAAAGACTTCGTATGAGATGTGGTATGAAAATAATCCAATATTGAAATACTTTATAATATTTGTAAGTAAGTAATTTATTCTCAATAAATAAAAACATAGGAAATTTGAGACACGTGGATATGAGGGGATATTCTTTGGCTACTCAAGAAAAAGAAAATCATATAAATGATTTAATAAGAGGCTGTGAAAAGTAGTTGAGAGAAATAATGTCACTGTAGTGGAGAATGAAGAGAATATTCAATAACACAATGAACATTTTTCTGATGAAAGCGATGAAGAGGAAAGCAACAAAGGGGGAGTAGAAGTGGAAGATGCTGATTCATAAGAAGATACTGACGATGAGAAAGAAGATGTTAAATATATATATGCAAAGAATCCAAATAATCGATATAAAATTGTAGGAAAAATATCATTGGTGATCATAGAGTGCCAGTTCAAACAAGAATAATGAAGTCTCTACATTATAAATATTTTCTATCTTAGGTAGAGCCAAAATGCTTTGATGATGTAGTTGAAGATGAAAAATGGGTCTAGGCTATGAATGAAAAGCTAAACCAGATTGAGAAAAATTAGACATGGGATATTGTTTCAAGGCTAACATATAAGAATGTCATCAAGAATAAATGAGTCTTTTGCAACAAGATGAATGAATATGGTGAGGTGATTCAAAACAAAGCATGAATAGTGTGCAAAGGTTACTCCTAGATTGAGGGAATTGATGTCGATGTGACATTTGCACCTATTGCAAGGATGGTAATGATCAGAATATTCTTGGCCATTACAATGCAACAAAAATTCAAAGTGTTTCAGATGGATATCAAGTCCACATGTTTTAATGGGTTTTGAGAAGAATAAGTGTATATTGAGTAGCCAGATGGTTTTCTCATTCATGAATATGAGAACAAATTTTTTCAGTTGAAGAAGGAACTATATGGATTAAAGTAAGCACTAAGAGCATGGTATTCAATGTTAGATTAGTTTTTGAAGAAGCTCAGTTTCTAGCATGGTGGAGTTGATTATAATTTATATGTGAACAATGATAGTAATAAAATTATGATGGTGATGGTATATTTTGATGACACAATCTTTGGTTGATAAAATGAAGTGAAGTGCATATAACTTTATGTGTTCATAAAATATGAGTTTGAAATGTTGATGATTGGTGAGATGACATTTTTCTTTAGTTTACAGGTGACACAAGGAAGGAATGACACATTCATTTATAAATCTAAATATGCCAAGGAGGTTTTGAGAAGGTTTGTAATGGACAATTCCAAGGACATGAAGACTCCAATGGATACCAAAATGAAACTGTCATAGGATGATAAAGGCAAGGTAGTTAATATAACAAATTATAGGAAAATAATTGGAATACTATTATACTTGATAGTGATAAGTCCTGATATTGTCTTTACCACATGCCAAGAAGCACAGTATCAAAGTAATCCCAAATAAAGCCACATGATTATAGTAAAAAGAATACTTTGATATATCAATGGAACTATAGATTTTGATCTGATGTATAATGAAAAATATTAGCCAGTGATTTTGGGATATACATATGCATATTGGGATAGTTCAGTAGATGATAGAAAATCAACGTCAGGAGGTGCTTTCTATCTTGGTGGATTATGTATTTCTTGGATAAGAAAGAAACAAGATTGAATTTCATTGAGTACCATAGAATCTGAGTATATTGTGACCACCTAAGCATGTACACAATTATTGTGGATGAAGTAGTAACTTGAGGATATGAGAGTTGAAGTGAAGTCTCTGATTAGAATCCATTGTGATAATTCAAGTTCTATCAATCTTAACAAAAATCCAGTCCATCACTCAAGGACAAAGAACATTTAAATCAAATATAATTTTATAAAGGATAAGGTGGAGAATGGGCTTGTGAATTTGGAGTATGTGCCTATATAACTACAAATTGTAGACATTCTGACAAAGGCCTTATCTAAAGAAGCATTTTAGAGGCATATAATGGCTTTGGGAGTCCAGTTGAATCCCCAAAATTTAAAAAGTGTGGATGTGGGACCCCCTTCTCTCCAAGGTATGGTGTGTTTTTCCCTAATGTGCTGATTTGTATTCTTTCCAATGTTGTAGACCACAAAAGAGCGACCTTTGGGTTCGTTGAAAAAGGGGGAGAAAGTGTTCTTTCTTAAGGGGGATAAATAGAAGAAGGGGAGAAGCAAACATGTGAAGCAATGAGATAGGGGGAGCAATGAAATAGGGAGAGAGTTTCAAATCTGATGATGCTAGAAGTGATCGATCAAAGAAGATATATCATAGAAGTTGAGGTTTGTGATGAAATAAGTTTATTGGTATCAATATGGTATAAAATTTTGGTGTCATGAATGAAGTGATTCATTAATAAACTTTTCATACTAATCTTGTTCCTCACGCTGAGCATTACTCACATGGGCTTAGAGTATGTGTTGAGTAAATATTTGATCACTATATGAATCATAAGAGGCGAATGGTGGTAGATAATGAAAGAATATTTAATGAGGTATCAAAGTGTAGAGAATCATTATGAGAAGAGTTGTCAACAAACCCAAGGGGGGATATTGTTGGGTAAAAATACCTCAAGGAAGCATTGAATAATTTTTTGGGTTGATTTTGTTTGTTAAAAAAGTGGGTTTTTTTATCGACAAAGAGGGTTTCCATGGTGAGTTGTCAAGTTATAGAGATATTTTTGACAACCCATGTTGACAAATAACCATGAAAAATGAATGGTCGATCTAGAGGCAATACAAAAAGAACAGATATAAGGTGGCATAGTTTTCCAGTGTTTTCCAAATTTTTGGGTCTCAAAATCGGAAAATTGAGAAATATGTTTTTGGAAAAGGAAGTTGTGCGCAAGATTGAAGGTGGTTTGGAAACTTTCACATAAGGAATGTTTCGGGATCAGAATGTTGAAAAATGTAAAAGGCATGATGTACATGAAAGATTTAGAAATGTGCACGAAAGATGAAGTTGCGTGAAAGAAACTCGCATGCCCAATGAAACATCAAATGGAGTTTTTCATGCTTGAGGAGGATCTTGCACGACACATCAAATCTTATGCGTAGGGTTTATCAATGTCTATAAATAAGATGTGACCCACTCATTTGAAGAAGATATATACTTAGAGAGAATTTGAGCTCTATATCATGTAATAATTTTAAGTAAATGGAGATGCATGAAAGAATTTGAGTTGTGCACAAGCTAATAAAGTTGTGCGTAAGATTGGAGTTGCATGTAAGATTGAAGTTGTGCGCAAGAGGTGTTTCACAACAAAAGTGGAATGTTGTGTGCAATACATTAAAGTTGCGCGCAAGATGCAGTAAGGGTTGTGAAAAAATTTGGAGTTTCCCAGTAGTACTGTGGTAAAGTTGTATTCATTAATGGATGAAAGTGGGACACAAATAGAGAATCTACATACAGTGGAGGATGCATTCACTAGAGATAATTAAGGGACCTAAAAGTCTATAAACTATGAGTGGATCTCTTGAAGGAGTGAGAACACTTAAGTTGAGAGATTAGTGAGATTTCAAATTGTGATTGGTTGTAAATCAGGAAGGACAGTGAGTCCACTCCGAACTTGTAAATAGTAGTGTGCTTTTAGTGGATTTGGTACATCAGCACATTGTCGGTGTGTGATCCTTAGATGTAGCCTAGTGAGGGTGAACCAAGTAAAATTTTCGTTTCCTATTCATGATTTAATATTTTTTCATAATCTACAATGGGAAGGATAGAGAAGAGAGTTTTTTATAACAATGAAACAAGATAAAAAGGGGTAGTTGTTTTAATCTGTCATACCCTGATTCACCCCTCCTCTCAGGGTATCTAGCCTAGTGGACCTAATAGTAAATGACCGTACCAGACATTGGAGTAAGTAATTTTCATTAATAATTATTTTTATTTCAATATTATAAAAAAATAATATTGAAAAATAAATTATAACAACAAACAAGCCTTAAACCTAATTAAATAGGCCCAAATAAATGGATCAAAGGATGCTAATTTGGCATTGTTTGATACATATAATCAGCCCCAATTAATTGGGTTTATGAATTGTTTATTGTTATAATTTATTTTTCAGTATTATGTTTTTATAGTAATGAAATAATAATAAATAATAATGAAAATTTATTAATTAGATAATATTATAAAGTTTGAATATTTTAAAAAATCATTGTTACTATTTTTGTATTAACAGGTTAAAATTCAATAATTCTGGGATGTGAACCCTTCACAATCATCATCAGTTTCCTAGAATGATGTAGTTGAAATAGTTTTAGGGAAGGAGAATCCTGAATGTGTATGGGGGATGGGCTCTAGGACTACTCCATCAGCTATCTTTGTTAGGGTGCTATTATCAGGTACTGCTATACCCAATAGGGGTTCAAGTAGTGCCGTTGATCAATAATCACAAATATAAATTACAAGGTTGAAAGAAAAAGTGAAAGAACAAGACTCTTATAAGAAAACACAGGATCAATGATGGTCAGAAATGGAAAATGATTTAGTTTCTATATTTCAGTAGATTACTAACATGGTCCCTGAGGAAATTTAAATACTTATAGATCATTTTGATGTGGTAAATTCTAAATTCAATAGATTATTCACACATTTTCAAAGAACACATAAAACGCCCATAACAAAAACTAAAATGAAACTTTTATATTTAAACATGAAATTTGAGTCATACTAACCATAAATTTTTCTATATTGACATGTGGTTGATTCCTACAATTCAAAAATGAATTATAGATCATTACCTTTAAGTTTGAAAACAATACGATCTCATTTTCTTAGTTTTGAATTAATAAGAAACTTTTAATGGTACTAAATCCTTTAAAAACATGTGTCAAGGGTAAAAAAAATCAAATTTCCATGAAATTAGAGGAAAACAACCACAAATTTATTTTTGAAATGTAGGAACTGAAAGAAAGCCATTTTAAGTTATGGGTTTTTTTTTTCAGAATGCTCGTAAATGTATTTTTAGTGTTGTAAAACACTAAAACATGTGTGTAATGGTAAAAACACAGAAAATGATCACATATCGATGTGAAATAATGGGAAAAAAACCATTGAGTTATTTTTTACGTGTACGTGTAGACAAAATGTCAATCTGACAAGTAGTGTGGTTGGAATGACTCAATAAATAGTTTTTAAAGGTATGGAAACCTTTAAAAACATGTGTCAGGGGGGGGGGGGGGGTAAAAACCAGACAAAAAATGTTGTATTACCATTAAATCAAATTAAAATGACTATATATTTATTTTTGAAATGTAGGAACTGACAGACTGTCATTCTGAGTAACATTTTCCTTAGGATTACCATAATCATGTTTTTAGTATTTTAAAACACTAAAACGTACATGTAAAGGTCAAAAATATAAAAAACGACCTAATATTGACATTAAATCATGTGAAAACCAAACATTGAATTATTTTTGATGTGTACACATAGAAAAAACACTAATATAACTTGCAGTGTGGTCAGAATGACTCAGTAAATAGTTTTTAAATGTATTAAATCCTTTAAAAACTTGTGTCGAGGGGTCAAAACAAGAAAAAAACATAGAATTTCAATGAAATCAGAGGAAAATAATCATAGATTTATTAGTAAAATATAGTAACTGACAAAACGTCATTATGAGTTATGGTTTTCCTGAGATTTTCGTAAACATGTTTTTATTATTTTAAAACACTAAAACAAGAATATACCTATCAAAAACCATATAAAACAACCTTATATTGACATGAAATAATGAGAAATCCACCATTTATATATATTTGATACGTATGTGTAGAAAAAAAAACCAATCTTATAAGCAGTGTGGTCAGAATGACTTAGTAAATAGTTTGTAAAGGTACGAAAGCCTTTAAAAATGCGTGTGTGTGTGCGTGGGGTGGGGGGGGGGGGGGGTTAAAATCAGAAAAATTATGTTGTATTACCATGAAATTAAAGGAAAATGACCATATATTTAATTTTTAAATGTCTGAACTAATGACCCATCATTCTGAATAATAGTTTTCTGGAGATGCCCGTAAGCACCTTTTTAGTGTTTTAAAACACTAAAACATGCATGTAACTATAAAAACCATATCAAACGGCCTCATATTGATGTGAAATAACGGTAAAACCACCATTTTTTTATGTGTGTGTAAAGACAAAACGTCAATCTGAATTGTGGTGTGGTTAGAATGAATTGGTAAACCGTTTTTAAAGGCACCAAAGCCTTTAAAAATGTATGTTGGGAGTTCAAAATAGGAAAATGGAATTGGATTTCTATGAAATCATAGGAAAACTACCATAGATTTATTTTTGAAATGTATTAATCTATGAACCATCATTCAAAGTTACAATTTTCTAAGGATGCTTGTAAATTCATTTTTAGTGTTTTAAAATAGTAAAACATGTGTATAATGGTCAAAACATAGAAAACGATCTAAAATTGAAGTTAAATCATGGTAAAACCACCTTTGAGTTATTTTTTATGTGTATGTGTTGAAAAAATGTCAATTTTACTTGCGGTGTGGTTGGAATTAATTAGTAATTTTTTAAAGGTACCAAAGCCTTTAAAAATGTGTGTTGGGGGGGGGGGTCAAAACTAGAAAAATGACATTGGATTTACATGAAATCATAGTACAATGACTTTAGATTTATTTTTGAAATGTAGAAACTTCCAAAATGTCATTTTGAGTTACATTTCTTTTGGGATGACTATAAATTCATTTTTATCATTTTAAAACACTAAAACGTGCGTGTAAGTGTCAAAACCATAGAAAACGACCTCAGATTGATGTGAAATCATGGGAAAACCACATTTGAGTTATTTTTTATGTGTATTCATAGAAAATATATCAATATTATGTGAAGTGTTGTAAAAATGGCTCAATAAATAGTTTTTAAAGGTACTAAAGCCTTTAAAAACGTGTGTTGGGGGGGGGGGGTCAAAACTAGGTAAACAATATTGGATTTCCTTGAAATTAGAGAAAAATGAACACAAATAGATTTTTGAAATATAGGAATATAGAAAACATCATTCTGAGTTACATTTTTCCTGATATGACCATAAATGTGTTTTTAGTGTTTTAAAACACTAAAACGTGCATGTAATGGTCAAAAGCATAGAAAAAGCCCTCATATTGACATGAAATAATGGAATAACCACTTTTGAGTTATTTTTGACATGTAAACATAGATAACATGTTAATAAGATGTGTGGTGTGGTTATAATGACTTGATAAAAAGTTTTTAAAGGTACCAAATCCTTTAAAAACATGTGTTGGGGGATCAAAACTAGGAAAATAATGTTGGATTTACATGAAATTAGATGAAAAAACTATAGATTTATTTTTTAAATATAAGAACTAACAAAACATAATTCCAATTTACGGTTTTCCTAGGATGATTATAAACACATTTTTAGTGTTTTAAAACAATAAAATGCATGTGTAATGGTAAAAACCATAGAAAACGACCTCATATTTATGTGAAATCATGAGATAACCACTATTGAGTTATTTTTGACATGTACACATAGATAAAATGAAAATATGATGTGCAATGTGGTTGAAATAAAGGAACCAAAGCCTTTAAAAATGTGTTTCAGGGGGTTAAAACTAGGACAACGATGTCATATTATCATGAAATTAGAGGAAAACGAATATAGATTGATTTGTGAAATGTAGGAACCAATGAAATTCCATTCTGATTTATGGTTTTACACATATTTCTGAAAATGAATTTGTAGTATTTTAAAACACTAAAATGTGCGTGTAACAGTCAAAAGAATAAAAAATGACCTCATATTGATGTGAAATCATTGGAAAACCACCGTTGAGTTATTTGTAATGTGTATGTATAGATAACAAATCAATATGACCTATGGTATGGTTAGGATGACTTGGTAAATAGTTTTTAAATGTACCAATGGATTTAAAAATGTGTTATGGGGGGTCAAAACTAAGAAAAAAATTCCATATTACCATGAAATTAGAGGAAAATGATCATAGATTGATTTTTGAAATGTAGGAACCAATAACACATCATTCAGGGTTACAGTTTTCCCAAGATTCTTGTAAATATGTTTTTAGTGTTTTAAAACACTTAAACATGTGCGTAACAATCAATAGCATAGAAAACGACTTCAGATTGACATGAAATCATGGGACAACCACTATTGATTTATTTTTGAAATATAGAACATGTTTTCACATAAAATTATTTAAAATTTATTTATTTAGTAAATTTCAAGCACACCTCATGTCATTTTAAAAATTAATTAGAATGTTATATAATTATCCCTTTTCAGTTTCAAGTGCTGAATCATATATTAAATAGGGAATTTTTTGTGTTAAAAGTGTTTTCATGATATATTATTTGTTTTATGTTAAAATTTATTTTGTTTGATTAAAAAAATAAAAAATTTTATATGCAACATTTAGAATATATTTTATGATTTTCTCTTTCAAATTTATTTTCTTAAATGTTTTAGTTTTTATTGTAGGTGAAAGATATCGAAAGTAGGTAGGAGGTTCACCATTCTGATCCATGAAATTATTTATAAGGTAGTCATGATTGTTCTTAGTATCCATGGTATGTTTAAATTTTATCAATTATTCTATTATAATTTCGATTTATTATGTTCAATTTTAATTTATATATTCTTTTTTGTTACAGTTGATGAGATGATGTAGCCAGTTCTAGTTGATGAGATGATGTGGAGGCAGATGGATATAGTGGAGGTCATGGGGTGGACATATATTGGTAATGACTTTTTTTGAACATATTTTATATGTATATATTGATGAATGGGGTATGGGTTGACTGATCTTATCAGTTCACTAATCTTGTGGTGACTGAGATTATAGTGACTATGGATGGATGTATATATGACTATGGATGTATAATGTATGATGTATGATTGATGGGTTTACTATGTATTTATGTTTTAGTTTATTACATATCATAGTTTTTATATTTATATTTTTTTATTAAATATTTTTTAAAAAAATTAAATTTTAAGAGAAATATTTAGTGGCAGTTACTATTAACCACTGCTAAACATAGCCGCTGCTATATATATTAGCATCGGTTAGGTTCATTTTATCTATTTTATTTTCAAGTTATTTTTTTCAAAAAACCACTACTAAATAAAGATAAAAACCACCACTAAATACTCCAAATAATGACACATATAAAACCCCTTCTAAAATAAAAAAAACTACCACTAAATGACTACCGACCGTACAATATTCGACAGTTTTATTAACTGTTGCTAAATGATTTAGCAGTGATTTAAACCACCACCAATAAAAAAACAACCACTAATGCCTAATTTTTTTAGTGTTAGTAGTTACTGATGAGAAACCGCCTATGTTTTAACCTCATCCACCCTCATCCTTATATTGTTTTTGGACATATTAGAAGTACCTATCGAGTATATAACTAACTTGGTTTTTTTAGATTCAACAAATCATTCTCAATGTACATAATAATAAATTCCATGACTAATGAAAATTTTTCCGAAGAATATTGAAAAATAATTTTCTATAATAAAGAGAGTATCTTTTTATATTAATTTATAATTAATTTAATAGTAAGAAGAAATACCTCAATCTTGAATTATTTCTTCAATGCAAGTGTTAATCATTTGAACATCATTCGGTTGTAATTTTTTTACATTGATGATGATTTAAAGTAGAGTCCCTCTAGAGGTTATCCACATGTTATACTTTTATCTTGAAATGTTACCGATGATATTCTAGGTTCCAATGAAATGGTACCAATCTTATTGTGTCGTTTCTTTGATCACTACCATGACCCCTTCTATCTAGAAGGATCATCTCTCAATCTCTCCAGCTTGAGAGGAGGGAATAATGGAGAGAATCTCTCAAGCTGAAGAGAAAAACCTAGAGTCATTCTTTGTTGAGAGAGAATTCTTTAGGGAGGAAAATGTTTTGTATAATGACTAACCTCTCACAATTCTCATAATTGTCTATTTATAGTCCCAAGGTTATAGTTTCATATTAATTAATATCACAAAGCCCTTAATAATATGTTAAACCCAAAAGGAACTTCATGTAATGTAATAAAACAATAGTACTACTTTATTTCATGGTGTATTCTAACATACACAATGATAAATATTTATTTTACAACATAGTAAAAAAATATTTATCATCAGATAAAATATGATCCACTCATCCCCCTCGACATGTATTTAATTTTTGAATAAATATTTAAATATTATTCAATAAATAAACAATTAAATATTCTATTCACAGTCTGGTGAATAAATATTTATTTTAATATTCACGCAAAAAAATAAATTATTAATTTAATAAATAATTATTTATTACCTTGTGAATAAAAAGAGATAAATAAATATTATATATTCACATTATTAAACAATTGCCTTATGAATAAATATTTAGTTAATATTTGTGATCAATAAATAAATTCTAAATAAATATTATTTCTTGGTCTAGAGAATAATATTTATTTTAACCATTAAATATAAATAATATTTAACTAAGATAAAAAACACTTTATGCATGACCCTCCAGGATTCTTTCTCAGTGGAATTAGGTGGGGTTGTCTAAAGTCCAAGATTATTAGATAATAGTGGGTTAAGATGCCCATAGAGAAAAAAGATACATCGTAACCACAAAAACCACATACTAATGCACATTGTGTAGTATAATCCTTTTCTCACAAAATTTCAACAAACAAGTTTTACACTATGTCATCAACCTATATGCTTGATATGTCTTTTTTGACTATCTAAAATAAACTATTTGTTACACCATGACCATGAAATTTAATGTAAAGGTTCCATTTCAATTAAAGGTCTAAGATATCAGCTTCTATAAATATGGAAGGGATAAATCATTCATCGACTTATTCATTAATAATATAACATTCATGATGTACTCAATGTACCCCACTTCATGTGAAAAAATTATGTCATGGTTTTGATTACAACATAAAATTACATGTTTCATGACATACATTAACAATAATATTAAAGTATAAGGATCATTACAGACACTCATATACATGAATATTTAATGACACACAAACATGTGAAATTCCTACTAGTAGGTATTTTCTTATCATCTCCCATCTTGAAGATTACTAAGTGTGAACTTCATGAGATGAGATCTCATCCACTTACATGTACTCACACCATACATTCAACATACTTTATGTCTCATAAAATAATATTATCTTATTATAGAATAATATTTAAGAATATTGTCATAGCACTTCAAATTTATCATCATAGTGGAGAAAAACTATGAACTTTTTAGTGAAACATATATTCTAGGACATTACCACATTAATGTTATGGATAAGAACAATCAATATACGATAAGGTATTTATTAATATTAAAATACATAAATATATATAAAATCTAAAGTATAAATTAGTTGGTTATACAACCCCAACTCTAAAATACCCCCACTTTCACTAGAGACAACTGCTAACGACTAATTAGTTCTCACATGTTAATCATGATTCTATTGAGTATGGTCCAAACTATTGGGCCTACCATGTTTCTATGGACTGGGTTGGTATAACCACATGAATATATAGAAAATATGTTTACTACAACATCACTACCTTGACAAAATATCTCAATTAGTGATATTACTAAGTATCCAACTCTTGTTCCCTTGTTAAAATCCTAACATCGTGATTAAGTCCATAGTTTAATCTTATTATAAAAATGATAAAACTATTAATTTTGGTATAATCCAAAATAGGAACATGAAATTGATAAAATGATTCTTAAGATACATCAGAATCTAAAACATACTCAGATACCGTAGACATGACAACCACTATCTATCATATGTCTGTTTTTCATACTACCTTAACCTTACCGTGATATCAAATCAAATCAAACTAAATAAAGACAAGTGGCCTATCACAAACTAGCTCAAATACCTTGGTACCCTAATAACCGAGCCAACTCTAACATAACCCTAAGGGTGTTCTCAATCCCCACAGGTTGGCTAATAACACTTGATATCATGCAAGATCAAAGAGGGAACAATTTTACCACAAAGTAGAAGAATATAAAAGATACAAGTTAGTATGATGAACACTCCAAAGGGAGAAATTACTAGAAATAAATAGGTAAAATAGTACCTAGAAAAAAAGATAAACATCATAAAGGAAAAAACAACATCAACCAGACAAAAGTCTCAAAAGATCCCATGTAAAAAGTGGACAAAAACTCCACTGGTCACCATCAACCCTCTACGGTCCCAAGGATCAAGAACATCCACCAACTCTAAGTAGCACTTTCCCATTTCTCATACCCACCATAAGAAAATATACAAATGCTTGAAGTCAATGTTAGGGTGTAATCTATAAATCCCAATAGGGTCTTACCAAGTGTTCCATAATCAATGCCATAATAATTAAACCAATTATGATTACATTTAAAAGGAACTAACCCCGGATTTGTATAAAATTCACATATTTTAAACCAAAACATGATTTCACATCAAAAGATATGGAATATATATCAAAACTAGATTAAATGAACATTTTATATAAAAAAATTATATAAAGTACTTGGCATGAAATAAACAATTCAATAATAATTATCATGAATAATCAAGTCAAAAAATCATATCACTATGTACCAAAGCCCCGTGGTATGTTAGTTCAAGTAATAGTTGTCACAAACCAACTTGGGTCAACTTAGAATCGGTCACCCAAGCCAACCTGTGGCATCCTCGAGGCATGTTATCGATCACCCCGGGGTGGTGAAAAGAACCAAGGTAATCAACAAGAGATAGTGGTAATGATTTATCCCAATATATATATAAATGTAATAGGAAAATAAAAGAGCATAAAAAAACAAGGACCCAACAAATGAACTGAACAAAGCTAAAAATAAATCCAAACCAAACCTAATGACCAAAAAGATCACTGTGTGACCCTACAAGTCACTCAACAAACCCAAAACCCAAATTATCTCCATGATGATCGATACCAAGATGAACCTTCACCCTAGTCTAAAAACAATAATAAAAGTATAGGCGTGAGTGTTAAAAATCAATAGGCATGCCCAAATAAACTATTCCTTATACATTTCCTTTAAATAAAATATTAATTTACTTCTAGTTTGAAATATGATATATGAACATAGGTTTTTTCACACATTCCTTTAAAAAAATTCAAGGTCCATTTCCCTCTATTAAAATAGGTTTCTTTTCCAAAAGGAGGAGGTTTGATAATTTAAGTGAAAAGTGGGTAAGAGAGATAAAGAACATTAAAGAGTGTATGAAAAATTAATTTTTAAAATATTTATTATGGAACATTTAAAAACCATAAATTCATCTTTATCAAATAGGAACATCATAAATAGATAGTAGTCGCCATGACAACACAATGAGGGTAATGGGTAAGTAGTACATAAGTAACCATAACAGATAGGCACTTGGATTATCCACCATAGATAAATAAGTTCTGAACAAAATGATAATACCTATGAGATCATGGGAAAATATAGAAACATTGTAACCTGATCTATCCTATCAACTCACTTGATGTAATCAAATAACCCTAATGCTCAGTCGTACCCTATCTAGCCTAAATGAGGGGCATCATCCCCAAAGAAGAGCATGTACATACTAAGGGGCCACTATCCCCAGAATAATCCTAAACTAGTATAAAAGTTCTCTTAGATAATCCTATAACTATGCTATGTACCCATGCTATGTATAAAATGGGGGTGAGCTAAGAAATGTAAAAAAATTAACCATATATATATATAATCCACTACATAAGTCACACATACTAACACCACCCATAATCACCCCAAGTAATAACCACCCTTGCCTTACAACCATAAATTCACAAGGGAATTACCATACCAAGGACCTTCCATTTCCTTTTACAATGATCAAGGTAAGGGATAATTATCCCAAGTATAATTTTCTAAAGAAAACTATTTTATAAAAGTGACAAATGAGACTCACATATCCCTTGAGTGAAAAACAATTTTGAATAGATAAAAAAAACCACATAGAATTTCATGAAATATGAAAAACACTTTTGGAAGCTAAAACATCATTTAGGAACCAAAAACCACTTATAAAGGCCAGCTAACCATTTTATTGAACACTTGGTGTGCCAGGCCATGTAAAAAAATTCCACACAAGCTACTTTAAATGTAAAACAACTTTTTTTAATTACAAATAAATATTATAAATATTATAAATATCACACATCACTAATTATCATAAAAATGAGGTACTAACATCAAGAAATTAATGTTTCTTAAATTTAAAGGCCAAATGAAAAGAGAAACCTACCTCAAACTCAAAGTTCTTGGACAACAATACCTAAAACAGCTTTAAAGAGGTTAAAATAAGTAAGAATACCCAAGGAGATCCTTAATAAGGGAAAAAATACTAAAATAAAACCAAATAAACATGAATCCTATACCAAAATAACTAAAGGAAAAGAGGAACCTAGGAGAAAATGGATGAAATAAGAAGAGGGGTAAGAAAAGAGGAGAATACCTTGATAAATTAGCCCCATAAATTGAAGGAATCACTTGATTCCACCCTTTCAAAGATGTTAGAGGCATGAAGAAGAAGGGAGGATCCTACCTTGAGTCACATGAGCCAAATGAGGGGGAGGAGAGCGTTTTGGGGTGAAAATATGAGAGGGGTATAAAGGTAAAAAACCAATTTTAATGAATCTGGACATTGTACATGGTTAGACTGCACGGTTTGGGAAAATGTGTGCCAACCATGCATCCCTCATTGAACTCACATGACACCTGCATGGTTTGGCTGCATGGTTTGAGAAATCATGCACTAACTGTGTAATTTGGGTATGTCAAAAAATGTAGATCCATGCACAATATTCTCACACGATTTGAACTAACCATGCTTCAACTTTTCACCCTCATCCAAGGACACCCAAGATCTACACAGTTACTCTTAGGATAGACACTATTTGAATCTAAATGTGCACTACCTGTGTAACCTTAACTATTCAAGAACAAATTGAACTGAAAAGAGACTCAACATTAGTAGGCCGCATGATTAACCCTTAACTGTGCACACAAACCATGCAAAAGAGGAAAAAAAATCCAAAACTCAAAAAATCGACCATAAATACCCAATTTTCAAGATAAAATCCAAAGATAAAATGATAAATGAAAATAAAATGGAAAAACAAAAACCAGTATGTGAGAATTCTCCCCACCATTATGCTTTATTCCCCAAAAAATCCACAACGCTTCCAGTTGATTGGGTTGAAAGACAAAAGTTCACACACTCATGAGATTCAACTCCTCATATCAAAGAACACCTAGAGCACTACTAAGGAAAGACTTACACCTCTACCCAAAATATAATATTGAACTCCAAGAACTTCTTGAAGGACTATGAAAATCCTAGACCACAACCCAAAAACCTACCATAACCAAAACCATGAAGCCTACTCCAAGGGACCATCATTATCCAAGGGAATAGGAATTCAAAGTCAAGTGACTTAGGAGGATGGGGCTAACTACCTGACAACATCCCAATAAGGAAACAAGGTAAAAATAAAAGGTAGAAATAATGGTTTTCTATAACAAATGCAAGAGGCCATGGTATACTCCCCACCATATTATGAATCACTATAAAATAATTAT
Organism: Viscum album; assembly: GCA_963277665.1. Taxonomy (NCBI): domain Eukaryota; kingdom Viridiplantae; phylum Streptophyta; class Magnoliopsida; order Santalales; family Viscaceae; genus Viscum; species Viscum album. The sequence goes on from OY728132.1 coordinate 1,770,044,270, forward strand.
CTTTTTCTAATATGGGTATATCTGGCGGTAAAAGTAAATTTTATGTTGGTAAAGAATTTTATCAACAAAAATTCTCATGTCGCTAAATTGTCGATAAGAAATCAATTTCTAAATGTTATTGTGACAGGTAAAATATTTCCATTACAATTATAATAATATTAACAGATAATATATATATTGTTCAACGTGTTTAACAACAAATTCATATGAAAAATATATCCTTTGGTAATAATATTACTAATATGTAATATCTATTTATAAATTATATTTAAATAAAAATTATAAATTTTTATTGTGTAGAGTTCCACCCCAGATTCCACTTAGTAGTGCCCTAAGACGGTGGCCACAAGACCTTAAGCACACCTCCCCAAACTCCAGAGGTTTCCGACTAGCAGTGAGGGCCTAGGGTGTGTTCATGGGGAGACTATTCTCTCATAGATCAGAGCGAGAAAAACATCAAAAAATAGGTAATTAATAACAGAAGTAGAATTAAGAAACAATAGAAGTAGTATAATAAAAATGATAAACCATGCAAGAGAAATAAGAAACTAGTGAAATATGTATAATCATTTAATATCCAATGATGATGATGTCCATGATAATATACAAAATAAAATAGTACATGGGGAATAGAGGATAGAGGCATATACTTCATGCTATATAAAAAAATCCCAAAAGACCAAAAACTACTACAACTAGCATCTCAAGCATAGGTTCGGTCCTCTTCCCCATACTCCATCCTAATGAAATAAATAAATCATGTATTAAAAGATAAATTCTTACCTTTATAAATTCCTACAATCATGAAGTCTACTTGGGTACCATAGGCGGCCCAAGAAAAGTGTGAGATACAATCTCATTAGGCCACCACCCATAGTGTCTAGGAAAACCAATTTCATGCAATAAATAAATGAACAGTGTGCCAAGTATATTAAATTCAGGGCAATTAACAAGTAAATAAATAACTACTTAAGTATGGGTTCCTAAATAGACACCCTCTTGATACCACCTGCTTCGGCCGAAGCTGGTTGTATGAGCCAAGATACCTATACAAGTGATATGATACTTACATAGGCCATAATAAAAGAAAAAACCAAGGTAGACAGACCCCAAGATTGTGCTTTGGCTTGCTGGTCACATTTACATGACATCATATAAGCATGATCACAATATAAATAAGACACATCACATATAACACAAGAAATAAATCTTTCAAATCCAAAGGTGGAGTCCTAAGCCTGTCCAAGGAAATCTAATAAGAATCCAAAGGGTCAATATAAGTGTCGCTGATATAACCAATGCCACTGAGTCCATCCAAGGTGACCCATATACTGCACCTTTTATCACTCATGGCATGGTGAACTATGAGTCCATACCAAGTATCTCACATAGGGGACTGAGTATCACTCATGGCATGGCACATCTATCTCTTTCTAGTAGGTCCATCCACAGTTTCTCCCCTAGGTAACTAGTGTCACTTATGAGTATGAATAATGCACCCAGAGAGCCCATACAAGGCAATACAAAGTATCACTCCCGACACATCAAGTGAATCCAACCAAACATGAAGATTCCATCCACGACGTTCTTAAATTGGGGCCCATGTTCTCTCATATCCCGTAACAGGTGAACATAAAAACAAAGGCACATATCCCAAGGCATAACACATACAATTATGCATCATCAATAAGGTATGGAAATATCACATGCTAAAAATCTAGCATAACCAATATAATTAAATCCAATCATCCATGGCACAAATCAATAATCATAAAATATGTCACAAGGCACAAGGAATAAGAAAAAATCTCAAGTATAAGGCACATGGTAATAAAATAAATTTAAACCTATTTCATAAGAAAATAATCATATACATACAACCAAGGTTCATAATCAAATAAGTATGGACAAGGTGTATGAGATTAATCATCAAGATATGAGGGGAAACTCAAGGCCTACAAATTTATCTTAGTTAAAAAATTATGGTTTTAAGGAATCTAACCAAAGAGAAACACACACATAAGGTGTTTAATGATTTAAGACATGTGAAAAAGTCCATTAAAGGAGGGAAAACCCAAAGGGGTGGACTACAACAAGGTAAACAACCCACTGATGGTTTTCACTGTAGATTAATGTCATAATAGACATGAGGAACCCATTCATTTAACCTATTAAACATGTTTGAGGTGACACCAGAAGATTTTGGTGCATTGCACAATGGCACATCATTTAAAAAGAAATGAAATAGAAAGAAATACCTAGAACATCTACCTAGATTTAGTAGCACTCCACTCATCCATTGTTGAAGCTTGAATCGACCTAGAATGAGAGAAAATGAAGAAATCGTCCAACGCACTGAAAATAGGGAAAAAGTGGTTGCACCCAAATAGCGCAATAAATGATGTAATAACCTTTAAATATAAGGGATAATATGACAGATCTTAATAAAATCTTTCTAAGGGATCTTACGGTGAGATATTTTGTTTTTTTATATTGAGAGAGTGATCAAAAACCCTATGAAGAGGGGAGGAGAATATCATGCATGGGAAGGGAGGTGAAACCCATTGGAGAAGAAGGAAGGAAAATAAGAGGGTGAATTAAATCATGAAAGATGGAAATTTTGGGTATTTCACCCAAAAAAACAAGGGCGCATGTTTGGCCAAACTGTGTGCCAACCATTCGACTGGATCCACTTCAAAGGGGAACCCCACACGATTAGGTGCATGATTTGTCTAAACGCTTGAAAACCATGAAAAAACCACTATCCAAAAACCTAAAGTTGTACACATAGGAATGTACCTAGGGTTTCATAATTGTAGACAAACTGTGTGGCCCCCATGTCCCCACTGTCTGTAGCCACACGGTTTATAGAAACCATGCGGGCTGGGCTATACGATTTCTACTAACCGTGCGGCCTAGTCCACCCCTTCCATTTTCAGGGATCCGGGCTTTGAATGAGCCCCAAACACACCTGATACCTCCTTGATTATATCAAGAATCGTTATTAGTTAAAATAAAGGAAATTGAATAAAAAAAATAATGGTCTGTACCTTTGGGAAAAGTTGGGACGTTACAACCTCATGTCCTTAAGAAAACTCATCCCTGAGTTTCCCCTCTAGGGGTAATAAGATGTCATCTTGGAAAAGTTCTAGCCATTGTACACATAAATCTACATCCTACTCCTAATTCTCATCCTTTATGAATCTTTGATTCCATATTACTTAGACCAGAGGAACAAACCTTCCTCAGAGAGACTTCATGTACTGATCAATGATACGTATTAGATGCTCCTCAAAAGACACATCCACCTCCATCTCGATATCCTCTAGGTCAAAAAAAATGAGACATATCATCATGATACCATCAAAGATATAATATATAGAATAAATTGTGCATGGTATAGTACCTCTGAGGTAACTAAAACTGGTAGATTACCGACTCGACCCTCCCCACTATCTCGAAAGGCCTGATATAACAAGGAGATAACTTTCCTTGTCTCCTGATTTGTCTATGACCTAATCTAGGTGATACACACAGAAATTTATAATGTCCCACCTAAAATTTAATAGGTCTACAATGATAATCAGTATATGACTTCTTCATGGAATGAACTATAGATATACGCTTCTGAATTAGCTGGACTTGCTATGAATCCTCATGAACAAGATGATGACCTAGTAGAGATGCCTCACCCTCTTCTAACCAGCATAGAGGCGAACAACACAGTCTACCATAGAGGGAATTATATAGATCCATATATATCATTTAATAAAATATATTGTTGTAGTAAAACTCATCCATAGGTGTATACTTTTCCCAGGAACCTTTAAAATCAAGTATGCAGACTTGAAGCATATCCTCGAACACCTGCAAGGTTTGCTCGAACTGACCGTTGGTATGAGGGTGATATGCTATACTTAAGAGCACCTGTGAACCTAGTCAATTTTTTTAAACCTTTCCAAAAAAGTGATGTGAACTAGGTGTCTCAGTTTAAAATGATAGAATGGGGTACACCATGAAGTCCCACTATATTTTGAATGTAAAGCATTATAGTTAATCAATAGAGAAGGTATCATGGATTGTTAGGAAGTGTGCAACCTTGTTCAACCTATCAATGATAACCCATATGTCATCGCTATATCAAGGTGATATTGACAAGCCTATCATAAAATATATGGAGATGTCATTCCATTTCCACTCAGGAATAGAGAGAGGTTGTAGAAGTCCAGTAGGTGAATGGTGCTCTTCCTTCACTTACTGACTGGTGGAAGATTAAGTGATAAATCCTACTATCTGCCTCTTCATAACTAGCCACCATTACTAATGATGTATATCTCTATAAAACTTGGTAAGACCAGGATGAACAACCCAAACAGAGGCATGTTATTCCCTAATAATCTCTTCCTGTATATCAGAAGGCACCCAAACATGGTCATGGAAGAGTAGAGTTTCACTTCCATCAATAACCCAATATGAAGGAAGGTTCTCTCTTATGGAGATCTCCCTCAAGACAAGTCCCTTGAAATCAGACAATTGCCTCATCCATACCTGCTCTATAAGGGAGGATGTCACTGCAAGGGTTGGTAATAATAGTCTTCTGTGTTGTTCCTAAACCACTAGGTGCATTTTAAAAAACAAATCCGTCAGCTTCCACTCATTGCTGGCCTTATTGATGACTAGAATTTGAGTCTTCTGGATAAAGGCATCAACTATGACATTTTTCTTTTTTGGGTGTGTAATCAAGATCAAAGTCGAACAATTGTAGGTATTTAACCCACCCATGCTGCCTCAGATTCAAGTCTCACTGTATGGAGATATATTTGAGACTTTTATGATTTGTGTAAACAATGAATCGATCACCCAAAATATAGTTCCTCCAAAAACATAGAGCATGAACCACAACTTCTAGATAAAGGTATTGAATCATATAATTATTCTCATGAGGCCTTAATTGGTGGGACCTATATGCCATGACTCTATCACCTTGTATCAAAACTGTACTTATCCTGATTCCTGAATCATCACAATAGACTGTATAGATTCTGCCTATATTAAGTAGAATTTGGATCAATGCTAAAGTGAGTCTCCCCTTTAAATCCTCAAAGGCTATCTCATAATCTTCAGACCATATGAACTTCATATCTTTCTTGGTTAATCCTATAAACAGTTCTTCCAGGTTTGAGAAATCCTGTATGAATTGTTTATAATATCTAGCCTTCCTTAAGAAGATGCATATATTGAATATGTTATTGGGATGCTCCTAAGAAACCAAAATTCTCACATTATATAGGTCAATAAATAAACTTTCCTTAGATATGATATGATCTAAGAAGTGAACCTTGCTGATCCAAAAGTGGCATTTGTTGAGATTTGCATATTGATGGTGCTCTTTGAGTGTATTCATAATGATCTCAATATGGTTGGAATGGTTGTTTCTAGTGTGTGAATACACTAATATTTCATATAAAGAAACCACCACAAAGGAATAAAGATATGGTTGGAAATACTGATTCATCAAATCCATAAAGACATCCGATGCATTCATCAGGCTGAACGACATAACCAGATACTCATACAAGCCGTACCTACTCCAAAACGCTGTATGTGGTATGTCTGATTTCCTCACTTAGACCTGGTGGTATCCTGAACTCAAATAAATATCATAGAAAATAGTTTCTTCTTAGAGATGGTATAAGTGTTTTTCTATACAAGTAAGTGGATATATATTCTTCCCCATAAGTTGGTTCAATTGGCGATAATCCGCACACAATCTAAGTTTACTATATACCTTCTTGGTGAAAAGGACTGGTGATCCCCAAGGTGTTGTGTTGGGTCATATGAAACCCTTCACCTCTAGACATTAAACCTACTTTTTTGAGTTCCTGGAGCTCTATAAGTGACATCCTATAGGGAAGAATGGACACTGGTGCCACACCTAGCACGAGCCCAATAGTGAAATAAACCTCTCTCTCAGGAGGTAAGATGAATAAATTATCAGGGAAGACATCCCTAAAATGATCCACCATAGGAGGAAATTCTACTAACTGCATCCCCTGGCTACTCATAAAGAGACTAGCCAACTAAGAGGTCACTCCACTTAGCCCAATATGCTTGGGTCCATCTCATCTTACCTAGATATCCATTTCACCCTTATGGATACATGTACTACCCTCAAGTGATGTGAAGGATACCCATCGGTGATATGAATCCACTTGGTCATAATAAGGAACATTCCAGTCCATACCAAGAATGACTTCGAAGACGATCATCTTGAGGATGAAGAAACTCTAGAAGAAACAGTAACCACCTATTTCAAGGGGGAACTCATGGAACTAACATATACCTTCTAATCTGAACCCTAGTAGTGTGTCAAGAGACATCACACCACCAAAGTACTCGATATCAAGAACCGGACTTTCCACAACTACAACAGATATAAAAAGGTGTGATGAATCAGTATCAGATAAGGCAGATTCTAGAGTAGTGGATATCAAAATAGTACCTCTAATAGTATATGACCCTAGAATCTATGCCTCAGGTTTTGGATGCACTACATAAATATGGCTTGAACTGCGACCCTAAGATGCCACCTGACTAGCTTGAGCAGATCCACTCTGCTGACGCTGAAGCTATGAGGCATGGCTACCTCATCCACAATGACTACCAATACCTGATAGAAGACGAAATCCTAGCCTGATGTGGATTTGTAGGTCTTGTACCTGATAGTGGTGTTAGTACGGATCCCCTCTCACTGAATTCTAGAGGAAAAGACTAGTTTAAGCACTGAAGGTGACCTATCCAGCCATAAGATTGATATTTGATTGGGTTTGTTATGCAATGAGGATTCTTATGGCCTATTATTCCACACTAGTAACACACTATGTAACTATCAGTGCATGTATCCTGGTTGACACTATCCCCACACGCACCCTCAAAATGACACTTCCTATTACCAGATGAACCGTCACCCTGTCTCAGAACTGAACCACCTTATATCACACTACTAGATTCTATGAGATTATATTCTCTAATTAGGTCCTTGTTTACTATATCTATAATGGAAGTAAATTGAAATATGTTCACCTATAAGTAGAAAGTGCACCCAATCCCATCATCAAAACACCTTGTAGTCTTCAAATCATCACCAGTCAGAGATGAAGCAAAACATCAGAGCTCGGTGAAGTGAGCAGAATACTCTAGCATTGTCATAGTGCCCTGCTAAAGATGCATGAAATACCTGGAATAGTCTGATCTCAGATTTTGTGGGAATAATTGATCATAGAAGTCTATTTAGAAATATTCCTAGACCATACCTCGATAACTCTTAGCCTGAGATATGATGTCCCACTAACGTTTGGTAGAATCACATAACATTTAGGTAGTGAGATTGAACCTCTAATCTGGAGTCATATCAAGATGGTAAAAGATCTACACCATGACTTTTAACCACGAATCAACATCCTGAGGTATGAAATCCCCTAATAAGGCGGGAGGATGATACTACTAAAAGTGCCGAGTCAGTTCTTCCATAGTAGGGGTAGGCTGGGGAGTACCCTAAACAGACTGCATGAACTAATGAAAACTATCACAAAAATGAGCATCGATGCCTAGTGGAATATTATAAGGAGGTGAATTAGGTGGCACTACACGAGTTATCATAGGTGGATTAATCCCCATCACCTTTATAGTGTGCTCATCGCCACTCTCTTGGTATATAGAATTAGGAATTCATGGTGGAATAACTCTACAATTTCCAAGCACACTCCTAAAATAGGATTTATAATAGATAGGAAAAGTGATAAAGAAAGGACATGTACAAATCATGCCTATAAGCTTGTCACAAGCCTTATAATTCTTTAATATCTAAGTATAGGTTAAGAGAAAAGGACCCAAAAATATCACTAGATACATAAGAGACATGACCTTCTTCCCACTACCAGGACTGGGTTAGGGCCAGGGTCTCACATTACACATATAATGTGACCATTTCATTCTAAAGGTGGTATTCACTTTGATTCATTTGTATTTAACCCCTTTAAATTATTGAATTTTATGGATTTACATTTATAATTTATAAGGGCCCATACATCTTATAAATTGAAACATGGTTTCCATTTAATCTTAAACATAACATGTTCTAGCCCATGCGGCCAATGGTCCATGGCTCAACATACTATAACCAAAGACTCAAGGTGTCTGCTTTAACCTATCCAAGAAAGAACTATTAGGTCAAGGCATACACTTTAAGTGTTAGTTATGTTTTCATCCTTACAAGAAGAATTGGAACATATCTATCTATATAGCAATCAAAAATTTCAAGGAATATATAGTAATTACATGAATAAAAATAAATGCGTGATAAAAAATAGATATGGAATGGAATAATTCATGAAATTTTAATCCTATTTTTCCTAGTATGATGCATGATTTTACACACCCTCATATAATTGGGCTATGGTAAAATAAAACCAGAATATTTATAATTTTATCAATAACATTAATGTCACAAAACAAGGGAATCACCCAACAGTGAAATCTTGGAAACTATAATAGTACCAACATAACAACATTTACCCATCCCAAGAAATTTGGATTTCTCCTATACGTGGGTTAGCTACTCCTAGGAATAGACTCCTGAACAAATTCTAATGTACAAGTCTTCTGTATAAATACTAAAAATTAAGACAAAAGGAAAATAGATCTGATACCACTCTATATAATCCCACCCAGATGCCACTCAGTAGTTCCCTGAGATGGTGTCCATAAGACCTCAAGCATGCCTCCCTAAATTCCAGAGGTTTTTGACAATTAGAGAGGGTCTATGGTGCATTTATGGGGAGATTGTTCCCTCATAGATCATAGTGATCACAATATCAAATAATAGGTAACTAATAGAGAAAGAAAAAAATAAGAAATATCAGAAGCAATATAATAGAAATGATAAACCATGCAGGAGAAATAAGCAACTCGAAGAAGATGAATAATCATTTAATACCCAAATAATGATGATTTATATGATTCTATACAAAATAAAATAGTTCATGTGGAATAGGGGATATAGGCATATACTACATTCTATAAAAAACGCCAAAAATACCAAAAACTATTACAACTATCATCTCGAGTATAGTCTCATTCCTTTACCCCCCCAAACCATTCTAATGTAGTAAATCAATCAAGCATCAGAAGCCACACTCTTCCCTTTATTAATACCTATGATCATAAAGTTTTATTGGGTAAGATAGGCGGCCCAAGAAGGGCGTGAGATACAATCTTAGCAGGTCACCACCCTCAGTGTCTAGGCTAATCAATTTTGTGAAATAATTAAATGATCAGTGTGCCAATTATATTAAATATAGGGAAATTAAAAAGTAAATAAATAACTACTTCAGTCTGGGGTTCCTAAATGAACATCCGCCCGATACCACCTGCTTCGGCCCAAGTCGGTTGTCTGAGCTAGGATACTTGTACAATTGATATGATACTTACATGGGCCATTAAAAAATAAACAACCAAGGTAGATAGACCCCAAGCTTGTTCTTTGGCTTGGCAGTCACATTTCCATGTCATCATATAAGCATACTCACAATATAAATAAGATAAATTACATATAACACAAGAAAGAAATCCATAAAATCCAATAGTGGAGTCCTGATTCCATCCAAAACGATCTAATAAGAATCATAAGGGTCTCTATAGGTGTCTCTAATATAACCAATTCCACCGAGTCCATCCAAGGTGACCCATACGATGTCCCCTATATCACTCATGGCATGGTGAACTCTGAGTTTGTACAAAGTATCTCACATAGGTGACCAGGTATCACCCATGGCATAGTGTAGCCATCTTGCCAATGGTCCCATCCATAGTTTCTCCCATAGGGAACCCATGTCACTCATGAGTACAAACAATCCACATGGAGAGACCATACAAGGAAAGATAAAGTATCACTCCTGGCACATCAAGTGAATCCAACTGAACACAGTGAGTCTATCAATGATGTCCTTAAATCAAGACCTATGTTCTCTCCTGAATCGTAGCAGGTGAACATAACAACCAAGGCACATATCACAAGGCATAACACAAAAAATTACATGTCATCAATAAGTCATGAAAATATAACATGATAACAAGATATCCCAACCAATACAATTAAATCCAATCATCTATGGTAAAAATAGATAAGCATAAAGTATAGAACAAGGCACAAGGGCTAAGCAACGAGCTCAATTATAAGGCACACGATAATGGAATAAATGTAAAGAAATGTCACAAGGCAATAAGAATAGAGTTACAACCAATGTTCATAAGTAAATAAGCATGGAAAAGGTGTATGAGATTAAGCATCAAGCTATGAGGGTCAAATAAAGACCTAAAAATTCATCTTAGTTAAAAAAATTATGGTTTTAAGGCATCTAAACAAAGTGAAACACACACAAAAAGTGGTTAACAATTTGAGGCATGGGAAAAAGTTCATTCAAGGAGGGCACATCCAAAGTGGTGGAAAACAATGAGGAGAACAACCCATGGATTGTTTTCACCATAGGTTAAGGTTACAATAGACATGAGGAACCCATTAATTTAATTTATTAAACATGTTTAGGGTGACGTTGGAAGAATCCAGTGCATGGCACAACGACGCATCATTTAAAAATTGATGAAATAATCAAAAAATACCCAGAACACCTACCTCAATATAGTAGCACTCCAATGGTCCTTTATCAAAGCTTGAATTGAGCTAAAATAGGACAAAATGAATAAATCATCCAAAGACTTGAAAATAGGACAAAAGTGGTCATACCTTGTTTCGTTGAGAAATATGGCATGGAATTGGTTTCGCTCTTCATGTTACCATTTACACTTTTTGATGAAACTCTCAATAGTTCCCCCATCTGTTGATGGGTACAAACATGTTTTCCAAAGGGTGGTGGTCATCTGGTTTTTCAGGCCTAACAACTCTTTGGGACTCATATTGGCCCAAAGGATGGGAGGTTGGGATCATCACACCCTTTTTTGGGGGAATTATTGCTTACTCTAGGACTCTCTTATATATTTATGATATGTTTGTGAATATATTCATAATCTTGAAACGGTACCAGTTACCCTGAAAAATGACTTTAGGTCAAATCTTTTTTTATATGAAAAATACCAAGATCTTTTGGGTGATTCCATCTGCATGTGTCTATGGTTCTTCATCATTCTACAGTAACATTTAGTTTCTTATATGTTGAAACCATATAACCAAGTGCTTCAGAACACTCTCCCATATGAGGAGACGATTTATATTCTGAGTATGGGATTGATCCATTATGAGGTGTACTATATATCCTAGTAATTGCAGAAATAAAAACCCACATAGTTCATTTAACCCATGCAGTTTTACGTCATGTAGAAGGAATTATATGAGTGCTCTAGGACACCTTCGAGCATAGGTTCTGGAGGGATTTCCTACATATCCTAAATATAATGATAATCAGAGTTTTTGTAGTTCATTGTTTCAAGAATTATATATTGGGATTTCCCATGTCATTATGGGGGCTCATGGTGTAGATGACATGATTACCACAACTCCTTAAGCTCACATGATCCATTCTCAATGTGAGAAACAAGGGGTAGTAAGTAACCAATGTTATTTCTTTGGAAAAGGGACTCATATGTTAGTCCCTCCATGAATGATCAATATTGAGCTCAAGCCTCAGAGGGAGGTGGCCTACATATCCTGAATATGGTAGGAATCATATTCGTCATAGTTACCTTCATGTCAGGGCTTATACACCGAGGCCAACCTTGATGGTAGAGATTTATGATGCCAGTGAGGTGTTCGTTGCATCCCCCCAAGCCCACATGATCCATGCTCTAGGTGAGAAACAAGGGGGAGCATATATTCAGCCTCATGACATATAGGTATGGGACATTCATATTAGGATAGTCCTTGGGATGTTTAGTATAGAGATTAGGCCTTAGGGAGGCATCCTACATATCCTAGTTATGGAAGGAATTATAGTTCTCATAGTTCACTTTATGTTGGGGCTTACGCACTGAGGTTTCCCTATACCATTATAGGGGTTTATAAGGTAGATGATATGACCATTGAAACTCCCTATGTCCACGTGATCCATTCTCATTTGTGAGAAAAAAGGTATAGAAAGTAATCAATGTCATTTATTTGGACAAGGGACTCATATGATAATCCCTCCATGGATGATCAATATGGAGCTAAAGACTTAGAGGGAGTCAGCCTACATATCCTGAATATGGTAGGAATCAGAGTCTTTGTAGTTCCCTTTATGTCAGGGCTTACACACTAAGGCTTTCCTATTGATCGGGGCCTACATGCCAAGGATATGAAGCATTGTCAAATCTTGGGATGCCCTTCCAATCTAACCTTCTTGTCTAGAAGACATTACAAGACCCAGTTGGCACATCCTAGGGGTCATCACATGAATTGGATTGACACACATGGAGGGTTTCATGGGAGTCAGTGTGGCATATTCAAAGGGGTGTTGCATGTCTTGTATGACACCTATGGGAGACACCCTGAGACCTGGATGACATGTCTGGAGGGAATCATGAGTCTCAGCTGATGTGAGTAAAGGGTGTTGTGGTGGTTTGGTTGTCATTCCCAGATGCTTTTGTGAGACTTGGCTAACATGAGCATGTTCTATTATCTGAGTCAGGAGATGTGTCCATAGGATGTCACAAGTCATTGATGATAGACTCAAAGGTTTCAACAGATCAAATCATCACACATGAGGGAACTATATGATGTTACCTTACATTTATAGAGAACTTTTCATGTCCTAGATGACATGCTGAAGGGGTGTCATGAAATCTGGGCAACATACCCTGGTGCTATCACATGTCTTTAGATGACACACGCGAAGCACATGAGGGGCAGCGAGCATGTCATTCACTTAAGTCTTCTACCTTTGATCTTGGTTTTAAATCTTATATTTTAAATTCCTTGGTTTCATTCAGTGTCAGTTTATTTGAGTCTTGTGTGATTTAGAGGACATATGGTATGTTCTTCACATGTATTTCTGGAATTCCTTCACGTGATCTATAAGTGATCATGCGAAGAACTTTATATCTAGTACATGACTACTATGGCTACCCGCTGGTATATTACTTGACAAAAAGTTGGCCGATCACATGATTGGTTTCCCCAAGAAGTCTGCATAAGTTGAGATCTGAATATTGTAGAGCCTGGGAGTCCGGTCGATAAAAAATCCAACCCTTTCTTCATGTTGGGGTGGGGAACTTATAGGCATCACCACCCCTAATACTCATTGGTTTGTGTGGTATATCTAGTACAAGTATAGGCTGGATTTGGAGAAGGGGCTTAGTGCCACGCGGTTTCATGAGTCTCTACTGCAGATTACTTCAAGCACGTCGCCTAATTTTTAGCGATCGTGAATCTCTTTCTTCAACATGTACTTTATCAGATTATTTCCGATTATCGAAGACTTTTTTGATCATGTGTTTGTGTCGAAATACCTTCATATTGTTATGATGACATGCCTGAGGGCCTTCAAAAGATTCAAATTCTTGTAGGAAGACACTCGCAAGACCTTGGGTGACTTGTCCTGGGGTCTCGTAGGACAACACTATATGTATGTTGGGAACATCACATAAATTTCAGTGATTGTGATTACCTCTCACCTCCTCCCTTTTGATCCCCTCTGTTTGACATAATAAAGTTTTGGAGTCATGTGATATTACATGTGTATTGTTGAGGGTATTTATTATATTTTTTGGTGATGCGTTGTGTGAAAAATATGGGTCTCATGGGGGTGCATGAGAATTACGTGTCCTAAAGATGAGGATGAAAAGACACAGGGATTCTGTGAGATAAGGCAGACATGTCACTGAGGGCTTGCGGTGCCTTACGGGTCGTCAAGGACGCATCACATGTCTTTCAATGACTATGAACCCATCTCACCTCCTCCCTTTTTGTCTTCTTTGTTTTATTTTACAAATTTAAGGGATCATGTGAGTTGGCACCAGTAGTATCTATGTTTTTTACTTGATTTTTGGATGATATCTCACTTGACCAATATGGGTCATATAGAGAGTGTGCAAGCATGTAGTGGATAGGTCTATCCATCCATCCTTGGAGAACCACAGGGTTTCTTGGACATGTCCAAGGACTTCTGTGTAGAAAGGATGAAAAACCAGAGGGTTTGTATGAGGTGAGGCATACATGTCACCGACGTCTTGCGTCATCTCACCGATCACTCAGGGTGCGTGTCACATGTCTTTCAGCGATTGTGAACCCATCTTGCCTCCTTCCCTTTATCTCTCTCATTTTATGTGGAAAAGGTTTATAGTTCATGAGATGTTTCTTATATGTCACCAAGGGATTTTATTCTTCCTAATTATGACCTAACACATGAGCTTCATGACCACTAGGGGTCTTTTCCTTTAGAATTTCATCCATCTTTATTATCAAAGGATTTTGGATGATTTTTTTAGGAACTTGACAATGAAAAACCATGTATCCTGGGGGTGCTCATTCAGTTTTATAAGGGTCCTTCACAAGAGAAGGCTGGTTTGTTGAAGATGGCTCCATGGGACTAGCAGCGGGTGATGCGCCATGTGTGGGGCCTTCACGTGAACTTGAAATGGTCACATGATTTTGAGTCTCTTATAGGCTTTATGAATCTTGGACCATCCTATTATTCCCCGATTTTGAGGAAAAAATAATACCCATATTTAGGTATTTCCTCATTTTTTGATTTTACGATACTTATTTGGAAGGATTTAACAAATTCCCCCCCTCATGAACAATGTTCAAGGGGACAAGGACTCAGTTTTGAGGAAAACTAATGCCCACCAGAACCTTTGACAATGTCACAAACCAATGCTTCAAGTGATGTTTGGTCTACTGGGTGACCTTTGGAATTCTGTGAATGGCCTATATACAGGGGAGCGGAGGAAAATTCATTCCACCGGCCACATATCCTCAGAGATTTTCTACTATTTATCCCATTACAAGACCCTACCATGAACCCCGATCATGAACCCTGTCCGCAAGTCCACACCACGAACCCTATCTATAGGTCCGTGCCACAAACCCATCTCACTAAAGATATTATGAAAGGCTGATTTCTTCTTAGGTGCTTGTATGCCTTGACCACAAACTATTTTTTAGTAATTACTCAGACTTTGGTTGTGAGGGCTATGACTGCCTCAATTGGTTTTTTGAGACTTCCTAACCTGATCATTCAAGATTTTGAAAATCACGTGACAATGTTTAGGTCATGAGATCACGAGTCTTCAGGGGGCCATTCGATTAGTGTGATGCCCTACAAGGGTTATACACCTTGCAAGTCCTTTGGAGGTTAGGTGGTTCACAAAATCTTTATGTGGTTCACAAATCCCTTGTTGAGTCATGCGATGCTTATGATGCTGTTGTCTCGTTTCATACTCTATTTTTATTAGGACATTGTATTTTATTTTTCTGACATATTCCACTTGCTTATTTTCATATGGATTCCAATTCTTATAAAGGTTCCTTAGTTGCGACCAACCAGAGGGCCAAGATTTATTGGAATCACAATACGAATCCCCGCTATCGCGTGCATACTAATAATGCAGTATTGCAAAGGTTCCTTTCATCAGATATTCAGAATTATACCTTATCCGATCTACTTCTACTATATGAGTTTGGATTTCTGTATGATGCTGGTATACCTCCCTCATATTTTAACCTGCCATTTTGCTGGGTTTCTAGCTCTTTAGACTGCATTCAAACAATGATTACTGATGACTGTCAGCTGGTTACAACCCAATCTCAGGGCTTGTATTATCTATTTTCCAGTTCTCCCCTGAGTCCATATGGTCATGAACTTTCTCAAAAACCTATTTCCTTGAGTTACTCAAGCATATTAGCCTCTTCTATGGATGCCTCTAGTAGCGGATAGTACTCAAAATGGGATCTTCGTCCCGGTTGTAATTTCTACGATGAATGAGCATGGCCATTCTAGGTGAGGTAGATCTATTTGGAATTTTTTGATAATCTATATAGGGTTCATCTTCATGAATCCATGTGGATATCTCAATTCATCATTTACCACCAACCTGAACTTCTTTGAGAAATTATTATCCATTGGTGTCCTGGCACCAATATGTTCTATCTTTCTCATGGTGAGGTGGGTATCAGTTAATGAGATATCCATAAAATGGGTGGAATCCCTCCTCTTAGAGAGATGTATGATGAATTTATTCATATTGTGGATGTTTAGGATTATCCTATACATAATTTAGTTTTAGAAAAAGAGATTCTATCCATTATAAAGAAAAAGATAAGGAGAGAGATGATAGTGTGCTCTATTATTTCCTTCAGTGACTGGATCAATATTTTTCTATGTGGAATCAAGGAAAGACCCAATTTTATTTACCCCATAAATGCCCTTCCCATAAAGTCTATGATAGTACTGGCTTGTATTTGACCATTCTAGAAGGTGGGGACTAAACCTCATGGGGCTATCTGGTGAACTCATAGGTTTCTTTGGACCTTAGGTTGGTAGGTTTTCTTTCTATGTTCCTAAATGGGTGTCTCTTCATGATTAGGGTTACATGATCAGGAATTCATGTTAGCACATTGGTAATGGCTGCATGTCTTATAGAAGGTTGGTGCCTTAACTTGGTGGTACTAGTTCTTGCATGCCTCTACCAGATGTTGGGTCATATCCAACAAGGCAGTACTCCCTACAAGATTGGTGGTCCTCTCCAGCTCCTATTTGGCTGGATAGGGGAGTACTTACATTGTTATGAGTACTAAAACATCTCTAGGATCCCAAACCTCATATCCATCCCTAGATTATTGAAAATATCTGGGATTGGACCTATGTCTCTATCCCATTCAAAAGTCAAAGGTGCACTATATCAATCTGACAGCTTCGACTTTGCTACCTTCTATGCACCAGACAGTCTGATTATTGATGACAATGGACACTATCTTGATGAGGGGTTTTATATTATCTCTCTTTGGGATGGGATTCTTATAGTCATGGTGGATGAGATGATTATCTATGATCTGTACATGCCATACTAATTTTCTTGATAGTTTGGCTATGTTCTGAGAGTTTCCCCCATTCCTTTGGTTAGTGTATGAGGGGAGAAACATCCTGGTGTCATCCGCCAATTTTGGAAGATACTACCCTATGAAGATACCATAACTGTGAACATATTTCTGCCTATCGATGCTCCTACTTTCCTCACCCGATAGTACGCCTAGGCTTGGGTTATGGCTTATCCCAATGGGGTTCTAGTCCAACTGGTCTGCCATGTGGATATTCCCCTTTCATCACGAATTCCCCTATCTGTTTCACTAATGGAGTTGATTGAGGATTTGGGTGAGGCATCAAGGAAGAAACCTCACTTTTATGACGATTATTTGAATGGAAAGTCAGGTTCTGTTGAGGAGACTAGTCTTCTGGTGTAGGCTATAGATGATGTGCCTATTAAGAGAGAGAGGTGTATAGGGATTATTCTCATATTTCACCATTTATTTAGCTGGTTGGTCATCATTCTATTGAAACCTATTCATCAACTACCAAGGATCAATCACATTGTAAGATAATCTAGGAGCATATCCATATCTTGATTACTGAGACCCCTCTGGATACATTCTGCAATCAAGAGGAGCAAATTCACTAGTTATTTCATGATCTAGGGCTGGATGGTTTCGATTGACAGCTTATGTATGAAATTATGTAGCGAATCATACTAAAACAAAGATACTTGGCCATGTAGGAAGGGGATTTCATGATCTCGCTGGTGAGGCCTACCTTTCCAAACAAATGAGGGAGGAAGTAGAGGTACTGGAGTAGGGTCACCAGTTTTCATCTGAATTGAAAGCCTAAATGGATGCTTGGACAAAACAGATATAAAGGCATGAAGAGACTATTTATCATCTGAAGTCCAATATTTATACATCATCAAACTCATTGGCCACTGATTAGAAGAGATTTGAAGAATTGACTACTATGGTCAAATTTCTCCACCTTGAGGTGGAGGCAGAATAGGTAGGGAAGGTGATACTCAAAAAATCAATTGACGCCTCCCTCCAGACTCTTTCCGACCTAGATAACACTACCAAACATCTTTTGTTGTGACCTAGTTTTTTATTACATTCCATAATTTTTCACTACAATCCATTTTTTCAATGTTTTAGAGAGACTATAAAATGTGGAGATTCCTCCCTTTTGTTCATACTGTGAACAAATGAGTTTTTTTGAGATTACTATCCAATTTTCTTCCTTGTATGATATCTCAATATTCTATCACTTTACTTTTTACACCCATCCCTTTCTTTGTATCACATGATCATGAATGCATGATATGTAGAGGGATCACCTGGGTATGAAGTGTGTCTAGTAAAATGAGTGTTTTTCATATTTACAAAAACCATATTTACCATAATAAGGCCATGTAGTGGGCCTCATGATAATTTCCTCGCGCTTTAGTTTAAGGTATTTTATCTCAGAACATATATTGCTTCAGTTTAAGGTTTTTTAGATCAGACCATATATTTATGTAGTTTAAGGTATTTTAAGTTAAACCATCTATTTCTTTAGTTTAAGGTCTTTTAGCTTAGACCATATGTTGTTTTAGTTTAAGGTATTTTAGCTCGGACCATTTGTTTCTTTAGTTTAAGGTATTTTAGCTTGGACCATCTATTGTTTTTGTTTAACATATTTTAGCTTGAACCATCTGTTGATTTAGTTTAAGGTATTTTTGTTCAGACCATCTATTTCTTTTGTTTAAGGTCTTTTATCTCAGACCATATGTTGCTTTAGTTTAGGGTATTTTAGCTCAGACCATATGTTTCTTTAGTTTAAAGTATTTTAGCTCAGACCATATATTGATTTAGTTTATGGTATTTTAGCTCAAACCATATATTACTTTAGTTTAAGGTCTTTTATATTATACCATCTATTTCTTTAGTTTAAGGTATTTTAGCTCAAACCATCTATTGATTTAGTTTAAGGTCTTTTAACTTAGACCATATGTTTCTTTATTTTAAGATATTTTAGCTCAAACCATCTGTTGCTTTAGTTTAAGTTCTTTTAGATTATACCATCTGTTTCTTTAGTTTAAGGTATTTTATTTTGGACCATCTATTGGTTTAGTTTAAGTTATTTTAGATCAGAACATATATTTCTTTAGTTTAAAATATTTTAGCTCAGACCATCTATTTGAGTATGGGATACAGTGAAGACATGCCAGAAGTGACCTAAAACACTTTGAGGTGTTGGATCCTACCCTAGTGTTTACTGAGGCTCATGAGGATTGTAATTATCTTTTTTCAGAGTGACACACTTGGTTAATGGACATAGGCACATATATATGAGTGATGGGCATGTATGCATAGTCAAGACAAGGGGTCCCTTGAATTCGAGTATTCTTTCCAAGAGCTATGGAAGATCTATAGAAATAATATTGATTAGGTTGGATTACTAGGGATATAAAACCTTCCTGGGTAGTTGGGCTATGTATGACATAAATCATAACTTGGGAGTTTGATTCCATGAATATGAGATGGTGCAGACATTCTGAGTATGTCCCTTGACATTATGAAACGATAGGTTCCACCGTAGTGTTGTAAATTCTCACAAGGATCGAATCTCCTTTTTGGAAAGGATAAGATTCATTTAGTTGGAGGGTTAAGGCCCTTATGCGTCAGTATCATGCCAAAATAAATATTATATCCACTTATTTATGAGGACTATGATAGATTTGTGAAGACTCAAACATCTATATGATAAAGTTGGATATGGGAATAAATTTATCTAGGAAGGGTTCTGAAACCCTTGGGAAGCTAGCTCTTAAAATGAATCTTGAGCTCTATTCCATGTGGTTTTGAGTCAAGAGATTTGATCCATCAAAATCTAGGAAATAAAGAATCAAAATCCGTCCTTGAGGAAGGGTATAGAACATGGTGATGTAACGTCAAGGATATTTAATTCTATTGGATAGTTTGGTATGGGGATTGTAAATCACGATCTGAAGTGCTCAAATCCGAATAATGGTATGGGACAGTCATACAGGGAGCATTTCAAACACACTGAGGTTTGTGATCTCCCATGATGATTTCAAGTCACATGATAATTGGAATTTCCTTTTTTAGAGTGACACATTTGGTTGATGGACATAGGTGCATATGCAAGAGCCATGGGCATGCATGCATAGTTAATAAAAGGGTCCTTAAATCCATATATCCTTTCCAAGGGACATGAAATTTTATGATGATTTGAGGCACCCCAACTCACAAAGTGTAGTTCATGGAAGATGTAAAATCCAAGGTGGGTTCGAAGGACCTGAAGGTTATGTTACCTCCTAGAGAACATATTCTCATGGCATGGAGGTGTAAAAAATATTTCCCTAACTTTTTCCTGGACTAGTGGGTCTAGCAAGAAGAGCCTAGCTTTTACTATGGTTATGAAACCTTTTATCTTTGTGCCTTTTATGTTTGTTCCCTAATTTTTTTCCTAAACTCTGAGGATGAAAAGTTTAGTAGGTGGGGATTCAAATTTTTCTTAGGTATCCCTTTGTGGGGTTTTGTAATGAATTTTTTTTTATTTCTTTTTCTAGAAGTTTAAGGTCTTGCAATTTGGATCACAATAGGCTAGAGTTTAAGGTCCTATAGCTTTAACAAATAATAGATAGTTTAGGGTCATGACTTGCATGGACATAACATGGAGGATATGACATAAGATATTAATTAGGATACCCATGGTTAAGATCTCTCCAACCTCTTCTCAAGCATGGAAGAGAAATGAAATAAATCACATATTGAGTTTCTCAGGGTCATGAGTAATGATGTGGGACAATCATACATGGAGCGGTTCAAACACACTGGGGTGTTGAGTGCTAATGTGATGATGTCAGGGCTTATGATAATTGGAATGTCATTTTTCAGAGCGATGCATTTGGTTAACGACCATAGGTGCATATGAAGGAGCCATGGGAATACATGAATAGTCAAGAAAAGGGTCCTTGAAGATAGGTATACTTTCTAAGTGCCATAGACAGTTGATGGTGGTTTGAGATTCTCAAGATATTAAGTGTGGTATATAGATTTGAGGTGCTCTTACAGGATGGTGGAAGCACCCTGTACTCTGGTTAATCAAGGTAAGTCTCTTGTGGTCCTTTTATGATAAGTGAAAAATGGGAGATGATATGCACAATTTATTGTCATATAGTGGGGGCACATTTGTGTATGTTCATTTTAACATCATGTGATAAGGACATGCTTCTATAAAATTTAAATTCATTTGGTAAAGATATAGGAACCATCATGAAATGTGGTAATGTTGCAGTTGGGCCCAAAGAAGGGAACTTGGGTGTCACTACATATCCCATGAAAATGAGAATCGAGCCACATGTATTTCTGGATGGCCGTGAAATTTAATGTCTTGCGTTAAGGAAAAATTTTGTACAGTTTAATGTCATGTGGTCAGGATGAAAAGTTCCATGAAATTTAAAATCATCTGGTGAGGATGATGCGACACAGTTTAATGTCATGTCATAGGGACATGTGCAGATAGTTTAGGGTTATATGGACTGGGCTGTAAGGTGAAGTTCCTAACCTAGGGGTGTGCGGCGTGGTGCCATGAAGCAATCCGACGTGAATAAGGACCAAATAAGACTCAATCACACCATGAAACTTTCCAGGAAGACTCAGGCCAAAAGGCCAAAAAGGGTCATGGCTGTGGCTGGGCCCAAATACAAAATTTATGGGCATCAATACATATCTAATGAATATTAGAATCAATCCACACATAGTTTTGGAAAAGGAAATACTTTATGCGGGTCTGACCCATACATAGAGGTTGACATTATTTCCATTGACAGTTGCAGCTGGTCCTAGGATTGGAGATCCGTACGTCACTATGTATCCTGTATGGGAAGGAATCAAGCTATACATAGTTCTTGAAGTTCCATGCAGTTTAACGTCATGTGGTGTGGACAAAGGTGGATTGATGTGAATTGGTGGGGACATCGTGGTTGAGCCAAAGTATAGAAGTATGGGCATCACTACGTATCTCATGGGCATGACAATCAAACAACACATAGTTCTTGGAGGACTATGTAGATTAATGTCATGCGAAAAGGACATTGACTGTGCAATTTAATGTCATGTGGCAAGGAATTATGGAATGAATTTTATGGTATTACACTCAAGTATGTAATGGATCCATTGTACACCTCTATGAATTTCTTGTGAGATTAAGTCCCTACCATGATTTCTAAGCTCACATGAGCTAAGATCGGTGTGAGAAACAAGGAGAATCACAGGTTCCCATACAATATAGAGATAGAACATGGGTATAAAATGAGAATTTTGTATGATGCAGTGGCTGGACCAAGATGTAGGATCAAGACGTCCCTATATATCTCATTGGTAATGAGAATCAATCCATACGTAGTTCTGGAGGGAAGCGTTCAATTTAACATCATGAGAGAAGGATGATGTATTACCTAGCATGAAGGGGAAGGAGAGATATAGATACATGCAATTTAACATCTTGCGGTAAGGAAATTGGCCATACAATTTAATGTCTTTCTGTTAGGACAGATTCCATACAGTTTAACGTCATGTGGTTAGGACAAGACATTCCATGCAGTTTAATACCTTGCAGTGAGGATGAAATGTTCCACACAGTTTAACATCATGTGGTGAGGATGAAATGTTCCATGCAGTTTAACATCATGCGGCGAGGATGATATGTTCCATACAGTTTAACATCATGTGGAAAGGAAGAAATGTTCCATGTAGTTTAACATCATGTGGTGAGGATGATATGTTCCACACAGTTTAATGTCATGTATCAAGGATGATTGTTAGGGCTTACTTTGATGTGGACTCCCTTTTTACTAACATATTATGCAAAGTATTTCTTGAGAAATATCGCATTGGTGGGTGGTGTGACATGCTCCCCATCCATGCTGGCCAGTGGATAGGATTCATTATGATAGACCTTATGTATGATGTAAGTTCCTTCCCAACTAGACTCCAATTTTGGATTCTTATTTCCAAATATCATCGGGGTTCTTATATCCAACACTAGTTCTCCCAGAAGGAATGAGTAGAGGAAAACCTTTTTATTAAAATCTTGTGAAATCTGATTCTGGTGGACTTCAAGGCTGTGCAATGTGTTAAAACTTTTCTCATCCAACTATTACAACTCATCCATCCATTTTTAACTATTCATCATATAATAGTTATCCTCAAATGGATATTTTGAGTGATGGAATCTGAACTTCTATAGGCAACATCGCCACGATCCCGTACACCAGTGAGTATGGCATTTCTTGTGTAGTAGTTCATGTGGTGGTATAGTAGGCCCACAAATCATAGAGAAGTTTATATGGCCAAGAATTTTTATCCTTTTTCAAAATCTTCTATATTATGTTCAGTAAGGTATTATTGAATGACTCTATTGGTCCATTTGCCGCTGCATGATAGTGGGATGAGTGATTGGACTCAATATTGTACTCCTAGTAAAGCTTCTTCAACTCTGTGGAGTCCGTTTTCCATCAATATTGCGTGAAGGACTCCAAACCTGGTGATGATGTGGGACATCATGAAGTTGATGATATTATTCATCCCAAATTCCTTGAGGGGTATCTCCTCATCCCATTTAGAAAAGATTTCGGTGGTAGTAAGGATGTACTTGAAATACTTAGCAGTGGCTGAGAGATATGGACCCACAACATCCATCCCTTAAATAGTAAATGGCCAGGAATATTTAGTGGCATTCAAAAATTCCAGGGGATGATGGATGAAGTTTTCATGGATCTAGAATACATGAAATTTCTTGTTGAATTCCACATAGTCTTGTATCATGGTTTTCCAGTAATATCCCAACCTTCTGATTTAATGTGAGATCCTAGTTCCAGATTGATGAGCACCACAAGAGCTTGCATGGACTTCCTCCATGATAGTGATAAATTATCCTTTTTCTATGAACCTGAGGATAATTACATTAAAAAAACACTTATATAGTATTTTTTTTCTCATTTGGGCCATCCTGTAGAGTGAAGTTTTCTACTCAGCACCGAATCTATTCCCTTCTATAATGATCTGCTGGGCGAGTCCCATCTTGAAGATAACCAATTATGTGTTCCATCCATCCAAGGGTGATAATTGGTTCATCATGAACTAGGGTGGTGTTGAACTGATTGATCTCTTTCATATCACATATGGAGACCGATGCCACCATTATTTGATGTGTAATATGGAAGGTTGCTTCCCCCTGATCAGGTTCGGCCAGGACAATGGTTTCATTGGCCAGCATGTCAGTGCAAGCATTATTTGATCAGGGAACATAATGTAGCATGGGATTAAAGGGTAATTTTTCCATCAATACCCTGACATATCCAGTAAGCGGTACAATTTTTTCCTTTTTAATGGCATATTCACCATTAGTCTGCTTTATTACTAGTTCTAAGTCCCCTTTAATATTCAGGTAGGCTATGTGTAGCTATAGGGATAGTTACAATCTAACTATGAGGGCTTGGTATTCTACCTCATTATTTTTTCAGCCTTCAGATAGTCAGAAAGATTAGGGAAAATAACTCTATCTGAGGAGACAAATAAAATCCCTAGACGAACCCAATTGAGCTTTGGGTTCTCCATTCTAGTGCCGACATGACTCCAGGAGGCACCATTAAAGTACATCTCCCATGTTTGGGGAGTGTCATGGGAATAAAATACCTCTTTATCTAAGATCTCAGTGTATTCTAACATATTTTTCAGGGAAGGGTGTGCTTTGAGGAAATCAGTCAGGGATTTCCCTTTCACCTACTTTTGTGAGACAAACTAGATTTCATATTGCTGTAGAATGACCGCCCATCAATCCGAGCACCTGGTCAACATAGGGAATCCAAGGATGTACTTGAGTGGATCAATACAAGAGACCAGGCGTACCTCATGGTAATGCAAGTAGTGCCTCAACTTTTTTTCTATGAAGATAAGTGTGAGGTAGTTCTTCTCGACATCAGAGTATCTGGTCTCAGTACCAATCATGATTTAGCTAAGGTAGTATAGACTATTCTTGCTTCCCACATCATTTTTATTCACGAGGAGGGTGAATAGTGAGTGTTAAATAGCAATCACATATAATATGAGTGTCCTCCCTTCTACTGGAGGCATTAAAACCAGTGGGTGTAGTAAGTATTTCTTGAGGCTTTCGATGGATTTCTGATAATCATCATCCCATTGGTAGGCGTCTCTCTTTTTCATTAACCTGGTGAAGGGGAGATCCTTTCCAGCTAGGTTGGATATGAATCGCCGAATATAGGCGAGGTTCCCTTGGAGTCCCCTTAGTTATTTTAGGTTCCCAAGAGATGAAATTTCAAAAATATCACTAGTCTTCTCTGGGAAAACATTAATGCCACAGTGGAATTCCACAAAGCTGAGGAACTTGCCTAACGTTACCCAAAAGGCACATTTCAGCAGATTCATCTTTAGACAATGCTATTGTAGCTTGTTGAAGATTTCTCAGAGATTTGTGAAGTGATCACATTGCTGTCGGGATTTAATGACCAGGTCATCGACATAACACTTGACTATCCTTCCAAAGAATGGATTAAATATGTGATTCATGGTATGATGATTTTTGGCTCCTGAATTCTTTAATCCAAAGGTTATGAACTAATATAAAAATATCCCTTGAGGTGCTCTGAAGAAAGTGGCTTCTTCATCCTTGAGGGCCATCTTGATTTGATTGTACCATGAGTACCCATCCATGAAGAAAAGGTCCTAGAAGCTAGCAGTTACATCGATCAAGAGTTATGTGATCAGTAATGGGAAATATTCCTTTGGGAAATGCCGATTAAGGCCTATAAAGTCAATGAAAACCCTAATCTGCTAGTTATTTTTGATAGGGATGATGTTGGAAATCCATCTTACGTATTTCAATTCTCATAAAAATATAGATTTGATAAAATTATCGAATTACACCTCTACATTGGTGGCATGAGAGGATTGAATCCTCCTAGTTGCTTTCTTGAAGACCTAATTCTCATCAGGCAGTTTGAGATGATGCGTAGCCACATATGGATTCAACCCAAGAATTTCTCTGAAGTTCTAGGTAAACACATATCAGTGCTGCTTTAGAAATACAATTTACATCTATTGATCTTCGAGAGGCATGGAATCACTAATCAAGGTAGGATGTGGGTCTTATTATATCCCCATATTTGTCTACCTAAGCTTGTTTATGGTAGTGGAGATGCCTTACTCGAATGCTCGAGGGGAGTTCTTGAGATATTCCTCATCTTCTTCCATTTCTGAGTCTATGGAGATGTCTTTGGGTGAGGATGGAAACCTGGGGGCCTCTCCATCACTATCACTATGAGGGAAACCATTATAAGAAACATCATTATCCCTTACCATCTAAATTGTTGTAGAGAGATTTTAGAGTTGATTGTCGCTGAGGATAGGAGAGGTTTGGACCTTTGGGGTCATATCTGACACTTCAGCCATGTTTATGAGGAGCACATATCCATAATCATGAATACTCTAGGGATTAATATGGGGAGGTCCCTAATCCATTGGGGGTTTCAACCTGTATATCATCATCTTCCATTGGCTGCTTACCTTCCTTCTTATAGAAATCTGATTCGACATATGTGGCTCTAAAAGTCACGAAGGGGGAACTGTCACCATGCAGTATTACAACATTTCCATTGATGGGGGTACTTCAGACATTGATGGAATGTTGATGGTAACACTAAGTGTCTATGTAGACAATGCCTTCCAAGAAGAACATTATATACAGAGTCTTATTGGATAACCATGAACTCGACCTCAGATGTGAGTTCCCCAAATTAGTCTTTGAGATGGATCTTCCCAAGAGGCCTTTTATCACTCTTATCATAAACATTATTGGTCATATTTGTAGGGGATAAGTCCCCTTCACTATACCCCAGTCATCGGAGGGTCCGTACTGGGATAATATTGATCCCTAGTCCGTTATTAATCAGCACCCTTTAGACATTAACATTATTAATCCTGCCTGAAACATATAAGGGTTTGATGTTCCCATGGATGGCCTCCTCCTGATCTTGATCAGTGAATGAGATAGAAACATGGAATCCTAAGGACATAGTCTCCACTCGATATACCTCATAGGCAGTGACTTTTGTATCAAATTCTTGTGGGATCTGGAGGGCTTCGAAGAATGCCTACCTGAGTTATTTTGAAAGACATAGTGCATCCAGGATTGATAGATTAGCTAGAAATATAGCTAGATGTTTCAGAACATCATAATTTTGCACGAGAGGTCAGAACTTTTTAATATGGGGCTTCTCTTGGGCATGTGGTTCAGGAATTGGAGCATCTGAGGCAGATGGACCTGGTGCTTGTGCTGAGGTTGAGGGGTGATCTGTTTCCAGCGGTGTAGGTTGTTCTGACTTTCCCCATTGCCTAGGTTGATTAGATTAGACCCCTTCTAGGAAGTTATGTAAGACAATCAGATGTGGGAAACTGTTGGAGGTCTCTGAGGCACATCCTATCCTCCTTTGGGCCTACTAGAGCACTTTCTCACAAGTCTTGGCTATATAAATATTCTCCATGGGGACATGAATAGAATATTGAGTCTGACCACATCAACTATGTACCTATATCCTCAAATTCAGCACATGATTCCTCCCATTCCTTAGTTATGTGAAGGAAAACCATGTTTGGCGGAATAATCATTGTTAGAGAAGGGTTTTTTCAAGTGTATTGTGTTGACATAACCAAAGATGAATTCTTCATACGATGAGGATTCCGTTTGGTGGGGTGGTTCCCATTCTGATGATGTCATAGGAAAAAAAATCAGTGAGGGTTAATGACTTCTTTATAAGAGAATATGAATCTTTTTCTTCTACTTCATTCAGCCGCTGGTGGTCCACCCACCTTTGGGTGGTGCATCTAATGCCTCTTTCTTGGGTGGTGGAGACAATACTAGCCTGTGAAAATGTGACCTCAGAGTGGCATGGGCTCAATCAACTATCTTCCAAACCATCCAGTTGTCTAATTTTCATGCACATCTAGCTAGGAATTTCTTACAATCATATTATTATTCTGGTTAGACCATGGTTATGAAAGAAAATTGCTCTAGGGAATTATCTAACACCACCTTTCTATAATCGATCATGACTTGAAGGACGTATTTGAAGATGAAACAATTTTAGATATTATGACCCAAAATTCTGTAGAAAGGGTAGTAATCAGGTCGGTCAGTGAGGTTGACCTCATCGAGCTTCCTGTGTTGTGAAGGTGTGAGCAGGTTATTGTCTATGGATGCCAAGAAATAACCAGGGACCTATTCATTCTGAAAGTAGTACACCTTATTCATCCATTATTTAAATCCAAGATGACCTTGATTTCTCTACGATTATGGACGAGGCTGATTATACAGTTTTTGCGGCTCAATAGGAGGTGATGGATGGTTTGGGGCCTACCCAAGCATCTAGATAGGTGCTGCTATTGGATTAAGAGTGATAATTGCAGCTTCCATTCTAGCCAGCATTTTTCCTTGTTCCGTGGGCATGAGTTGGGATTTGGATTGGGTTCACTGAATAGACTCTTCAAGCTGTTGTGCTGTTTCAGATTTTTTTTGGAATCTGCCCAGATATTTCATTAGAATTAGAGGTGTATTCAACTCATACCTAATATTTTCAACACAAAGTTCCAACAGATGCTCTTGCGAGAGAGGGATTCTAAGTGAGTAGGTCAAACCCTTCAACCTTGCTATGAAATTAGACACCCTATCATTTTCACATTGTTTATAGTTTATCAGGTCAACTATCGTTGTCTTCCTCAGTGTAGAACTGAATTGTTAAAGGAATTGATGATGAAGGTCTTCCCATCCTGACACAAATCCTACTGACAGACTGTTATACCAAACGAAAGCTAGCCCTACCAGATTTTTTGTAAAACACCTCATCTTGGTTTCCTCCTATTGATCTCGAGGGACCATTATTGGACCGCATCAGGACATGAAGTGTGTGAGATGCTTCTCGAGGTATCCCACACTATCAAAAGTGGAGAAGTTAGGATTTCCAAAGTTGCGCGGAGGTGGGGTATCATTGAACCATTCAGGGTATGGATTCTTTTCAGGATGCACAGGCATGCATCGTACTTCCATGGATTCCATTTGAGTAGTTAGGGACTCGATGAAGTTAAGGAACTTTGGGGGTACTAATTCCTAGACCATCTACCACACATGGGGAGATGTCAGGGGTTGATGGATTACCCCATTTTTAACTCCTGCAAATTTTTAATTCATCCTAATATTTAATGATTATCTTGATAGGGGGTGGGGGGGGGGCTCTTGTAGTAATGAAGGGAAGTCATGATCATTTTTGATTTCCTCATACATGTGGGATGGTTTTCTATACCCATATCCAATCTTATATTCAGAATCTTCCTTTAATGATGGATCAACTATGGGAGGGATAACATTTTTCTCTGATTGAAGATGATACTGTTGGATCTGAATCTACGGATTACACACAAGAGGGGGGGGGGGGGGGGGGTGAATTGTGTCTTTTCAAAATTATTATAATCTCTTCAATTTAGACAAATTCTGTCCACTATGCTTTTGCTTGATTAAATATGCAGCGGAAAAAGTAAAAGCATGAACACACGGATGTATAGTGGTTCGGGGAATAGAAGGCCCCTAGTCCACTCCACCAACGCTCAAATCCACGAGCTTGGCGATTTTCACTATCTGGTCCTCGTTTCCACATACCTGTTCACAACTGAGTACAGGCAGTTGACACCTTTACAAGTTTCAGGCAAACACAGCCTTCCTGGTTCAAACACGAACCCACACAGCTTAGAACGAGAAGCTGATCACTCAAAAATAAAAAGGGTTTCGATAAAGAAAACACTTCTCCAGTTGTTCTTCACAATTGCAACAGAAAGCAATTGACAGTAGATAGATCGTTGTCTTCAGAAAATAAAGATCTGTAATCAAAACAGTTCTGAGTCGATCCAGTTGCAATAGATATTACCAGAAACTTCACAACTTCAGCAGCAGTAGATTCACAACAGATAGTCGATGTAGAACACGTGAATCTGCTATCAAGATCTTCCTTCGGTAATAAAGGTTTTACACTTCTTCTCGATCACCAGAAAAGAACTCCTTTTCACAGTCTCTGTTTCTTGCTCGTTAAAAGACCAATCTATATCTTTCACACACTTTTCTGTGTATATATATAAAAAATCCGAAGTTTCCAAGATAGAACATATATATTCAAATCTGAGAAATTATTCCGCATAAATAGATCCATAAAAATCTCCTTTAGATTCGCGATATTAAATGAAATAACAGATCCATTGTAACTCCCCTGAAGAATCGGCACAAAAAGCTCCGTTTAAATCAATCATTAATCCGTTGTAAATCGTCTTTGATTCAGTCAAAGTCGTACTTAAGAATTGGCTCGAAATCCGCTTAATAAACCGCTTGTTTGACCAATGCAAAAGGAAACATCGTCTGTCAAAAATATCCCGACGCCAAACGTAGGGTTGATGACGTGGCTCCAAACGTAGGGTTCACAAACGTAAGGTTCACAAACGT
Organism: Viscum album; assembly: GCA_963277665.1. NCBI lineage: Eukaryota > Viridiplantae > Streptophyta > Magnoliopsida > Santalales > Viscaceae > Viscum > Viscum album. The sequence continues at coordinate 1,770,074,860 of OY728132.1, forward strand.
AAGGTTCACAAACGTAAGGTTGAACATACATACTTTCTCTTCAGCATTCAAACGTAGGGTTGATCATCCATACTTTGTCTTGCTTCAACTCTCCAAAGAACGTACGGTTGATTACAAAAGTAAGGTTGATGATCCATACTTTTGAGAAACAAACTCAACACTGAAAACTAACGTACGGTTTCTCTTCCATACTTGTCCAACAACGAAAACGTAAGGTTCCTTCCAAACGTAATGTTCTTCTTCAATACTTTTCAACAACGTAAGGTTCATTAACCATACGTTTCAAAATAACATAAAAGGTAAACTTTTCATCCATACGTTACGTTCATCAACGTAGGGTATGAACAGTGATTCCAGTACGCGCTAAAATTGATCTCGCGCTACAGTGATTTCAGAACACGCTAAAATTGATCTTGCACTACAGTGATTCCAGAACACGCTAAAATTGATCTCGGAATAAATGAAGTATGAAATCTCGTTGTATGAAATAAATAAATAAAATAAATTCCTGCAAAATACTCAACGAAATAATTAGTAAATAATTAAGGGTATTTGTGAGCATCAAAATCATCATAAAGAGACAGAGTATTATTTAAAATAATCTCCCCCTTTAAAAAACATTATTTTGAATTGTTTGAAAACAATACATTGCTCAACAATATCCCCCTTTTTGATGATCACAAAACCCATAAAATAATAGAACTAATTTAATTGCAATCTTTAAAATTTTAGAATTCTGAAAGGATTAAAACAATATTTAACTATAATAAAATTTCTCCCCCATAAAAATAAATTTTCAGCTAAAAAATAGATAAAAGATAAATGTCGTATATATCCAAATTCCTTCATAGGAAACAAATGAATTTAAATGTTGTGTTTATCCAAATTCTCCCCCTTTTTGTGATATCAAAAAGAATGAAAAATTACGGATTTGAACACATTCAATATTGCACTGAACTATAAGTAAATGCTATAATTAACTGTGTATGAATAAGTGAATTTGTTATACTGGCTAACTTAGTCATAAATCAATAAACAACAAAACAAAAAAGAAGTAAGAAAAGAATTTTCATTCACAAGCTATTATATAAATGATTGTGATATACAGAGGAATCAAGGTTCATGGATAAGACAGGAAAAAAAAGGTGTCTATCTCCTTTGAATCACGGTCTTGATCTCTGTAAACTGTTCTCTGAGCCTCTTCATCATACCATCTCCTAACTTGATGATAAGATCTCTATTCTCTTGAGTCATATGAATATCTTCAATCAAATTAACTCTGAAAAACTCATGCATTCTTTCTTCTTTTTCAACAAAAAGAGCCAGCTTTTCTGATAACTGATTCAAAAGAATCCTAATCGGTTGCTCTCCAGATGTCAACTGATCCACTAAAAATTTCTGATTATCTAGCAAAACTGACAAAGGGGCACTATTACACTGAAGATCGTGTAATCTGTTACTCATATTGCTTAGTGCTCCTGTAATTGCTTGAAATCTCCGAATCAAATCAGGTGAAGAGCCTGATCCACTCACAGCACTGTTTGCAACAGACTCAAATTTATTCTCCATGTAAATCTTCAACTCAGACATATCATCTTTCTTTACCATCTCTGATTTTAACTGATCAACAGCATGCAACATATCAGTCTTAAACAAATCTACTTCTTGTCTTGAAACAGTACATTCTTTCAGCTTCTGAAACTTCAACTGCTCTAAGTTCAGAGAATTTCTTAGACTAACATTCTCAGATTCTAACTGAGAGATACGCTTGTACAGCTCAACAACTTCTTCTTTTCTCGAATCAGGGGCACCCTGTGCTCTATTCTCATGTCCAGAAATAGGTTGATGAGGCAGGGCAAGTGGTAAAGAATCTGCATCTGACTGTTCTTTGTCCTTGTCCTGACAAGGTTGATCCACTGAACTAGCTTTTGAAGCCTGAAACTCTTCCACTGAAAAATCTTCCTGAAGTACTTCTGTATTAGCTTCAGAAGTATGTTCATCACGAACAGTAGTCTCTCTGACTTCTACTGATTAGTCAAGAACAATATTTTCATGTAAATCTTGAGGTTGGGCCACTTCTTCACCAGGCACTGCCTCCATAGGTTGTTCTTGTTGTATTACATTTTCAACAGCCACAACAGCAGATTGAGGTTCTTTTTGGATTTCCGGTTGAGCTGCTGGTTCCTCTATCGGTGCAGTCTGCTCCACAACAGCTTCTCTCACAAATGAATAAGAAATTACCGGTTCAGAGGATTTCAAGGCAGGAGAGATAATTTCTTCATCAATTGACCTCTTCCTTTTAGATTGAAGTCCTTCTTGAATTCTCTCTTCCTCAACTTCCTCCATCTCAAAACGAATTCTCCTTGCCACTGTACTAACCCTTGATTCTGATTGTCCCTCCTTGGACTTAGCCGGTTGAGCCTGAGCACTCTCCGAGTCTTCCTTAGCTCCAACAGGTAAGAGTTTTCCTTTAATTGTGCTCCAGAAGTATCCTACTTTCCTCAAAGTTCCAGCATTAAAAACATTACTGTGGTGACATTTCACCCCAGCATCTACCAATCTGATCATTCCTCTTTTAAACAAAAACAAAGAAATGAACCTTCCATAAGGGAAAAAGGTCATTCTTGCTTCACTCTGACAGCAGTAATTCAAATATCTTATCATAAACCGAGGAAAATTAAACTTAATATCACACATCAGAAGATACATTATGTACATGTCAGGGTATAGGATTTTCTCCATCTCAACCATCCTTGGTGCTAAACCAGTCTGAACAAATTTTACCAAGATTTTCTGATCGGGCTCCAAATCTTTAATAAACATTTTCTTTATCACTCTGGTTCCAAACAGAAAAGACATAATGTCTTCAGACTTATGTACAGAATCTCCAATATTCCGTAAATCGAAATGAAAAACTCCTTCATGAGGGCAGTTAAGAATTTGACTTATCTCTACAGATGATATGGAAAAGTCCTTATCCTCTATTTGAGCCAATAAACTATCCTCCGTATCTCCAAGGCTAAACTGAACAGTTCTAAAGAAATGCCTCATTTCTGCCTCATAAAGAAACTCAGAATTTTCACTATTAAAAGCTTGCTCAAGGCTTTGAAACGACAACGCTTGCTTCAACAGTAAATTAGTTTCAAACAGCCATTCTAAATCGATGACTTTACCTTGCAGTATTTTCCGACCAACTACTTTAGGTTTCTTTGCAGCACTGCTCTCAGCTTCATCTGGACGCTTAGTCTTTGCCATTTCAACAACGATTTCTGAAGGTTCGTAAGTTTAGGGTTTGAAGATTCAGAAAAGGGTTTTGGAGCAGATGTGCGGTTCTAGGTTTTCGAAAGGGTTTCCGAAAAAGGTGAAACAGTTTAGAAGGTGAAACGGTTCTGACAGCCTTGATTCCCATGTAATCACTAATCATTACTTTTATTTAAAACAAAATAAAATTACTTTATAGCGGGAAACAAAAATTAAGCAGAATTCGAAAACAGAATAAGATTTAAAAAAAAACTATTTAAAATTAAATAAACCTAACTCCCCCTTAATAAATTCAAACCTTGCCGTGGGAAGTGGTTTAGTAAAAATATCTGCTAATTGATTTTCTGTATTTACAAATTCTAAAAATATATCCTTTTTAAACACATGATCTCTTAAAAAGTGATGTCTTATATCAATGTGCTTAGTTCTAGAATGACTAATAGGATTTTTTGAAATATTAATTGCACTAGTATTATCACATAAAATAGGTGTATTATTGAAATTTAATCCAAAGTCCATAAGAGTGTTTTTCATCCACAACACCTGTGCACAGCAACTACCTGCAGACACATATTCTGCCTCGGCTGTTGACAGGGCAACTGAGTGTTGTTTCTTACTAGACCATGATACTAAAGACTTTCCTAAAAAGTGACATGTTCCTGAAGTACTCTTCCTATCTAATCTACAGCTTCCAAAGTCAGCATCTGAATATGAAATTAAATTAAAATCAGAGGTTTTTGGATAAAGCAGAGATTGATAAATAGTACCTTTTAAATATCTAAAAATTATTTTAACAGCAGTTAAATGGGATTCTTTGGGATTTGATTGAAATCGAGCACAAAGACATACTGAATACATTATATCTGGTCTACTAGCAGTAAGATATAACAAACTACCAATCATACCTCTATATAACTTGTTGTCCACTGATTTTCCAGTTTCATCCAAATCAAGTTTTATATTAGTACACATAGGAGTTGTAAATGTCTTGCTGTTTTCAAGTCCAAATTTCTTAAGTAAATCAGTAATGTATTTGCATTGATTTAAAACATTTCCAAAATCTTTTTGAAATATTTGAAGACCCAAAAAGAAATTTAATTCTCCCATCATACTCATTTCAAATTCTTTTTGCATTAATTCTGAAAATTCATGACAAAGAATTTTATTGGTCGATCCAAAAATTACATCATCAACATAAATTTGAACCAACAAAACATTATTTTTCACAGTTTTCTTAAAGAGTGTTGGATCTGCTAGTCCAACAGTAAAATCATTTTTCAAAAGAAAAGAACTTAGTCTTTCATACCAAGCTCTAGGTGCTTGTTTAAGGCCATAAAGAGCTTTAGTAAGTTTGAAAACAGAATCTGGTTTTTGATAATTTTCAAAACCAGGAGGTTGCTCAACATAAACTTCCTCCATTAAATAACCATTTAAAAAGGCAGATTTAACATCCATCAGAAATAATTTAAAATTCATATAAGATGCATAGGCTAAAAGAATTCTAATGGCTTCTAACCTGGCTACAGGTGCAAAGGTCTCATCATAATCTATTCCTTCTTCTTGATTATATCCTTTAGCTACTAATCTTGCTTTATTTCTAGTTATTATCCCTTGATCATCCTGTTTATTCCTAAAGACCCATTTAGTTCCTATTACTGGATAATCATGTGGTCTTTCAACTAATTCCCAAACCTTATTTCTCTTGAACTGGTTCAATTCATCCTGCATTGCTATTACCCAGCTCTCATCATCTAAGGCTTCTTCTATGGTCTTAGGTTCTTATTGGGATAGGAAAGCAGAGAATTCAACTATGTTTCCAAAGTTTCTTCTTGTTTGAATACCAGTCTCTAAGTCACCTATCAAAGATTCTAAAGGGTGATTCTTTAAGGTTCTAGACTGTCTAGGCATTACATTCAAAGGTTCTTCAGTATCATGTTCTTCTGAACTGGACTGAATTTCTTTTATATCATTTTCAAAATCATTCTTTAAATTCTCAGGTCTCATGTTTTCATTAGAATCAGGTTCATCTATTTGTTCTATCCTTTTCTCAAAAGGATCAGATTCATCAAATTTCACATGAACTGATTCTTCAACAATCCTTGACTTTTTATTATAGACTCTATAAGCTTTGGAGGTTGCAGAATATCCTAAGAAAATACCTTTATCAGATTTTGGATCAAATTTACCAAGATTATCTTTGGTATTCAAGATGTAAACCTTGCATCCAAAAACTTTAAAGTAATTTACTTTAGGTTTTCTGTTATTCCATAGTTCATAGGGTGTCTTTTTCAAAATAGGTCTTATTAAAATTCTATTCATTATATAACAAGCTGTATTAACAGCTTCTGCCCAGAAATATATAGGTAGGCTATATTCATTTAACATAGTTCTAGCCATTTCTTGAATAGTTCTATTTCTTCTTTCTACAATCCCATTTTGTTGAGGTGTTCTTGGAGCAGAGAAGGTGTGTTTAATACCCATGTTTGAGCAAAAGGAATTAAATTCCTGGTTCTCAAATTCTCCACCATGATCACTTCTCAATGAGATTATATTAAAACCTTTTTCATTTTGAATAGATTTACAAAAACCTTCAAATAAACTAAAAGCTTCACTTTTATATTTCAAAAAGAAAATCCAAGTAAATCTAGAATAATCATCAACTAATACATAAACATACAATTTACCAGCTAAACTTGCTACTCTTGAAGGTCCAAACAAATCCATATGGATAAGTTCTAGAGGCTTAGTTGTAGCAACTTTATTAACAGATTTGAATGATGATTTGTGTTGCTTGCCAAGCTGACATGCATCACAGAATCTGTCATTTTCAAATTTGAGACTAGGCAAATCAGAAACTAGATGTTTCTTAGATAATTTATGTAAAGCATATATATTTCAATGACCAAGTCTTCTATGCCAGATCCAGGATTCACTTATATTAGCAGTTAAGCAGTTTACTTGTTGTTTACACAAGGAATACAAATCCAAAGTATAAACATTATCAGTTATGGGTGCTCTAAACTTAAATAGTTTATCTTTAGAAACAGTACAAATATTGTTAGTAAAATCAACAGTGTATCCATCATCACAGAGTTGAGAGATACTTATCATATTGTGTTTTAACCCTTGTACATAAAGTACTTTGTTGATTGAGACTGTCTCTGGATCTCCAACTGTTCCAATACCAATAATCTTTCCTTTGGCATTGTCACCAAAGGTGACAAGTCCTCCTTCCTTTCGAGTAAGAGAAGAGAAATTAGCTGAAGTTCCACTCATGTGTCTTGAGCAGCCACTGTCCATATACCATATTTCTTTCTTTCTTTGGTGACCTGCTACCTGCAAAGACATTTAAACAAATTGCTTTGGTACCCATATTTTGTTGGGTCTAGGAGTGTTAGCAAGCAGTGATCTGGGTATCCAGATTTGCTTTGTTTTCTTAAAATTGATTGAATCATATAGATCATTGGAAATATAAGCTTTCTTAATTCCACATATTTGAGGTTTTCTTAGAAAACAGTTTTTAGCTATATGACCTTTTGTTCCACAGTAGTTACAAATAACCTGTTTAGTGATAGGAACAAAATAATTTTTGTATAACTTAGGTTTTTCTCCTTTACTTCCAATTCCAAACCTTTCCTTTTTAATTACAGTTTTTCCAAGTATCTCATTTAAGACGTTTTCTCCTTTCGTAAAAACTAAAGCAGCCTTTTTATAAGATTCTACTTCATCCTGTAGAGTTTTTATTTTTGATTCAAAATTAATTTTATTTGAGTCAGCAGAGTTGTATTTGTCAATTAATTCATTATGTTGTTTTAGCAAATTATTTCTCTCATCTGAAATAGCTTTATGCAAGTTCTTTATAGATTTATATTTTTTAAATAATGAGTCATACCTTTCTTCAAGCATATTGCAGTAAGCTGCAAGTTTTTTATTTGAGAAGCTTGTTTCAGAGTTTGATTCATTATTTGAGTCAGAGGAGTAGTATGAGTGTACCTCATCAGTTTCAGCCATGAAACACATATTTGCTTTTAAATTGGCTTCATCCTTCTCTGAGCTTGATTCAAAAGAATTACTTGAGTCTTCAGAAACACTCCAAGTAGCTTTCATAGCTTTCTTGTCTTTCTGCTCATAATCATCTCTTTTGAAGAATTTCTTCTTCTTTGCATCTTTCAATTTTGGGAAATCTGGTCTGATATGTCCCATCTTTTTGCATTCATAACATCTCACTTCCTTGCTATCCTTTTTGAAGGATTTCTTGAAGTCTTTCTTCTTACTATAGAACTTTCTGAATTTTCTGGCTAGCTGAGACAGTTCTTCATCCGAATTTGAAGAATCAGAGCTTTCTGATTTAGCACTTACTTCTCTGTTCTTCATCTTTCTATCCTTTTGTTGAGAAGTCACTTTCAAAGCAGTATTTTCCCTTTTTATGTAGACTTTATGCTCATTTACCTCATCTTGCATTTCAGCTTCGTACATCATCAATGTACCAATCAGTTCTCTCATAGTTAGATCTTTAACAGAAGTTGATTGTCTGATTGCTGCAGAGATTCCATTCCATCGAGTAGGAAGTACTCTCAGTACCTTCAACGCTTGATCAGCCTGCTTGATTGGTTCTCCTAGAGCTGTTATATTATTGACAATTTCTGTCAATCTTCCATTCATCTGAGTGATGCTCTCTCCTTCAATCATTCTGAAAGTATCGAATTTTAACTTAGCAGTTGCATATCTCATCTGTCTTACATTATCTGTTCCTTCATAAGCAACAGCTATTGTTTGCCACATTTCATATGCAGTCGGGCATTGAGATACTCTGTTAAATTCATCTGGTCCTAGACCACAGATGATTGCATTCATAGCTTTTGAATTTATGTCATACTCAGCCTCTGTAGCAGCACTCCATGTATCGGGATTTTCAGGAATTTCATAGGGAGTCAGAATCTTTGAATAGACTTTGTAACCAAGATTTTTCAGATAAATAATCATACGTGATTTCCAGCAGCCATAATTATCTCCATTAAAGTAAGGTTCTCTGACCATTGACATTCCCTCTCTCATATCATCCATGATACACTATGTATAATCTTTAAATACTTCTAGCTTGATAAGACTTTAAAAATAAGAAGCTCCTCCTCTGATACCAATTGTTGGATCTGAATCTACGGATTACACACAAGAGGGGGGCGGGGTGAATTGTGTCTTTTCAAAATTATTATAATCTCTTCAATTTAGACAAATTCTATCCACTATGCTTTTGCTTGATTAAATATGCAGCGGAAAAAGTAAAAGCATGAACACACGGATGTATAGTGGTTCGGGGAACAGAAGACCCCTAGTCCACTCCACCAACGCTCAAATCCACGAGCTTGGCGATTTTCACTATCTGGTCCTCGTTTCCATAGACCTGTTCACAACTGAGTACAGGCAGTTGACACCTTTACAAGTTTCAGGCAAACACAGCCTTCCTGGTTCAAACACGAACCCACACAGCTTAGAACGAGAAGCTGATCACTCAAAAATAAAAAGGGTTTCGATAAAGAAAACACTTCTCCAGTTGTTCTTCACAATTGCAACAGAAAGCAATTGACAGTAGATAGATCGTTGTCTTCAGAAAATAAAGATTTGTAATCAAAACAGTTCTGAGTCGATCCAGTTGCAATAGATATTACCAGAAACTTCACAAATTCAGCAGCAGTAGATTCACAACAGATAGTCGATGTAGAACACGTGAATCTGCTATCAAGATCTTCCTTCGGTAATAAAGGTTTTACACTTCTTCTCGATCACCAGAAAAGAACGCCTTTTCACAGTCTCTGTTTCTTGCTCGTTAAAAGATCAATCTATATCTTTCACACACTTTTCTGTGTATATATATAAAAAATCCGAAGTTTCCAAGATAGAACATATATATTCAAATATGAGAAATTCTTCCGCATAAATAGATCCATAAAAATCTCCTTTAGATTCGCGATATTAAATGAAATAACAGAGCCGTTGTAACTCCCCTGAAGAATCGGCACAAAAAGCTCCGTTTAAATCAATCATTAATCCGCTGTAAGTCGTCTTTGATTCAGTCAAAGTCATACTTAAGAATCGGCTCGAAATCCGCTTAATAAACCGCTTGTTTGACCAATGCAAAAGGAAACATCGTCTGTCAAAAATATCCCGACGCCAAACGTAGGGTTGATGACGTGGCTCCAAACGTAGGGTTCACAAACGTAAGGTTCACAAACGTAAGGTTCACAAACGTAAGGTTGAACATACATACTTTCTCTTCAGAATTCAAACGTAGGGTTGATCATCCATACTTTGTCTTGCTTCAACTCTCCAAAGAACGTACGGTTGATTACAAAAGTAAGGTTGATGATCCATACTTTTGAGAAACAAACTCAACACTGAAAACTAACGTACGGTTTCTCTTCCATACTTGTCCAACAACGAAAACATAAGGTTCCTTCCAAACGTAATGTTCTTCTTCAATACTTTTCAACAACGTAAGGTTCATTAACCATACGTTTCAAAATAACATAAAAGGTAAACTTTTCATCCATACGTTACGTTCATCAACGTAGGGTATGAACAATGATTCCAGTACGCGCTAAAATTGATCTCGCGCTACAGTGATTTCAGAACACGCTAAAATTGATCTTGCGCTACAGTGATTCCAGAACACGCTAAAATTGATCTTGGAATAAATGAAGTATGAAATCTCGTTGTATGAAATAAATAAATAAAATAAATTCCTGCAAAATACTCAACGAAATAATTAGTAAATAATTAAGGGTATTTGTGAGCATCAAAATCATCATAAAGAGACAGAGTATTATTTAAAATAATCTCCCCCTTTAAAAAACATTATTTTTAATTGTTTGAAAACAATACATTGCTCAACAGATACCCTGCAGGAATATTGCCCCTGGGTAACTCCTCATTGAGTTTCCAAAGATCTTGTATGTGACTCTCATATTGTGAAAATCTGTCCTCTGAGGAAGGAACCTCGCTCCTCCTAGGAGGTGATCAAGATGTGGCTGTACCCTTCCCCTTGGTAGTATTTCATCAGGGAGGTGGAAACTTGATATTAATAATTTCCATGTTTTGGAGCCACCTCTTTAACGACCCAATGTTTTTCAATGAAAATTTCCTTCTTATGATTATGTAATTAATCACATGAAATCACAACACAATAAAATACTAAGTACTATGTGATGATTAAACATAATTTTGACACTTTTGTGTTTTGAATTATGAGAATCTGACATACACGGTTGCGATCCGTAAGTTTTTTGGAGTCAAATATGACCAACTTAATTTTTTGGTGAATAGTAACATACCCTTATGAATAGTAATGTTACACTTATGAATAGTGACATATACTAATTAATAGTAACATTACCTATGGTATTATATAAATAATATTCTAGTGAAATTATGATGTACCTATATTTTGGAATAGGTAAATAAATGTTTTAAAACTAGTTTTTTAGAATAAATTATGATTTTAATTAAATATTAAATTAACTATATATAGAAAATTATTTTTGAAAAAAAGATTTTATTTTTAGATTCTACACGTCAAAAAATGGTTAGGGTGATTCTTTGGGATTTTTCTGAAATACTTGATTTTTTTGGTGAATAGTAAAATAAATTAATTTACTGTATAAATACATTATAATTTAAATCCACTATTATTTACATCATAAGTGATGTAAGAACCCAAATATTGAACTCAAATGAATTTATTACTATTCTTGGTCATGGAATCATCACTATTTCTTATCTTAAGGAAAAATAATAAAATAATGATTATAATATTATGAAAACCCTCCTCTCCACTATAAATACCACCCCTCCTTGCCTATTTTACTCACACATATCAAGATTCAATAATTGTATAAAATTTTCCCAAAAATCTTTCCTATCCCATCCCCCCCACATCCTAGAGCTTCTGGTCACATCAAAAGACCAATCCAAGGTGCCTTAAGGAGGATTCAAGAGGTAATTCCCCTCTCCCTATTTTCTTTTAATTTCCTTTCAATTTCAATTTCTTTTATTAAATATATCCCCACCTATCCTCATCCACATGGTATGGTAACTACAATATCTTACATATAATGGAATTTTATGACACTAATTTGAAAATATATGATCCAACCCTCTTCTCCTTTCTTTTTATTTTAGAAAGGAAAACGTTGTTCGTGAGGTGTTAATTTATCACATTCAAGAATGAAATGTTTTAATTTTCCTTTACCGCCTTCAGATCTGGACATGAAAACATTTTTATGGTTGAAATAGATTATTTTTTATTTATTATATCCTATTTAATGTTCTGTCACTAACTTATGTACATATTACTAAATGATTAAACAAAACAAGTTCGTTGTGGTTGAAAAACCACCCGAATTAACCCAAACGATCATCATTAAATTCTTATTTAATGATTCATTTTCATGGTATATAAAAAAATTATTTATAAGATCATTTCAAGTTCTTTAACATCATAAATAACATATAATTACAATTCTGGATGTTTATACACATTTTAAATGAACTTCCATTCATGAATACAAGTGAACCGCTCAAGCAATCTATAAAAACGAACGTTCCCGAAAAATGAAATTGAACCAATTAAACCTTTAGAAAGGACATGAATGAACTTAAAAAGGGTATAATAAATAAATTACATATATAAGGGGTTCTGTAATTATTAATTAATAAACCTATTTTTTTATTCATGTCATTAATAATAAGGGAAGAACACCTTCAGACATAAGGTAAGGGATCCTCTCCATTTCACTTTTTTTTCAATAATGTCCTCTATGTTATGCCATTTTTTGTGTAATACCTAAATATGGGGTATGATTTATAACCTCCCCCATACTTCCATCATGATTTATAAGTGATGAGAAACCCATTTATCTCTCATGAATACCTCTTAAGTACACCCGATATCATGCTGATAATCTGTAAGGAATTCTACAAGAATCTCTTTTATTCCTTCGGGTTTCCTTATCTTTATTTCTAACAAAATGAAATTATCTTATCTATTTATGTGAATATTATAAATACTGTTTACATGTAAAAAATTCATTTATCAAGACCCTTCCATCATTCTTTCTTTGGGATATACTTGTTTTTAAGTGATTCCCTCTTCAATACTTCCCGATAAGCAAGCATGTTTTAAGGGAACTTCCTGAATTCTTACCCAATTTCAAGTGTAACCTATCTTCTATTTTAAGCCACCATTGTATGTATAAAATAATTAATTTTTATTATGAAAACCTTCTGGGATCAATTATGGTTTTTTATAAGGTATTTTTTCCTTTTTTATTTTAAAGGCTCTATAGTATTTTCCTTTAAACCTCTCAAAAATGTTTTAATGCTAAATTTCATAAATAATTTTCTTACATGTTTTCACTTCTACTTGAAATATCTTCCCATGATACATGTCTATTTTACCTTATTAATCTCCATGTATATTCTAGTTACTTTATTTTATGGACACTTTTATGAAATGCCCATCTGCAATGCTTTATGTCATGATTATGGTACCCAATTATTTGCATGGGTAAACCTTATGTTTATGTAAGATTGATTATGTATGATTATTTATGTGGAAAACATATTCATAAAAAGTTAATATGGATTCACCTAGATACCTCTTCAATGCATTGGGTAAAGTTAAGTCTCATGATATGTTATGTGTGACAGTCTTGGCAGTTAACCTTAGCTTGTGCTACTATGTGAAACGATCTTGGCGGTTAGCCTTGACTCGTACTAAATTCATGTTTCATGTTACTGACACATTACTATGACTCCATTTTTATATGATTCCTTATTTATATGTTATTATTTTATATGTTAAATGCCTTTTTATATCATCATGTCATGCCTTCTATCCCATGTGCTAATGCTTTGTTCTTATGGTTATTCCCTTACTAGGATTTTAGCTCATCCCTTTTTTCATGTTATCCCCAGCTTATCATATGCAGGTGTATGATAAAAATGGAAGATAGGAGATCATTATAGAGTTTAAATAAAAAGTTTTTTTTATAATGTTTATTATATACCTAGTTTTCTGAGACACTAGACTTTACAATCCTTGGCTTGTACTCTGATGTATAATTATGCTTAAAATCATATAATGTTATATGTAAAAGGCTAGGGTCACTATAGTATCTAGTTCCTGGTGCACACATCCTCATTCAGTGCATTCAAGTCACCCTCCTCCCAATGTATGTTTTTAGTGTCGCAACCTCTTGTATCTGTGTCATGATCAATATCTTCCATGTTGATAGTGGTGACATTCACAGAGGCATATCAGGAAATACTGGTCATGCCATTACTTTCAACACAACAAGATTATTCTGCACCACTTCCATCAGGGTTATTATTCAAACCCTTGGACTTATTGGGTATTTTTGGATTGAGACCGTGGAGGGGATTAACTGTTCTCACTTTGCGTTCCTCCCACTTTGGTTTATGAACAGTGATCCTGAGGGAGTTCTCAATTGGGGTTGCTGAACAGGCCCCAACTAGAAGAGGTGTGTCTCACAGTAGGTGGGATGCTAACCATTGATTAATTTCTCTCAATTTGGAGAATAATGATTTCATATATGGTGGTGACGATGACAAAAATTCCCCCAAACTTGTGGGGTGGGGGTCATTCAGGGTTTCATTTGGCACTGATTAGTCCAATTGTTGAGGATATAATGGCTCTGTTCGGGTTTTTGATGATTACCGAGATAGACATGAAGATATAAATGCCCTTAGACTAGTGGGGTGGGGTTGTTCTGGGATCACTGATGATATATCCAGGGTCCTCTCAGGGGATGATGAACCTGGGGATAGTGATTGAGATATAAATCCCTCAGCCCAGTGGGTTGGGGTTCTCTTACAACTGCTACTAAAGTATCCTGAATCCTCTCAAGAATCGATGATATGAGAGGTGGAAGTGTTGGTAGATATTCTCCCAGCCCAACAGGCTAGGTCTATTCCAAGATGGATGATACCGCATCTGTAATAGCGACCCGCTTGATGTGGAACAATTGTGGTTTCATAGGGGCTAGGTGTAATGATGACTCGTAATGAGAATAATTTATCATGGGAAGTTGTCTGGGTGATCACAACTTCAGTATCTATGTTTGAAATGTATTCTTATTAGGGGCATGGTTTAAAGTCATGTTGGCTATCCTCCCTCTCTGTCTGTAATGTCTGTTCATTGTTGGAGTGGAGTCATTCTGTGGCATTGACCAACTGGCCTAAGCATTTACTGGTCCCTTTATCTCACCAAAGGCTATAACATTTCAGGATTCCATATCTAAAGGGATATATTGTTCCAATGGAGTGAAAAAGTGTAACACTCCATAATATCCCTATACTCGAATGTGGATGCTTGATATAGCTTTGGAGATCAGTTGTCGAAGTGTCATGATGTAGTTGCGAAAAGCATGTTGTAGGTTTGCACTGTGATTTTCTGGTTTTGGATCCCAAACCATGGAGATAATAGCTAGGTAGAGCTGGAAATAGTGTATCTAGATTATATAAAGGTGACACTCATGTTCAAAATAAGGGAGATATCGATCCTTCAATTGCTGGTGAGTAGCCCACATATTTTGGCATAGATAAGGAATACACGCTTTTTCGAGCTCATCTGGGATCTCATAGTTGGAAGTAGCGAGAGTACAGAATATGATGGGGAGGTTATTTTTGGATAACTCTCACCATATGTCAATGTAGGCCTCCTCCTCATCATACTTACATTCCTCCACCTGGTCAGACCATAGAATATGGATCTGATGGTCACCTGCTGATGGAAATGGGGTGTTGTTGGAAGTTGATGGGGGAACCATATACAGTTGAACCTGATGTTTCGAGCACCTATCTATATAAAGGTGTTGTTTTTTGGTTCACCTCTATATACGGTGGTGTCTAGACAAAGGAATGATTTCATTTCCCATGTCCGTGGGGAGGTTGGCCACGATGGATGCCAAGAGTAGAGTCCCTGCGATCTATCTCCACACTACCAAGAGGAGGACTATTGTGGTAATGAATGTATCCTACTCCGAATTTGATATAAGAGTTTATATACCCTTGTGTCATTGAGAATGTGTCTCAAATGACCCTAAGGACACTAGAATTGAGAGAATTAGGGGTATGGACCATATTCTGCATCGTGGTCAGAATATGCTGATATGCCTTTTGTGATTGTGCAGGAATATGGGCCTACTATGTGACGGTTTCTGAAACTTTTATATAATCATAAAGTGTCATGGGATTATGAGACCACTATTGAGAAACTATGCGAATATGATGATAATCTGTCTCATTATTGATAGGGACATGAGTCCGTCCTAAGTCATGTAGCATTCTCACTTGGCGAGCCTTAGTCAAGATGGGAGTTAAGCCCGATCTTGAGCCTTTGGGATATTCCACCGGTCTTTCATGGTAGAAATATGAGCCTACCCCGAGGCATGTACCGTTCTCACCTGGTTGGCCTTGGTTGGACCAAGAATATAATTTAGGTATGAATATATATTCCCCATTGGACCTCCAGAATGGGAGAAGGAATATGAGCCTTCTACTCTGTTTCCTTGGAATGATGATGGTAGAGTCATTTTTTAGTTGAGGTAGTGATATCTTCCTTACTTCCAAGATCTGATAAAGTATTCTAGAAATATTTTCTGATAGGAATATGAGCCTTCCTCGAAGATTTTGCCTTTCTCACCAGGTTATCTTCGACCCGATAGGGATATATGCCCGATCCTGGTCCTTTATAATATTCCACCAGACTTCTTCGAGAAGAATGTTCCCTTATACTGAGACATGTTTTTCTCTCACCTGGTTGGCCCCAGTTAGAATAGGGATATGAGCCCGATTTGATGCCTCACCCTTCATCAGAATATGCTGATAATCCTCCTGGGCAGAAGCAAGAGTGTGAGCTCACTTCGGTATAGCCACTCATTCATGTTGATCAGAGTGTTGTGATGTAATTTCTATAGGGATAGAATTGATCTCCTATCACTTCATCTATAATAGTATAGAATATTCCAGCGGAGTTCTTCAGCTATTGCTAAAATGTATTGGCATTTTAGCAAGATGTGTATAGGGATATAAGCATGTACATTTTTGGTCTCCATGATGAACTAAAATATGTTTTCTATTTATGTGGTGATATGAAACCACTTCTATCCTCCTCGTGACATAAAAGTATGTTGATGGGATTCTTATATGAGGGAAGGAATATGAACCTTCCTCATGCTTGCTGTGGGAATATGCCTGTAGACCTGTTCAGAGCGAGTAAGGATATGAGCCTGCTAGCTGGTCCCTACCTGAGTATGTAGGAAGTCATCATTGGTGGGAGTGGATATATTCACCCTCTCCTATATATCTGACACCTTTATCCTTAGTTGAGTTATCCTTGTATCCTATGCATGGAAATCATAGGGCACAATGTATCAGATGGTACCCTCAGTAGGCGACTGAGGGGTATCAATAGGATGGTGTCAGCGACGACGGTTAGCAGGAGCCCTCCTGGGAGCTCCTGAACCTTAAGGGAGACGTATCCATCTTCTTGGTCCACCTTCCTCAGATATAGAAGGTGGCAGTTATCCCACTCCAGGGATAATCTACCAAAGCTTTTGGTTGTGGCGATGAGGGCCACAAGTTCAGAATCAACCTTTCCTAGATGATGCAGACTCACCGGTCATTGCATCTAGAGGAATTTATGATTAGCCTCCATTGTTGGGATAGTACCATATCAGAGGTACTTCTGAGCCATAGTATTCACTACCTACTGTTGGAGTCACCATGCAGGTGAGATTGTTTTGCGAGCTGTGGAAGTGGAAACTGTGGACAATTTGCTAGAAAGAATGCTGGATGATGACAATATCATCTTGAATCGGGCTACTGAAGTGGTATCTATAATTATGCAGATGAAAAAGAACAAGGTTACCAATCAGTGTAGTATAATAGGCATAATATTCTCAACCAGATATGCATGATTAAATCATTTGATATTTTATTCCTGATTCATCCATTCCACTCGTTTAGAATTATCAAAACAAGGATAGACTTATGATAACCCTTACTACAAAGGATTATTTGTAAGATTATGATGGTCTTATTGCTTTTTTATATAGGGTTTGCAAAAAAAGTGTCCTGACGCATTATATCCTAATCGTTTTGTTATTAGAGAGATTCATGTCAGGTTAACCATTTTTGTTTCGTCGAGAAATATGGTGTGGAATGGGTTTCGCTTGTCGCGTTACCATTTCCACTTTTCCCTAAAACTCCCAATGGTTCCCCTATCTGTAGAAGGGTACAAACCTACTTTCCAAAGTCTTGCGGTTGTCTGGTTTTTCAGGCCCAGTGACTCTTAGGGACTCATATTGGTCGAGAGGATGGGAGGTTGAGCTCATCACATCCATTTTGGGGGAGAATTATTACCTACACTAGGAATCTATTATAGATTTAAGATATGTTCTTGAATCTCTTCCTAATCCCGATATGGGATCGGTTACCCAAACTAAATGAATTTAGGTTAATTATTTTTTATATACAAAATATTGGGATCTCTTGGGCGAGTCCATATGTATGTGTCTAAGGTTATTCATCATTCTCTAGTAACATGTGGTTGATTATATATTGAAACCATATAACCAAGTACTTCGAAACATGCTCCCATATGATGAGGTGAATGATATTATGAGGATGGGATTGAGACATTATGAGGCGTCCTACGTATCTTGGTTATTACAGGAATTTAAACCCACATATTTAGTTTAACACATGCAGTTTTACATAATGCAGAAGGACTTATATGGGTTCTCTAGGACACCTTCAATCTCAGGTCCCATAGGGACATCCTACATATCCCAAATATATCTATAATCAAAGTTTTCATAGTTAATTATTTCAGGACTTATATATTGGGTCTCTTGTGTCATTATGAAGACTTGTGGTTCATATGATATGATTACCACAACTCCCTAAGCTCACGTGAGCCATGCTCGGTGTGAGAAACAAGGGATAGCTAGTAAGAAATGTTATTGCTTTAGATAAGGGACTTATATGCTGGTCCCTCCATGGATGATCAATATAGAGCTCGAGCCTCAAAGGGAGGGGGCCTACATATCCTGAATATGGTAGTAATCAAAGTCTTCATAGTTCCCTTTATGTGAGGGATTATACACTAAGGGTGACCTTGATGGTAGAGTTTTATGATGCTAGTGAGGTGTTTATTGCATCCCCCCAAGACCACATGATCCATGATCAGGGTGAGAAAAAAGGGGGAGAATATAATCAACTTCATGGAATATGGGTATTGGAATTTCATATTAGGACAGTCCTTGAGATGTTTGGTATACAGATCGGGCCTTAGGGTGGCATCCTACATATCCTGATTGTGGAATAGTTTACTTTATGTTGTGTCTTACATGCTGAGGTTGCCCTATACCAATGAAGGGGTTTATAAGGCAGATGATATGACCATTTCAACTCCCTATGTCCATGTGATCCATGATCATTTGTGAGAAACAAGGGATAATAAGTAATCAATGTCATTTCTTTGTACTAGGGACTCATATGCCTGTCCCTCCATGGATGATCAATATGGATCTCGGGCCTCAGAGGGAGGTGACCTAAATATCCTAAATATGGTAGGAACCAGATTAGTCATAGTTCCCTTTATGACAGGGCTTACACAATATGGCTACCCTATTGATTGAGGCTTACACATAGAGGATATACATCATTTTCAAATCCTTGGATACCCTGCTGATCTAGACTTCTTGTCTAGAATATTTCACAAGACCCAGTTAGCACATCCTAGGGGTTATTGTATGACATGGCTTGACACATATGGAGGGTGTCATGGGAGTCAGTGTGGCATATCCCAAGGGGTGTCGCATGTGTTGGGTGAAACCTCTTAGAGACACTGTGAGTCTGGGTCAACATGTCTAGAGGGCATCTCAAGTCTTAGCTGACATGAGAAAAGGGTGTTGTAGGGGCTTGGTTTTCATATGCCCAGATTCTTTTGTGAGACTAAGCTAATGTGAGAAGGCACCATTATCTGAGTCAGGAGATTTTTCCATAGGATGTCAGAAGTCCTAGGTGATAGACCTAGAGGGTTCATAATATTGAAGTGTCACCCACCATGGCATTGTATGATGTTCCCTAAAATGTCTGGAGGACTTTGCGTATCCTAGATGACATGCCGAAGGGGTGTCGCGAAATCTGGGTAACATGCCCTGGTGCTGTCGCATGTCTTCAGATGACTCACATGAAGCACATGAGGGGGCAGCAGGCATGTCCTTCACTTAATCCTTCTGCCTTTGATCTTGGTTCTATCCCTTGTATTTTTAATGCCTTTCTTTTGTTCAATGTTAGTTTCTTTGAGTCTTGCATGATTTGGAGGACATGTGGTATGTTCTTCACATGTCTTCCAGAATTCTTTCATGTGATCTATGAGTGATCACACAAATCACTTTATGTCTAGAGCATGACTACTCTAGATACATTCTGATATATTACCTGATCGAAAGCTGGAAGGTCACATGATCAGTTTGCCTGAGAAGTCTATAGAAGTTGATATTCGAATACTATAGAGCCTGGGCATCCATTAGATAAAAAATACAACCCTTTATTCATGTTGGGGTTGGGAATTTATAGTAATTTCCACCACTAATACTAATAGGTTTGTGTGTCTTATCTGGTGAAAGTCTAAGATGGAGTCGACGAAGGGTCCTGGAAACATGAGGTTTTGTGATTCTCTACCAAGGGCTGCTTCAAGCGTGTTGCTTGATTTTAAGTGATCATGAGTCTCATTCATCAGCGCATCCTTTATCGAATTATTTCCAATTATCAAAGGCTTGTTTGATCATGTGGTTGTGTCTAAAGACCTCCATGTTTTTATGCTAACATGTCTAAGGGCCTTCATAAGATTCAAATTCCTATGGGAAGACACTTACAAGACCTTGGGTGACTTGTCCTAGGGTCTCACGGGACAATGCTGTGGGTGCACTGGGCGTGTCACATGCCTTTTAGTGATCACAAGTACCTCTCAACTCTTCCCTTTTGTTCCCCTCTATTTGATGTAACAAAGGTTGGGAGTCATGCTAGATTGAATGTGTGTTTTCAAGGGTATTTCTTATATTTTTTGGAGATGCATCACATGAAAAATATGGGTCACATGGGGGTCCTCAAGAATTACATGCATTAAAGATGAGTATGAAAAGACAACAGGATTCTGTGAGACAAGGCATGAATGTTGCTAAGGGCCCACGGTGCCTTGTAGGTCGTCAGGGGTGCATCACATGTCTTTCAGTGACCATGAACCCCCATCACCTCCTCCCCTTTTGTCTTCTTTGTTTTATTTTACAAAGTTTAGGGATCATGAGAGTTGGAATGAGTAGTATCTATGATTTTTAATCTATTTTTAGATGATGTCTCACTTGAACAATATGGGTCATATAGAGATTGTGCAAGCATATAGTGTAAAGGTTTATCCGTCTGTCTTGGAGTGTTACGGGGTTTCTTGGACATGTCTGAGGACTTCCATGTGGTGAGGATGAAAAACTAGAGGGTTTGTATGAGGATAGGTAGACATGTCACTGAGGTCTTATAGCATCTTGTAGATCGCTCGGGGTGTACATAACATATCTTTCAATGACCGTGAACCCCTATCACCTACTTCTCTTTATCTTCTTCATTTTATGTGGTGAAGGCTTAGAGGTCATGCGAGATTGATTAGATGTCACCAATGGATTTTATTCTTCACAATGATGACCTAGTAGATGAACTTTATGACCACTGGGGGTCTCTTCCTTTATAATTTCATGCCTATTTATTCTCAAAGAATTTTGGATGGTTTGTCAAGCACTTTCTAATGAAAAACCATTAAGCCTGGGGGTGCTCATTTATTTCACTGGGGGGCCTTCATAAGAGCAAGTAGGTATATTGAAGAGGGCTCTGTGGGAATATCCTTGGGTGATGTTCCATGTTTGGGGCCTTTGTGTGACCTTGAAATGGTCACGTGATCATGATTCTCTCATAGGCTTCACGAATATTCAACCATCCTCTTCCTTGATTTTGCAGGGAAAATAATACCCATATTCAGGTATTTACTCCTTTTTTGATTTTTCTAGTGCTTATTTGGTGGGCATCAATACACCAAAATATCACAAAAGAGTACGTAATAACCTTAAAATAGAAGGAAGAAGATGATATATCTTACTGATATCTTTCTAAAAGATCTGACAATGAGATATTTGGAGTCCGATTGATAGAGTTATCAAAAACCCTATGAAGAGGGGAGGAGAAGATCATGTGTGGGAAAGGAGGAAAAACCGACTAGAGAATAATGGGGGAAAATAATATGGTGTATTAAATAATTAAGGAGGGGAATTTTGGGTATTTCAACCTAAAAAATAAGGGCCACTGTTTGACTGAACGGTTGACCAAACTGTGCGCCAACCGTGCGAATGGATCTATTTCAAAGGGGTATCCCACATGGTGAGGTGCACGATTTGTCTAACCATATGAAAACCATGAAAAATAAAATGTCCAAAAACCTTTAGTTGGATACATAATCATGCACCTAGGGTCACATGGTTAAATACAAACTATACGGCCCTTAGGTCCCCATTGTCTATAGCCACACGGTTTAGAGAAACCATACAACCCAGTCCCTCCCTTCCCATTTTGAGGCTCCAGGCTCCAAACAAGCTCCAAACACACCCAAGACCTATGTAACTCCATTAGGAATCATTATTAGGGCCAAAAAAGGAAATTTAATAAAAGATGGATGGCCCATACCTTTGGGAAAATCCAAGATGTTACATATTTCTAGTAAAATTTCATATTATATTTATTAATTTATCATATATAATACACCTATTTTAACTATCAAATCAAAGAAGAATTTCACACATATTAAACTTAGAAAAAAATTAATTATATTAATAATGAAATTTAATACAAAATTAATCAATACATAGTTGAAGTTTATTGATACCTAAAAAGACCATAAAAAA
The DNA here is from genome assembly GCA_963277665.1 of Viscum album. NCBI lineage: Eukaryota > Viridiplantae > Streptophyta > Magnoliopsida > Santalales > Viscaceae > Viscum > Viscum album. The sequence continues at coordinate 1,770,097,149 of OY728132.1, forward strand.
CACAAAAATCTAAGATCCATCTATGCAGTTGTAGTTGCCGCACCCCCAAAACTGCCTCCCTAAAAATGAAGAAAGGCATGTTATCTCTTGAATGCGACCCTACAAAACCCATCATGGTAGAATAATAGTTAATTCTTCAAAATATCTTTCATCACCCCCTAAGTAGGCCATTGTAAGAAACAAAACAAGTCAACTCTAGTACTAGTGAGGAACCTAAAGTCACTGTTATGACACACCCTTCATCTCTCCGAGATCTACATCGAACATAACCAAAGTGAATACCCACAAATTAGTGAAAAATATCTGCATGAATTGAAAACCAAAAATAAATAAAGTATAAAAAATGATCTATATAAAATAACCATTTTTCATTCATTATACCTATTGAAATATCATCAAATCAAGTTAGCTCGAGTAATAGTGAGGAACCTAAAGTCACTACTATGCTAGAAACTTTATCTCCAAGATCTACACCACGCACAACCAAAGAAAATACACAAAAATCAGTGAAAAATATCTAAATGAATTGAAACCAAAATATAAATAAATGAAAATATAAAAAAATGATCTGCATAGAATTGACATTTTTCATTCATCATCTTTGTTGACATCTCAACAAATCAAGTCACCTATAGTACCACTGAGGAACATCAAGTTGCTACTATGCCACAACATTCATCTCCAAGATCCACACCATACACAACCAAAGAGGATACCCAAAAATTCTTGCAAAATATCTACATGAATTGAAACCAAAATAAAAATAAATGAAAGTATAAAAAAATGAAGTGAAAGTGAATGATATAATAAGCATGAAAACATTATAGAATGTTTTGAGTCTCCTAATTGAAAGTGTTTTTCAAGATAGTATATACTTATTATGGTAATGAAAATGTAATTTTGAAATAAATCTAATTAGTCTTTTCAATCTTCATTTTATTCATTTTTCAATTTAGATTAATTTTATTTAGATTTCCTTCACATCTCAAGGTTCTAGATGTGAAATATATTACAACAGTATCATTTTCTAGAAATGTTTCATTAAATAATTGTTGTAAATTTATCTAAAATAAATATAAAGTTTTATATTGTGAATATAGTAAATAATAGTTGTTTAATATAAGGATTCAATAGAGATATAAATATGAATAATTGGATTTCTAGAAAATCCTCAATTCTCATAATGTATAATGGATTTTGAAGAAAACCCATAATTTTAGAAAACCTAAATTTCATCTAGAAACCAATTATTTTAGTAAAAATAAAACTTTAAAAGATACAAACTTTCTAGTACACTCCATATATAACAAAAACAACAACATAATATTAGTATGTCACTTAAGGGGCGCAACAATTTTATCTCACCTCACAACTTAGGAAGTGTTTCAAATCCTTGAATAGATTCTTACAGACTTTCATATCTTCATAAACTTCATCCTCATTAGATATTTCTTCCACAATTTTACCCATCCTATGTACATCTATGTATCCTGACAATGAATAAATTCATGTGGATCCTAACACTCCAAATTCATTAGCAAAAAATTCTAACAACAAAGAAAGAACATTGAATTGGTTAGGAACCATGAGCACATTACACATGATTGAGGACTCAAATAAAATTAAAAACATGAAATGTGTAGCATAATAACTACACTAGAGGTAAGAAAATAATCAATATTCAAGGAATGATAATGTTTGATGTTCAGAAAATCTTGAAGAGTCTGCATAACTATCAAAATAAAAAGGGAAATAATACATGAGACCAGGATCCCAAAGCATATAAGCCAAAAAATAATGATAAGATTAAATAAAGATAATTATACTAATTTATTTACATTAAATAAAATTATTCAATTAAGTAGATGAAAGTAGATAGTATTAGAAATTATACATTTCAAAAGCTATTGAATCCTACTTGTAGTTAAATTTTTCAATGCATATTATAAAGAATTATGTAGTAGTGCATAGTAAAAATTTATAGTTATATGTAGGAATATTGAAACTATACATTACAAAGGATAATAAAGGCATAATATACCGTATTAGTCAGATTTAAACTACATATTGAACCAACATATTATAGTGTTATTGAAATATCATAGTGGTACTAGAAACTACACATGACAGACTACTGGATCCAAATTACAGTAACATTTTTAATGTATAGTATACAAAAGAAAGAAGATTTAATGCATGTTGAAATGGCATATAAAGTCAAAGTGAAATAATATGATTTTTTTGAAACTGCATAATTATATGAATATTTTTTATTATAGACACTTAATCCAGTATGATATCTTCTTTATCAAAACCCTAGAGTAAATTTCTCTACAATAAATATATAAACCAATTAGTTTGAAATACTGAATACAATGAGGTAGATCAGAGAATATATCTATGAACATGAATAAATAACCTCAATATGAATTGACAAAGAAATTTAATAAAGTTAGTGAGATGTGGAGAATTGATGTGATTATTATAATGTTCAGTGTTAAAATGAAAAGAAAAAACATGTTTAAGGCATTAAGATGTAAATTTTCCTATAGAAAGAAAGGATAATTTCTATAGTTTATATAATATAAATAATTATTAGAATCCAAATATATGTTATCAAATATATGTTATATCTAAATAGATAACTTCACGATGTCTATGGTAGATTAAATATGGATATAATATACCATAAAATTTTCTAAATTTATAGTGATCCTAATTTTTTATACATTGAACAGAAAAACACCAGACTTTAATTGTGTTTCATAGTTATTATCAATGTAATAATCCGAAGAAACTAAGTCTGGAATGTAGAACAAATTTTCAATAAATAATAACCAAAAAAATACATACATTATATGAGATTAACACTTACTTCCAGACTGATTACATACTATATCAGTACCAAGAACTAAATCAAAGGAATTCTCCCTTAGTCAGTGAAGATCTCAACTCCTTCATCCAATAAAAATAAGAAAAATCCATCCCAAAATCACTTTGATATTCATTTATTAGTTTCATCTTTGAGTCAGGATCTTTTGAATCAGATACAAACAAAGTCTGACTATACTACATCAGGAATTTCCAACAAAAAGAACAAATGAAAACCTTGAAATTCAACAAAGATTGAAACCAAACAAGGAAAATCTTGAACAAGAACACCATCATATATTCTTTTGAAACTATCCCTTCAACATCCATTTGAGTCAAAAAACTAAAAATTGAACAAACACCAGCTCCATCACATCCCCCTACCAAATGCATTGCAAGAAACAGAATAATAACAACCCAAAAGAGGGAACCAACCTAACCAACCTCCACTGCTAGAGAGAATGAGCATAATGAAGCTTTTGGTACTCATCAGATGAATATGAATAGAAAAATTCCACTCTAGGATGGGAATACCACCTTCAATACCTAGCAAGTCTGCCAGAGATGACAACTGAATACACCCTTAACGATAACCATCTTTGAGATCTTTCTACTTAAATAGGATACAAAATAGGGAAATCAAAACCAGTTGAAGCATAAATAAACATACCCCCAAAGAAAAATAGATAAATGGAAGTTCAAGTCCATTTGAGGTTCAATATGAAATAATGATGAAGAAACCCTAAAAAGAAAACACTAAAAGAAACCTAAAAAGCACTAAAATCACTGTACGAGACCGACCCCACACAACATCATAAGAAAGAAGAAGAATGCTTCACTGAACACAAATGAAGAGAGATCCAAGGGGGTAGTTGGATGAAAAGTGAGATAGGGGTGATGATATGTGATGTGGGATGATGGTAGGTGAGTTAGGGATAGGGCATGGTAGGATGTGCGACATGGTAGAGGGAGGTGAGGCTGAAAACAAGACATGGGGCAATGATAGCCACAAGGAAGAGTCAATAATTAGGGTTTTAGTAGTGTTTTTTATAAAATGTATTTAAATGTGTATTAAATAAATAATATTTAAAAAATATAAAAACACTTAATATTTTTAGAAAATTGAATAAACAACATTGAAAAATATAAATACATTTAATATTTTGAAAAAATTGAAAATTAAAATCAATTATGAGATGTTTTTAATAAAACTATGGGAAATAAAAATTTTATTTGGACATAAAAATAATATATATATATATACAATATGTTTCTATTAATTGGTTATTGATAAAATCTTTTTTTATTGAATGGTTTATTGTAACATTTTTTATTGATGGAAAAATATTTATTGGTAATAGCGTTATTAATAATAGATTCGTGTGTTAGTAAAAAATGTTGGTATCGGTATGATAAAGAAATAAATTAAAATTTTGGTAAATGATATGTTGGTATTGAATGATCAATATAAACATATATATCTGTTGGTAAAAATAAGTACTAGCATTAATAATTAATACTAATAAAACTTAATATCTATTGTAATTGCTCATTTTTATCAACTGATATATTATCTATTAATAAATTTCTATTTGTATAAGACATTTTTTTTATAGTGACTCTATATACTAACTAGAAGCACCATCCAAACACTGATCTTCCAAACTGAAGCAACAACAACACACACACACACCAGGAAGAACTAAGTGATAGAACAAGACACACAATAAAACATGTTTTCACTCTAAGATGATGAAATTCAGAATTTATCCCAAAAGAAATTTCCAATAAAGTAGAGATTGCAAAAAGATACAAAAAATACTTTTTCATTTAAAAAAAATAAAATGACATAAGGTACAACCACTATAATTAAAGAAATACTTACAAAAAAACTTTAAACTGAACCCATATCAGCACCCTACTCCTGTGAACGAGATGGGGGGTCTTCCGAAGCGTTGGACCCGGATCCACATCACTCCCTATAAACACCCTAAAAAAACCAATACAAGTGACCCTATCATTTTTAATTATGGTAGATATTTTTTTCTTTTGGACAAGATGGCTTCTTATGACCCCAATCTCCACATTGATGACACATGAGGGTCCTATTCCCAAAAGAAGAAAACGAAAGATCAGAAGACCACTTAATTTCTCCTCTAGTATAATCAAATTATATATGCTTTACCATCTCATTACTATAATTACCTTCACCACTTCTAGAGAATAAAGGAGGATTGGATGTCTCGAGCACCCCTTCTAACATGGCCTCATCCTGAACCTCTTACCTCACCACTTAGACAGAGGAGGTTATACCAAAATCCAACACCCTCAACTAAAGGTTAGGATGAAGACCATTCTAAAAATGTTATGCTTTTAGATAATATTCTCTATAAAACTCTAGGAGATAGATAACTAGATCCAAAAAAGGATGAATTCCAATAATAAAAATTTTCTTATCGAAGGCAGCACATCTCTATCACCTTGGTCACCTTTTGTGCCCTAGAGAAGTATTATTGGTCGAATAAAGCATTGAAGAATTCCCAAGAGAGGTATTACCGAGGCTTGATCCTAATGAATGGATTTCACCACTTCCAAATCATACTTTTGAGAATAAAGGTAATGAACCTAACCTTTAGAGACTTAGGAAACTCAAGGAAACCAAAGATACTTTTTATTTTTTGTATCCACTCTTTCACTTCAAGAGGATCCGTTTGAAAATAATATAGAGGAGGGTTCAAATTCTGAAACTCAAGGAGGAAGTATTTAGGTTGATAAAATGGAGGTTCCACTAATGGTTAACTACCCATATCTACACCTTGAATGTCCATTGAATCTTTGGTGGGGGTATACTATAATTGACAAGGAAACAAAACCTCTATCAAAACCAACTCACAATCAAGAAATCTTTATAATTAAACACCCAAAAAAAATAAACCAACCAAAAAATTCCACAAAACCTTTTCAAAAGATCACTAACCACCAATTTGGAGACTATTTTCAACTCCAAACTTCAATCCATTTCATTCCACTAAAATCCCTTAATTTTCATCAAGAAACCCAACCCCCTTTTTCCATTAAAACTCCTTCTCATTTTAAAACATGCCTCATTTTATAAAAAATAATTTAATTTAAAACCTATTTTATGAAAATTTACTTTATTTAGAATCCATTTTCCAGGAATTTATTTAAATAAATCTGAAAACACATTTACCATTTCCAAAAACCAAAACATCACCATTTGAAATCTGTTTTTTTTTCACAATTTAAAACAAGGGTTTCAAAACGATTTTAAAATTCAGAAAGACCCAAAATAAATTTATATAGGGGACTAGTGATAATGGGTGACTTGTTAATATTGTTGGAGAATATATTCCAATCATAACAATTCCACAAAGATTCATTTAGAACCACATCCCTAGGCCCACATGGTTTTCCAGGCCCTGTGAGCTCACTGGAAACCACTAGCCCAACTCTTGTTTCGTTCCCTAGACAAAAAACCCATAAAAAATTCAAAAAAATACAACTAACTTGAACATAATAAACTAAATCCAAGAAATATAGGAAAATAATGGAAACAAAAATCAAAAGGTAAAACTAAAAACCCTACTTCCCATGGAAACCTAAGGTTTAACACTAGAAGTGTTGGCTAGACACCTCCTCGAAACTACACCCAAAGTTACGACAGTCATAGTCTTTCTAAATTAGAAACAAAAATAAAAAAGGGTTATATTAAAGCTAGGTACTCTAAAGAACCTAGTATGTGATACTATTTTTTTTCTTGAACCAACCTGGGTCAACCTAAAACCAGTCACCCGAGCTAGCTTGTGACATCCCCGAGGTGCGTTCCTGATTTCCCTGGGGTGGTGAAAAGCACCAAGGGAATAAATGAGGGACAGTGGGAATTATTTATACCAATATATATATATATATATAAATTTAGTGAAAATATAAAATAAAATCTCAAAAAAACCCAATAATGCAATTAGGCAAAGATAAAAATAAAACCAAACCGAACCTGAAAACCAAAAAATATTTGTGTGGGCCCATGGGTCACTCACCAAACCCAAAACCCAAAATTTATTCATGGCGACCAAGAACAAGATAAACCTAAAACTATAGATAAAAAAAATAATGGAAGTATAGGCATGAGTATGAAAACTCAGTAGGCATGACCAAGTAAACCACCCCTTATGTATTTCCTTTAAATAGAAGATTCATTTACTTATAGTTTGAAATAGGATATATGAACATATGTTTTTCACACATTACTTTTTAAAAAAAATTCAAGGTCTATTACCCTCTTTAATAAAATATGTTTATTTTCTTAAAGGATGAGGTTTGAGTATTTAAGAGAAAAGTGGAGAAGAGAGATAAAGAAAATAAAAGAGTGCATGAAACATTTTTTTCAAGATATTATTTATGAAACATTTAAAAACCATAAATTCATATTTACCAAAGAGGCACATTATAAAAAGATAACAACCACCATGACAATATATTGAGGGAAATGGGTAAGTATTACACAAGTAACCATACCATATAGGAACTTAGATTATCCTCCATAGATAAATAAGTGCCGGAGAAAATGGGAATACCTAGGAACTTAGGGGAAAATCAAGAACATACTATAACCTAATCCATCTTTTTGGCATGCCTGATACAATCAAACATCCCTAACACTCAGTCATACCCTACTAGGCCTAACTAAGGGGTATAATATCTAAAGTGGAGTGTGTCGATACTAAGAGGCCACTAGCCAGAGCATACTGTAACTAGATAATCTGCTAGCTATGCAAGGTTCTCATGATATGTCTAAAATGGGGGTGATCTAATAAGTGTTAAAAAATCAACCATATATATATAAAAACCACCAAATAAGTCACACATACTGACACCATCCTCGAATCACCCCAAGGAATAACCCCCCTTACCTTCCAACCATAAGTTCACAAGGGAATCCCCATACAATGTGTAGAAACCCATAATAATATCAATGAAATTTCTCTTCTTATAATTATTTATATAGTATAAATCACATAAAATCACTTAGAGAACACAATAAAATATTTATAAATAAATAATGAATTAAATAAGAGGTATTTCTAAAAGTTAAGGAACCTATAATGATGAAATAGTAACTTGACCTTAGGAATAGTAATATGCCCCTTATGAATAGTAAACCAGCCAAATGAATAGTAACCTCACCCATGAAATTATAAATAAAATTTAGGCATCTCATAAAATAAAGTATGATATAATTATATCATATTATAAGAAAATGAATGTTTTAAAAATTATTAATTAAGTGTTGGTATTTTTGTGAGTCATAAATATTTAATTACAATATTATAATCAGTAAAATGATTTAAAAGAAAATGAATTTTCATAAAATATATTCATAAATAAATATTTTGTTGTCTTATCATTTTAGGATAATTTAATGAGACCTTAGTTAATTTATTAGAGTGTTATAAAATCAGTTATAAATTTAAAATCTGTATTTTTTGAGTAAATGACGATTTTAATTAAAAATCAAATTTATCAAATTTAAAAAATTATTTCCATAAAATTCAGTTAATTTTTGAATTATAAAAATTGAAAAATGTTCAGGGTAAATTTTTGTGTTTTTTTTCTGAAATACTTGAATTTTTGGTGAATAGTAAAATACGGTAATTTACGGTATATATACATTATAAGATAAATACAATATTCCTTGAGTAATGAATGATGTAAGAACCAAAATATCAAACCTATATTAATTATTTTAATATATTTAGTGATAATTCTCAAAATATTCATAATATTGAGCCAAAATAATAAACAAATGAATAAAATATTCAAAAAATACCCATCTCCTCCACTATAAATACCACCCCTCACCACCCCTTCTCTTCACACCTTAAAAGCTTTGACCCTTAAAAAATTTATGCCCAATACTATTCCCAAGTCCCCTCTCCATTTCCATAATCTCTTGGTCTCATCAAAAGAAAAAATCTTTGCCCTAAGGAGGTTCTCAAGGAGGAGAAAATCTATAGGTAAAAACCTCTTTATTTTTCTTTTAATTTCTTTTCAAGTTATTTTATTTTATTATTTTATCCTAACCTCACCTCATAAAAATATAATGATAAATCCAAAACCTTTAATATATTGAAATGTTATTATGTTAATGTAATAATCCATCATCAATCCCATTCTCCTCTCTCTTTTATTCTAAAAATGGAAACATCATCTGTGAGGTGTTGTTTCATCACCTTCAAGGATGACAAGTTTTCATTTTCATTAAACGTATTCAAGGATATTCATAAAAAAAATTTAATTTCTGAAAAATATTTTAAAATTTATATTAAAACCATTTTTATTTTCTATAGGTAACATATTTACATAATATTAAATGATAAAACAAAACATGTTTTTTGTGTTCTAAAACTGCTAAAATTAATCTAAACAATTATCATTAACATGTTATCTAATGATTCATCCTCATATGTAGAAAAAAATAGTATATAAGACCAATTAAACTTCTAGATGTTCATTAATAACATGTAATTCCAATTCTGGATAATTATACCCATTTTACATGAACTTCATTACTTATAAACAGGCGAAGCGATCATGAAAACCAAGAAAATGAATACTGCCAAATGATGAAATTAAACTCTATAACTCATAAATAAGACCATAAATAAAACTAATAAAACTATAAAGAATCAAATAAATGCAAGAAATATTCTTAATTAATCAATGTATTTAATTTTATTATCCAAGACATTAAGGTCAAGTGCATGACACTTTCAGACATAAGGTAAGGGTTTCTTCCCAAACCTCCATTTTCATTCAAGTTTTTCTTTATCTCGATATAAAATAATGTAATTCTTAATTTCTTTTATATTATTATTCTAAATTCTGATTATATGTTCCAAAATCATGTATTCTAATCAGTTCATCTTTCATTTTTGGGAAAATACATGTTTTACAATGCTCCCTTTTCATTTCTTCTAATAAGCAAGCTCGATTTAAGGGAACATCCTAGTTTCTTACCCATTTTAAAGGACCATCCAAAATATATTTTAAGAGACCATTATTTTTATAAAACCAATAATGTTTTCATGAAAAACTATATTTTTTCATTTCTTATTTTATGCAAAAATAACAACAAATACAAATGATTTTTCCAAATAAACTCTTCTTTGCAAAGTAAAAAGAGTATTTCTCTCAAGAATTTATCGATGATTTTATTAGAGTATTTTCATGTATTTCAAAAACTCTATTGCACATGAGCCTTATCCTAGTTGGTGAGGTATCATTAAGTGCATCCATGAGACCCAGGTTCAAAACTAGGTAGAGTCATATTTCTGGGGTACTGTAGCATTACTGTAGTAGGTACTGTAGAAGAACTCTAGACTGTGTGGTACTATAGTAGGCACTGTAGTAGGTACTTTTTAGTACTATAGTAGTTGGAACTATTCACCTTGGGCCATAATTTTGGGATTTAAGTCCTTAAATATTTTGGGCCACCTAGGACTTCAGGTCAGTAGGGATTTCAGGCCACCTTTAAGGCCTTCGGGCCACCTCAAGGCCTTCGGGCCACATGTAGTTTCCCCAGACAGACTCTACAAAAAAGAAACAACCCCAGAAGAGGACTCAGAGAAGGTGAACTCACGAGAGTAGATCCAAATGTATTGTCAGAATGAGAGGGTATGGCTATGCCATCGGGACCAGCCTGTGCTTACACGGGAAGCCTAGCCAGATGGCCATGCGAAGATGGAGAGCTATTATCACGATGTAGATGCTGGGGAGGGGAAGTTCCTTCTAGATAGTCTGGTTGAATTCCCTAAGACCTTATGGTCATGTAATCTTCTAAGTCTACAGGCCTTGTAATATCTGAGCCTACGAGCCATGTAAGGGTTCCCCCTCATTCCTTGAAAGGGGGGTTATCAAAATCAATAAAAAAAAGAAGGCCTTTAGGCCATTCAGGCAAAACCTCTTTAATTTTATGCTTTGTTGAAATTGATTTTATGATTATCATCTACCATATTTTATTAAATATTTTATGGATAGTTTGAATATAGATGTGCTATTTTGATACCATTCACTATACTACTGTAAATGGTTAGTGATTATGTTTACAATTTGGGGAAAGTTATTTACATTTTATATGTATATGATGTTTATATTTAAAACCATTCATAAGAGGAATTAATTGGACTTAAAAAGTGATCAATGGGTCCCACTATATCCCCTTAATTCATCGGCATGCCTCATGAGATAAAACAGAAATGGATTTCGGATGAGGCCTTAACCATTTATTTTCAGATGTCTTGGCCAAAGACTTGATGATATGTTTCATATGTTTGACATTATGGATTCACTCATTATGATATTAGTAATTGATAAATCATGTGATTATTCAACTTGTACAATATCCATGGATAAGTTTCATGTGATTATTTATATTTCATTATATATTTCAATTTTATTCCTGCCATATTAAGTCTAAGATTATATTTTAATGGCATGTGTTCTTTTTATTATTCACCATGCCTTATTACTTATGATTACACTATATTACTTACCCTTACCAAACATCTAATCTCACACCATTATTATGTTTTATTTTTCCCCAAGATGCAAATATGTATATTATAAATGACTTGCATGAATAATCTAAGAGTTTATGGGTGTTTTCAATGGAGTTTCTATGATGTTTTTCCTTTCAAGTTTTAATGTAAAGTTCATATATGTAATATGGTTTCCAAAACTGCTAAATTGATCAGGCCTTTGGTATTTGTGACTTGTACCAATGATAATGTAATAAAGTAAGGAACTAACTCTGGGATACTAGGGTCGGGGTCATTATAGTTGGTATCAGAGAAAGTTTAGTAGAAACCTTGGAAACTAGATTTAGAAAACATAGATTAGGGAACATAAACCTAATATTGACTTTGAGGATAAGAATAGAAAGAAAATTCTAGAATTTTGTTAAGGTAGATATTATGTTGGTGTTGTTATAAATACATATCTATCTAGATACTATGATTGGACGTGGTTCTGGCATAGATATACCAAGGGGTAATGACTCTGACAAGGTGTATTGGGCCTGACTCGGGGTAACCTGGCACATGACAATGGGCCTTACTGCACACTTGGTTTTATACTCCTGGGGAATATTCTTATGATAATTCACATTTTGTTTTCAAATAATTATAAAGGATTTAAAAGTAAATATGTCCTTAAAGAAACCATGTTTATGATTATGATATTAGCTATACATAAAATTTTAGTTTATATTAAGTGTTTTTCTACTTTGAGATTATGTATTATGATTCATAACCTAATTTAATGTATGACATTATTTTTAAATGGAGCCCAATGGAAGAAATGGAAATTGTATCAACATATGTATCCCATGTAGGGATTTCCCTCCTATGAAAGATAATGACATTAGTATTGGAACTACAAATTGTTCTGAGAAACTTATAACTATACTGGGACAACCGAATCAGGTTATGAAAAATAAACTTACCCATATAGATAATCCTGATCCAAAATATAGAGGAGAAATTTTAGACCACTTTATGAGACAATATACTCCATCATTCAATGGGAATAAAAACCCATTTATAGCAGAGTAGTGGATAAGTACCCTAGAGAAGATATTTCTTGATTTGGGAAGTAATAAAAGGGAGAAGGTTATCATGGTAATTTTTGATCTCTTTGGAGATTATGATCAATGGTGGTTTTTGATTCAAAACACAAAGGAGGAGGAAGAAATTGAAAATATGGAATGGAAATATTTTAAGTAAAATTTCCTAGAAAAATATTTTCCATGTGAACAATGAGTGGATATGGAGAGGCAATTCTTGAGTCTAAAACAAAAAGAGGAAGAAAACATTGTAAAGTATGAAGAGAACTTTAAAAGGTTAGAAAGGAATGCAAAAGACTATATACATAATCCAAGGATCAATATTGATTGATTTTTTGATGGCTTAAAACCATTCCTATGAAAGGAATTGGTCTCCCAAAATTTCTCATCATACAAATATATAGTCTCATGTGCTATAAAGATAGAGAAACAATTCTCTAAGTCTTATGACTTTAAGGGAAAATAATAGAAGAAGAGGGTGGAAGAGGAAATAATGGGTAAAGGGAAGAATAAAAAAGGGAGTTTTTTATCCTGTGATAATTGTGGGAAGAAACAACCTGGTACTTTCCTAAAATGAATGGGAGTTTTTTATAAGTGTGGAGAAAAAGGCCACCAAGCCCATGATTTCAAGGGAAATAAAGAAGCTACCAAAGTTCAATGATACAATTGTAAAGAGATGAGAAATTATGAATATTATTTTCCTATGCATCAAAGAAACTTTCACTAGAAAAGGAAAAGGGACTAGGTGTAACGTCCTGAGTCCGGAGCCCCTCCATTGGTGCCCTATACTCGGTTCGCCACATGACCTCAAGCGCGTTTCCCCGAACGCCAGAGGCTACCGACTAGCAATGAGGGCCTTGGTAAGTCAGTGGGGAAACTATGCCCTCATTCGGTAATGTATACAAGGTAAGAAAACAAAAATGAACAACGGAAGCATTAAACAACATGCATAACAGTAGAAACCAAACAACTGAAGCAATGTAGATATATATAACTATGATGTCAATGATGCAGCAGATAAAAGTATCTAAGGAAAACATCAAACACAACAACGTGATGAAATACAACTGAAACCAAGTGCAAAGAAAACAAAGTAATCTCCTCAGCATTGCGAGCCACGACTCGGTCCCATGCTCCCCAGCTCCTGATACAGTCAAGATCCTGAAGTAGAAGGGTGCTTGCCCTTATCTATACCTGCAGCAACATAGTCTGCTTGGGCCCAAAAGCATGGCCCAAACAGGGTGTGAGATACAATCCCAGTAGGAAACCACCCAAATATTTGTGCCTAACAGTCAATGAATACATGGCAGTAATAAAACAAGAAGCAGTAAACAGAAAAGCACAAGCAGCTACAATCCACATTTCTAACAAGTAAAGTACACAAGTAAGCAGTCAACAATAAGAAGAAAACAAGTAACCCTCTGGGTAGCTCTCAAAGTCTAACCCCTATGGTTCAACCTCTAAGTACTAGCAACCCTCTGGGAGGCACACAAAGTCTCACCCCTTTGGTTCAGCTACGTAATTAAGCAGAATCTCTAGGGAATCACTCACCATCAATTCCCCCTATAGTCTGGTATCGTGCTAAAGTCTCTCTGGGGAAGCACTCAACGTCAATTCCCCCTGTGGCCCGCGTCGTGGATCTACAGACTCTCTGGGGAAGCACTCAACGTCAATTCCCCCTATAGTCTCGCATCGTAATTAAAATACACTCTAGAGAATCCCTTTTGTCAATTCTCTCTTTGGTCTACTACTCTAGGTTCTCACAGTCCTAAGTATAACTAAAAATTCTCTACGTGTGTATAGTCCAAGTAAACCTCAAGAACTACTTGGATATCAACTAAGGCTCAACAGAAAAAATCAAAGAGACAGTTCTACTATCCTACAACAAGGTATGACAACTGGAAAAATGCCCAATGGGAAAAACAAGCATGGAAAAGCAACCTGAGCACAAAATAAATTAAACTACACACAATAAATAACCTCTACTATAGAAATCAGGCAAAGCAGACAAACAACAAGGACAAAACAGGAAACCCGCAATACCCCATTCAAGGGTATTGGTGGAATTTGCACATAATATCCATCAACTTTCTACAGAAAGGCACAAACCACCTACCTCGATCCTAGGAGATCTATATACGTGAACCTCGATGACAGATTCCCCTTAGAAAGACGTAGATCTGAGAAAACGCACAAAATGTTCATCCCATGATAACTTGGAAATGAGGGGGAATCAAGAAACAAGGCTAAAACAAAAGGAAGAACTCACCATTGCGATTCCAACGCAACTGACCGTGCTTGAATCAGAGAACGGACGGTGAAGTGGTCGTCCGTCAAAGATCCGGCAATACGGTCACTTCTGGACGGTCGAAAACTGAAGAAGAAGACGAATATGGGGGTTAGACACGACCCCGATCCGTTTAATGAAAAAAAAAGAAAGTACACGGAGTGTACTTTTTGAGTACACGGCGTGTACTTATAATTTTCCGTACTCCGAAATAACTGGCCTCCACCTCATCCTTACACACTATGTGTGTGGCCCGGACACAACCAGCACACGGCTTCGAGCCAGGGAAGAGTACACGACATGTATTTAGAAAGTACACGACGTGTACTTTTGAAATTTCCATAAAATTCATTTTTCTCAAAAACTCCAGAAAAAAGGAAAAACATACCTGAAAAGAGATCCGGGTTCTTACAAACTTCCCCCTTTAAAGAAATTCATCCCCGAATTTCCCTAACTAGGCGGAGAAGGAGAAACCCCGAACAGCCCCGGCCACTGCGATCGAACATCGGCCTCCCTTTCCCAAGTCTCTTCCTGTACTCGCCCGTGCTTCCATAGCACTCGTACCAGAGGAACAGACCACCCACAGAGAACCTTCGTACTACGATCGACAATCCGGATAGGATGCTCCTCGAACGACGCATCTACTTCAAGCTCGACTTCCTCAGGCTGAAGGGCGTGAGACGAGTCTTAAAAGTAGCGTCGGATCTGAGAGATGTGGAAGACGTCGTGCATGGCCCGATACCTCTGAGGTAGTTGCAACCGATAGGTGACCAACCCCACTCTCTCCAAGACCTCAAACGGCCCGACGTACCGTGGTGAAAGCTTACCCTGTCTCCGAATCCTTTTGTGTCCCAACCTCGGTGCGACACGTAGGATAACCTGGTCACTGACCTCAAACTCCAGAGGTCATCTCCGCTGATCAACATAAGACTTCTGCCGAGACTGCGCTATAGTCATCCTCTTCCGAATCAGCTCTATCTGCTCTGAAGTCTCCTGAACAAGACGAGGTCCCAGCAAAGCTGCTTCTCCTGCCTCCAGCCAGCATAAAGGTGATCGGCATGGCCTACCGTACAAAGCCTCGTATGGTGCCATCTGAATGGTCGCCTGGAAACTGTTGTTGTAGGAGAACTCCACCAGAGGAAGATGCTTCTCCCAAGAACCGCCAAAGTCAAGGATGCAAGCTCGTAGTATATCCTCAAGCACCTGGATCGTGCGCTCGGACTGGCCATCAGTCTAGGGATGATATGCTGTACTCAAAAGTACCTGCGTACCCAAGGCCTTCTGAAGTCCCTTCTAGAACCGAGAGATAAAGCGCACATCCCTGTCTGAAACAATAGAGCATGGAACTCCATGCAGACGAACGATCTCTCCGATGTAAAGTCATCCCAGATCATCGACACTGAAGGTTTACTTGATTGGAAAGAAGTGAGCAACCTTCGTAAGTCTATCGACAACAACCCAGACAACATCGTTCCCCAGAGGTGATCTCGGCAACCCGGTCACGAAGTCCATCGCAACATCGTTCCACTTCCACTTCGGAATGGGTAACTGCTGTAAAAGCCCTGCTGGTCACTGATGTTCTGCTTTCACCTGCTGACAAGTAGAACATCTCATGAAAAAACCAGCAACATCCTTCTTCATACCTGGCCACTAGTATTAGCGATGAAGGTCCCGATACATCTTGGTGACGCCAGGATGAACTGACCAAACAGAGGAATGGAAATCCCGCATCAGCTCCTCACGTATGTCTACTGGAACCCATACGCATCCTTGGAAATGCAAGATCTCATCCTCACCCACTATCCATCCAGGAAGAGGGTCCTCTCCTGGCACACTCTCTCGCAGGACTAATCCTTTTGAGTCTGATAGCTGCCTCATTCGTACCCGATCAAGTAGCATGGAGGTAACAGCTATAGAAGATAGAAAAGTCTATCCCCGTATGTCGTGCACCTCTAAATGCATCTCAGAGAACAGAGCCATCAGCTGCCACTCACTATTGGCCTTCTGAACTGCCTGAACCTGAGTTCTCCTACTCAATGCATCTGCCATGGCGTTTCCCTTTCCTGGCGTATAGGTAAGATCGAAATCAAAAGACTGAAGATACTCGACCCACCTGTGCTACCTCAGATTCAGATCACACTGAGTGAAGATATACTTGAGACTCTTGTGGTCAGTGAAAACCACAAAGTGCTCTCCCATAAGATAGTGTCTCCAACAGCGCAAGGCATGAACAACAGCTGCCAACTCCAGATCGTGCGTATGGTAGTTCCTCTCATGTGGCCTCAACTACCGAGACTCGTACGCCACGACTCCATCTACCTGCATAAGAACAACTCCCAACCCGATGCCTGAAGCATCACAGTAAATAGTGTAGCTCTTTCCTGGCTCTGGCAAGACTAGTATCGGTGCTGATGTCAACCTCCCTTTCAGCTCCTGAAAGGCTGACTCACAAGAATCTGACCATAAGAACTTCTCCCCCTTCTTGGTCAAACCTTTCAAAGGCGCTGCTAAGCGCGAAAAGTCCTGAATGAAATGTCTGTAGTATCCATCCAGACCTAGGAAACTCTATACCTCAAAGATGTTCTTCAGCTGCTACTAGAAAACTACAGCTCTCACCTTCTCTGGGTCCACTGATACTCCTTCCTCTGAGATGACGTGACCCAAGAAGTGGCACTTTGAGAGTTTAGCATAAAGTTGATGCTCTCTCAGTGTACTCAGAACGATCTTAAGATGGGTGTCATGGTCATGTCGAGTGTGAGAGTACACCAAGATATCATCCACGAAGACCACGACAAAGGAGTCCAAGTAAGGATGGAACACTCGGTTCATCAGTGCCATGAAAACTGCAGGCGCGTTTGTGAGACCAAACGGCATGACCGTATACTCGTATATGACATACCTTCTTCTGAAGGCTGTCAGAGGTATATCTGATGGTCTAACGCGCAGTTGATGATAACCGTACCTCAAGTCGATCTTCGAGAACACCC
Source organism: Viscum album (assembly GCA_963277665.1). Classification (NCBI taxonomy): domain Eukaryota; kingdom Viridiplantae; phylum Streptophyta; class Magnoliopsida; order Santalales; family Viscaceae; genus Viscum; species Viscum album. The sequence continues at coordinate 1,770,114,937 of OY728132.1, forward strand.
AGGATCCTCGAAGCTGATCGAATAAGTCATCAATCCACGAAAAGGGATATCAGTTCTTGACCGTCAACTGGTTCAGCTTCCGATAATCAACACAAATCCGAAGGGTACTGTCTGCCTTCTTTGAAAACAGAACAGGCGAACCCCAAGGAGAAGTACTGGGTCGAATGAAACCCTTAGAATGTAGCTCCTCCAACTGCTTCTTGAGATCCTGCAACTCAGGTGTGGCCATCCTATAGGGAGGAATGGACACCAGTGCCGCTCCTAGCACAAGATCAATAGAGAAGTCTACCTCACGCTCCAGAGGCAAACCTGAAAAGTCCTTTGGAAAGACATACCTGAAGCGATCCACCACAGAAGGAAAGTCCAACTGTGGAGTCCCCTGATCATACAGATAAAGACTAGCAATCTGGGATGTCACCTCTCCTAGCCCAAGATGCTCGAGTCATGCCCGACTCGCCCGAACGTCCCATTCTCCTCTATAAAGGAAAGATTCACCCTCTGGTGAAATGAAACTAACTCTGTGGTGATAACAGTCAATGAATGCTTGGAAGGGAATCAACCAGTCCATGCTGAGAATGACATCATAGTCTGTCATCTCTAGGACATAGAGATCCCATAAGAAGTGATACCCTGCAACCTCGAGAGGGCACTCTCTACACTGGCGTACACTAGATGTCCTCATTCCCAAAGGTGTGTCTAGTGTCAATGAGTCAGCAGAAGAAAAGATGCAGAGTAAAAGGCTCTCCACAATGGAAACAGAGATAAAACTATGTGTAGAACCAGTATCGAAAAGGGCCGAAGATAAAACTGAGGCTAATAAAATTGTACCTCGAATGGTAGAAGGGCTGGGATCTTGCTCCTGATAAGTCTGCTCCACGATGAAATACTGGCCTGTACCGTGGCCCTGCGCCCCTGGCTAACCACTCTGAGTTGAACCGCCCTACTGGTGCTGAGGAACTGGTGGCTGACTGCCACGACCTCAACCTCCACCTTAGCCCGAACGACCGGAAGAACTCCAGTTCCCCGACTGGTGCGAAACTGGCGGTGCTGCTCCTGAACAAGGAGTCATGGAAGAACCCCGGTCAACAGCTGCTAGTGAGAAAAACTGGTAGAAACGCTGAAGGTGAACCATCTTGTCGCAAGATCGGCACTCCCCGGGGTCCCTCTGTCACTACGGCCTCATGTGCCCTGTCCGACCACACTAGTAGCATGTCACCTGGATGCCGAAAGATGCATCTCGCTTCCTCGAATCACCACGTGTAGGCTACCTATGATGCTTCTTGATATCATCTGAAGGAAAGCTAGCTTTGAAAGCAGAACCGCCCTGGTTCGTAGCTCCAGAGTCTCTCAGATTGCTCTCCACAATCAGTGCCTAGTTGAAAATAGAAGTAATGGAAGTTAGCTGGAAGATGTTCACCTGCAAGCAGATCTCCCGCCTGAGTCCATCCTCAAACTTCCTTGCCAAGAACACCCCACTCCCATCCCGAAGGGGTGTAAAATTCTGTAGCTTAGTGAAACGAGAGGAATAATCCATGAAAGATAGAGTACCCTGCTCTAATCTCATGAACTCCCGGGATCGATCGACCCTCAGGGTCTCCGGGTAAAAGTAGTCGTAGAACATGCACTAGAACTCCTCCCAAGTCATAGCCTGCTGCTGACCCGCCTATGAGATCACGTCCCACCACCTCTTGGTGGAGTCTCAAAGCATGTAGCTGGTGAGCTTGACCCACCTCTCTGGAGGAATCTCCAGGTGCTCAAAGATAGTCATCATGGATTTCAGCCATGACTCTGCAGCCTGAGGTCCTCCCTCCCCCGAGAACGTGGGAGGATGCTGCTGCTGAAAGAACTGCGTCAAGTATTCCATAGACGAGGAAGGAGGTGGTGCTCCCTGGAAGTCCTGTATCATCCTCATGAAACCTTCCCTGAACTGCTCATCATCGCCCACGACTAGTACAACAACCGGTGCCAAGGCTGGCTCGGCTGGGGGATCGACAAGAAGTTCTCGATCAGCCCTGTCTGGCGTCTGATCACTGCCTGACGACAGACGTACGATCGGAGGACGTCTCGGAGGCATAGCTCTGAAAGATCAAAAGCACAACTTAGATTAGGAAAACAAGGACACATAACACAAGAGTATAACATGGGAACAGGGGAAGGAAAACACACAAGATTGAAAAACAAGACTACACGACGTGTATAAACTACACGGCATGTCTTCTTAAGCCACTGACATGGGAGTGTACTCCTTCCCTACAGGTCATGTACACTTCAAACTACATGACATGTTGACCCCCACACATGGCGTGTACTTGAAACTATTCCCCTGCCTGAGTCTCCTTACACGGCTAACCCACACGGTCCGACTCAACCCGAGACTACACGACGTGTTCGAAACAACACGGCGTGCACCAGAAAAGGCTTCGGTGGTCCATGTTGTTGAGTACATGGTTGTCTACACAGCTGGACCATACACGGCATGCTCTGAACAAGCACGAAGTGCATAGGCGAAGGGAACACCGTCCCGTGTTGTTCGTGACACAGCCGAGCACCTGGACAGGACTACACGGTGTGTTCCGAACAAACATGGCGTGTGGAAAAGAAGGTAACACCGGACCGTGTTGTTCATGACATGGCCGGGTAACTGGACAGGACTACACGGCGTGTTCCCTAAGGACACAACGTGTTCTACCCGAGCTTCCCCGACCCGTGTTGTTAGTGACACGATCGGGTACATGGCTCCGAACTCACACGGTGTGTACCAATGGTACACGATGTGTTCCCGAAGGTACTCCCACGACACCGTGTTCTGCTCACACGGTCAGTGACACGGCCTGAAAACTACATGGCGTGTATCCAAAAAGTACACGCCGTGTATTCTGGATTTTTTTGGGCAGTAGCTCAGAAACTGCGCAGAATTCTAGAAACACTAAAAACAAGGGAAGAGATGCCAAATTCTGATCCGGGAGGCCAAATAACACCCCAAGAACCAAAATTTGGCGTTCATTTTAAGCAAGAAACAAAACAATAGTTTTCTAACATAGCAGAATAGAATCTATCAAGCAACTATCACAACAGCATGCATAATCTACACAAATTCTATCACAACAACATGCAATCGCTAATGCACCCTAGATGGCATGGAAAGAATGCATGACATGTGATTTCTACAAGTGCCTATATGATGCAAGAGATGGCATACCCTCATATCATCGGTTTGAGACAGAAATAGAACCGAAATATCAAAACAATCACCGCACAAGTCATGCGAATCACTCTAGGTGAAAACATATCAACCATAAAACTCAAAACCAGCAAACTGCAATTAATGAGGTATTATGGTCTTTCCCTGTACACGGGTTAGCTAATCCCGAGCACAGCTTAATACCAAGTACTGAATCCATCCTATCCCTGGATAAAGTATCCAAACAGTAAAGAAAGAGAAAATAACTCCTCTGATACCACTTTGTAACGTCTCGAGTCTGGAGCCCCTCCACTGGTGCCTCGTACCCGGTTCACCACATGACCTGAAGCGCGTTTCCCCGAACGCCAGAGGCTGCTGACTAGCAGCGAGGGCCTTGGTAAGTCAGTGGTGAAACTATGCTCTCATTTGGTAAGGTATACAAGGTAAAGAAAACAACAATGAACAATAGAAGCAGTAAACAACATGCATAACAGCAGAAACCAAACAGCTGAAGCAATGTAGATATATATAACTATGATGTTAATGATGCATCAAGTACAAGTATCTAATGAAAACAGCAAACACAACAACGTGCTGAAATACAACTGAAACCAAGTGCAAAGAAAACAAAGTAATCTCCTCAGCATCACGAGCCACGGCTCAGTCCCATGCTCCCCAGCTCCTGATGCAGTCAAGATCCCGAAGTAGAAGGGCGCTTTCCCTTATCTATACCTACAACAACATAGTCTGCTTGGGCCCAAAAGTATGGCCCAAACAGGGTGTGAGATACAATCCCAGTAGGCAACCACCCAAAGATTTGTGCCTAATAGTCAATGAATACATGGAAGTAATAAAACAAGAAGCAGTAAATAGAAAAGCACAAGTAGCTACAATCCACAGTTCTAATGAGTAAAGCACACAAGTAAGTAGTCAACAACAAGAAGAAAACAGGTAACCCTCTGGGTAGCTCTCACAGTCTAACCCCTATGGTTCAACCTCTAAGTACTAGCAACCCTCGGGGAGGCACACACAGTCTCACCCCTCTGGTTCAGCTACGTAATTAAGCAGACTCTCTAGGGAATCACTCACCGTCAATTCCCCCTATAGTCTCATATCATGATAAAGGCTCTCTGGGGAATCACTCAACATCAATTCCCCCTATGGCCCGCATCGTGGATCTACAGACTCTCTGGGGAAGCACTCAACGTCAATTCCCCCTATAGTCTCGCATCGTATTTAAAAGACACTCTAGAGAAGCCCTTCTGTCAATTCTCCCTTTGGTCTACTACTCTAGGTTCTCACAATCCTGAGTATAACTAAACATTCTCTATGTGTGTATCATCCAAGTAAACCTCAAGAACTACTTGGCTATCAACTAAGTCTCAACAGAAAAAATCAAAGAGACAGTTCCACTATCCTACAACAAGGTATGGCAACTGGAAAAACACTCAACAGGAAAAACAAGCATGGAAAAGCAACCTAAGAACAAAATAATTTACACTACACACAAGCAATAACCTCTACTACAACAATCAGGCAAAGCAGGCAAACAACAAGGGCAAAACAAGAAACCCGCAATACCCCGTTCAAGGGTATTAGTGGAATTTGCACATAATATCCATGAACTTTCTATGGAAAGGCACAAACCACCTACCTCGATCTTAGGAGATCTATATACATGAACCTCGATGACAGATTCCCCTTATAATGACGTAGATCTGAGAAAACACACAAAACGTTCATCCCACGATAACTTGGAAATGAGGGGGAATCAAGAAACAAGGCTAAAGTAGAAGGAAGAAATCACTACTGTGATTCCAATGCAACTGACTGTGCTCGAATCGGAGAACGGGTGGCGAGGCGGTCGTCCGTCGAAGATCTGGCCGTACGGTCGCTTCCAGACGGTCAAAAACTGAAGAAGAAGATGAATATCGGGGTTAGACGTGACCCCGGTCCGTTTAATGAAAAAAAAGAAAGTACATGGCTTGTACTTTTTGAGTACACGACCTGTACTTTGAATTTTACATACTCTGAAATAACCGGCCTCCACCTCAGCCTTACACACCGTGTGTGTGGCCCGGACATGGTCAACACACGACTTCGAGCCAGGGAAGAGTACACGGCCTGTACTTAGAAAGTACACGGCGCGTACTTCTGAAATTTCCAGAAAATTCATTTTTCTCAAAAACTCCAAAAAAAGGAAAAACATACCTGAAAAGAGATCCGGGTTATTACACCAGGTCTAAGATTATACAATCACAACTACTGAGGTTAAAGTTTCTAATGTGTGGTGGCAGGTACTTTAATCGTTTCATCAAACTTAGACAATGCTTTATTTGACTATGGATCATCGTATTCTTTTATATCTTCCCACTTTTCCAAGAAAATTAGACACTTCCCATTTGATTTAATAAATGAGTTATCTGTAAAAACTCCTAAGGGAAGTATCATTGCAACAAATATTTTTTAGTTAGTCCTCTTTATGACACATAAACATGATTTAGTTGCAAAGATTATAATCACACCTATGGTTGATTTTGATATAATCCTTGGTATGTAATGAATTTCAAAATATTATGAAAAAATATATTGAAAGAAGAAGGAAGTTACAATTTGAGAGGAAAATGTAGAATCCCTTATCTTTAGATAAGAAACATTATCATCTGGTTCTTATCTAGATCCTCCTTCAGAAGCTCTTATAAATGAAATTCTTGGGGAGGAAGAGAAAACATCATCTATGAATATTCAAATTTAATATATACCAATTTTGAAATATTATGTTGACATATTTCTAGAGGATTTACCTGGACATCCTCCATAGTGGGAAATTGAGTTCTCTATTAATTTAATTCCTGGTGTATGACCTATATCAAAGACTCCTTATAGAATGACCACTGTGGAATCAGTAGAGCTAAATAAATAACTAGAGGAATTGGGGTGATAAAGGATTTATTCTCCCTAGTGTTTATCCATGGGGATCCCCTATTCTATTTTTCAATAATAAAGATGGATCCATGAGGTTGTGCATTGACTATAGGGAAATCAATGCTATTATAATAAAGAACCAGTATCCCCTTCCTCGTATTGATGATTTATTTTACCATCTTCACATAACTCAATATTTTTTTAAGATTGATCTTTGATTTGGATATCATCAATTGCATGTGAGGAAGGAGGACATTACAAAGACATCATTTTGAACCAGGTATAAACATTTTGAGTTTACAGTAATTCCATTTGGTCTGACTAATGCACCCTCTATTTTCATGGATCTAGTGAAAAAAGTTTTCAAGGAATATCTTGATGATTTTTTTGTGGAATTTTTTAATGATATCTTGATATATTAAAAAAGCTATGGGGACCATGAGAACCAATTTTGGGTTGTTCTAGAGACTCTTAGAAGAAAAGAGTTATATAAGAAGTTTAGCAAGTGTGAATTCTGGATTCAAGTAGTTTTTTCTTGTCTATATTGTCTGTAAGGATGGAATCTCAGTTTATCCTACGAATACAAAGGCATTTCAAGAATGTAATACACCAAAAAACATAATCGAGGTATGTAGTTTAATTGGTTTAGTAGGTTACTATCGGTGTTTTATTTATAATTTTGTTTGATTAGCTAACCTGTTAACCATGATTACTCGTAAAGGGGTTAATTTCATATGAAAAAAATAATGTGAAGACTTTATTGAAGAATTAAAGAAGAGATTAGTAAATGCTCTGGTATTGACTCTACCATCGAGAAATAGTGGATTTTTGGTTTATAGTGATGAATAAAAGGAAAGACTTGGCTATTTTCTTATGTAAAATGAAAGAGTTATTGCTTATGCATCAAGGTAGGTAAAAACTCATGAACAAAACTATCTAACTCATGATCTTGAGTTAAAAGTTGTAATATTTTCTATAAAAATATAGAGACACTATCTCTATGGAGAAATATGTGAGATATATATAGATAACAAAAGATTTTAATATATAGTCTCACATAAATAACTCAATGGATCGAGATACTCAAGGATTATGATTATTCAATACACTATCACCCAAGAAAGGAAAATAAGGTAGATGAAACATTGAGTAGGAAGGATCATGGAGTTCTAAACAAAATGAGGATTAAAAGGGATGTTGTGTTCATGGATCTAGTAAAGATGGATATGAGAATTATAAAAGAAGGTGAAACATCATTACTTTTTCAATTTGTTTGCCAACCATCTTTATTGGAAAGAATTAAAAGTTCTCAGTCTAACGATGAGAATCTTAAAAGGAAAATTAAAGCTCTGAATGATGGGAAGTTTCCAAAATTCATGTGTGAGGATGTAATTATTAAATTTGGGAGGAGGCTATGTGTTCCCTCTATACCTGAGCTAAAAATAGAATTATTGTATGATTCCCATAGTTTGAATTTCTTTATACACCCTAGTAGCACTAAGACGTATAGAGATTTGAGGGAACATTTCTAGTGGGATAACATGAAGCAGAAAATTACTGATTATGTATCAAGATGTTTAGTCTTTCAACAAGTGATGGTTAAAAGAAAACATCCTAGAGTATTCATGAAACCTTTTCCTATTCCTACATGAAAATGGGATGATATCACCATAGATTTTTTCATTAGATTACCCAAAACTCCAAGAAATATAGATGCAATATGCGTGATTTTTTATCGACTTATCAAATATACAAATTTCCTATATATAAGGAAGGATTATACATTGGAATACCTTGAAAGACTCTATATTAGTGATGTTTTAAGACTTTATGGATCACCTATTTCAATAGAATCTGATCATGAACCATGGTTTACATCAAAATTATAGAAAAGTCTTCAGAAAGATTTAGATATTGAGCTTCATTTGAGTACTAATTATCACCCTCAAACTGAAGGGTAGTATGAAAGGACCATTTAAACATTAAAAGACATGTTTAGATCATGATCACTTGAATTTCAAGGCATGTGAGATCAATATTTACTTTTTGTAGAGTTTTCTTGTAATAATAGTTTCCATTCCAGTATTCAAGTGGCACTATATGAAGCATTGTATGGAAAGATATTTCATGTACCAAATTTTTGGGATGAAGTTGGTGAAAGGAATCTTGTAGGATCAGATCTTGTGGAGGAAACAAAAACAAAGGTAAAGACTATTCAAACAAATATCAAAGAAACTCAAAGTAGGAAAAAAAGCTATGCCTATAATCAAAGGAAGGATTTGGAATCTTAGGTGGGAGAACATGTTTTCTTGAAAGTATCTCCATGGAGGGGTATTATAGTATTTGGGAAGAAAGGGAAACTAATACCTAGTTATATTGGTCCTTTTGAAATTTTAGAGAGAATTGGAGTTGTGGATTATCTTTTGGAAATGATGACTAATATTTCTAAAGTACACAATGTGTTCCACATCTCTTTGTTAAGGAAGTACATGCCAGAACCAATGCATATAATCACTTCTAAAGGAATAAATTTAGAACCTAACTTATCTTACTATTAAGATCCTATCTGGATTCTAGACATTAAATAGAAGGTTTTAAGGAATCAGACGACTTGGATGGTAAAGGTACTTTGGACAAATCATAAAATTGAAGAGGTGACATGGGAGTATGAGAAAATTATGATGATGAACTACCTAAATCTTTTTCTGAGGTGACATTATGGAAATTTTGAGGATGAAATTTTTGTAAGAGGGGAGAATTTAACAACAAAAAATTCTATCAAGGAAATTTACCTTCTTATAATTATTTCATATAGTATAAATCACATAAAATCACTTATAGAATACAATAAAAACTTTATAAATAAAGAATGAATGAAATAAGAGGTATTTCTAGAAGTTAAATAACCTACACTAATGAAACAGTAACTTGACCTTATGAATCGAAATACGAATCTTATGAATAGTAAACCAGAAAAATGACTAGTAACATCACCCATGAAAGTATAAATATAATTTATGCATCTCATAAATTAAAGTATGATATAATTATATCATAGTATAAGTAAATGAATATTTAAAAAATTATTAATTAAGTGTTGGTTTTTTTGTGAGTCATAAATTTTTAATTAAAATTTTATAATTAATAAATTAATTTAAAAGAAAATTAATTTTCATAAAATTTATTCATAAATCAATATTTTTTTTATTATGATTTTAAGATAATTTAATGAGACCTTAGTTAATTTTTCAGAGTGTTATAAAATCAGTTATACATTTACTTTTTTAATTTTTTGAGTAAATGATTATTTTAATTAAAAATTAAATTTCTAATATTTATAAAATTATTTTCATAAAATGGAGTTTATTTTTTAATTATACAGGTTGAAAAATGGTTAGGGTAAATTTTTGTGTTTTTTTATTTCTAAAATACTTGAATTTTTGGTGAATTGTAAAATGCGTTAATTTATGGTATATATACATTATAAGATAAATACACTATTCCTTGAGTCATGAATAGTATAGACACCATAATCTATAACTTCTATTCATAATTTTAATATATATAGTGACAATTCTCAAATTATTCATAGTCTTGTGCCAAAATAATAAAGAAATGAATAAAATATTCAAAAAACACCCCTCTCCTCCACTATAAATACCACCCCTCACCACCCCTTCTCTTCAAACCTTCAAAGATTTTATCCTTGTAAAATTACTAACCAATAATATTCTCAAGTCCCTACCCCATGTCTAGGATCTCGTTTTCTCATCAAAATACCATAACCTTTTCCATAAGGAGGTTCTCAAGGAGGAGAAAATCAAAAGGTAAAAACCTCTTTCTTTTTCTTTTAATTTATTTTCAAGTTATTTTATTTTCTTATTATATCCTATCCTAAAATCATTAAAATATAATAATAAATAAATAACCTTACATATAATGTAATTTTATTGTTCTAATTTAATAATCCCTCATTAGTCTCCTTCTCCTCTCCCTTTTATTCTAAAAATGGAAAAGTCATCCGTGAGGTGTTGTTTCATCGCCTCAAGGATGAAAAGTTTTCATTTTCCTTCACCATATTCAAGACTATTCCTAAAACCATTTTAATATTTGAAAAAAATTGTAAAATTTATATTAAAACCCTTTTTATACAAGTAACATATTTACATAATAATAAATTATAAAAAAATGACTTCATTGTGATCTAAAACTGCTAAAATTAATCTAAACTATTATCGTTAACATGTTATCTAATGATTTATCCTAATATATGAAAAAAACAATATATAATACCAATTACACTTCTATATTTTAATTAATAAAATTTAATTCCAATACAATATAATTATACCCATTTTACATGAAGTTCATTACTTATAAACAAGCGAACCGATCATGAAAACCAAGAAAACAAATGCTCCCAAATGATGAAATTAAACTCTATAACTCATCAATAAGTCTATAAATGAACTTAATAAAAATATAATGAATAAAATACATGTATAAAATGTTATTTATTAATTAATTCATTTAATTTTATTATCTATGACATTAAGGTCAAGTGCATCACACATTCAGAAATAAGGTAAGGGTTTCTTCCCAAACCTCCATTTTCATTCGGGTTTTTCTTTATCCCTATATACACTAATGGAATTATTAATTTATTTTATATTATTATTATAAATTAGGATTATATATTCCAAAATCATGTTTTATTATTAGTTCATTTTTATTTTTTGGTAAAATACATGTTTTACAAGGCTCCATTTTCAATTCTTTATGATAAGCAAGCCCAATTTAAAAAAACATCCCTATTTCTTACCCATTTTCAAGTACCACCCATAATATGTTTTAAGACACCATTATTTTTATAAAACCACTAATTTTTTCATAATAAACTATATTTTTTCATTTCTGGTTTTATACAAATAAATATGACAAATATAAATTATTTTTCCAAGATAATTATTCTTTAGAAAGTAAAAAGAGTATTTCTCTCAATAATTCTATGATGATTTTATTAGAGTACTTTAATATATTTCAACACATCTATTGAATTTTATGATTTTTTGAGATTAATATATCATGATTATCATCTATCATATTTTATTAAAGGGTTTATGATCAGTTTGACTGTGGATGTATGATCTTGAATACCATTAACCATACAACTCAGAATGGTTAGTGATTATGTTTATAGATTAAGGAAATTTATTTAAATTTTATATGTATATGATGTTTATGTTTGAAACCATTCATATGAGGAATTAATTAGACTTAAAAAGTGATGGTTGAGGCCTACTATATCTCCTCGATACATCGATAGATATCATGATACAAAACATAAAGGGATTTTGGTCGAGGAATTAACCATTTATTTTCAGATGTCTTGGTCGAGGACTTGATGATATGTTTTAGATGTCCGAAATTATGAATTCCCTCATTATGATATTGTTAATTGATAAATAATGTTATTATCAGACTAGTATAATATCTATGGTTAAGTTTCATGTGATTATTTATATGGAATTATTTATTCAGACTTTATTCCTACCATATTAAGTGCAAGATTATGTTTTAATGGTATGTGTTCTTTTAGTTATTCACCATGCCTTATTACTTATGCTTACACTATATTAATTACCCTTACTGAGCATCTAATATCATCCATTTATTATGTTTTATTTTTCCCTAGGATGTAAATATGTATATTATGAATGTCTTTCAAGAATAATATAGGAGTTTACGGGTGTTTTCAATAGAGTTTATATGTTTTTTTTCCTTTCAAGTTGTAATGTAAAGTTCATGCATGTAATCTGGTTTCAAAACATTCTAAACTAATTAGTAATTTGGGATTCATGACTTTTACCTATGAAAATTTAAAAAATTAAGGCACTGACATTGAGATACTGGGGTCAAAGTATTTATACCAAGGAAATACTAATTCCTTTAACAACGAACAAGGAAAAAGAGAGTTATCCCAAGGAGAGTTTTCCAAAGAAAACCATTTTCTAAAAGTGCCACCCGGGCCTCAAAAATATCTTGAGTGATAAACCATTTTGAATAGATACAAAAACACAACTTAGAATTTCATGAGATATTTAAAACACATTTGGAAGTTGAAACATAATTTAGGAACCATAAACCACTTATAAAGGCCCATCAAGAATTTTATCAAACACTTGGTTTGTAAGGCCATGTAAAATAATTCCACACAAGATACTTTCAAGAGAAAACAACTTGATTTCATTCCAAAAAATTATTATAAATATCACACATCAATAATTTTAATAAAAAAGGTGATAACATCAAAAAATAAATGTTTCTTAAATTTAAAGGCCAAATGCAAAGGGAAACGTACCTCAAACTCAAAGTGCTTAGACAACAGAACCCGAAGTGGATTCAAAGAGGTCCAAATAAGAAATAACACCCAATTAGAAACTTAAAAAGTAAAAAAAAATAAAAAAAAATAAAACCTAGAACAAATTAACCAAGGGATAAGAGAAACCGATGAGAAAATGGAAGAAATAAGAAGAGTGAGAAGAAAGGGGGAGAATACCTTGAGAAATTAGCCCCAACACATGAAGAATCACTTGATTCCACCCTTAAAAGGAGATGAGATGTGTGGAGAAGAAGTAAGGAGACTCCCTTGAGTCACATAATCCAAATGAGTGGGAGTAGAGGCATTTTGGGGTTAAAATACAAGAGGTGCAGAAATTTAACAAGTCACTTTTAATGAATCGGGGCACTGTACACAGTTAGGCTGTATGGTTTGGGAAATCATGCACCAATCATGTATACCTTAATAAACTCATAGGTTAACCACACATTTTGGATGAATTTTTTTGGGAAACTATGTGATAACCATGTGATTTGGTTATATCAAAAATTACAGATCTATGTGCACACTTCTCACACAGTTTGGACTAACCATGCTTTAGCCATGCACCCTCATCCAGAGACACCCAAATCCTCACATTTACTCCTGAGATCTGCATGATTTGAATCTAACCATGCAGGAAAAAATTGAATAGAAAAGGTACTCAACATAAGGAGGATTAATAGTTACCCATTAACCATGTACACAAATCATAAAACATAATAAAAATAGCCCAAAACTCAAAAATTATATCTGAAACACCCAATATTCAAGAGAAAATCCAAATAAAAAATGTTAAACCAAAATAAAAGAGAAAAAAAAACTAATATGTGACAATATTATCCTAACACATCTCAACAATGATCTTGGATCAAGATAGGTGAAAATACACAAATCAATCTACATCCCAATCGGGGAACCCTCATGGGCCATATACACCCCCAAAGGGGAACACTCTCAAGCATTCATGCCATAATTATTTAGTAACAGGTGTCATTGTCAATCCATTGCTAGGGATTAAAGGTAATAGCATGATTTTCCCAATTACCACTAATTACCTAGGATAACATTTTCTTAAAAAATCAAATAATCAAACATGGTAAAATAAAACATTTCAATGCAATTCAAATTACAATTTCCCATTTTTTAGTTTTCAACATTTATTTCTCAGTTAAAAAAAACATAGGTTTTAATTAATTTATTCCATTTTAAATCATATTTAAATTTAATCCATTTTCCTAAAAATTCTATATAAAATCAATTTCAAAATAAAGCCATCATTTTCTAAACATGCACCCTATATTTCAATTCCATTAAAATTCGGGTTTTGTTTCCATAATCTCCTTGCCATTTCAAATCAACCATAAAAACCTTCCAAATTAGGGTTCTTAAATCAATTAAAAACTCTTTTTAATTCAATAAATAAAATTTAGGTTTCAATTATAGGTAAAATTAATATGAAACCACCTACCTTTAATCACACGATAAAAAACAACACCCATAACAGGATCACCAATGAAGAATGAGGCAAAATATAGCAAAAAACACAACATGAAATCAAGATACAAAAATAAAGTGTTTAGATCCATTAATAGCTCAATGATCCATAACTCTATAATGAGTATAGAAATATAGATCAAAATAAACAACATGATAGGAGAACCACTTACTTGGCAGAGATCAAACACAATCATTGAAGCTTCAATTCACTAAGAAAAGGGTTTTATGGAGTTAAAATCACCTCTTAGGAGTTTTCAAGAACCAAGGATTCGAGTTAGGGTTGAAATAGGGTGATTAGTAGATAAAACATAGGGTTTAGATATTTTAATAAAATTTTCTAGAGAATTAAAACTCACATGCATGGTTTGTTTGGTAGGTCTGCATGGTTAGATAAATTGTGTGCACTAATTATACACTCTTGATGCTAGTGTACATAGTTTCTACTAGAAGGGTTCACAATTTTCCAAACCAAAAACAACTATATATACCCTAACTATTTTAATTTTTATAGTTTAGATGGGCTGGCTGCATGGTTTAGAAAAACCATGCGCCCCTTCTAGTGGTTCACAATAGGGAGCACAATTTGTTGGGCCAAAACACAAGGTTTTACCTTATGATGAGCTAAACATGAATAACCTTATAGGCTTCCAATTTTTTTTTAAATTCTCCTAAATTGACCACAACACAAGGCCCAAATTAAAGGAGATCAAAACAAGGGTAAATAAATATCTATAATATGGTAACATGATGTTACAACCTCCCCACCATAAACACTTTCTATCCCTATAAATCCTATCAAGAAGATTCCATGCTAAAGAGATGAGGAAACTTCTCTATCATCAATTCCTCACACTACCATGTATCATGTGAATCAAAAACATGTTTCTATAGAACACATACCAAAGCTATCTACCCCCCCACAAAGTAAATTTATCTCAGAGTCAATGATCCTGACTAGATTATAGTGACATAAGATTATTATACATGTATATTACATCTTTTTAGATGAATATTTATTACATTACACAAACAAATGCCTGAGGATCATAATAACATAGTGAATTTGGAAATTAGGAAAATAATTTTCTTAATTCATGAAAGATATTCAATTACTCCCACAAATATCTTCCAATTTATTACTCATACTTAAAACCTTTATTCATAACCCAGGGAAATAAAACATAAGAAAGGGTGATCTCAAAAGACCAGTACGAGTAAACAAGGGAGATACATAAGCATAACTTGAGCATAATTGTATGAGAACATGATAATAACATTTAAAAAACATAACCTACAAATCAAAGATTATAATCTTAAGTAATGGAATAAATATTGGAAGTTCATAAGATATGAATAGAAAGGAAATCAAATAAAAAAATCCATGAGAGCATAACATTGTCATAATACATTAAATTTATGGAATACATATAAGCATAGAAAATAATTTCCATATTAGCTGAGGCTCACTGTCAAGTCTATCATAGTGGAATGATTTCACTCCCAAAACCATAATAGTAGTCAAGGTTCACTCCCATGACCATTATATTAGATAAATTTTCTTACTGAACTGGGTTCACGACCTATTATAGTATTTTCCATCTCATGAGATATAAATCATTACCCAATGAATTGGAAGGAGATATAGGTACCACCCATATCATAATGAAAACCATATTTATTTTTACCAAAAGATCCTAAAATAGTCATAATATCATAAACAATGAAATTAAATGGGTTTTATAAACATTTCACCATATCATAACCTATAGAAAAGCAATAGGTTTCATAATACTCATTTCATCATAGAATAACCCATGAAAAGAACCAGTTTTCATATGTATTTCCTCATGGTATAACCCATGTAATAGAATGGGTTTTGTAAAAACAATGCCTTAAAAACATAAACCATTCAAATAAATAATAATAATAGTATCCTTGGATCATATCCCAGTAGGTCACAGGTAACAGAAATAGTTTTCATTTTAGAAGGAAAATAATTTTGAATGATCATTTAAAAAAATTCTTGAAAAAAACATCCTTTACACATTGAAAACACTTTTATTTAAAACATAAAACATTTTAAAAACCATTTTATTTTAAAATAATATTGAAATATTATAAAAAAATCTTCAATTAAATTATTGGTCATGATGTTGAAAAATTTTGTACACATTAAAATGAATATTCCTTTCATATTTTTTGTAAAATCCATACAAATATTTTTTTTGGAAAATTACATGATGATTACTTTAATTTTTTTTAAAAGGTAAAAATGGGTAAAAATTTATTTTAAAAATAATAGGATAATATTAAATCAATTTATTTAAACATTTTTAGAAAACATAGTTTTAGAGGAAAATAGATTTCTGACCAAAGAAAGAAATAAAGTAGGATTTTCTTAAAAACATTTTATCAATTATTTTAAGTAAAAATGAGTGAAAAAATGGTAATATTACTTGAAAATATCATGAATAACAATATTAGAAGAAAATTAATGAGTTTGTTTAGAGATGAATCATAATATTTTTTCATTGTAAACGTAATCATAAACAATCTTGATAAACAATGAGATTTTAATATAACATCATTACCACTTTGGTAACTTTGAATCATAATCCCCATGAAATAATAAATAAAATATAACTTAAAAAATCATGATTATAAATAATTTTATGATATTTAATTTCAAAGGGGATGTATATACACCTCATGAAGGAATACAAGTTCATAACATAACATATGTCTCAAAGAAGGAAAACTGAGACAAAAATCCATTATCTTAAGTCTTGACTTCTGTTGTACATATTTAAACCTCTTTTATAATAAATTTAAGTTTATTGTAAATCTATTATATAAAAATATCTATATATATCATACCATATATTATTTTATTATGACATTTTGTTACCCATTTGTTAACAATTCCAAGTTAAAATTACATTTCAGGTAATAACCGCTTTGTTTTTCATATATGTTTTGATTTATTATTTTTGGTCCCCTTAATTTGATAATGATTTTATAATATCCAAAATTTTAACCATAATATAAATATAATATATATTCAGTATATATGTATTTATATTAATCCATAAAATTTAGTGATAGAAAATGAAATACACCATTTATGGAGACGGTAGATCATACGTACACATGAAGGTTGTTTCCATTTTCTTTTTGTATTGAATGAAATAAAGGTAAATGATATATTATAATTAAAAAACCATTTTTATGTCATATATATCACATATTTTTATTAATCCTATTCTTATTAAATTCTATATAAAGCATTAATGAATCACATTGATTCGTAATGCGGTAGTTTGTCATACACACGAGAAACGCTATTGTGTTCCCATAATATGAAGAGTATGAAGGTATGTGTGATA
The DNA here is from genome assembly GCA_963277665.1 of Viscum album. Classification (NCBI taxonomy): domain Eukaryota; kingdom Viridiplantae; phylum Streptophyta; class Magnoliopsida; order Santalales; family Viscaceae; genus Viscum; species Viscum album. The sequence continues at coordinate 1,770,132,308 of OY728132.1, forward strand.
TAATAATTAAAAAAGTATAATAATATCATAAATATAATATATAAATAATAAATAAATAATTATTTCTATCCTTTAGAGTTGGTAATGGAGAAATGAATGACATCGGTTCGCAAGGCGGTAGTCCGCCGTATACACGAATGATGATTTCATAACCCATTTTATGGAAGACAAGATGGTTGTATATCATTAAATTAAAATAAAAAATATGATTATATATAAGGTACTTAGGTTATTATATCATCATGGTATAATAATAACTGAAATAGGTGGAGGAAGAAATAAAACAAAAATGCTCGTTGATGAACGTTACCTCTTTTTTGGGTATCCCCCTTAGATTTTCACCAAAATCCTTTCTAATTTGTATTTACATCCAAAATAAATATTATAGGATTATATTATATAAGTTTATAAGTGATTTGGTTAATTATTTTTTAAAACAAAAGTTTTTCTTAGGTGTGGAGAAGAGAGTAGAGGGGGTGACCTTTTATAAGTGAGATGAGTGACACACTTGTAGTTTTTGAAAGGGGAGAATTCCTCCCATGTTTTTTTCTTGTCACAAGGCTCAAATAATGGATAATTATTGATAATAAAATGTATAAGGTCAAAATATGGATAAAAATGGGTATTGGAAAAGTTTTGGGTTATTTTTAACCCTTATCTTTTTAGTTTAACCCCCCAGTTAACCCATTTTTACCTTAACCGTGATAAATAATTTTTAATGTTTTCACTATTAATTTTGGTGAAAAATTAAGTTGAATTTATTAGATGATATAAATTATTTTGATTAAAAATATGGAACCCATTTTTCCAAATTCAATTCACAGAAGTGGTAAATTTAAATTTAAAATTAATCCTATAGATGCGATGAGAAAACAGGTTTTTAAAGAGGAAATGTTCAAAAGTTTACAAAGTTTTTATATTGAAATTCCATATAAAATTGATTAAAATGACCTAAATTGGATTAATTTATGTATAATTTAAATAATTTTACTTTAAAAACAATTTAAATTATAATTTTATTTTATAAACAAATTAAATGAAAAGGAAATTTTCAATTAAAAATCAATATTTTTCACTATTCATCAAAAAAAAAAACTAAAAAAAACCCCTAAAAATTCCCCCTAATATAAATTTGACATAATGATTTAAAACTTTAATAATGATTTATCAAATTAATTTTCTAAAACTTTCAAAAAATAATTTTATCATTGTTTAAAAAAATATTTTTTTGGGAAAATAGTATTTTCAAAACATATAGAAAGTTTACCAAGAATTAAGTACTTTTTTATCAATATGTTTCATTTATATAAAACCATTATAATTAATATTTTAAAAGTATTTATTACTATTCATATCTCTATGTTTAATGGTTAGGTTATAACTGTTACATTTAAATAACTATATTAATAATATATTGTTGTTTGTGAAAACCCAGTGTCGTGTGTAATGCAAGATAACCTAGTGTTGCATGTAGTGAAATATTAACTCAATGTTTCATTTAATGAAATATATAAAATAAATATAATTTATTTAATAAAAAATAATTTATAAAAACTTGAGGTGTTATATTCTACTCCCCTTAAAATGATTTTTTCCCTCAAAATTCATCACTTTAGTACTAACAACCAACGATACTTCTATCTCATTTCATCCTTAGGTTCCCACATAGCTTCTTCAAGTTAGGGGTTTCACTATAAAACACTTACCAGGTGAGTGGTATTGTTTTGTAAAACTTTATCTATTCGATCCATAATCTCTAATAGTTTTTCCTCATAAGAAATATCATGATCCCGTGGTGTAACCTCTGAGTTTAGTACATGTGACAAATTAGTTATTTACTTTCTTAGGTGTGATACATGGAACACATATGAACTTGATAGAGGTTTTGTGTAAGTTCTAAATGTTAAGCTACTTTCTTGATACAATAAATTATTTTATTAGGACTGATATATCTATGGATTAGTTTTCCATTCTTTCATCATTGGAGAAATTTATAGAAAGATATTCTTACTAAATTAAAATTCTAGAAATCATCGACAATTATCAGTATAATATTTCTATCAACTTTGTGCAGTTCATACATGTTGTTGAATGGATCTAACATTCTCTTCCATCTAATCACCTTTCTCAAGCCCCAAATTTATTTCTTTCTACAACTTCATTCCATTAATTTGTAGTTCTACACTTCTTTCCATAAAGGGATTCATAAGGAGCTATCTGAATGCCCAAGTGAAAGCTATTGTTGAAAGAAAACTCAACTTGAGGAAGGTGTTGGTCCCAACCACTTTTTAAATACATAATAAAAGATCTTATTATATCCTATAGGGTTTGAATTATTCTATCAAATTGACTATATATCTAAGGATGATACACAAGGATGAAACTCAAATCCATATCAAGAGCTTGAGGAAGACTTCACCAAAACTTAGAGGTAAACTCTAGATTCCAATAAAGTACAATCGAATGTGTCACTTAATGAAACCTTACCATGTCCTTAATGTATATTCTGGAAATAGGATCTGAATAGAAATATTCTTTAATTGTAATGAAGTGTGATTACATTTTATTTTGATCCACTATAAACCATAATTATCTCAACATCAAAGATAAGATAAACCCTAAAGGTTACTAGTACCTTTAATCATATTTCCACAAGGTGTAAAATCATTCCCCCTCAAATAAATTTGTCACTATATACACAAACAAAGTGTTTAATTTCTATAAATGTATCTCAAAATATTCTTAATCTTGATAAAATAATATAACATAAAACCTCAAAAAGGGTGTCAATGACTTTGAAATTATGATCAATCATAAACTCATAAACCGATTATGGTATTCATAAATCTTAATTTAATCTTACTTGGAGACATAAATGCTTACAAAAAAATAATCCACCGTTTATTCCTTAAATAAGATATTATCATATACAAAAACATTTCTATTGGAAGATTAGGTTCAACCTTAACTGATATAATATCAAATTTTATTTGGTTATTCCATAATTAATGTAGAGGGATATTATCAGAAGAAATTTCAATAAAGGATGAACAATAATATTTTCATAGGTCTAATTTATACAAAATCAAACATGAAATTCCCAACTAAGGAGGGGAGGATTAGTGTACCCTAATTATCATGATTCACTTCAACTATCATGATTGGAAAAATTTCCACTTTTCTTTTTTCTTCAAAGGTTATTGGTGTTGGTCATTGTTATTAACCATCAGATTTGGGTACTTGATAGCACAATTACCAAACTCTTTACAATTGAAACACTAAAATGTGGGAGGCACATTTAATGAATCTTTCTCATAATTCTCATAATTAGCTAACTTATTCTTATCACTTTGGAATTCATCAAATCAATGAACTTATTTTCCACACTTAAAATACTCAGTAGACCCCTTAAAACAATTTCCTCCATGCTATTACCATAATTTTATCATAAAGGAAGTTTCGTATTCTTCTCTCTATGGATCTTAGATTTTTCTTTGAATTACATTTTCCATTCATTTCAAAAACATGACATTGACATGTAACTCCAACCTCCATTTCCACCTTGATAGCACATAAAACAAATATATTTATACATACCGAAGTCTCTTTTTGATAACTCCCTTTAGAGACTTAGTTTTAATCCAATGAAGAAATGATCAACCTTACTTTCAGGTTAGATGATAATACTAGAAGTTCACCTTTAAAGTCTTATAAAATTTATCTCATTGGTACTATCAGATTCCCCATCCTTTTAATTTATTTCAAGGAACTCCTATATATTTGTATGAATAATATGAGTAAATTACTTATTGAAAAACAAGTTCTTGAACTCATCATAATCAATGGATTCAATTTCATCATGTTGCCTCATATTTTTGATAAGATTCCACCATTGATCTACTTCACCTTATAAATGATAGATAACCAAAATTAATTTCTCATACTCCAGACACTCGATAGTGGAAAATATTTTTTTAGTGGTGCTGATCCATTTATTAGTAACTAGTGGATTATAAGATCCACTTAAAGAAGCTAGATGTTTCCTAATAAAGGAATCAATAAAATATTTCTCCCTAATTTTCTCCTTTAAAAGTTCACATTTCATGCATGATTTTTAGTATCAAATACATTGATAATTGTGATTTAAATGGTTAATTATTTCCCAAAATTTTAATGGATTTGTTTTATATTTGTAAGGATACAAATATTTAAATATTATTATAAAAATGATCTAATACGATTCAATAATTCCACTAAAGGATGGTTCCCATGATAAAAAATGATTACATGACACTTTTGGGGTTGAAACTGAAGAACCAAACTGAAATGGAGCTTCCAGAGTTGAGAAAAGGCGATTCACATCATGAATAATGTTTAAGACATGAAAGAAATACAAAGTGTGAAGAAAATACAGGATGTTAAGTGAATAAAACCAATTTAGAGAGGGTGGTGGGGCAACACTTTCATTGTGTGACATCATAAGTCATGCCGTGACTTTTTCGGGACAGAGCCAGTAAGAGGATATTTTTTATGTAACATTCAATAGGACTCCTACCTTATGATCCCAATGACTATTTAATATTGGGACTAAACCATAAAGATATTAAAGGTACATTTATTGCTAATTAATTCCTACCCTGAGCACTCAAGAAGATTTAAAAATAGAGGGTTACTGCACTGCTACCAAAGATCGATATGAAGACCAAGGCTTGGGGTGAGTAGCGGCACTGTGCAGGGTCCTCCACCAATTATACTCCACCATTTATATAGGGTTTTAATTTCTTTATTTTTCTTAATCACCTTATCATAACTAGAATGAGGGGGTGATTTATTTTGTGTTGAATATGTAATTGAAGGGGTATTGTACTAAGGTAATTTTTGGTTTTATGGTTAACTCATATTGGGTTTTTTGCATTCAAAACCTCTCCTTCATTTATCTCTTTTATTTTACATGCATGATAATTAAAATTCAATTAAATGATCATTCTATAATTAAAAACTAGTATCAAACCCTCACCATTATAATTGGTTTGAAATTGTTTCTAGGTTTAAAAATAGTTTTAGTTTACCTCTTTCACTAAATAACTAAAGCATTTAACCATTATAAAAGGAGTTTTAGTGAGAGGTAGAGTGATAATTTGGACCAAGGAGATCACTTTGAACCAATTTTGAAAAAAAACAAAGATAAAAAATTGACCTAAAATCAACAGTGATTGAACTTAAAAATTATATGTTTGTTATGTTTTGTTTTATTATTTTCTTCCTCCACATTCTTCATCAATCACATGATCTATATATTAGATTTAATATCTTCAAATTTTAAATAATTTATGTATTTATTATTAAATAAATTATGTTCTCTAACATATACTCATGGGATTGACCTCAATACTTTTAAATCCTATACTAATTAATTATAGAATTTATGATTCTGGTTTCATGTTTTTAATTTTTTAAATTTAGTAACCCTGTGGTAATAATGATGCCCACAGTGCTATCAAAATTTTGGAACCATTTCTAGGGAAAAGAGTCAAGATTATATTTGTTTAATAATTTAGCCAAACTCTTTTCTCATATTTTATGTTTCTTGATTTTAGAATAGTATTATCATTTATTTATTTTTATTTCTTTTATTTCACTTGATTATTTTTGGTTTTGATGGCAGGGCTATTGAGCACATTTACTACCATGGAAAGGTTCACCTCCTTGATGAAGGATTTGACAGAACACCTCGAAGAAATTAAAATTATGAATAATCAATTCAATGATCTACTATATGCATAAACAAGTTTTGAATAATGAAAAAATCATATCCTGAAACCAAATCTTAAAGAGGCGTATCATGGGAAAAGAATCATGGACACAAAATAGAGGTATGTGACAATTTAAAAGTTGAATTTGATCATACTCATGATGGAATTGATTATGCAGGTTTAGAGGATGAATAATATTAAGGTGATATTGCTATAGAAATTTAGTGATCCAATGAAAAATTCAATGAACCACAATAAGAAGAAGAAAAATAACCATAAGAAGGGATCTTGGCTACTAAGTTTTTTCACCAATTCCTTGAAAAGTTGTGATCTCAACTGAAGGAAGAAGAATAAAATGATAAAAAAGAAGAAAAGATGGCCGAAACATTTTTTATAGAATTTATTGATAACATAAGTGTGCCACTAGAAGAATAAGAAGAACTTGTAGCCATTTTCAATGATTATACAAAATTATAATATGAAAATATAGAGATGGTTGCAGAACCAGAAGAGATCATTGAAGAAATTCAAAATATATAGCTAGTGGATGAATTAAAAGAATTTTACCAGGTCTATATAGATATCAAATTATTCATACTCATCATCAATACATCTATATTGTGGTCACCTCCTTAGAGTACCACACTAATTTTATTAAAAAGAATATGAAAGTCCAAATTGGGTTAAATCAAGAAGTTTATCCTTGTATTACACTCCAATTAGCTAACCTAGGTATGGTTGAGATAAATAACCTTTAAAAAGGATAACCTCTAAAAGGAAACCTGATTTTTTATCACTTTATAGGATTTTATATTTATTAATTTGTTAGGATTTCATTTTATATTAGGATATAATTTAAATTAACTTAATATTTTTGAGAATTTTTTATTATACCTACACTTTCAATTATTTACTTTCATTTATTAAGTCTATAATGTATGAACTAGAAAGAAATTAATAAGAAACATAATAATAAGTTCCAGGACCAACTCATGTCATAAACCCAATTCACATCATGAATTCAAGATAATAAACATTGTGAAACACATTCAAATTATAAATATGCTGTAGGAAAAACATATACAACTAAGTTCAATGTTTCATTGAAGGGGGAGTAAGTGTTTTAATTCTGAAATTTTCTACTATATTCTAAAAATTTAAATTTGGTCAAAGCTTTGAACTGCCAACTGCATACCCTACCTTGATTCTTATTTTAATCAAATGAATTAGGATAGATAAACAACTTATGATTATTACCATTCCATGATTTTAAATTTCTTTTTCAATTAATTTTAATGATAAAAAAGGGAAAAAGAATTAGTAGATATAAACATGTGGATTAGAAATTGACAAATCATGAGTTAGGGAGACTGGTTGATTTTTGTAAATGAATTTTTTCTAGGATTTGGTTATAATTTTAATTTTGGATATTTTTATTAATTTATTTTATTATTCAAATGAATTTCTATGAGTAATTATTCCAACCATCCATATCATTCCCAAGAAATCCTCTAAGCCCAATATTTCCCACTCCTTCTATCGTATATTCCTTGAAGACTCATGCATGTTATCTTCTTGAACTTTCTTAGCATCTTATCAAATATACGATTGAATATAACCACTATTAACATGATTAAGGAATTTTTTATCCATTTTTTTCATGGACCCACCTTTAACTAATCCTTTTAATCCCATAAAATTCTAAAATGACCTTTCTTGGAAACGAGACATGCCATAAGCCTATTATATCCATTCCTAACCTACTTATAGTATATTTTAGGATATTTAAAATAACAAGTGTGGGGGAGAGGTTTTTCATGGTAGATTGGGATATAAGTCAATGAGAATAAATTTCTAAAGGGTTTTCATATAATTTGGGGAGAGTCCATGATATCATTAACTATACTTTATTATTCACCTCTCTTTATATATATATATAATAAAATAAAATGGGTTGTGTATTGGGAGAACAAAAAACCACCATTTCTAGACCAATGATATTTTTATTATATGTGGTCAAGTGGTGGATACAAGATTTTTTATAAACACAAATTTCGAAAATAATAATAGTAATAATAGAAATAGAGGGTGATTTATTAATTATTCATACTTGTACTATGATCCCACTTTGAGATTTTTTAGGGGAAGAGAGAGATGAGATCTATAAAGGTATATTTCCATCGATATTATCTTTTGATATCATGCATTATTCTTTAGAGTCAAACCTCCATTTTGAGCTTTATTTATTTTCACACCGTTACCCACATACCCTAAATCCTTAGATACATTTGAACCTAACAAAAATTTCCTCGTGACTATTTGTGATTATATCTTTATATGGTGAAGATTATAGATTCCTTGAAAGCCTATGGTAAGTGACATGTTTTTGAGAAAAGTGAGGTAAATTAAAAATGGTATAGTTATTAAAAATTAATTGAATAATAAAGATAGACAAATTTAAAGTCTTGGTTGTTTCAAAATAAGAGAAGTAAAATACTTGGTAGATTTGTTTCTTTGAAAATTGAGGTGTTGATGAATTTTCCTATGTGATGATTGAGCATTTAATTTACAATTTAATCAATTTATTTTATTGACATTGAGTTTAAATAATGTTAAGGGGAATTTATTTTGTAGTATGTTGAGATTCTATCCTTGTGGAAAATTCTGAATTCAAGTGTGGGGGATTTGATATGTATGCTTCATGCATGTTTTTAGTATCAAATACTTTTAGTATTTGATTTAAATGGTAAAATTTTTCTCAAATTTTCAATGGATTTATTTATATTTTTAAGGATATAATAATTTAAGGATTATGAAAAAAATAAGCTAAAATGGATCAATAATTCCCCTAAAACATGGATTCCCATGATAAAATATGATGATAAGTCACTTACAGGGGTAGAAACTGAAGAACCCAGATAAAAAAAAGATTTTGGGCCTAGAAAAGGTTGATTCACATCATGAATAATGTTTAAGATGTGAAATAAATACAAGGAATGAAGAAAATATAGGATGTGAAGTGAAGAAAACCATTTCGGAGATGGGGTTGGCACTTTTATGAAATTTCATTATAAGTCATGCCTTGACTTTTCTGGGACAGATACAGTAAGATGATATTTTTTACATAACTTTTAATAGGACTCTACACTGATGAACCGAACAACCATTTAAGACTAGGAATGACTTAAAAAGATATTAATAACACATTTATGGCTAACTAAATCCCACCTTGAGGACCCTCTAAGATCTATAATTAGAGGTTTGTTGCGCGACTACCAAGGGTCAACCCAAAGACTAGGGATTGAGGAATGTAGCTATGTTGTATAGGATCCTCCACCAGTTTTACTCTGACATTTTTATAGGGTTTTAATTAATTTATTTATTTTACTCACCCTCTCATTACTAACATGTTGGGGTGATTTATTTTATTCCAAATATGTAATTGAAGGGTGATTTTTCTAAGGTAATTTTTTGTTTTATGGTTAATTCAAATTGAGTTTTCACATTCCTAATATCTTCTTCATTTCTATCTTATATTTTACATTAATGATCATTGAAATTCAATTAAATGATAATAATATAATAGAAAACTATAAGTCAACCCTCACTATGAACATTGGGAGGAAATTAGTTATATGTTTAAAAAAGGTTCTGGGTTACCTATTTCATTAAATAACCAAAGTATTTGACCATTATAAAAGGGGTTTTAGTGAGAGGGATAGTGATCATCTGGACCAAGGAGACCACTTTGACCTAATTCCGACAACAATAGGGATAAACTGTTGACCTAAAATCTATAGTGATTGAACCTAAAAATTGCATGTTTGGTATTTTTTTTATTTTCTTCTTCCACATTATTCATCAATAATATGATCACTAGATTATATTTAATTTATATAAATAAAAAAATAATTTAGGTATTTATTATTAAATTAATTATTTTATCAAACTAGTTATCATTGGATTGAACTCAGGACTTGAAAATACTATACTGATTAATTGTAGAATTCGTAATTATGGTTTCATGTTTTTAAAATTTTAAATTCAATAACCCTGTAAGAATTAACGAACCCATGGGGATATCAGTCATTCCTATAGAAATTAATTCCTTATTTTTAACTAACTAGTAAGATATAATATCTTATTTCTATATGTTATAAACATATATATCTTCAAAAATTATAGTGGTCCCACTAACCTGATAAGTACACATGGAACTCCTTCATTTCTAAATGAATATTCTATGATCACTATACATTATTTATCTATAAATTATTTTTAATATGTATATCTTATTGGAATTTATTGATTTCACTGATACTTTTTAGTTATTCTATATAGAAATGTACCAATGGTCTCCTTTTGGTCACACCATATAGACATCTTCTATAAGGTTTCCTCTAAATAAGGTGGACTTGACAATCAATAGCCCAATATGATGATCATATAATTATTCATTAACGAGTAGAATTCAAAAATTATTTTAGTAATAGTGATTGATGTTTTGGTTTTTTCATAGTCTAAACCTTTCAATAGTCAATCATACTTTATTGGTACCGAATTATACCATCCATGACAATTTTATCTTGAATACTCACCAAAAATATCAAGTATTATAAAAATTAAAATCACAAAGTCCCAAAATCTTGATACATGGAATACATTACTTGAATTCATACATAATTTTCAACCATAACATATTTCTATTTACTAATTCTTTATAGGAACATTTATTCTAAAAGAATATTATATGTATCACCCACCAAAATGAACACAATACACCTCTTTGGTTATGACTTACCACAAAATATGTGTCTCTAGAACCACTCCTATAGATCTTACTGGAGTCCAAAATTCCCATGCCCACTCATGTGCATACAAAAACTTAACCCATAGAAGTTAACTCTTCTACCACTATCCTTAAAAATATATTTTTCCTTTATAGAATCATATTATCTCTTGATGAGATGTTAATATTATTAGTGGTAATAAGATTTTTAACTAAGATTCACTAAGTGTTCTGATATTTGTTTATTTCTAAAACCAAATTTTAACAAAAAATTTTCAATAAAATACTTACGGTTATGATCTAATAGATTATTATCATACTGTAATTGACATGATATCAATTTGTCAATATAGTTGGCATATGATTAGTTTTTGCACTTCTAGTTTCAAAACATGTCTTGGAAAAAATTATCAGAATTTTCAATTTATAATATTCATCATTTTTATTATTTTTAACACCATTACTATATTTATGTGTATAAGGAAATGTGGGTTTGGGAATTTCTTTACTCTATATTTATGATCAATGATTACTTGGATAATATGTTCTTCAGAAAGACAACCTAGAGGGTCCTCAATCTTTTCTAAGTGAACTCATTTACTTCACTGAACTTAGAATTTATTATAACATGATAATTCTAGTGGATATGATCCATATTTCCCTTCTAATAACCCAAGAAAGGGTCTATTCAATTAATAAAAGGCATTTAGGTAGGTATTCCCTCTAACTGTAGGTATGAAACTCTAAGATCAATTGAGTGGACTCTCCAATCTTAAAATCATGACTTAAATTTATTCAACACTTTCCTCTAAGAGACATCAAGTATAACAAGATCTACTCCTCTTGATGTAAAATTGGACAATTCAATTCAAAACAATCATTATAACTCCTCAATAAATGTTAGTGTTTTGATAAGGACTAGTAAAATACTTAGTTCTATGGTTTCATTTTAAAATTAGAAATATAAGGTTTAGTATAACTTAATATTTTATGGAGGGATTTTTTAAATTAATCATACAATAATTTTCTTATTTTATCTTTTACATGTCTTGTTAACATTAAGTGTATTTTACTTAAGTGATAAACATGTAATAATAAAATATTTATTTATAATTCTTTTAGTTTAATTATATATTTTCATATTAATCCATTTATTTATGTGATTGTTGTATTATATCCATAAAATAAATCATACATCCTAAAATAATAAAATAAATAAATCATGGCATGATCATGAGATTTTGAGAGATGTTTTTTTATTGGGTGTATAATAAACAAATCATTTACCATTGGAGAAAAACTTCTTGAGCCAGTCTGAGCTTGAGTTATAGCATTCCACATCGCTCCTATATATCTCCTAGGGTTGTTTTCACCTCAACTTCATCTTGAAACAACGCCATGTTTCTAAGAGATCCATACTTATAATTCATTTACTTCACACGAAGGTGAATGTAAATAGGAAGGGAGTTTACATAAAAGAAACCATGGGTACATAGACCCATAAATAATAAAAATGGGGAGATTATTCACATGACATAGATTTAATTTAATAAAATAATTACAAAATTTAATATAATAATTAAATTAAAGGAAACCATACACATACATAGGACAATCTAGGCTCACCATCATCCACTTGTGAAACAAATACATGTTTAAAATTACTAACTAGCACCCATTTCAATTAATTCTTTTCTTATTATAAAACACACAAAAATTAATCTAATTAATTATCTTGATTAATCAATGAATTAATTTTATCTTAATCTCCATCCAATATATCCTATAAATTCTCATACACTATGATTTTAAATAAATTAAATAAATTAATTTTATTTAAAATTAAAAAAAATAAGTACACAGATTTTACTTAGAAGTAACACGGTGAGTACATGTTCAAACTACTCAGTATGCATTAATATCACATATGGTCTACTCATGCGACATATAATATACACTTCTTTTCATGTAATTACCTAGCATGTACAAGTCAATACATGATACACAGAACACAAGTTAATTAAAATCACATGTAATTCTTTTTATTTCACACATAGTAGTCAATGTATTATGACTATACATGTTATATAGTTGAGAATTTTATACAAAAATTAATTAATAATTTAGTATATATAAAAACTCTCACATGGTGTGCACATATTAATAAATGGAACATGAAACACATTTTGTTGAGTTTTAAAAGAGTAATAAATTATTTTTTTTGTGTAAACAGGTTGGGTACATGGCATGTACATCTAGCTACACACCATTTATCTTACTCATTGCATGTTTTCAATACACATTTAGGGACTGGGTGTGTATTTTTACATATAAATTTATGATATACATGACATGTACAACTATTACACACCATATAACCTCCTTGTTATGTGGATGTTAGTACCTGTGTCATGTAATAAAATCACGATAAGGCTTAGACCCCCTATTTTCCCCACTAAAACACATGGAATACATGACGTATAAGAGAATTATACAATGTGTATTCTAGACATCCATGTTCCATACTATCCTGGTCAACGCATGGTGTGCATTTCATCCATACCATGTGTAATTGACGCATGATGCTCCAAACTAATTTGAGAGTTATCATGATGCATTGAACATGGGTACACGACATATACCATTAGGCTACACTCCATGTACTCTTATATTATCTATCTTGGACCCTTGAAACCTTCTGATGGGTTCTTTAGTTATTCTTAATTAATCATTAAATATATTTGGGTTATATGAGAAATAAATGAAGAGGAGAAGAAGAGATATCAATAATTGGATTAAAGTAATGAATTTATTTAAAATAAAACAAACTTCTAAATATTTAAGAGTCAAAAATCAATAAATAATTATAAGTTTAACATAACCACTATGATACCACTTGTTGGTTTCAAACACAACATAAGAACCTATTGGGCCTATGGAAAACTTAGCTTTTATCAAATTAAATGAATGATTCTCACAGTAGATGATGTTAAACTCCATGAACAGTGAAATTTTTTCTATAGAATATTGAAAACTGTTTTTTCAGAATAAAGAGAGGATCTTTTCATGTTAATTTATAATTAATTTAATAGAAAGAAGATATAACTTGGTATTTAGTTCTTTATTCAATATAGGTGTTGATCATATAAATGTTATTTGGTTATATTTTCATTGCGTTGATGAGGACCCAAAGTGGATCCCCACTAATGGTGATCTAATCATGATACTTTGATCTCAAAACATTGTCGATGGTACTATAGGTGGTATCATGATGGTACCGACTATCTTACACCACTTCCTTGATCGCTACCAAGATCCATTCAGGATGGAATGATCATCTCTTGATCTATTTGGCTTGAGAGGAATGAAGGAGGAAGATATAATCTCTTGATCTTGAGAGAAAAATATAGAGTCATTCTCTGTTGAGAGAGAAATCTCTAGGGAGAATAATTTTGTGCACAATGAACTACCTCTCACAATTTTTGAAATTGTTTATTTATCGACCCAGGGTTAGGGTTTCATATTAATTAATAGTAAAAAGGCCCCTAATAATATGTTAAACCCAAAATTAACCCCATATCATATAATAAAATAATACTATTATTTTATTTCATAGTGTGCGCTAACATGTGAACTGATAAATATATATTTTACAATCTACTAAACAAATATTTATAACTGGATAGAATATGGTCTACTTTTCTTCCTCTACATTCATTGAATGATTGAGTAAATATTTAAATATTATTTATAAAATAAATAAATAAATATTATATTCACAGTTTGGTGAATAAATAAATATTTTAATATTAATGTAAATAAATAAATTATTTATTTAACAAATAATTATTTAATACCTTGTAGAAAACATGAGATAAAAAATATTATATATTCATGTAATTAAACAATTAAATTTAGAATAAATATTTATTTAATATTTGTGATCAATAAATAAATCTTGAATAAATATTATTTCTCAGTTCGGAGAATAATATTTGTTCTAAGTATTAAATATAAATAATATTAATTTAGATCAACAGAAACACTCTTTTTGTGATCCTATAAGCTTATTCCTCAATGACATTAAGCGGGCTTTCCTAAAGTCCAAGATTAATATATAGCAGTGGGTCAATGAACCATCATAGAAAAAATATATAATGAAATGATAACAACCACATATGAATTATTATTTTGTAATATAATACCTATGTCATGAGATCTCATTAAGACAGTTGTAAACCATTTCATTAACCTATATGCTTGATATTTATTTCTTTGATAATCTGAAATAAAATTTTTGTTACACTATGACCATGAAATTTAATGTGATGGTTCCTTTTCAATCAAAGGGAAGAAAAATAAACTTCTATAAACATGGAAGTGAAAAATCATGCCATGAATTATTCATTAATAACATATCATTTAGGAAACACCCAATGTACCCTACTTTCTATGAACATATGGAGTCACAATTTTGTCGAATTCATCAAAGTATGTGATTCATGATATTAATTAATAATAATCTTAATGTGTAAGGATTATTACACACAATTTTAGAAAATAATATTAAATAACCCACAATCATGTGGAATTTCTATTGGAAGGTTTGTTCTCATAATCACCCATCTTGAATATTACCAAGTACAAACTTCATGAAATGAAGTCTCATCTTCTTATGAGTACTCACACACAAATTTCAAGATATTATATATCCCAAAATATAATGTTATTCAACCATAGAACAATATTTAAGGATATTATCATAGAACTTTAAGGTTATCATCATAGTGGGGAACAAATTTCACATTTTCAATGAAATAAATATTCTAGTACATTATCTCATTAATGTTATGCATATGAACAATCAATATATGTTATGGTATTTATTAATATTCAAATAAATGAATTTACATGCAATCTAAAGTACAAAGTATCTAGTTTTAGAGAATCAAATCTAACCCCCACCTATTGATCATTATTAGTACTCCCCATGTAACATCCCTGGTGTAACAACCCATGTCGTTATGTATTCATAATTTCTATAGAATTATAAATTTTCTAGGCAAGAGTTTGAGTGAATATCCCACCAAAGTATGATGGAATAATTTCAATTAAAGTTGATTTTGGGTGTAGTGTATAGAGGAGATCCTAAAAGGAGACATTCATGTTGTCATTATTTATTTATCTTGAGGTACATTTCATAGTGAATTTATTTATGGTTTTCAATTTAATTATATTAATATAAAAATTGATCGGGTGCTAGGTGATTGAGATTTTGTTTATAGAGGTGTTGTGGGGGTATCATGGTCTTTCCATGAGTGGTTATTTAGGGTGTTGGTGTGAAAGAATGAATTAGTGAGTTTATAATTATTATGCCACATTGTATTAAATTGTTTAATTAATTATAAATGCTTTATAATTATATTAGATGGAATTTTTCTCTTAATATTAGGGCTCATGAATTTCTATGGATTGGACTAACTTGGTTTGGGATTGGTTGAGTCTTGGTGAGATGGATTGAGGATGGTAACTCATTTAAGCTGGTCCGTGATCACTATAATACACTACCTTATTCATGTTTATGTATGATTGTGCATTCTGTCTTAAGGAATTTGGGTTTCGAGTAAAATAGATAGGGAATGATAATTCCCTATGTAAATAAATATGGTGTAATTGAGACTCCTAGGGCTGGTGAGAGTGCAACTTTACGTGTTGGGTATTTTAGAAGTTCCCAACAACTTTCCAGCAAGGGGATTTTCTCTATGAGAGAGTCAATATAAATCTTAGATATCAGGTTGAATTGGATAACCTAAGTTGGACTCCTTAGGGATAATATAGAATACATGAGGGGATTAGGCCTATAGATGAGGGGTGGCATTTTCTACCTCTCCCACATGATTGGGAATAACCTCTTGAGAGCATATTGGAGACAAGGTGCTTACAATGAGTGAGACAAGTCCTCTAGTGAAAGATGTGGCATTTCAGGGAGGGTTTATAATGTGGATATTTTTTAATACCTGTTTTCCACATCCTTTTATATTATTTTTTTGGTATTTTATAGGAAAAAATGGTTTTAATTGATTTTATTTTTAATATTTTTCATTCTAGAATGAGTATTTTTAATTATTGAAAATTTTTATAAGGAAATTACTCTTTTTATTGTGAAAATAAGTTCTATGTAATTATTTTTTATTTTTCAAGAACCAATTTCTAGGATGATTTTATGAAATATTAATTGAAATATTTTTTTAGTGAAGTATTCCTATTTGCAGCTTTAGGATTTACAATTCCAATGTCCCATATTTTTTATAATTTTAATTAAAATATTTATTTTTGAAGTTTTTTGGGAGTTCATAATTTTAATGTTCAATTTCTATGATTTTAAGTTTTAAATATACCTTGATGGGACAAATTTTAAAATTATCATGAAGATGGAAAATCATTGTTTTTTGAAGATAATTATTTTGATTTTTAAAATCATTTTTATCACTAATAATTTTCAGTGTTTTTTGACTTTGTTTGCAGCCCTCTATGATTTTCTGGAAGCCTGGATCATATGATATTTCTAGAGGTGTCCCATATAGCTATTTACTTTGAAAAATTTGGATAGGTGAATCCCATAAGATAATTTGAAGCTAACTCATAAGAAAATTTACCACTACCTCATTGGATATTCCTATGCTCATATGATATTTTAGCCAAGCCTTGTATGAATATTTTCTTTTCCATGTGAGGAGCACCCAAAACTGAATCCATGGGAATTGAAATACAAGGCTACAACTGATTGCGTTAGAAGCAAGGCCAAACTGAGATTTGAAAAGTCTATTTTTCTAATGTTTTTAAAAGCCATAACTTTAAAGGTTCAAATGAAGGAAACAAAAATAAGTAGATCAATTAAACTATATTATGACCCAACAAGAACTATATGAAACTGAAGTCAAGAGAAGAAAATAATTAATGATTATAGAAGAATCAAATCCAAAATCATGAAGAGGTTAGTTAAGTATGAATAAAGATGATCTCACACCGAACTAAACCAAATCTATTATTTCTTGAAGAAGATGAATTAGATTTGAGCTCAAGCTCACTCAAGAGGAAATATATTTTTCTTATGATAAAGATAATGAAGAAATGAAGATGAAGCTTCATAAACCAAAGGAGGATGAATAAGAAGACCACACTACAATTGAGCCAAAGAATGAAAAAATGAGTACCAGTTTAAGTAGTGGACTAAGGCCAAGCTTGAGATAACTCTAGGTTGATTAAATATTATTGAACAATCTTATTCCTGAATGAAAGGCTATTAAAAATCTATCTATAAATAATGTTTTGAAACAATTTTTTAAATCTTATGAATCCTAGTTTTAATCAAAAAACCATATTTCATTTAAGGATTGGAGTTCAAGATAATTCAATAAAATATTTAAGTTAGACTCTTTCCATGCCTGGGAACTAATCGGCCGAGTTCGAGTAATGGGAATAATAAGATTATTCGTGAGTGAGAGATTTTAACCAGGTTTTTTCATAAGTGTTATACATTTATGATGGAGATTATTTTCTACTAGAATTTTTCTTATTGTAGGTAGAGTTTGTAAATAAATAAGGGTGCCTCAATAACTCTTAATGTTGCAACTATGAGTCTATTGGAGGGTTCATACCAGGTGTTTGAGGTTATTTCAAACCAAATTATTAAATCTTAGAACCTGTCTTGGCTAGTATTGTTTGAGATCACTTCTTGGACTTTTGAAACTAAGGTGAACTTAGGAAAATATTTACCAAAGAGGTCTATATCATTTATACGGTTGCAGTGATGTTGGTTTTTCAATACTTAGGAGGTTTTTAAAGTTGGTTTGAAGGCTCTTATGTTTAGAGATGTTTCCCATATAGATCACATTGAAGAATAAATTTTTACAAATTCCAGAGGAGGATTTTATCTCACCACCACTAGTGAAATCAGTTAGAATTAAAAGACAAGAGATATAGTTACTAGTGATTGGTTTTAGTTTTGTTGAGAAGGATTCTTAGAGATAATCAGTTTCCTAAAATTTAGGTTTTTCTAGAATCACATGTGACAATTAATTGGATTTATTGGAAAAATAATTATCACATTACTTTCATAAGAAATAAGTATGAAAGGAATAAGATATGCTTCCACTTAGACATAAATTTCGATGAGGAAATTATAGAAGTTTAGGAGACTAAAAAGTTTGGTTTATATCCTATAACGAGTGACTTATGAGAGGTGCATGTCAACGAATAAGATAGCATGAACTAATTATAGGAGTGAGCTATGAGGAAGAGCTGAGGTAATTTCATGGTGAGGATGAGTCAAACTTCAATGAGAGAGAATTCCAAAGTTGAAGGAGGAAGAAAGAGCGAGATAAACTCAAGAGAGAACAACTTCTCTCAACCTTATCATTTTATTCTTCTATATCTCTATTATTTCTTACTCATTATATATTTATATACATAAAAACATGATTTCACTTATTTTATTATTTAATTTTTTTGTTGAGGATTTTTAAATTATATCTTATTATTGATATATTGCTTCTCAACTACAATTATTTTCTTTTTGGATACACATTTTTTGGAAGTGCATGTTGTCACATAGGCGATATTATAATTTATGGGGGAGATTATAAACATCTCTAATCAATTAGTTTCATGTTGAGTTGAATATTTTCTCTTGAAAATCACATATCAATAATCTTATCTATTGGAACTTTCCTTTATAATAATGTTTCTTGTCTGCACTCCTTAACTATGTTTAGGTTCTAACATTGTTAACACCACAATTCCATCCATCACTTTGCACATATGTTTTTTTCTTCACTAATTCTCACTATTTTAGTAGGTTAAAATTTTAAAATTCCATTTTATAAACTCTACCCAATTTCCTTAGGTTTGACCATACTTGATACTATACTAAGTGTAAATAATAGATTATAAATAACAATTTTATGGACCTGATGACATCTGGCCCATTAAATTTTTTTTATCATTACCAGGGAAGGTTGGTGATGAGTTTATTGAGTTTTAATAAATAAATAAATAGTATTTGATAAATAAATACACAAAAAATTTATTGTCTCAATATAATGCTTGTGATTAAAATTTTCTTAGGTTTCAAATTATGTTTCTTTATATTGTGTGTGTTGAGAATAAAATTTTATTGTTAATTATTGTGTTAACTTCTAATTTTTTTACAACATTTTGTAATTAAATATAGATCTTATCATCACTATTTTGAGGTTGTTTTTGGAAAATTTTTACTACTGAACTTTACTATAAATTATTTACTGTGTAAAAATGGAATTTCAAAGTGTCTAGAATCAAGATAGTAGGATTTTGTGTGTTTGTTGTGGCTATTATGGGGACACTACATAGTAGTGTGTTTATAACCAACCATGATAACTTTATAACCATCAAAAAGTCCACAATTTTTATGAACCAGAATTTGAAGACCAGTATGAATTGAAATAAATGGTATAGAAAATGATTAATAAATTTAATGAATAGACAACAACATGTGAATCCAAATAAAAATATTAACATCTAAAATACAGTAGTTAATAAATAAAATAAAAAATAAAGAATATTTTGATTCGAGCGATGAAGAAAATAAATTGGTGGAAAATTAAAATGATAATATAGTAGAAAGTGAGGTTGAAATTAAATATAAATCCACTGATTTAGAATAATTTGAAATTAATGAAGATCAATTTGAAATAATCAACTCACTAAATAAGAAGAAAAATAATTATAAATCTGAGGGGATCCTAAAGGAAAATTATTTTAAAGACTGTGAGAAAGAAAATGAACTTGAAAAGGAATGACTTATAGTTTTCTTATTTCCTAGACTTGAAAAAACATATTGCTATATGAGTCTTGAGAGTAAGATATCCTGGGCTGCTGAAAAAATTTATAATGAGGACTTAACTTTTAAAGTCTCTTAAATATATATTTCTAAATAGTTAATCAATGAATTAGAGCTTGGGATTTAGGAATTGGTGGAACAAATCCATAAACTTGAAGTTTTCAATTTTTAAAATTATTGAAATTATTTTGAAAAGTGATATTACCTATTTTTAAACTAAAACCCCAATAATTTTGAAATTGGTTCTTAAGGAAAACAATGAAGAAGCACACTTTGAGGAAATAAATTTTAATAAAATTTCACTCCTTTATCCTCTCATTAATGATTCATATGAGTCTTTTTTTGATAAAATGTAATTCAATATTGAATCTATAGGGGAAATGGTTTTAAACCAGAATCACTCTAACTTGAATTTCATAGAATATAATTGAAAAAATTTCCAATTGAAATTGAATTTTAAAAATAAAGTGATATTTAATTTTATGATTTTTTTGAGATTTGATCTTAAGGGAAAGGTTAATAATATACTAGAATGATTAAGAAGAGATAATTCCTTAAAATTAGTGAGTGATGGGGTTTTTGTTCTCAAATGAGGTAACTTTGGAAGAAAATAAAAATTTGATGAAATTTGAATTTTTTTTTTGAAAAAAATTATTCTTCCTTGTTTTCCAGTTCATTATTAAACTTATTTAGTTATTAAATTTTATTTTAAAGCTGAGAATAATTTATAAGATAAATTAATTTTGATTGATAATTATTCAAAATATACTCACAACACTTTTGTAAAACCTATTTATAAATTTTTTTGTCAGAGATAAACCCATTACACCCATGATTTTGAGAGTTTGGAGATTAGAAGTAAGTATTAAATCTATGAGGGTCATGTCATATCCCTAGGAGAACTATGCAATTTTTTTTGTGGATTTTTATGAGAGTTCTGAATCCTGGTTTATCTATTGAAATTATACTATTTTGAGTTTAATTAAAATTTGTTATTTTTTTATATTTATAAATAATTTACATACTAAAATATGTTTTGTAAAGGTGATGTTCTTTGTGGAAAAATGTTTTTGAACTTTCTTTTAACCCCTTAAACATGGGCTTGAAATACTTAAATGAAAAAATCTAGTTGATTATAATTTTCTTTAATTGTTTATTATACCTTTAGATTCAACATTAGGGACAATGATCGGTTTGAAGTGTGTGGGAGTGGTATTAAATATTCTAAGTTGTATTCATTACTGTATACAAAAAAAATATTAGCTTTTTTCATCAAAAAATGTCTATTTTTAAAGTTTCTATTTGTACTTTAAGTGGGTGAAAATATTTCTTAATATCGAAGGTTGTGATGAAACTTTGAGAAGGTTAATTTCTATTACTTTATTGATTCAATTGAGTACATAATTTTTGAAACCCTATTAGAATAACTTGTTCTGAGTAAAATTTAGGGAGTATGTTTTACGACTATCACTGCCTTTGAAATTTTTGGTTTAAATCAAACTCATAATATTTTCATCTAAATGGGTTATGAATTGAAAATCCTAATACTGGGTGGACCTTTTTATTTATTCTTTTAAATGATCGATTATTTAATTATTCACTTTCTTTAATTTTTTTTCTCACCCATCCATTTGGATAAATATATTTAATCTGTGTTTAATTATATGTGTTATTTCATCTAAATTTAAAGTGAAATTTGGAAGTTCTATTTAGATGAAAATTGAAGCATGTTTAATCATTTTCGAAATTTTCAATTTTAATAATTTTTAGAAAATATTAAACCAAAATTTCAATGAAACCATTCAAATTTAGGAGAGAAATAACATTTTTGACTTAGGAGAGTCTATGGGGGAAGGTTCAATTGAAAACTAATCCTTTGTGGCTTTTAGTTTTTTACTATTGAGATTTATAATTTTCTATTGAGTTTGTTGAATTGATTACTTGAGGAAAAGAAATGTATTAAGTGTAAGATAATTTGATGTGGCTATTTTTATACTAGTTTTAAATATATTTTATATTTAATTTTTATTTTTTCCATGAAAAAATGGTTTTAATTGATAATATTTTTAATATTTATCATTTTGGAATAATTTTTGTAATTCTTTCAATTTTTGTAAGGAAGTTTGTATTTTTTTGTGAAAATGTTCTGAGGTTATGTGCACTTATTTTTTATTTTTGAATAACTAATTTTTAGGTTTAATTTGTGAAATATTGAATGAATTAATTTTTTAATGAAGTCTTCCTATTTGAAGCTTTGTAAACTACAATTCAAATGTTCCATGCTGTGATTTTGAATATCTCTTATTGGGATATTTTTTTTAGTTTTTCATAAGTTTAATTGAAATATTTATTTTTGAAGTTTTTTGGGAGTTAAAAATTAAAATGATGAAGTTATATAGTTTTAATTTTTAAATACAATTTGATGGAAGATTTTTGTAAATTATTTTGAAACATGTAATTTGATTGATTTTTTTGTTGAGGGGTCTTATTTTGATTTTTGAAATCATTTTTATTAATTTAGAAATTTTTAGTGATTTTTTTCTTTTTTTATCAGCCCTATTTTATTATTTGAAAGTTTGGTTCATATGATATTTTCACGGGTATCCCATATTAATATTTACTCTGAAAATTTTGAAGAAGTGAGGCCCATAAAATAATTTAAGGCTACCCCATAAGACAATTCACCACTGCCTTTTAGGATATCCCTACACTCATTTGATATTCCATCCAAGACTCATATAACTTTCTATTTTTATAAGCCAGGCGAACTCGAAACTGAAGCCATGGATATTAAAATCCAAGGCTAAAACCGACCATGTCTATAGAATTCAAAAATAGAAGGCCAAACTAAGATTCAACAAGCATGGTTCTCTATTTTTTGTTCAAATTCAGGGCTTTGAAGGTTCAACTGAAGGTGTTAAAAATAAGGATACCAAAGAGGATGTTTGACACCCCAAAAAGAACTAATTGAGACCAAAGTTAGGATAAAAAATAAATTTATACTTGTAGAAGAATAAAACCCAAAATCTTGAAGAGTCTGGTTAAGTTCAAAAGAAGAAAATATAATTCTGAAACTAATCATATCTACACTTGATTGAATAACCTGAATTAAATCTAAGACTGATCTCATTCAGGGAGAATGATTGATTTTCATGTGATGAAGATGATGAATAAATAAAGCTGAATCTTTGTAAATAAAAAGTGGATGACGCTATGACTAAGCTGAACACTGGATGAAGGAGTACCAATATGAGTTGAGTAATGAGTATGTGCTTGATAAAACTCTAGGATAATGGATGTTTCTTGAAGAATATATGTCCCAAACAAAAGTCTATAGCAAGTTTTTCTATAATTGAATTGTTTACACAATTTTTGAGATCTAATCATTCCTAGATTCAATAAAAAACTAGGTTTCATTGAAGGATTGGAGTATGATATCATTCTAAGAAAAACTAACGTTCAACCCTTTCTATTCTTGTCCACTAATTATTATAGTATAAGGAAGGGTAATGGAAATCATGTTTTCAAGAGAGAGCTTCTGACTATGATTTTGGGAAGTGTTCTACGTAGATTATAGAGACTACTTTTGACCATAATTTTTTTATTGTAGGTAGAGTTTGGAAATGATTAAGTGGGAATTGATGGATCCCAATCTTGTAGCTGTGAGTCTATTATAGTGTTAATACCAGGTGTTTGAGGTTTTTCCTGACTGAATTATTGAATTTGGAACTTGGTTTGGTTGTTTTTTTGATCTCACAGCTTGGCCTTTCAAAACTGAGGTGAACTTAGGAACATGTTTATTGAGGATGTTGAGATAATTTATATGGTTGAAGTGATACTTGGTTTTCAATGTAGAGGGTATTTAAAAGTTGGTTCAAAGGTTCTTGTGTTCATAGTTTCTTTCTGCAAAGATCGTGCTAAAGATTAAAGTTTTATGAATTTTGGAGGAGGAGTTCATCTCACTACTACTAATGTAAGATATTAGAATTAAAATATAGGAGGTGTGGTCACCTCTTATTGGTTTTAGTTTTATTGGTAAGGCTAAATAGAGATAATTAGATTGTCTAGATTCATGTTGAGCTAGAATCACATGTGATCATTAATTGATTTTATGGGAAAAATAATTATCATGTAATTGTCATAAGAAATAGGGATGAAGGACCTAGAAGATACTACCACCTAGAAAAAAAATATATAAATATATTATAGAATCCCAGGAGACTAAAATTTATGACTCATATCCTAAAATGAGTGAATTATGAAAGGAATGAATTTTAACTATCCATGAATGGATATTATTGGCCAAAAATATCCTATCCTAATAGTAATTTACCACAGTCCTCACTATATGGAAAAAACATGTGGTAGGAACCATAACTTACCCTACGGTTTTTTTATCTCACCTACCCTATAGCTCAAATATAGGACCTAAGGAATAAAATCCATCAAAGAAGTGCTATGAGTACCACTAGGCCATTGGATTAGTAGTACTAATAGCACTACCTGGATGGGTGTTATGCCTAAGGTCCTGGGATCTAGATATGGGGGAGGTGAGATAAAAATATTTTAGGGTAGAATATAATACCATCCATGTGTTACTTCCTTGTGTTAAGGGTCACAATTTATTGAAATTTGGTTGCTCGATTATCAATGAATGTTAGTTATTCATGGATCATTACATAAAATGGTTCTTTTTTTTGTAACAATCCATGAATAGTTGATATTCGCTAACAATGACCCATCGAAATTGAAATTGGCCATGACCTCACCAAAATTTGACAAAACCCTTTTTATGTAATGATCTATGAATGGATAATATTATTTGAAAATAGACTAATCCAATCAAAATCATCCATGACCCTCACCACAAGGTGACATCACATGGAAGGTATTTTTTCCCTGTGGGGTTTTTTTCTCACCTCCACTCCAACTCGAACCCAGGACCTTATGAATAATAGCCATTTGGGAAGCTATACGAGTACTAATAGGAAATTGACATAGTGATATTTATAGTTCTCATAGGATGTATATTATTCTTAAGGTCCTGGGTTCAAGATGTGGGTGAGGTGAGATAAAAACCATGTAGGGTAGGGGACAATACCTACCATGTTATTCTACCTTGTGGTAAGGGTCATGGCCAATTGTGATTGGCCTATCCTGTTGTTATCCAATAATATATATTCATGGATCATTATATAAATCTTATTTGTAATCACAACACTTTCTAGATGGTTGTTATGCCTAAGGTCATGAGTTCATGTTGTAGGGGAGGTGAGATAAAACCCCACATGGTAGGGGACGATACCTTCCACATGTTGCTACCTTATGGTAATGGCCATGGATAATTGTGATGGTTTGGGCCATTGTTATCTAATAATATCCATTCATAGATTGTTATATAATTCCACTTCCCAATCTAAATCATTCATGACCCTCTCTATAAGTTGAAAACACGTGGTATTTACTATCCCCTACCATATAGTGTTTTATCTCACCTCCCCCATAGCTCAAACCATAGACCTAAGGCATAAAATCTATTAGGGGAGGGATATGTGTACCATTGGGGATAGTACCTACCAAGTGTTTCCACCTTATGGTAGGGTCCATGGATAATTATGATTATGATGGGTTATTTTCAGATAAAATAATCCATTTTTGGATCATTACATAAATCTTAATGGTACTCGTAGTGCTCCCCAGATGATTTTCATGCCTGAGGTCCCAAATTCAAGCTATGAGGGAGGTGAGATAAAACCTTGTACATGTGGAGGATAACACCTTCCACATGTTTCTACCTTATAGTGAAGTCCATTTTATATTGTGATTGTGATGGTCCATTGTCAACCAATAATATCCATTTGTGGATCACTTCATAAAAGGCACCTTTTTATGTAACGATCCACAAATGGATACTATTGTCCAAAAATGACCCATTACAATCATAATAAGCCATGAAGCTCACAAAAAAGGTATTAAGACACATGTGGTACTATCCCTTACCCTTTGGAGTTTTTATGTCCCCTCCTCGACAACTCAAACCTGACACCTCAGGAATAATAGACATCCAAGGAGTGCTATGAGCACCACTAAGACAATGGCCTAGTGGTACTCATAGAGCTACCTAGATGGATGTTATGCCTAAGGCAACGAGTTTGAGGTGTGGGGTGGTGAGATAAAAAACCAATAGGGTAGGGGATAATATTTTCCACATGTTTCCACCTTGTAGTGAGGGTCATGGATGATTGTGATTGGAAGATGAAAGCAGTTATTTTGTAACACTCCAACCCAAACCACCAGGTTCAAACTAGAGATACACAAGACTCATATATGTCTCCCCATAAGCAAGAGGCTTACAACTAGAAGTGATGGTCTGAACATCATCATTGGGGAGTCCATACCCTTACTATCACATCCACACAAAAATAAACATAAATAAAATATAAATATAACTCAAAGTAATCAAGGTGGGTATCATAATGTAATATCATATGGAACACATGTCATACAGATAAATAAACAAGGATCCTAGTGTGGAAAACCAAACCAGAGTATATAGAGTGAAAGGAAATAAATAAATAAAACTCTATATAATCCTCTAAAGTATATTCCAATACCACACCCAACTCTATACTTCTTATCACAACCATCTACCATGGGCCCCTTGCTTATGCCAAGATCCCTATATATGAAGTCTACATGTGCATCAAGATTCCCATGAAAGGTGTGAGTAATAAACCCAATAGGCCACCAACAATGAGTCATTAGTAACTGTTCATAGGTATAACAAGTTTATTCCATGATAATAATAAATAACCAATAATTCATAAACAATCATATACCAATAATATGTGTGATAACCAAGACACTACGGGCCACAATGGTACTCACTTCAGCTCCATACTGAAATGATAATCTTAGGATATTACAAGTAACCAAGAACAATCCATAAGGATAGTAAAAATATCTCTCAAAATTATGAAGTCATCGATTTAGATCATGCCTCTAGGTCATCATACCCCAAATATGCCTTGGGTCAAGCCTCCAAGCTATCATGACCCTAATGCCACTACCTCGGGCCAGACCTCCAAACTATTATTCCCTTACCATGTTCTTAGGTCCATCATCACAATAATCACAAGTCATGTGCACTCCCACTCTAAGGGATACCCATATCAAGATGGACCACCTATTCTGAGTATTAAGAACAAAACCTCCAAAGGTAAATTAACACACATAATAGGGTAGATCATACAAGAAAAAATATAGCATATCATCATGATAATAACATATCAATATACAATATATCTTATCAACATCTAACATGGTCAAAAAACTATAAGAATACTCATGGCCTCAATCATATTAATGAGTATTGTGAGTTACATAGACACATGTGATCCCTATCAAGTATGGTAAAAAAACTTTTCCAATAAAAGAAATATACCAAAGAAACAAGTGTATACAAGAGCACCAAAAGGTAAGGAACTTCCTACCTCAAGGATTTCAATTAAGTAATCCAATATTTGTCAAAGTATTGAAGCCAAAACTGCATTTCACACCCATGAAGAACTAGATCACATGACAAGGATACCTATCTTGGGTTTTAGTTCATCAAAGAAAAGGTTTAGAGAAGAGAACTGAGGAGATTCCCTATCAAGAAGATTTGTTATAGAATTACATGCCACATAGAGTCTGTGAACAGAAAAATTTTCAAGATACATTGAAGGAGAGGTCACTGATTCAGCATATTCATTGTTAGTTCAAGAATAGATCATGAATTATTCATTAATTCTAGAAGATAACATTAGGTATATATAACACACATCAATCCATCATCAAACCACCATTGAAGAAGAAATATAAGATGAGATTCAAGAAGAAGAGTCTCAAGATCATTTATCCATGAAGAATTACCTAGAAACATTCACTATTCATGAGAAATCAAGCTTCTATCAAAGGGAAATTCATTTAAATGTTGAAACTCCCACTAATATACCAAGGGGTCATTAATGGATTAATGTACTATAATAAATATTCCATTAAGATGATGTTTGGTAAGATGATTTATAAAAACATACCCAAAGAACATCTATAATCGATGATAGATATCATTCCGATCAAGAGACATCATCAACTCACTAGATCCTTTACCAATCTATGAAGAAGGGATGATTTCATCAATATATCATCATAGAAATCATATATCTATTATAGATCCATGCTCATATCTCAATAAGTAAGAGGAAAAGAGTGCATAAATTGTGATATCTTACCATTCTAGCATCACCTAGTTGATCCAATGTTAAAGATCCAGGGGGAGATGAATGGAAGGGGAAAATATTCAAGGGAGGAGGTCTCAAATTTGAGATATGAGGTTAATGGATAGAATTGTGCATTAAAGATGGTTAAAACTGAGTGGGCTTGAAAGGCCACAAAGTGCATTTATTTAACACCCAACAGACTACACCAAAGATTTGGAAGGAATCACAAGATGACTGGTAGAACCCCCAACCATTTATTGACTGACCTCTGGCTAGCTGGTGTAATCAGAATAACCTTCTTAGTTCTTCCAGTACCATTGATTGGCCAGTGGGGTCTTTAGAAAATTGTATACATGTTGGAACCCCACCGGTTGTTCTGTGGAAGATTTCCTATCACCACACAACTCACCCTCTAAATAACTTCATTCCCTTGATTCCTAGACCCCTATTCACTAGAAACCAAACTCCTAAACACCATTAAATGATAAGCACCAAAATATAATAGATACATTTATAAACTTCAAATCATCTTGTAAATTGATATAAGTGAGGATTTTATAGTTCTCTCTCTCTAATAAATTATCATCCTTTAGAAGTACCTTCAAAGTTTTTGCTCAAACAACTCGGTCCATTGAGCCTGAATATTAGCCTCATATTCCCATGTCTCATCTAGGATCCTTCCATGACACAATATAATCCAAATAGGTGGTACATATTCCCTCTAAGTAATTTATCACTTTAGTATAAAATCCACATTGGGAACTCTATATAAGATGCTTCAGGCTCTAATTCAATATCCTCACAGTCAACGACATGCATGGAATCAGGCATGTACCTCTAGGGATGAGAAACATGAAATACATCATGCATAACTGAGTAACATGTAGGAAAATATAGATGATACTCCACTTTTATAACCCCCTTAGTGATCTTAAAGGGTCTAATATAGCCTGATGCTAGCTTCCCTTACTTCCTAAAATTTTGGTGGCCTTACCAAGGATTCAATATTAGAAAAATTCAGTCTACTATAGAAAAATACATGTGTCTCATACTACGGTTTTCATAAGACTTATACCTGATTTGATATACAATCAACATCTTCCAAATTAGTTTCACTCTCTCAGAGGTCTCCTATCCTATACTAGGCCACAAAACTGTTACATCCCTAGACTTGTGCCAAAAAATTAGTGAATGAAATTTCCTTCTATAAAGAGACTCATAAGGTTCTATCTGAATCAATCATAGTATCCATTGTTTTATGAATACTCAACTAGGGTTAAGTGATCATCTCAAGCTTCAAAAAAGTCTAGAATGTAATATTAGATCATATCATTCCATATCTAAATTGTCCACTATGACTGTCCTTCTATCTGGGGAAAATACACTATGATCAAAATCAAACGAGTCTATAAGGATGTCTATAAGCCCTACCTAAACCATGATGTAAAATGCGTGTCTCTATCAGATAAGATGCTCAAGGGAACTCCATACAGGCATACCATATCATGACTATAAATTTTTTCCAGCTTACTTATTGTGTGAGTCATAGATGATCAAGAAATGAGAAAAAAACAATTTAGTTGGTTTTCAATCTTCCAATAGTATCATGGATCTTTGGGTTTCTGGGTAACCCTATCTAAAATTCCATCATTCTATCCTCTTACTTACACATGGGAACATGAAGTGGCTGGAGAAAACCACAAGGATCCTGATGCTCAACCTGTATCCTTTGGAAAGTAAGGTATCAAGAAAAAAATATAGAAATTTTCTTATTCATACCTAATCACTTGAACTACAACCTAATTTCATGGTATATCTTTGTCTCTCCAGGATGCACCATCTAATTAGAGGTATGAATGTCTCTCAGAAGATCTTCTCTGATAGATTTAGGGACTAATACTCTCCCATTTACTCAGATCACATCATCATTGTTTATTGTCCACCATAATATCAGGTCACCACATTCTAACTGTTCCCACATCATAGAAAACTCTGGTTTATTTTACTAACTAGTATTCACCTAATCTAGAAAATAAATGTGGTCACTAAGGGAGCACACATCATTGATACCTACTCCTTGGAAGCATCTATCCTCTAATTAGCCAACAAACTCATCAGGCACCACTGTTCCTCCAAAGGCCATTCACCAAGCTCCTGAGATAATTGTATCTTATGGCTAAGAGGTAATAAAATTAAATTTTCTTTCCTTGGTGAATAATCCATATCAAAGTTTATTTTTTAAGTACTCTAACCAGTACCTCTACATAAGATTCATATCCCACTATGATAAGATATAATAGAGGCTCTTGTGGTCCATGTTGACAAAAAACTTCTCACCAAAGAGATAGTATAAGGCCCCAGCCTTAAACCTTACTTAATCTTGAGTTATTACAAGATTACACATTGAGGATCTTTTCGGGTTTAGAGTTTTAGAGAATTAGATCATAAAACTTGAATTACATTCCACATATAAATAAAGTGGTTACATAAAGATAGTATTCTTCATTCCCATAAATGGAAACATATTTAAAATAAACATGGATTTTTTCTTGACACTCTTTGACATTATCATCATATCACGTACCTTTCCCTTGACCTGTGAAAAACATTTCAAAAAAACTTGGGATGAGCATAAAAAGCTCAGTAAGGGATATAAAAATATGGAAATGAGACATGGGTACATATATACATAAGGATGAGATCATACTTTACCCATAAAACATAAGCACTTTAACATACCTCATCAAATCATGAATAAATCATAGAAATCATAATACATAAAGGTAACTTGAGGCATTCATAACATTCTTACATAGGGAGTAACCCTCTTGGTTACGTTTGGAATACCCATCACAGTATATTCCCTAAATCTTTTCGGAGAAACCTTAACGTTTCACTCCTTCACGTTACCCAATGCATTGGAGAGCTATATCGGGATCACCCGCCCTTATTTTATCACGGAACCACCCGTCTTCATAATAATGCCCAAGAACCATAACATAATCATATCACATAAATCATGCATAAAGGAAACATAAAATTTCCACATTTCAATCACAAGATATCAATACAACACAAAAAACATTATGAAAACCATTTTCAATACCAAAATAAAAGAAATGTAAAACATGGTATTTATTTTTCTTTTAAAAAGAAAGTATGGCTTGTAGAGGAAGTCGAAACTCAAATAATGGTCACGACGGTAGAGAAGTCGTTGTCGCCGCATACGTACGACAAAAACTTTCCCTTTTGTTGTTTAGTAAACGCTTCGTATAAAAAAGATTCCTTTTGAATAAACGTAAAAGTCAAAGGGGTTTATACACCGTATAAAAGAAAGTTTTGTATAAAATAAAATATGCCTCAATGAAAGGAGATTGAGACGAAGTCCCATACCTCGTATCCGACTTGACCCGACCGTTCTTTAATCTCCTGAATAATAAACTTGAGTTAATCTCTACTTGCTTATGAACCTTTTTCAAGTTCATTATTCCTTTTATACCATGTTATGAACATTATGTAATCATTTAAGTTAATAGTGTTCATTTTGTCGGTATTTGGTTCTTAAGTCAAAAATAGACTTCTTACACTTACATGTTGTTAATTTGGTCAAAGGTTCGTTATATCCAGAATGATATTAATTATTTGGATAACATATATATCATATATATTCATCATATACATGTATTTATAATATTACATCACATTCAAAGGTAAGAAATGAAATGCACCGTTCATGGAGACAGTAAGCCGTACGTACGCATGAACGCTACTTCCATTTCTATTTCATATTTTCGGGAATGGAATCATAATAATATAAGAGTATATTATAATTCCAGTATAATAACATATATAATATCATTAACTTTATCCTTTACACATCCCACATATGGTATTAACAAATCAAATCACTTTCAGGGGGCGGTAGTCCGCACTTCCTAAAATGAAGATATCGTGTTTACCCATAATGGAAACCATAAAGGTATGACCAAAATGAAAAAAACATAAGCTTAAGGAAAACATAAACATATTATATATCATATATAAAAATAGTTACATCATAATGGCCACCTTTGAAGGTGTTAAATGAGTATTGAACAATCATCGTTTCGGGAGGCAGAATTTCTCCATCCACGGAAACCGTATGTTCTTTAACCATTTGATGTAGTTGTGTGAGAGTGTAGCTCAAATAAATCTTATAAAAACATCCTAGTATATTGAATATACTGGTGTTGTTACAAAATAAGTAAATAAAAAGAGTTTAGGGGGTTGGAGAAGAAAAATAAAACAAATAAACATGAGAGAATGAATTACCTTTAAAAGTGTAACTCCTTTTGATTTGAGCCTAAAGGCTTCCTTTAAAAGGATTATTCCCAAAGGGAATCCTCTAGGATGAGTAGAGGGATGTGGAGAGAGTAAATGGGCAGGGGTTTGCCGAGACAAAGGTTTTAGGAGTGTGTGAAATGAGGTAGAGGTGGGGGCCTTTTATAAGAGGAGTAGAGGGGCACTTTTGGAAAGTAAAGAAATATTACTTTATTTGAAAATGTGTTTGAGTTTTAAAAGGTCCCACATTAATATAATTCGTGGATAAGGTGATAAGGGTTCTAAATCCACTCATCCAATTGGTTTTGGACATGTGTAGTTCATATATTTTACATTAGCTTTCCATTTTATTTAAATCATCAAATAATAATGTCATCGCTGTATCATTATTATGTCATAAATAATTTAATTTATTTAATGTCTAAAAATTATAAAAAAAAAATATGATGTAGGAAATAGTTTTAGCTTTCCAATGACTATTTATAATCAAAAATATTATCTTTATAACCCCATGTAAATTTTTTTTTCGTAAAACATATTATGTTTGTGTCATTTTTACTTTTACATTAAATAAAAAGTAATTTATGTCATTTCCCAACCCAAGTGGATCCATGGGGTCCCCAAGTTGACCCATGGATTTTATTGGTTAGACATGACACAACCAATGAGGGTAGTACATGTGTAAAGCTCATCTTATTTTATTAAAGCATTATTTTTACCTTAAACTACACTAATAACCACTAATCGCGATTAAAACTTAATAAGTTACTATTCACCAAAAAATTATTATAATCTCATTGAACCACATTTTACTTATTAATGACAACCATGTATGTCGGATTTTTGAAATTCAAAACACAATGATGGCAAAATTTCATTTAAACAGAAAAATCAGTTTTTATAAGTACCACTTAGTGGTTTCACTATTCATCAAAAATTGAAGTTTTTCAGAAAATTACCAAAAATTCACCCTAAGCTATATTTGATATTCCAAATTCAAAAATGAAGTCTATTTTAAAAAATTCAAAACATATAAGTCACATTAATTAATTTAATAATTAATTCCCGCTGTCAGAGCAAATAGCGTGTTTTTATGAAACAATGAGTATCAAAAGATTGACACTAGTTTAAGTCCAATTTCAAAGTGAAATTGATTCCAATGACCACCATTGGATTAAATGGTAAAAATATATTCATATTAAACATTAAGACCAATTCAAAAGATAATCTAATCTTATAAATAAATTAGATTAAAAAGCAGTTTTGATGTAAAATGTAGTATTTTTCACTATTCATTAAAAAATGAACATTGTCAGAAAAATACCAAAAATTCACACAAAGTAAATTTTGATATCCTAATCATAAAGAATAAGTTTATTTTGACAAACATAGTTTATAAAATTGTCAAAAGATAGATTTAAAAAGGGTTTTCCATCATAAGGCAGTAAAACAATCTTTTAAGAATATTAGTGTATTCCATGCTTAAGATTGGATTTATTTTCATTTTAAGCCTCTAAAACACTATCTTAATCATTAATAGACATAGATAAAAATATATATTATTCATTACTTACTTGGGATGTTACATCCTTACCCCCTTTAGAAAATTGCGCCCCCACAATTTATTTACTTATCGAATAAATGGGGGTACTTATCCCTCATTGCATTTTCAGATTCCCATGTTGCCTCTTCAATCATGTGGTTTTTCCACAAAACCTTTACCTGGTGAATCACCTTATTCCGTAACACTTGCTCCCTATGGTCAAGAATCTGGACCGGTTGTTCCTCATAAGATAGGTTCTCTTCCAGCTGAACTACCTCTGGGCTCAAAACATGAGATGGATCTGGCATATACTTTCTCAACATCGAAACGTGAAAAACATTGTGTACCTGAGATAAACTCAGAGGTAAAGCCACTCGGTATGCAACTGATCCAACTCTCTCTAGAATTTCGTATGGTCCAAGGAACCTTGGACTCAACTTTCCTTTCTTACCAAATATCATCACACTTTTCCAAGGAGAAACCTTGAGAAAAACATGATCACATACCTCGAAAGATAGATCCTTCCTCCGGTTATCCGCATAACTCTTCTGCCTGCTCTGAGCTATTCTCATGTGCTTCTGAATCAGCTGAACTTTTTATGCCATCTCTTCTACCAATTCTGGTCCCACCAACTTCCTTTCACTCACTTCATCCTAGAAAGCTGGAGTTCGACACCGCTTCCCATATAATGCCTGAAATGGTGCCATCTGTATACTGGAATGAAAACTGTTATTATATGAAAATTCAACCAAAGAAAGATGTTGGTCCCAAATTCCCTGATAATCCATAGAACAAGCTCGAAGCATATCCTCCAATGTCTGGATTGTTCGTTCTGACTGCCCATCTGATTGAGGATGAAAAGCTGTACTAAAATTTAATTCAGTACCCAACGACTTCTGAAGGCCTTTCCAAAAGTTAGAAGTAAACCTGGGATCACGATCCGATACAGTGGAGAGAGGAACTCCATGTAACCTGACTATCTCTTTAATATACAAACGGGAAAGTTGATCAAGAGAGAAAGTATCTCGTATAGCAAGGAAATGAGCAGATTTGGTCAAGTGATCAACAATAACCCAGATTGCATTATTACCTCGAGATTTATTCGGTAATCCCACAACAAAGTCCATGGATATATTCTCCCATTTCCACTCTGGAACTGGTAAAGGCTGAATCATCCCTTTCGGTAACTGCCGCTCTGCTTTAACCTGTTTACATGTCAAACACTTCACAGTAAAATTATCAATATCTCTTTTCATTCCATCCCACCAGTAATACTCCCGCAGATCTCTATACATATTAGTACTTCCCGGATGAACTGAAAACTGAGAACTATGAGCTTCACATAACAACTCTCTCTTCAACTGTGAATCACAAGGCACACACAATCTCTTCCCAAATCTCAAAACACAATCATTATCAATGTTGAATTCAAGCAACTTACCTTTCTGAACCAGCTCTACCTTTTTCTGCAACTCACTGTCTTGCTTCTGTGCTTTCTTGATTCTATCTGATAGAGATGATCTCACTGATACCTGAAACAAAACAGAAGGACTTCCTGCACCAACAACTTCTATGCCAAAGATCATCAAATCCTTAACCAAAGGATCACGTTCCAAACGCAACATTGTTAATGAAGCATTACTTTTTCGACTCAAAGCATCAGCCACTTTATTTGCTTTTCCCGGATGGTAATGAACTGTACAATCATAATCCTTGATTAATTCTAGCCATCTCCTCTGTCTCATGTTTAACTCTTTCTGAGTGAATATATACTTTAAACTTTTGTGATCGGTATATATTTCACACTTTACTCCATACAAATGATGCCTCCAAATTTTTAAAGCAAAAACAATAGCCGCTAATTCCAAATCATGTGTAGGGTAATTTACCTCATGAGTTTTCAACTGTCATGAAGCATAAGCAATTACCTGATCATTCTGCATTAGGACGCAACCAAGTCCTTTCAATTAAGCATCACTGTATATAAAAAACTCACCATTCCTGGAAGGTAGTGCCAAAACTGGAGCATTCACCAATCTTCTTTTCAATTCCTGAAAACAATCATCAAATTATTTTGTCCAGATAAACTTAACACCCTTCCGAGTTAGCTTAGTCATTGGACTAGATAACCATGAAAAATTTCTAACAAACCTTCGGTAATAGCCCGCCAAACCAAGGAAGCTATGAATCTCGGTTACATTTGTGGGTCTTGGCCATTCTTCCACAACTTTTGTTTTTGCAGGATCAACAGTTATTCCATCTTTAGAAACAATGTGACCAAGAAAAGAAATTTGTTGCAACCAAAACTCACACTTGTTGAATTTCCCATACAGTTTCTTTTCTTTTAAGGTTTGCAAGATAACCCTTAAATGTCTTTCATGCTCCTCTTTACTTTTAGAAAACACCAAAATATCATCAATGAAAACCACCAAAAACTTATCCAAGAACTCATGGAAAATTCTATTCATTAAGTCCATGAATACAGAAGGTGCATTGGTTAGCCCAAAAGGCATTACTACAAATTCATAATGGCCATATCTCGTACGGAACGCGGTCTTCGGAATATCTGCCTCCTTTACCTTCAGCTGATGGTACCCCGATCTCAGGTCAATCTTTGAAAAAAAACTGAGCTCCCTGGAGCTGATACAACTTCATTTGATGGCCTGACATCTGCTGAAGTAGTTGCAAAGGATTTCACCACCCCTTTCTGCTTGTAGTCTAACTGCTTCCCATCACTCAAGCTCTTTGTCGGACACTCGTTTGCATAGTGACCCATCTCATTGCACTTATAACATTTCACTAACTGTAAATCAAATTTGGTCTTACCTTCACCTTGATCATTTTCAGTGCAATCACGAGCCTTATGTCCCATCTTACCACATCGGTAGCACTTTCCAGAATTCAGAAGACATTCCACAGCATGCCTTTTGCCACATTTATCACAAACTGGAAACTTAGTTTTCTTACCATCAGACTTTTTGAAGAATTCTTACCTTTCTCCTGCCACCTCGGTCTCTTCTTCTCCTGGTTGTTATAGAAAACTTGGTCATCGGAAAACTCCATTTCCACCTTCTCAGCACATCGAACAAGATTTTCATAACTTTTGAACTCACGAGAAGCTAATGCCCTTCGATATTTTGGCTTTAATCCTGAGTAAAAACGATTGATTTTACTATCAAGGTCTCGGATAAAATTTGGAGCATACCTTACCAATCGAGTGAACCTTTCTTCATAGGCAGCCACTGAGTCTTCTTCTTGCCTCAATTCCAAGAATTTATTTTCCATCCTAAGTCAAACAGCCTTAGGAAAATACTTCTCAAGAAACATACCTTTGAATTCATCCCAGTCGAGAGCATCAATCTCATCGGCGTCCCTGATATTTTTAACCATAGACCACCACTGATATGCTTCACCCTCCAAACGGTAAATAGCAAGACTAACCTTTTGATTGTCTGAACACCCCATAACATCAAAAATCTTCTACAGTGCTTTAATCCACCCTTCAGCTAGCACAGGGTCAGATGATCCTCTGAATGATGGTGGATGTTGCCTCATGAAATGTTCCACCACTGATATGTTCCTCTGCGGTTGATCTGGCTGATCTCGTGCATGGATACCACCACCATTTATCGCTTGAGTCAACTGCGCCATTAATATAACAAACTGTTCAGTTCCAATTCCGACCATTTCTGGATGCTGATTTGGAAGGTTATTTCCTTCTGTATGCCTTCCTAGCACTGCTTCCCTGTTTCCTCTGTGGAAAACCATTGTGAACAAACATGTCTTAGATGAAGCAACATGGTAATCTTCAAATGCTATATCATTTCAATTTTTTTTTGGACAATCATTTAATATAATTATAACTCCTAAAGTTATCTAAACCGACCTATGATACCAACTATAAGGCCCCAACCTTAAACCTTACTTAATCTTGAGTTATTACAGGATTACACATTGAGGATCTTTTCGGGTTTAGAGTTTTAGAGAATTAGATCATAAAACTTGCATTACATTCCACATATAAATAAAGTGGTTACATAAAGATAGTATTCTTCATTACCATCAATGGAAACATATTTAAAATAAACATGGATTCTTTCTTGACACTTCTTTGACATTATCATCATATCATGTACCTTTCCCTTGACCTGTGAAAAACATTTCAAAAAAACTTGGGATGAGCATAAAAAGCTCAGTAAGGGATATAAAAATATGGAAAGGAGACATGGGTACATATATACATAAGGATGAGATCATACTTTACCCATAAAACATAAGCACTTTAACATACCTCATCAAATCATGAATAAATCATAGAAATCATAAGACATAAAGGTAACTTGAGGCATTCATAACATTCTTACGTAGGGAGTAACCCTCTTGGTTACGTTTGGAATACCCATCACAATATATTCCCTAAATCTCTTTGGAGAAACCTTAACATTTCACTCTTTCGCGTTACCCAATGCATTGGAGAGCTATATCGGGCTCACCCGCCCTTAGTTTATCACGGAACCACCCGTCTTCATAATAATGCCCAAGAACCATAACATAATCGCATCACATAAATCATGCATAAAGGAAACATAACATTTCCACATTTCAATCACAAGATATCAATACAACACAAAAAACATTGTGAAAACCATTTTCAATACCAAAATAAAAGAAAAGTAAAACATGGTATTTATTTTTCTTTTAAAAAGTAAGTATGGCTTGTAGAGGAAGTCAAAACTCAAATAACGATCACGACGACAGAGAAGTCGTTGTCGCCGCATACGTACGAAAAAAACATTCCCTTTTGTCGTTTAGTAAACGCTTAGTATAAAAAATATTCCTTTTGAATAAACGTAAAAGTCAAAGGGGTTTATACACCGTATAAAATAAAGTTGTGTATAAAATAAAATATGCCTCAATGAAAGGAGATTGAGACGAAGTCCCATACCTCGTATCCGACTTGACCCGGCCGTTCTTTAATCTCCTGAATAATAAACTTGAGTTAATATATAATTGATTAAGAACCTTTTTCAAGTTAATTATTACTTTTATACCATGTTATGAACATCATGTAATCATTTAAGTTAATAGTGTTCATTTTGTCGGTATTTGGTTCTTAAGTCAAAAATAGACTTCTTACACTTACATGTTGTTAATTTGGTCAAAGGTTCATTATATCCAGAATGATATTAATTATTTGGATAACATATATATCATATATATTCATCATATACATGTATTTATAATATTAAATCACATTCAGAGGTAAGAAATGAAATGCACCGTTCATGGAGACGGTAAGCCGTACGTACGCATGAACGCTACTTCCATTTCTATTTCGTATTTTCTGGAATGGAATCATAATGATATAAGAGTATATTATAATTCCAGTATAATAACATATATAATATCATTAACTTTATCCTTTACACATCCCACATATGGTATTAACGAATCAAATCACTTTCAGGGGGCGGTAGTCCGCACTTCCTAAAATGAAGATATCGTGTTTACCCATAATGGAAACCATAAAGGTATGCCCAAAATGAAAAAAACAGAAGCTTAAGGAAAACATAAACATATTATATATCATATATAAAAATAGTGACATCATAATTTCCACCTTTGAAGGTGTTAAATGTGTATTGAACAATCATCGTTTCGGGAGGCAGAATTTCGCCATCCACGGAAACCGTATGTTCTTTAACCATTTGATGTAGTTGTGTGAGAGTTTAGCTTAAATAAATATTATAACAACATCCTAGTATATTTAAGATACTGGTTTTGTTACAAAATAAGTAAATAAAAAGAGTTTAGGGGGTTGGAGAAGCAAAATAAAACAAATGAACATGAGAGAATGAATTACCTTTAAAAGTGTAACTCCTTTTGATTTGAGCCTAAAGGCTTCCTTTGAAAGGATTATGCCCAAATGGAATCCTTTAGGATGAGGAGAGGGATGTGGATAGAGTAAATGGTCTGGGTTTGGCCGAGCCAAAGGCTTGAGGAGTGTGTGAAATGAGGTAGAGGTGGGGGTCTTTTATAAGAGGAGAGGAGGGGCACTTTTGGAAAGTAAAGAAATATTACTTTATTTGAAAATGTGTTTCGGTTTTAAAAGGTCCCACATTGATATAATTCGTGGATACGGTGATAAGGGTTCTAAATCCACTCATCCAATTGGTTTTGGACATGTGTAGTTCATTGATTTTACATTATCTTTCCATTTTATTTAAATCGTCAAATAATAATGTCATCGCTGCATCATTATTATTTCATAAATAATTTAATTTATTTAATGTATAAAAATTATAAAAAAAATACTATGATGTAGGAAAGCTTTTTATATTTCCAATGACTATTTATAATAAAAAATCTGATCTTTATAACCCCATGTAAAAATTGTTTTCGTAAAACATATTATGTTTGTGTCATTTTTACTTTTACATTAAATAAAAAGTAATTTATGTCATTTCCCAACCCAAGTGGATCCATGGGGTCCCCAAGTTGACCCATGGCTTTTCTTGGTCGGCCATGACACAACCAATGAGGGTAGGACATGTGTCAAGCTCATCTTATTTTATTAAAGCATTATTTTTACCTTAAACTACACTAATTACCACTAATCGCGATTAAAACTTAATAAGTTACTATTCACCAAAATATTATTATAATATCATTGAACCAAATTTTACTTCTTAATGACAACCATGTATGTCGGATTTTTGAAATTCAAAACACAATGATGGAAAAATTTCATTTAAACAGAAAAATCAGTTTTTATAAGTACCACTTAGTGGTTTCACTATTCATCAAAAATTGAAGTTTTTCAGAAAATTACCAAAAATTCACCCTAAGATATATTTGATATTCCGAATTCAAAAATGAAGTCTATTTTACAAAATTAAATACATATAAGTCACATTAATTAATTTAATAATTAATTCCCGCTGTCAGAGCAAATAGCGTGTTTTTATGAAACAATGAGTATCAAAAGATTGACACTAGTTTAAGTCCAATTTCAAAGTGAAATTGATTCCAATGACCACCATTGGATTAAATGGTAAAAATATATTCATATTACACATTAATACCAATTCAAAAGATAATCTAATCTTATAAATAAATTAGACTAAAAACCAGTTTTGATGTAAAATGCAGTATTTTTCACTATTCATTAAAAAATGAACATTGTCAGAAAAATACCAAAAATTCACACAAAGTAAATTTTGATGTCCTAATCATAAAGAATAAGTTTATTTTGACAAAAATAGTTTTTAAAATTGTCAAAATATAGATTTAAAAAGGGTTTTCCATCATAAGGTAGTAAAACAATCTTTTAAGAATATTAGTGTATTCCATGCTTAAGATTGGATTTATTTTCATTTTAAGCCTCTAAAACACTATCTTAATCATTAATAGACATAGATAAAAATATATATTATTTATTACTTACTTGGGATGTTACAGATAGTGTCTCCAACACTTCAAATCCTGGACCATGAATATCAAATCCAAGTCATGGGTAGGATATTTATGCTCATGTGGTCACAACTTACATGACCCATAAGCTACTACCTACTCCCTTAGCATCCATACTACTCCAAAACCAACAACTTATCTATCATAGTATACAATATAACCAATACCAAGATCATAAAGAATTAAAACTAGAGTCATATTCAACCTTCTCTACAACTCAAAAAAGCCTCCTCACATTGTTCATGCCACTTTAACTTCACACTTTTC
Source organism: Viscum album (assembly GCA_963277665.1). Taxonomy (NCBI): domain Eukaryota; kingdom Viridiplantae; phylum Streptophyta; class Magnoliopsida; order Santalales; family Viscaceae; genus Viscum; species Viscum album. Next base: position 1,770,174,594 of record OY728132.1, read on the forward strand.
TTCACTAGCACAATCATAAGTGTTGATAAATAGGAAAATTATTTAATAAAATACTAATAGTATCTCGCTAAATCTAGACATATCCTGATCTCAAACACATTCTAGTTATGTTTCCATCACATAAATACCTCCACTTTCTCTAAGTATATTGATATACCAGTCCCAGACACCACATGCCCCAAAAATTCTATCTTTTGAATATAAGAGCGACACTTCACTATATTGACATAAAGATAATGTTCTTGAAGTTTACTCTGAGCTATCTCAATATTTTTGGAATGATTCTCTAGGTTAGGTGAGTAAATGAGGATATAATCAATGAAAACCATGGTTAATGAGTCAAGATATGGATGGATGATTTTGTTCATGAGATCTATGAACAATTCCAGTACATTCAATAGTCCAAATGACATCACAAAGTACCCGTATAGCCCATACCTACTTCAAAGTGCTATCTATGGGATTTATTACTCTATAACCCACAACTATTGATAGATCAATAAGAGATCAATCTTGGAGAACCACCTAGATCCCTATACTTGATCAAAGAGATTGTAGATCTTAGACAGAGGATACCTATTCTCCACCATCACCTGATTCAACTTCTGACAATTTTACACATAATCAAATATTATTACCAGCCTTATTGGTGAACAAAATAGGTGAACTCTATGGTGATGCACTCGACTTTATAAACCCATTCTATTCTAAGTCCTTGTGATATACCTTGATCTCATTTAACTTGGTCTGTTATATATGATAAGGGATATCAAAATGGGTTGCACACCCAAAATGAGTTCTATATCAAAATCAACTCCTTTATTAGAGAAAAAACATATGAATTCATCTAGAAAAATTTACCAATAGATATCCAAAACTGGAGGAAAATATGAGGGGGCTACTACAAATCCTGTAGAAAGAGACAAGCCTACAATCTAAATTAAAATCATTCCATGATAGCTCATGCCTGAACCCAATTTTCTGTCTCCAAAATCCCACTCACTAATCATCATGAAGTTTTCTCACTTTAGTGATGTAAATGATATATTTATATGATTATAATCAATTTGGTTTTAAATTATATTCATCTAGACCATGTCAATAATCATATCAAAGCTCATCATCTCTAAAATCACAAAATACCATAGATTTCCATAACTAAAAATGAATATAAGATACTTTGTGAATTTATGAAGATGGTCTATTTTAATTATCAATGATGTATCAAGGGAAAGTTAATCAGAAGATAACTTGATTGATAATTCAAATCTAGTAATAACTTATGCAGATATGAAGGAATGTGAACCATCAATATAAAAAAAGGAAATAGTCAATGCAGTATTGATCAAGTATGTACCTAAAAAAGTAAATGGTCTCTCACTACCATCCAATGGAGTCTAATAAATTTCATATAATTAGTCCACCTCATCTCAGTGACCCTATACATGAGGTACATGACTTTCCTAAGTCATTATTTTCTGAGCCGATTTTCTAAGGACCCCAATAAGATCCCTAGTTCCCTAAAATATTTTTCTTGACCCCTTAAAAAATCACAACCTTAAAATTATATGAAAAATTCACTAAATATTACCTATATCACCACACTACTGAGACATTATCTAAGGTACCATTAAGACCCTATATAAATGTTTGATCTTTCCACATTTTAAGCACCGTGAAACTTCTAATGAGGGAACTAAAGAATCTAAATTCTGATCAACCTACTTACCACTACCTCGCTATGCATCCCAAATATTCCTATTACTAACACCATAAGAGGCACTTATATTACTAGTAAGAGGTACAACCACATGAGTACTTAAATGTGGACTAATTAAAACTACTTGATACTCCTCCAATAACCTCTCAATAGTCAAGTCCTTACACAAAACATTCAGATATTTTGTTAGGTCGAAACTCCTAACAAATCATCTGATTCTAGGAAAAAGACAGATCTCGAACTTCCTAGCCTTATATACTTTGTTTTATCCAATATAAGAGAAAATAAAATTAATTAAGTGAAATGAGTGGAGTATGAGGATACCATTATGAATCCTTACTATAGATACATGAACTTTTATGCTCAATAAAACATCATCATATCATGAAAGAATTCACTAACTAATATTTCCTTGAATGCCTCCTAGGTGAGGCCTCATATCTTCTAGACTATACCATCACACCCAAACATATATTTATGGGTTCCTATAACATGAATGATTCTAGATTCGACTTTCTATTCTCAAGTTTCTCAATGAGGTGAAAAACGTCCTTGATGATATCTATCCAGTCCAATGTATCCTATGGCCCTCTAGTTCCCTAAAAGGCTGGTGTATATTGTATTTTGAAGTATTTGGTGATGTTGACCATGGAACTTGATTCCCCTCCACCCTAAATAGGAATAAGTTGAAGGAATCCTCATTAAGGTAGGCCTAGTGTTTGCACCTAATAGAGTTGGTGCGGAAGCGTAATCCGTTGCACCATCCTGCACAATGGGTGGTGGAATGAAGGAATCCTCCATAGAAAGAGAATCCAAACCCACGTCATTTGGTGGCCCCATCAGTCTCTTTTGGGGCAACATCTTTTGAAATATGAAGAAAATATTTAGAAAAAACTTGGGCAGATCCTAATCAGTCGAAGGGATCACACAAGGTTCTTCTAAGAGTCTACCCATAAACCAAGGTATATACCTCCTACCATTAACCAAAGTATCCATCCACGCACATTAGTCATAGTCACACATGTATAAAAAACATAAAAAAAATCTCAGGTTAAACTAATTAATTCCAATTGATATATCACAAGAATATGGAAATTAGATATATCACTCAATTAAATAATATAAATATGTATTGAACAGATAGAAAAATTAATTCACTAAATTAAAGAACTAGTATATATTACAAACATATATATATAGAATGTTATCCTATGCTTCTAATCATGATACATGAATACAACCAAATCCCATAAAACTATAACAATAATCCTGTCAATGGTAACTTGGAGGTCCATTAAACATGGGTTGGCTAGGCACATGGAAACTCACGTACTTGAGTCCCACACAACCTATCTCTTTTCTACCCTAGGAAAGTCAAAAGAAAAGAATAATTTTTTTCTATAATATAATTTTTGACACCTTGAACCGAACCACTGAGTTTGATAAAGAGAGCCATACGACCTCATGCACACCTCCCCATATGCAAGAGGCCACTGACTAGCAGTAAGGGTCCGAATGCCGTGAGTGGGGAGACTATACCCTCAGTATAATATCCATACACAAATAAAAATTAATAGAATATAAATTCAACCTAGAGTAATAAATGTAGAAAATATTGGATAAGAATATAATATCAAATGTTACACATTACATATAGATAAATAAATTGGGCTCCTAGTGGGGAAATCCAAAACAAAGTATATAGAATGAAAGAAAATACATAAATAAAACTCTACAGAATCCTCCAAAGTATATTATAATACTTCTCCCAACTCTACACACCTTGGATCAACCATCTTCCACAAACCCCTTTACCTTTCCTATATCCCTATACATGAAGTCAACATACACATCAGGATTCCCATGTAAGGTGTGAGTAAAAACCCAATAGGACACCATAATGGGTCACTAATAAGAATGTATAGGTATAACATGTGCATTTAATGATAATAATAAATGTTGAAGAAATAATAAAAAATAATATATCAAGAATATGTGTACTAACCAAGACATCAAGAGCCCTAACTATACCTTCTTTGGCTCTATGCTGAACTGATAATCATACCATATTACAAATTATCAAGAACAAGCCCCAAATATGGAAATCATGACTCTCATCCATCTCAAGGAATCAATCTAGATTAGGCCTCCAGGTAATCATATCTCATCTCTATCATGAGTTATTACTGTAGGCTATTGTACCTCATCTATGCCTTGGGTTAGGCCTCCAGGCTATCATTCCCTTAACATTTATACCTTGGGTCAATCCTCTAGGTCGTCATGCCCCTATCCTATTCTTAGGTCCATCATCTCCAAAATTGAAATCCATTCATACCCCCTCCAATGGGTAACTATAAAATAATAGTCCACATATTTTGAGTACTAAGAAAAAAACCTATACAGGAATGTTAACACACATAACAGGGTAGAACATACTAGTAAAATCATAATATATCATCATGAGAATAAAGTAGATTCATACAATAAATGTGATCAAAACTAAACATGGTCAATAATCTAAAAGCATACTCATGGAATAAAGAATCATAACAGGTCTCATAGGACACACACCCACACCCACATACAATCCCTATCTGGCATAGTCAAACAAACTATGTCAACAAAAAAAACATGCAACACCCCTCAATAGATCAAGTTGCGTTGTATTTTAAATTCACTTTATTTTAGTTTTTTAGTAAGTTATGGTACAAAGAGGGATTTTGAGGAGTTTTCAAGGAATTTTGAGAGAAATATAGGACCATAGAAAACTAATGCAAGTCCACCACTTATCTAGGGGATTGTTCAGTGGCCTAGGTAGCCTTCCCAGACCCATCAGCTAGCCGTCAGTGTCCAGTAGCTAGCCAGTGGGCCTATGGGAAAATTTTTAATGAAGGTATGCTTCTTCTTTTCACGTTCACCCCCCATTTCAAATCCCTCACCTCTCCCCCAAACCTTTTATTGAATATATAGTAGTATATTCTTCTTGTAGAAGGATTTTCCCCTCCACACTTCATATCTTTACCATTTTTATTGATGTACATTGAGTTAGGTATCTTCGAGTATGTATAGAACCATTTAAGTTTCTAATAATGATTTATCCTCTATTTCATTTAATGTTACCCTAAATATTTGAATTTGGGGTTTTATTTGGAGATTTGGTGTTCCAATATTATCACAAATGATGATTATTGGTGGTTTAGTCTTTCCCCACATAATATAGGAAATCAATTACCATTTTATAGTGTTTTTAATAAAGATGCATGTATCTATTGTGTGTGGGTGACTCATGAGACTTATACATAAGGTTTTTTATTTATTCTAGGACTTTATAGGTGTATTGGACCATTTAGAGGGGGGATATTTAGGTAATTATTTGGTTGGAGTGGGAAATCCACTTGGAATTGAATTTTACATGGGGGTTGTCCGATTGGAAACATAAACCTTGGGGGAGACATTTGGGATCAGTTAGGGATGGTTAGGACTGGATAGATGATGGATTAGACAATATGACATTTTCCATTACTTGTGGTGGCTTCCCAAGAACCTTCAAGATGGGCCAGGGTGATGCGTTGGACTCCCAAAAACTTTCTGGATTGGTCAAAGTAAAATTTTGGGCCTCTCAAGAACCTTTAAGATGGGTCGTAGTGACATGGTTGACCTCTCAAGAACTTTCAGGAAGGGTTGTGGTCCTGAAATGAGGGAAATACATGGGATGTGGGTTATGCCTGACTATGGTAGTTCAGAAAAATAATTATTCTAGCATGGAGTTGAAGTAGGTAAGGTCAGGGTTTATGGAATATTGGTTAGTGAACAATGACCCAATAGAATTATGAGTTGTTATTGTATTTATTTCTATCAATGCATCCACCTTTATACACTTGTTTAATTTATGTTAAGGGTCCATTGGTGATACCATATTAAGATTATTATCATACCCTAAATAAGAAAATCAATGTGCATGCATACTTTATGATTAGAGATCCAACAAAGGGAAATGTCCCCATGACAGATTTCTAAGTAAGTGATGGTGGATAAGTATTGAGGTGACATGAGGAAATACTTTGGGATTAGAAATTCCTCTTTTATTATTTCACTTATTTCCAATCGTATGTTGATCTACCACTTTTGAGGATCCCTTTTTGTTGATTTTTATGAATTTGTATATTATATAGCATCTTATTATCTCATTTTTATTGATGAAATTGCTTCTTCTTTATTGATTCCTAATTATATTCTTTCTTTTTTTATTTATTATATTGTATGCTTACTCTAATATTCATAGATATTAAGGACATTGTCTCCCCATTTTTTGTTTGAGACCTCACCACTCATCGATAACATCTTGCATATGGGGAGGCACACATAAGTTCATGCTCCACCTCAACCCAGCTTGGTTGATTTGGGTTTGGGTGTTGCAAAATGGTATCAATACTCTTTTTCTATGATTTAAATTTTAGGTCTTGGTAGAATAGAGATAGGTTGGGTGAGACTCGGGTAGGAGAGCTACCCTATGCATGGATAACACTTGTGTAGTGGATCTATGAGTTTCTAGGGAAACTAGTTTTATTCTATTGGTTTTGATGTTATGGTTACATTCTATTCTTAGGTATCGTTATACTGTTACTATTTATGGTATTTTACTCTTGGATCATGGGAAAGATTGGGTGTGTTCATGAATCATGTGTAGGTACAGAAGTTAACATGTCGCACACCTGACTGCTTTTGATTTATATAGGTCTAAATTAATTAAATTTCAATCAAAAATATATTTGGTGTTTTCCTAAATACATTTTTGATATAATATATTTAATTTAACCTGATAATTCTTATGATTTGTTTACTTCATGACTGTGACTAACAAGTAGGTATTGTAATGTGGGCTTATTCCTTTGATAAAACCTAAGTGGGTTATGCCTAGCAGGAACAATTATCTTTAGCGTGTATCTCCTAGCACTATCATGTGTCTGAGTGTTCCATATAATTACTTAAATTTTGTAATGTTGAGCTATTGAGGATGTTTTGATCTTATGTTGGCATTTCAGATAATGCCACCATGTTGACACCCCATGGTGCCAACTTAGGATCAGGGTGAGGAAACTCCTAAAGTAAGGAATATTTTTTATACAACTAGTTGTTTAGGAGGAGTAGGTTGAGCATGACCTAAATACCATTCTCATGGTTTAGGTGGAGGATCCCATCAACCAAGCATATTCTTCATCATACGGGGGGGGGGGGGTGGAGGTTCCCACCAAGGAGGGCTGACTATAGTGGAACCAACTCAAGACTTTCATTTGTAAAACCATCCTACATTCCAAGTTATGGGTGGTACCTAGGATGTAAAAGATTGGAATGAGATCATTTAGCGGATATTTGACCTGGTGGAGACTCTAGCTAATCAATGAGTGAAGTTGTCTATTTTTATATTTTAAGGACCTACTAGGAGGTGGTGGAGTGTGATGATCCAAGTTGGGAGACATGAATAATTGACATGGGAATCATTCAAGGACAAATTATTTAATTAATTATTTCTTGATTCCTTGAGGCTAGAAAGAGATCCAGAGTTTATGGAACTTCAATAAGGAATGACATCAGTGGCCAAGTATGCAAGTTTCATTGGGGAGTTGATTTTTTTCACTCCATTTTTTGGATGGTAACGAGGCTAAAAAGGATTTAAAGTTTGATATTGAGCATTATCCAAAGGTGAGGTGTTAGGTTTTCAATTTTTACCTGATCATATACTTGATAGTGGTTCTCATGCCTCTCACCATTTAAAAATGGTTGGTGGAGGACAATAACGTAGGGATTAATACTTTTTTCATTAGTGATTTACTGAGGGGTATATGACATCCTTCCAGTGGTAGGAAGAGGAGATATAATGAGATACACTAGGTTTTCAAGTAAAAGTTAGTAAAATAAAGGGTTTAATCTATTCCATCTTTGGGAGGGGATTCTTTGGTGTGTTTCTAGTGTGAACAACTAGGGAATTACTGTAGTTTATATGCCTGTTAGATGAAGGAGTTCCATTCCTATTGTAGGATGGGGAACCTCTGATATTTCTAATTGAGGTTCCATTGGTCTAGTGTGGGTAGAGGTTTGGGTTTGGCTCAGGACACTTGGAATTTATCGGAAGCACCACAGGTAGATAACTAGGTTTCTTCCGGGATATCAGACCAAGGACTAGGCTAGGGATCCCAATAGAAATAGTTATAGGTTTTTAAGGTTCAATCCCTCAAATTATCCATGGATCATGGGGGAAGGGTTGTGGATCTGAGGATGGAAGGATATATGAACTATATTAAGTTCCAGCTAATAGTAGGGAGGGGTTATTGATAGTGATAGGTACAGTTCTAATACCCCTGACACATTTAGTTTCTTTGTTTGATATATGGGATTTTCATTCCTTCATTTTTACCTGATTTTTTTTCTAGGTTGGGGTTTCTAGTAGATATATCCCCTAGTTTTTATCACCCGACACTCCTCTTGATAAAATTATAGATCATTTGTGGAAGTGGATCATGTGTTCCATAGTGGTTAGAGATCACAGGTATTTGCAGGATTTCATAGTTTTTGATATGATGGGATTTGAAGTTATGTTTTGGGATGGATTTTTTACATGATTTTGATCTTTATTCAACTGTTATATGAGATAGGTGGATTTTAACTCCCCTAAGGGAGAGGATTACATCCTTACTGGGGAGTGGAATGTAGATATATATAGATTAGGGCTATATCTTATTCAGATTGGGGACATTATAGAATAAGTGGTGAGTTTGGTTCTCACATCAGACAAGGTGACAGATCTGACCATTTTCCCCCAAGTGGTGGATCATTACCAGGACGTCTTCTCAAATGATTTCTTAGGCCTTCCTCCTAAGAGGGAAATTGATTTTGATATCAATATCATTCGAAGTGAATTACCTATATTGATTCCACCATATCTAATGGCACTAAATGAATTGATAGAGCTTAAGTTATATCTTGATGAACTAGATGTGAAGGGATTCATTCACCCAAGTGCTTATCCTTGTGTTACTCTGGTTTTATTCACCAAGAAGGAATATGTGAGTCTTTGACTGTGGGTAGATTATTGAAAATTGAATTAGGTTATGGTGAAAAACTGATATCAACTTCCTATGATAGATGATATCTTTGTTAAATTGAGGGGATATTGGTGGTTCAATAGGATTGAATTGTGATTAGGGTACCCTTAGTTGTGGGTCCAAGTTGAGGATATTCCAAATAAAATATTTAGAAGTAAGTACAAGTTATATGAGTATCTCATGATTCAATTTAGTTTAAAAAATGTTCCATAAATGTTTATATATCTCATGAAATGAATTTTTCACCCATACTTGGACTCATTTTTCATGATATTTGTTGATGAAATCCTAGTGTATTCACTAATCTCATGGATACATACCAGCCACCTTGAGGTTTTTTTGAGCACACTCTGGTCACATCATATTTATTCCAAATTCCATAAATTCCATTTACGGATCAAATAGCTATGATTCCTTGGTCATGTGTTTTATAAGGTAGGGATTTCTCTCGATCTAGAGAAAGTAGAGGCTGTTATGACTTGGGATTGACCAAAAAATGTGTTTGAAATCTGGAGTTTCCTCATGTTGTTCGTATATTATTATCAGTTCATTCTAAAATTTTCTGATGTGGGAACACCTATGACATAACTGACCAGAAATGGTGTCAAGTTTAACTGGACTAGAAGGTGAGGGGATGCATACCAAGAGTTAAAGATAAATTTGATGTCAACTCTTATTCTAATTCTTCCATACCCAGAGGTTGGATACATGGTTTACTATGTTTCTTCAAGGGATATTCCAGGGGATATCTTGATTCAGAGTGAGTGGGTAACCTTGTATGGTTCACATCATCTATGAACCCACAAGAGAAACTACCCCAATCATGAAATGGAGTTATATTCCATGGTCAATGCTCTAAATTATTGGTTTTATTACCTCTTTAGTGAGAGGTTTATCATTTACACTAACCAAAAAATCTTACGGTACATATTTTTACAATGAGACTTGAACCTATGACATAGATGTTGGGTTGAGTAAATTTAGATTTTAGATTTTAAGATGGAATATAACCTAGTAAAGGGAAATATTTCCACAGATTCCCATAGAAGGAAATCAAAGGAAATTGGAATACAGATATTAGAGGAAGAGTGGAAGCTCATGAGTCTACTGGAGAGTTAAGAGATGAATTTTTTAGAGTATTAGTAATTTTTGGTTTTAAATCCATTGGTTATCAAATAATCCTCAGCTGACCAAGTCACAACTATCTAGGAATCTAATATAGAGTTCCAGGTGATGTGAGAGATCTTTATGGGTGATTAGCCTATTCCAGGATGGTCTATGGATGGGAATGATATACTTCATGTGAATGGGAGGGTAATTGTAAACAAATACATTAGAGAGTAATTAATGATGTATTATCATTCCTCATCGTGGGAGGTGCATCCAAGATTGACCAAGATGTATAGGGATATAAAAAAACCACTTTTGGTGGACATGAATGAAGAAAGATATGGTAGGGTTCATCATCTATTTCCTTACCTGTTAGAGGGTGAAGGCAGAGCACCAAAGACTACATAAGTTACTTCAACCTATTTCAATGTTGATATAGAAAGTGGATGTGGAAACCATAGAATTTTCACCATATTACCTAGGGATCTGAAGAGCTAAGATACTCTATGGTCAATTATTTATCCTTTGATGAAGGTTTCACATTTCATTCCCATTTGATTCAGATGGAACCCTTTGAGGCTCTTTATGGTCAAGCATGTCGATCATTATTATGTTGGAATTAGATGGGATAGTCAATAGTGATTGGACCGAGCTTGGTGTATGAGAATTAAGAGCAGGTAAAAGTGATCCAAAAAAGTTGGTTATCACCCAGAGCAGACAACATTCATATGCTAACTAAAGGAGATGACTCTTAGAGTTCACCATAGAAGATAGGATATTCTTATGGGTGTCACCTCATTTAGGGAATCAATTTATAAGTAAATATGGGAAGCTATCACCATGGTTTTTTGGTTAGTTCAAGATTTTGGAATGACATGGGAGTATGTATTATTGGTTGGATCACCATCCATGACATTGGGGGATGCATGAAATATTTCATGTACCAAAAATTCATATGTTTGAGTTGGAATTGAAGCACATGATTGAAAATGAGGATGTCAATTTGAAGGAAGATTATTTTTAAGAGTAATACCCAGTGAAAATTATGAAATAAAGTGAGAAGGTGCTAACAGTAATTTTGTGCATCTAATTCAGGTGTTATGAAAGCATGGCTAGATAAAAGATTAAATTTGTGAGTGAGAATCTGATGTGTGGGTGTAGTGGATAGAGTTGTTTATCCAGGATCCGTAAGAGCACTTCTTAGAAATGATAAGGCCTTTTAGGGGGAGCTTGTAATTATTCCTAAAAAATCAAGCTACATTACATTTTAAATATAATTTATTTTAGTGTTTTTAGTGGGTTATAGCCTATAAAGGGTTCAGTAGGTGGTTTGAAGGATCATCAGGATGTGGTTGGGGCCACAAAAAACCACTGCAAGTCCACTGGCTAGTTGGTGGACTATCAAGTGGTCTGGGTAGTATTCCTAGACCCATAAGCTAGACAATAGTGTGTAATGGGTAATTAGTGGGCCACTAGATAGATTTTTAATGAAGGTTTGTTTTTTCTTTTCACCCACAAACCCTATTTCAACTCCCTCACCTCTCCCTCAATGCTTGGCTCAAATTTGAAGTGGGACATGCTTCTTAAATAAATATTTAGATATCTACAATTCATCTCGTCACCATTTTGATTATTGTCCATTATGTTGGGTATATCTAGGAAATTTTAACACTTTTCAAGATTTTAGTCATGTTTTATCCTCTATTTAATTTATTATAACCCAAAGATATGAATTTAGGGTTGTTTTTAGGGATTTGGTGTGATGGTCTTTTCCAAAACAATGATTCTTGATGGTTTAGTCTCACCTCACCTAAGGTAGGAAATTACTTACCATTTTATAGTGTTTTGGATAAAGATACTTGTATCTCTTGTGTGTGGGTGGCCCATGAGAGTTTTTACTAAGGTTATTTTTCTTCTGGATCAGACTGTATAGTCATAGCATAACCTTTAGAGGGAAAAGCATTGGGTAATTGTCTGGTTGGAGTTGAAATTACACTTAGAATTATATTTGACATGGGGATTATCCACTTGGGAACTTAAACTATGGAGGAGCTGTTTGGGCTAGATTGGGGATGGTTATGTCCGGATAGATGATGGATGGGATGATATTATGTTTTCCCTTGTTTTTAATATTTTTTATCACATACTAATGTTTTTCTTCTTGATGCTTGTGGTGGGCTCCCAAGAACCTTTGGGATGGGATAGGGTGACAATTTGTCCTCCTAATAGCCTTTAGGATGGGTTGGGGTGACATCTTGGGCCTCCAAAGAACCATTGGGATTGTCTAGGGTGATATGATTGACCTCCCAAGAACCACTGGGATGGGTCAAAGTGACATGTTTGACCTATGAAGAACCCTCATGATGGGTTTTGTTATTGTTATGGTTGTGAAATATGGGATAGGCATGGGTTGTGAGTTTTGATTTACTATATAAGTTTTGATAGGCTATTCTTTTGGCATAGAGATAAAGAGGGTATGGATGAGGTTCATAGTGGCTTGGTCAGTTCATAGTGACTCAAAATGATTATGAGTTTTTATTTTACTTACTTTCTATCGATGCATATACCTTTATACGCTTTCCACATTTATGTTAAGGGACCATTGGTGGTGTCCTACTAATATTATTCTCACACCCTAAATGGGAATATCAATTTTCATATAGACTTTATGATCAAGGATCCAACCAAGGGAAAGGGACCCATGACAGATTTCTGAGTATGTGTTGGTGGATGGGGATTGAGGTGACACTGGGACATACTTTAGGAGTAGCAATGCCTCTTTTATTTTTTTCATTTATTTTATTTCATACACTTATCCACCAATTATGGGGTCCCTATTTACCACTTTTTTTAACTCTAGATATTGTATCACATCTTGTTATTGCATGATTTTTTTAATGTCATTACTTCTGTTTATTGATCCCTTATTATATGATTCAATTTTTTTCCTCCTATTGTACACTTACTCTAATTTTCATAGATTATGATAGAATAGTCTCCCCATTTATTTCTTGGGCCCTCACCATTAGTTGAAAAACTATTTCATATGTAGAAGAATGTATGAGGTCATGTTCCACCTTATCCCAGACCAGGTGATTCATGTTGGGGTGTTATAAAACATTTCAAGGAAACAAGTACATAAAAGAGACCCAAAAGGTAAGAAAATTTTAACCTCTAGTTTTTTTATTGAAGTACTCTAATATTTATTGAATGATCAAAGCCTAAACCACATTAATCTCCCATATATAACTAGAAAACATGTTAATTATGCCTATATTGGGTTACAATTTATAAAATAAAAGGTTTAGAGAATATTCCTAAGGAGATCCCATGTCAAGAATAATGGTTCTATAATTACATACCTCACAAAGTCAGTCAACGGAACTATTTTTGAGATATGTTAAAGGAGAGGTTTCCAATTCATCAGATCCATTTTCATTTCATGAATGGATCATGAATTAATCATTAATTCTAGAAAATAACCTCAGGTCTTGCCAATGAACATAGATCCACCATCAAAACATTATTGAAGAAGAAACCCAAGTTGATATTCAAGATGAAGAGAGTCTCAAGATGATCGTTCCATGAATAATTACCTAGAAATTTCAACTATTAAGGAGGAATCAAGGTCCAGTCGAAGGTGAAGTCATAAAAACATTAAATCCTCCACCAATTTACCAAGGGATCATCAGCTAATTAAATTTATATAATCAATCTTATATCAAGAATATGTCTAGGAATATGATTCATATAAGAATACTCATAGAATATAATCAATGGTAGATCTTGTTTTAATCAAGAAATAATGTCAAATTGTTATATCAATCCTTGATTTATGAAGAAGGGAATGATTTTTTAATGGATCATCATAGAAACCATAGATTCTATATAGACTTGACCTTTTCTTACATTATTATCATATCATTTTAAAGATAAAATACGTAATAGTGATACAAATCCAAGATCCAAAGGTTTAGTGTTTTGAGAAAATCAGGCGTATGCATCAATTTTACATAATAAAACTTAAAAATTATTTAAATAGTTATTATTTATCCTTCTAAATATCTCACGATATATTTAGTATATATAGTCACCTGAGGATATACACCAAATAAAGGGGTGAGTGAAATCCTAGTAATGGGAGGAATAAGGCATATGAATCAATAGTACATGGGTTAGCATAATCAAAATCATTATATCATTAGAATAATGTCATTATCAATATCATGAGGGAAAAACATAATAAAGGCATGGAATGTGTCATATGTATAATAATGAAACATCATGTCATAGTATTAAAATACCACATGTAGTGTTGATCAAAGCTAACATCATTTTCACACATAACATATGTTCAGAGATCATAACATCATCATTGCAAACAAATATATAATATTGTTCATGAATAATAAAAATAATATCATGAGATATATCACACTACCCAATACATTATAGGGATATATAATTCCAAGACCACCCATAACATCATAAATGCTCATAATCATGCATGCCAAATAGAAGGCATAACAATAATAGTTATGAAATAAACCATGGAAAGGAATGAGTTTCTTAAAATAGTTCATATAAAATAATTCATAAAAGTAACTTTAGTATTACCAAATGAATAATAGAGATAATATTTCAATATAAAAGATCATTTTATTCTTTTAAAGGAGAAACAAATCAATAGGATTTATGATATGTTTTTTGAAAAATCATTATAGATTACTCAGAATTTTTTTGGAAGGGTAAAAACATGTATATACCCAAAAGAAAAGAAAAATAATATAGAAAATACATATTTTTGGGATTATAGGAATATTCATACCAAAATCAATGCGAAATAAGAGATAACCTAAAATAAAGAGTTTGGGTTTGAGAATCCCCTTACCTTAATTCCCATTATATTTTGTCATTTCCCATCTCTTGAATAATAAATTAGGTATATTAAAACATTGAACAAAATAGGAAATATGTTAATTTATGTCACTATTTATCAATTATAATCATTTTATTATAGTTATTAATTTATTTTTTTAAGTTTAATCATCTTGATATCATGTTTTCATTAAAACTTTCCCATTTTTCTTTTTTTACTATTTTTTTCAAGTTAATTTATAAATAATTATAGTTAATTACAGAATCTTAAAATACTTATATTTATACATTTATATATTGTAAATAATTTATTATAACCATCCATAAAGGTGGTGATATGAAATAAGTTAGAAACTTCCTCGTTAGCGGTTAACCGACCGTTGTCGATAACGTTTTACAATGATATAGAAAGTGAGGTATAAAATATAAATACATAAAAAATATAATGTTTATAGTAGGTTAAGATCATTAATATAACATTAACATACCACATCATTAATCTCAAAATATTTGTTTTTGAAGGAAATTGGGAAAAAAGAGAAGAGAGGAGGAAAACGAGTGAAGTGTTGATAAAAACTTACACTTTTATTGGTGTTTCTTCTCTTATGTGGAAATGGGATTCCTTGATGAATGGATTGGGTTTACTCTAGCATGTCCCTAAGATTTATAATTGATTAAGAGAGAGTATTTGGACTGATATTGGTATTTTGTAAGTCAGTTATGGATGGTTTTCAAAGGGGTGGTAAATATAATTATTTTAGGACTTTAAACCCCTTAATAATTTGATTTCAATAGTTTATTAAAATGGAGAAGTAAAAAAAGATAAATTGTTATTTTAAAGAAATAATTTTGAATTTAGAATTTGGAAATTAATTTTTAGTTTTGTAAATCATGTTTATTGTATTTTAATGACTATTTTATTAAATTAGATACATTTTGGTCAAGCCTCAAGTTCTAAAAATGATTAGGTCATTATTATATCATGAATCTTGAATTACATCATTCATGGACTTTGGAAATTAATTTTTAGTTTTGGAAATCATGTTTATTGTATTTTAATTATTAGTTTATTAAATTAAATTAATTTTGGTCTAGCCTCAAGTATTATAAATTATTAGGTCATTATTACATCATGAATGATGTAATTCAAGATACACTGGTTATGGAAAAATTGATTTTTTACTATTCTCCTAAAAATTGAATTATTTTAGAAAATCACCAAAAAATCACTGTTAGAAAATTTTGACATGCTGATTTCAAAAATTAAATCTATTTTATTAAAATAAGTTTCTACCATAAGTTATTTTAATTTTTAATATAAAAATTATCATTTTTACAATATACTCCAAAATACAGTTTATTAAAAATTAAATCATATTTTCTTTGAATTCTTAATCATGATATTTATTTTATAGAATTATAATATTTATATTTACTTAATTTAATCATGATAAATATTATTTATATTTAATTTTATTATTTTTAGGTCAAATTAATATTCTAATGGTCTGCTTACTATTCCTTATAGTTAGGTTACTATTCCCAATAGTCAGGTTACTATTCCAACTATCTCATTATTATTCCAATGGTCACATTACCTACAATAAATACTACTTAATTCCTGTATTCACAATTCACCTTGATTTGTCTCAAGGTTTTATATTTTAATTTTGTATAATTTTGATTGGTTAACTAATATTTCATTTCATTTCTATAGTGTTGTTCATGGGGGAAACGATTCTAGTAGATTGGGGCAATCCAATTTTTCCATTATAGTTTTTATATTTTATATATTCTATCCCCTTTTAATATTTTTAATTTTAATGGGTTTAATTACTGAGTAATGTATCGATTTTCATTATAGAAATAAAGTGTTGTTGGTTTCTCTTTGTGTTGTATGTGTATAATATCATATAATAGAATATAACACAAATTTATTTCAAGAAATAAACATAATTTATAAACTATGGGTTGTTACATTCTTTCCCCATTTATAAATTTCATCTTTGAAATTTCAACTCCTATTCTCACTTGAGAATAAGTGAGGGTACTTCCGTTTCATTGTTTCCTCTAATTCCCATTTTGCCTCTGAATACTTATGGTTTCTCCATAACACTTTGAAAAGGTAAGTTTTCTTTTTATATAGAAATTTCTCTCTATGGTATAAGATCTTCACTGGATGCTCATCATATGATATATCATTCTATAATTGTACCACCTCTATATTTAGTATATGTGAGGGATTAGGTATGTAATTACTCATTAATGATAAGAAGAACACATCATGAACTTAATCCATGTTTGGTGGGACAAATAGATGATAGGCCACTGATCCTATGAGATCAAGGATATCAAAGGGGCCTATGTACCTAGGGATAAACATCCCTTTCATTCCAAACCACATGACTCTCTTACATGGTTATATTCTAAAGAAAAATTTGTCTCCAAATTTAAACTCCAAGTCCCTTCTATGGTTGTAAACATAGATATGATATCAACTATGGAAATATTTTATATGTTATTGGATGGATTGAACCTTTTCTATAATCTATTTCATAAGATCAGGTCCAAGTAACATTCATTCCACAAGTTTATCCCAACAAGTAGGAGTTATACATATATTCCTAAAAAAATTCATATGGATCCATTTGAATACTTGAGTAGAAGATATTTTTGTTTAAGAACTCAACTAATGAGATATTTTGATCCCATTATTATTTAAATTCCATTTATTAGGCTCTTAGTTTTTCCTCAAGTGTCTAAATAGTCTTTTTAGATTAGCTGTTAGTCTTAGGGTGATAGGTTGTGCTGAAAATCAGTTCAGTATCCAAAGAATTTTAAAGTCTTCTCCAGAATTTAGAAGTGAACCTTGGATCAAGATCACAGAGGATTGAAAGTGGTTCTCCATGTATCATCACTTCTTTCTTTACATATATCTTGGAAATATTTTTAAGTGAGGAATATTATTTAATAGAAATTAATTGGGTGGTCTTGGTGAGTCAATCCACTACAATCTATATCACATCGTTTCATTTTAATTTCTTTAGGAGAACAATGAAAAAATACATGGTGATGTTTTCCCATTTCCATGCGTTCATAGGATATGGTTTCATCATACACTCTGAATTCTTTCATGCTAATTTAACTTGATGACATACTAATAACATTGAGGAGTAATCAATGAACTATTTCTTCATGTTTCCCCACAGAAATGCTTTTGGAGATCATGGTACCTCTTGGTACTTCCATGATGGATATATAAATACAATATATATGAATTATCCAATATATACTTCATTATTTCAGGTGATTAAGGATTCCTTGTTCCAAACTAAATGAAAGAGTCTTCATTGATGTGGATCACATGAAGCTTCCCTTCCTTTACTTAATTCACCCTTTTTTGAAGATCTAGATAATCCCTTTGTGCCTCGATGATTTTATCTTATATATATATATTGTTGGGAATTGATTTGGGAAAGGTAGGATGTATTCCATACTATTATGATTTCCATATCTATCCCTTGTATATACATGAAGATAAGGTCTTTCTAAATCATCACCATGGATAAAGTGGCAGGCTATTTTCTACTAAGGGTATCAACTACCTTGTTTTCCTTTATTGGATGGTAGTGAATAGAAAAATCACAGTCCTTTATTATCTCTAACCATATTATTTGATTCATGTTGAGATCCTTATATGTGAATATATACTTTTGACTCTTATGATCAGTATATATGTCACACTTCTCTCCATAGAGGTAGTGCTACTAAATCCTCAAAGTGAGGATCATAACTGCTAACTCCAAATCATGTGTCAGGTATCTTTTTTTATAGATATCTAATTGTAGTGGGTCATATGATATAAATTTATCATTCTACATTAGTACAAAAACCAATACATTCTTCGAATAATTTCTATATATCACAAAACCTTATCCAAGTGATGGTAGTGTGAGTACAGGCACAGTGATTAGCCTCTTTTTAAGATCCTTAAATCTTTCCTCACATTTTTTATCCATACATACTTTACCCATTTTCATGTTATCTTAGTTATTGGGATATAAAAATCATGACAAATTTCTTAAAAAACGTTGATAGTACCCTGGTAAGCCAAGAAAACTACCAACTTTAATGACACTAGTGGGACTATACCATTCGTCAATCACCTTTATCTTTTAAGGGTCCATAGAAATTCCTTAATTTGAAATCCTGTGCCCCAATATTGTGAATTTCTATATCTAAAAGTCATATTTGATGAAATTAACTTACATTTTATCCTTTTTTAACATCTCAAGAACAATCCTTATAAGCTCTTGATGTTCCTCCTTTCTCTTGGAGTAAATGAGAATATCTTTGATAAAGACTACAAAAAATTTGTCTAGTTAGTATCTATAGAATATATTTATCAAATACATGAAGATTTTAGGGGAACTAGTAAGTTATAAGGGAATCACTATGAACTCATAGTGTGCATACCCTGTATAGAAAGCTATCTTATGAATACTTCCTTCATCACCTTTAGATGATGATATCTAAAACAGAGATCCCCCTTTGATGTGTACTAATTTCATCATAGTTGATTGAACAAGTCACCAAGTAATGGGATACTTGTTCTTTATGTTTATCTTTTTGAGATCCCAGTAATCAATATACAACCACATTTATCCATACTTTTTTCTTTACAAAGAGAATTGGTGCACCCCAAGGTGATGCACTAGGGCATATGAACCTTTTTTCAAAATCTTCTTATAGTTACTTCTTTAACTCCTCCAGTTCAATAAGGGATATCCTATAGGGGAATTTTGATATAGGAGTGGCTCCGGGTATGATCTCTATTGATAAATCTACCTCAGAATTTGGGGAAGTCCAGGTAACTCTTTAAAAAAACATTAGTGTATTCCCAAACAATTGGAATTTCTTCAAGGTTGATGCTTTAATTATAAGAAACCATTTGTTCCAGGTTTTCTTCTTCATATGGTATCATCACCCACACAATATAAGGATTATTCAAATTAGATTCATTAACTTCATTGACTTTTTACAAGATCATTATATGATTTTAATTATAGAAATAGATTTATTTTTCCCAAAAATTAATGTGTGCTCTATATAAGAAGATCCAATATATGACCAATATAGAATTATACTCTACCAAGGTATGTATTATGAGTTTCATTGGAAGAATCTTCCCGCACACTCTAACAAGAGAAGAGTCCAACACTTAGGTTATAATGATTGCACCACTAGGTGTTTTTATTTATATCACTACTTCAAGGTATTGGGACTTTGATCAAATATTTCTATACAACTTTTAGGATATAATGTAATGTGTAGAACTAGTTTCAAATATTTTTTTTACCATTCATGAGTGAATAGGAACTATACCCAGTATGACTTCATTTTCATGCTCCACTTTATTAGTACTGATGGAATTAAATTTTCATTGTTCCTTTAGCTTTAGTGGTTACTGATGCTGATTACCCTCAAGGACATTTTTTTTGTGAGCTATCTTATATAGTTCCTTTTATCCCTAAAGTTGAAACATTGAACCATAAATGGTTCATTATGATGTTACTTTCTTTACTCCATCATTTTGGATGGATTCATCATTTCTATTTGATATTTTTGAGCTCGGTGGAATTATCTCCCACACTTGAAGCATTTCCCTATCCATTTGAGGTAATTCCTATAATGCTTATTCCCACATTTTTGACATGTAGGTGGTTGGATACTCTTTTCTGATTTTCAATTTAACCTAATATCTTGAAACCCCATTATCCATCTTTTAACTTCATAACTATGGGACCATTCACCAAACTCCAACTCTACTTTGAGATAACATCGAACTACTTCTTCACAACTCCCAAAGTCTCAGATTTCCATAACTTTTAAAAGGTATGGTTTTAAACTACTAAATAATATATCTATTTTGATATCATTGTTAATAAAAAATACTAAGGATTATCTTTCAAGCCTGGTGAATTTTTCCTTATAATCCATGATATATTTGCCTTCATTTTTCTCCATCTCTAAGAATTATCTCTCCATATTTGTTTGAATAGTTCAAGGGTGTAACATCCTAAACCCAAATGTCACTCAACAGTGCTTTAAGCCCCGGTTGTCCACATGGCCTCAAGTGCATCACCCAAAATTCCAAAGTTTACCGACTAGTAGTGAGGGCCTAGGTGTGATAGTGGGGATACTATGCCATCATTAGCAGAGTGTAAAACAGTGGAATACAATAACAGTTCAATAGTGGAAGCGGTACTACCATACAATAGAAGTAAACAACAGAAGACTGATAATATAAATAACCAGAAGTATTGTCATATACAAGATGATGGTACATGTCACATTCTCTAGAAAAATAGACAAAATAGGTTACACTGTAGTCATATACAATAAAATTTCCAAAAGTAATAAAGGAAAAAGAATCCTAGTAGAATCGAAAGCCTCATCTTGGTCTCATGCTCCCCTTCTCCTAAGCAGCATATTAAGTACCCATAGGAGGGATCTTTTCCTTATCGAAACCTTCAATCATATAATATTTTTGGGTCCAAAACATGACCCAAACAAGGTGTGAGACTAAATAATACTAGGAAACCACCCGAGGTCTATGCCAATTAGTCAATGAATATATATAACAGGCAATGTAAAATAATAAAAGTGATAAACTAGGAAGTAATCAAAAGTAAAAAACCTATAAGAAATGATTTCAAATTATTTACATTTAATTATCCATTTAATTATTCAATTACATTGAATTTTTAAGTTTCAAGATCCAACTCAAGCTCGACACCCACGATATAACTGTAAGTACAACAGATGCCTCAGAAAGCCATCTAAGAAAGCATAAGTGAAGGTTGAATCCAATATTTTTCATTGGATTAATAGACACATCATAAAACATTCTATTTCAATATTCAATTATAACCCGAGCCCATCCTTTAAATTCTTAATATGGAATTTAAGTATCACTTTAGGTTAAAATTCCACCAACACCCTACACGCCCATCCCGATGAACCTCTCAAGAACCCAGTATCACTCTAGGTGTGGTATAAGTTCATGTCACTAAGACCTTCCTTGGAGGTCCTATAAGGAATCCCCAAGTATCAATCATAAAATATAGTCAAATGCCTCTTGATAATGTCCATGCAATCCCTTAATAGATCCATGATTCACTCGACATATAAGTATAACCTCTATAAGGCCTCCATGACATCCCTCAATGGATATATGGTTCACTCATGGATTAAACCTAATTAACCCTCTGATCCCATCCATGGAATTCTAAACTGAATCCATGGTTCACTCAAGGTAAAAAATAAAAATAGTCACATGATCCCATCCATGTAATTCTAAACTAAATCCATGATTCACTGAAGTCTATTTATCTTTTAATTATTTAAATTCATTTAAACATTTCATTAGGCATGCTAAGGTCAAAACCTAGAGCATATAATATAACTCACCTCACAAGGGATACTTAAGCAAGGAACAACCTCATAAGTCTTGGCCTTCAATTTATTCACATGGGAATACTTCTCATAACAAGAAACACATGTAAATTAAACTATTACACGGATTTAATGTTATTCAACTATCATTAGAAGATTAATAGATAGAGAAATTTACTCCAAACATGCTTAAACAATGAATGACATACAAGGATCACAGGGAAATTCAACCATCCCATACCATTTGACTAATTCAATTACAATATAATATAATTTCAATTACATTAATAATAAAAATCATTTTTAACTACCCATGAAATAGAATCAAAGGCATGCCTCATAGGCATCCTAGTCCAAATGGCCATAAAAAGTCATTTAAGGAAAATCACCTATGGGGTAGCCTTTATTCTAGGTATACAACATATAAAATGCATCAAAAACCTATTAAATTACCTAAAACATGATAGGTAACAACATGGTTGATTTAGAAATTAAGGTGATTCCCCAGAAATGGGCATGCGACACTCTGACATATATAAACAGCTTGAAAATTAGTGAAAGGCATGAGATCACCTACCTTAGGCTCATGCTAGATATATCATCTAGTATCAGGATTTGATTCACCATGGTTTGGAAGAAATATGAAGAATGTATGGAGAATATGATATTAGGGCATAAGAGACTAAATCCAAATAGTACAAATGATAACCAGAAGAATCGAGAAAGGCTAAAAAGGAATTGAGGCCTTACTATTACGGATCAAAAAAGATGAACCACATTGGAATTGGAGGTCAGATAGAGTGGGGATAAAAAATACTACCTTAGTCTTCAAAAGGTGGCTCCCATGCGTGTGTGAGGGATTCTATTCAAAGGGGAGAAGGAAATTTTAGGTTAAAACACCATAGGGGGGAAATAGTCATTTTACCCAATTTTACTGGGTTACATGGTTTAGGCACACAGTTTGTCAAACTGTGCGCCAATTCCCACAGTCACTATAAGAGAAATGGGACACTTTCATGGTTACCCCACACGATTTACTGACTGTGTAGTAACCATGTGGAAGGTATCTGCCAAGGTCTACTAAAACTATAAACCTACCACATGGACAGGAAGGACCTACCCAACATTATCCTCTAACTGTGCAGCTAGTCAACCCTTACTACCCATCATCGCATGGTTTAATAAACCATGCATCCTAACCCACATTATTTCTACTAACCATGCAACAGGCTCAAAACACCCCAAATCTTGGGTTACTAACTTCGAATGAGCCACTGACACCTCCGATACTTCCATGAACTCAACGAGAATCCATAATAGGGCATATTTAAGAAATTAAACTAAGAAAAATAGAAAACTCAAGATCCGTACCTCAAATAAGAATCGGGTTGTTACAAACTCTCCCCTTAAAAGAATTCATCCCTGAATTTCCCTTCTAAGGGTGATGAAGAAACATATGAGAAAAAATATTGCCACTATGATTGTACATTGGCCTCCCTTTCCCATGCCTCATCCTGCACTTGGTTGTGCAACCATAATAGTTATACTAAAGGAATATACTGTACATGAAGAACCTTCGTGCTATAATCCAAAATTCATATAGGATGCTCCTCAAAGGATCCATCTACCTATAACTCAACCTCCTCGGACTGAAAATCATGAGATAGGTCTAAAAAGTAATTTTGTAGATGAGAAATGTGGAATATTTTCTGCATAGCTCGATACCTCTATGGTAACTAAAACTTATGGGAAACCGGCCCGACTCTCTCTATAATATCGAATGACTTGATGTGTCTCAGAGAAATGTTATCCTTTCTCCTGATCATGTTGTGTCCCAACCTCGGCAAAACATGTAGAAAAAACCGATCCACAAACTTGAACTCCAAATTTCATTTGTAGTGATTGACATAAGGTTTATGATGAGACTGCACAATTTCCATCCACTTCTAAATCAACTGAACCTACTCAGTGGTCTCCTGGACAAGACGAGGTCCCAGTATAGCTGCCTCTTCTGCCTCCATCCAACATAAGGTTGATCAAAATGACCTACCATAAAAATCCTCATATTGAGCCATCTAAATTGTACCTCTAAAGCTATTATTATAGAAAAATTCTACCAGGGGTATGTGGCTCTCC
This sequence comes from Viscum album, assembly GCA_963277665.1. NCBI lineage: Eukaryota > Viridiplantae > Streptophyta > Magnoliopsida > Santalales > Viscaceae > Viscum > Viscum album. The sequence continues at coordinate 1,770,198,996 of OY728132.1, forward strand.
CAAGAGCCCCCAAAATCTAGGATTCATGCCCGAAGCATGTCCTCGAGCACCTAAATCATGCATTCTAACTGGCCATCTATCTGGGGGTGGTAAGCTATACTCAGAAGCAACTATGTACCTAGCTCCCTCTATATCCCTTGAATTTTTTTTGAATTAAACTGGTCTTCCCTACCTGTAATGATAGAATGTGGGACCCTATGTAGTTGTACAATCTCACAGATGTAAAACCTCCCAAGCTCATCAACACTGAAGGTTTCCTTGATTGGAAGGAGTGTGAAAAATTTGTACGCCTATTAAAAACAACCCAAATGACATTAATACCTCACGGTGAAATCAGTAAACCCATCATGAAATCCATCATGATATCTTTCCATTTCCACTTAGGAATGGTTAGCTACTGTAAAATTCTGGTGGGTCTCTAGTGTTCTACCTTCTCCTACTGATAGGTGGAACACATATAGAAAAAACTAGCTACATCTCTTTTTATACCAGGCCACCAATACCGAAGATGTAAATCTTGATACATCTTGGTGACAATAGGATTCACTATCCTCATAGAGGCATGAAAGTATCACATTAGCTCCTCACACATGTCTGCTGAAACCAAAACACAACCATGTAAACATAAGAATTCATTCTAACCTATGGTACAACCATAAGGAGGGTCCTGACATTCCAAAATATCTTATATAACTATGCCTTTGGAATTCAATAGATTCCTCATCCTCACTCTATCTAATAGAGTAGAACTAATATCTAAGGATGAAAGAAATGTATTCCCCTAACTTTTTTGCACCTCCAAGTGCATCTCGGAGAATAAATCCATAAGATGCCACTTGCTACCGGCCTACTACACTGCCTGTATCTGAGTGCTTCTGCTCATAGAATTAGACACAGAATTTCCTTTACTAGGAATGTAGACAATCTAAAAGCCAAATGATTGAAGGTATTCCACCCACCTTCACTACCTCAGATTCAGATCGTATTGTGTAAAAATATACTTGAGGATTTTCTGGTATGTTTACACCACAAAATGCTCTCCCAATAAGTAATGCCTCCAACAATGTAATGCGTGAACAACCATATCCAACTCGAGATCGTGCATTGGGTAATTTATCTCATGTGGCCTTAAAAGCTGAGACATATACACAATGAATCAACCCCCCTTCATAAGAACCGCTCCTAGCCCGATACCTAATGCATCACAGTATACAGTGTAACTATTAAATGGATCTAAAAAAATAAATATCTAAACTGAATTCAATATCCATTTCAGATCCTAAAAGGCCATATTGTAGGAATATATCCATACATACTTCACACCCCTTTTAGTTAATCCCATTAACAGTGATGCTAAATGTGAGAATTACTATATGAAGTGTGTATAGTAATCTATCCTTAAGAAACTATTCACCTCAAACACGTTCTTGAGATGCTCCTAGGAAACTAAAAATCTCACCTTATTTGGGTCCACTGATACTCTTGTCTCTGAAATGATGTGACCCAGGAAGTGAATCTGATCTATCCATAAGTGGCACTTTGTGAGCTTATCATATAACTAATGCTTTCTCAGTGCATTCAATATGATCTCAATATGTGTGGAATAGTCTTGTATATTGCAATAATACACAAAGATATCATCCTAGAAAACCAAAAAAAATGAGTCGAGATAAGGATGGAATAGATAGTTCAATATTTTCATAAAGAATGTAGGCATGTTAATGAGACTGAATGACATGACCAAATACTCATACAGACCATACATGCTCTGAAAGGCTATCTAAGGTATGCCTGATGATCTAACACACACCTGATGATAACCAAATATCAAATAAATATTTAAGAAAACCCATGATCCATGGATCTGGTTTAAGAGATCATCTATATGTGGTAGAGGATACCAGTTCTTAACTATCAACTAGTTATATTTATAATAATCCACTCATATACAAAGGGAACCATCTGCCTTTTTCACAAGAAGGACCAGTGAACACCATAGAGAAGTACTAGGTCATACAAAACCCTTTGTCTCTAAGTCTTATAGGTGCCTTTTTATCTCTTCAAACACTATTTTAGGAATTATGTAAGGAGGAATGGGTACTAGTTCTGCTCTTGGAACTTGCTCGATAAATAACTCTATCTCTCTCACTAGAGGTAAACCTGAAAATTCATTTAGGAAGATGTCCCTGAAATGATCAAATACTGGAGGGAAATCAATCTGATGGGTTCCTTGGTCATCTAGATATAAACTCTCAATTTGGGATATCATCCCACCCAACCCACGATGCCCGGGTCTAGCTCAGATCACCTAGACATCCCATTCACCCTTTAATAGAAACAATCTTCCCTACTATTGCTGTGAAATTGGGGTTTGGCTACCATGGTCATGACCACCACCTTGTCCTGAACAACTCAATGCAATATAGCTCTCTATTTGGTGAGAATATCTAGATCTCACTCTATAATGTGGAGTCAGTACATACCCTCTATCACTGGCTGCTGGTGAATTTTTTTTACAAAAGTGCTGTAGATGGCCCATATTGTTGCAAGACCAGCACTTGACTGCATCTAGTGGAAACTGTGGACTCATATTCCCTAGATATATGCACTCATAACACATCACTTGGATACCTAAAGATACGTTCTGACTTCTAATATCACCACAAGAAATCTCCAGATGATGCTTCCTACTGTCGATCGATACAGTATCAGATCTAGGTGCCAAACCTCCCTAGATCACACCTCTAGACTCGCTCAGGTTATGCTTTGTGATTAGCACCTAATTAACTATAGTAGATACAATAGTCAATATGAAGATATTCATCTATGATCGAATGTCATTCCTAATACCATACTAAAGTTTCCCAGCCTTTGATACGTCATCACCCATCAAAATAGGTGTGAAATTCCGAATCTTAGTAAAATAGGCCGAGTAGTCCATAAATGACAGTGTGCTATGCTCTAGATGCATAAAATCCTAATCTCTATCAGCCCTCAGCATGGAGGGATAGAAGTAATCGTAAAAGAGTATATGAAAATCTCCCCATGAAATATCCTAATGAATCTTTGTTTGAGTGATAGCATCCCACCATTTGTTGGTGAGATCATGCATCATATACGTAGTGAGATTTACCCTCCTCTCAAGATGCATATCTAAATTCCTAAAGATAGATAGCATGGCCTATAGCCTTGACTCCATAACATGTGGTCCTCCATCACCCAAAAATGTGGGTTGGTGATTTTTCTAGAACACTCGCATCAGATCTTCCATAGACATGGAAGACTGTGGTGTTCCCCAAAGGGTTTTCATGAAACTCAAAAATCCTTAATGGAACTATGCATCAACACAAATATTTGGTATAATAGCTAGTTCTACAAATGTCATGACTGGAGGGTCCACTGGTTGACCATGGACTACCACCTCTAGGGTATGATCATATCCACCCTCATGGAATACAACATAGGGTCATCATGGTGGAATGAATATGCAATTCCAAACACACGCCTCAGTCCAAGATCATTTTCATGGTTCACAACTCAAAAGAGAAGATATCAAAACAGGAAAGGTCAAAACCTTCCTCTAAGAATTCACCCATCTGCATACCCCATGGGTTAGGTCTATGTGTCAAACCAATGAGAGATACTACCAAAATCAATTTTATTTTCACTTTATTTTTATATTAATTTCATCATTATCACATACTTTTTTAGAAGGGTAAATTAATGGTACACCAAATTTTGATCCATGGGGGCCCATACTCCCCATGAATCAAAGCTTAGAATCCACCTATAGCATATCACAACATAATTATCCTTAAAGTCAGAACATGATCCACCAAATTCTGATTCAAGAGGTCCCATACACCTTAAGAACCAAAGATTAGTGTCTATCGAATCTGTTCCATAATATATAGTATTATACCTATCACAATAGCAGGTGTATCGTTCATAACATCTATCCCAACAACATGAAATTTGTAATTCTCTCTAAATGGAATGGCATTTATGCATGGCATGTGATTTCTAACAAGTGCCTATATGATGCATGAGATGAAATACCCTCATCTCATCAAGTTTCAAGATAATAGAACCCCCAATAATATCAATAATAATAGCACAACACAAGTGAGTCACCCAATAGTGAAATCAAATCAACTATGATAGCTCAAAATCCAAAAACCAACAATTTAATTTGGGGAAATTTAGATTTTCCCTGTACATGGGGTAGCTACTCCCGGGCACAACTTATTACCAAATTCCATTTCCTTCCTATCTGAATATATTTTCACCAAACAGTAAAGTAAAATAGAAAAGAACCTCCTCTGATACCACTTTGTAACGTCCCAAACCTAGATTCAACTCAACAGTGCTCCGAGTCCGGTTATCCACATGGCCTCAAGCGCATAACCCCAAATTCTAGAGGCTACCGACTATTAGTGAGGACCTAGGTGTGATAGTGGAGAGACTATTCCCTCATTAGAAGAGTGTAACATAGAAGAATACAATAATAGTTCAATAGAGGAAGCAATAATACCATACAACAGAAGTAAACAATGGAAGATTGATAGTATAAATAACCAGAAGTCTTATCATGTACAAGATGATGATACATGTCACATGTTCTATAAAAATATCCAAAATAGTTTACACTGCAGTCATATAACATACAAGTGTTAAAAGAAAAAAAAGGCCAAAAATAATCCTAGTAGTATTGCAAGCCTTGGCTTGGTCCCATACTCCCCTACTCCTAAGAATCATATCAAGTACATGTATGGGGGAGCTTTACCTTATCAACAACTATAGTCAAATAATTAGTTTGGGTCCAAAACATGACCCAAACAAGGTATGAGAAAAATCCCAGTGGGCAACCACCCAAGGTCTGTGCCAATTAGTCAGTGAATATATATAATAGGTAGTGTACAATAATGAAAGCAGTAAGCTAGGAAGAACTCAAATATAAACAATATACATGCACTAGTTTCAAATTGTTTACATTTAATTATCCATTTAATAATTCAATTACATTGAATTTGTAAGTCTTGAGATCCGGATCAAGCCCAACATCCACCATATAAATTTAAGCACAACAGATGCCTTAGAAGCCCATCTAAGCAAGAATTAGTGAAAACCAAATCCATGCTTTTGATTTATCTTGGAAAACACATCATAAACCATTCCACTTCCATATTCAATTATAACCCGAGACTATCCATGGCATTCCTAAGTTGGAATTCAATTATCAATATAGGTGAAAATTCCACTAACACCCTATAATACCATCTAGACGAACCTCTCAGGAACCCAATATCACTCTAGGTGTGGTATAAGTTCATATCAATGTGCCTGTCCTTGGTGGTCCTATAAAGAATCCCCAAGCATCACTCATGACATATAATTAAATGCCTCTTGAGCCCATCCATAGAATCTCTCAATGGATCCATGATTCACTCAGCATATAACTACAACCTTAATGAGCCCATCCATGACATCCCTCAATGGATCCATGGTACACTCATGGATTAAACATAATTAACCCTTTGAGACCATCCATGGAATTCTAAACTGAATCCACTGTTCACTCAAGGTACAAAATCACAATAGTCACATGAGACCATACATGAAATTATAAACTAAATCCATGATTCACTCAAGGATATTTATCTTTTAATCATTTAAATTAATTTAAACATTTTATTAGGCATGAAAAGGTTAAAACCAAGAGCATCTAATATAACTCACCTCATAAGGGTGACTCAAGAAAGAAACAACCTCATAAGGCTTGGACTTCCATTTACTCACATGGTAATCCTTATAATAGTAAGGAAAAAAATTCAAATTAAACTATTACATGGGTTTAACATTATTCAACTCACATGGGACGATTAAAAAATAGACAATTCACTCCAAACAAGCTTAAAAAAGAAATGACATACACATGTCATGGGTCAAGTCAACCATCCCATACCATTTAACCAATTCAATTAAAATATAAGAATATTTCAATTCCATTAATAATCAAAATTATTTTTAACAACCCATGAAATGGAATCAAAGGCATGCCTCATAGGCATCCTAGTCCAAATGACCATAAAAGGTTAGTCAAGGAAACTCACCCATGTGGTGGCCTTTATTCTAGGTATACAATATATAACATGATTCAAAACACTAATTAAATTACCTAAACCACGATAAGAAACAACAAGTTTGATTTATAAATTAATATGATTCCCTAAAAATGGGTGTGGGACACTTCAACATATATAAACAACTCGCCAATTAGTGAAAGGCACGAGACCACCTACCTTAGGCTTGTGGTAGATAGATCATCCAGTATTAGGATCTGATTCATCCTAGTTTGGAAGAAATATGAAGAACATATGAAGAAAGGGATATTAGGGAATATGATCCTAAATACAAATAGCACAAATGATAACCATAAGAATCAAGAAAAACTAAAAATGAATCGAGGCCATACCATTGCAGATTCAATGAGACAAATCATGTTCGAATCGGAGGTCGGATAGAGTGGGGATCATACATCCTATCTTAACTTTCCAAGGGGGATCCTATGTGTGTATGAGGAATATTGTGAAAAGGGTATACAAAAATTTTATTTTATAACACCATAGGGTAAAAAAGGTCATTTTACCAAATTTAATTGGGTTACACAATTTAGGTGCACGGTTTGTCAAATCATGATCCAAGTCACACAGTCACTACAAGAGAATGGGAGCACTCACTTGGTTACCCCGCATGGTTTACCGACTGGGTAGTAACTATGAAGAAGGTCTCTTACAAGGTCTGCTAATACTATAAACCTACTGCACGACTGTGCAGGACCTACCACACATTATCCTCTAAACATGTGACCAATTAGCCCCTACTACCCAACATTGCATGGTTTAATAAACCATGTGGCCTAAACCGAATGTTTTCTACTGAGAATGTTCTAGGCCCAAGACACCGCAAACCTTAGGTTACCAACTTTGAATAATCCTCAGACACCCCAAGCCTTCCACGTTCTCAATAGGAATCCACAATTGGCTATTTTTAAGCAACTGAACTGAGAAGAAACAAAAAACTCATGATCTGTACCTCAAAGAAGAATCTGTTTCTTACAAAGGGAAATTCTTATTGAGGAATATTTTCTTAAATTAATCCCACTCCATATATTAAATTTAATCCTTCATCTTCATATTCTTTATTAATTCCCTAAATTTATTGGCCTATCCATATAATCAATAAACATCCATAGACACCTTCTCCTTCTTAGAAAAACTATGTATAGAAGAGATGTTCTATATTGAGTTTATCCACTATTCAAGGAAAAGTAGATCAGAAGATGCACTAAATGTTAGAGGTAATTGTTTCATAAAGGACTTAATGGATAGTTTCTCTTTATTATGTGAAGGAAGATATTCCATGTGGTTTGGATTATTGTTCATATCCCAAGGTAGCTAGGTAAGAATCACCATGAATTTTTGAACTCCATATCCTATCGCATTGGGAATGTTATTATGAAAATTATTGCATTGTCCCTCCCATAGGTTTTTGGCATGGTTTATCTTATTTCCCACCATTTTATAAAATAAAAAATCTTTGATCAATTTTTAATCCAACAAATTATGAATAAATAAATTATTATTATGTGAAAATTAACTCTAAAGGCATATATTATGGGATAAATATGTTTATTATTTTAAAAAATGATTATTCTATGATGTTTAACTATACATAGACTTATAATTATGATTTTCCCTAATGTTTTCTAAAACTTACACAAAAAATAACTAAACTATACTCTGATACCAACTATAGAAACCTGATTTTTTCTCACATGACTATTACATCATTTTAAAGATAAAAAAATAATAGTGATGAAAATATAGGATCCAAAGGTTTAGTGCATTGGAAAAGTTAGGCTCATACATAAAGTATACATAATAAAAATTAAAGAGTATTTAAATTCGTCTTCTTTATTGTTTTAAATCTATCATGATATCCTTAGTTCATGTAGTTACTCAAGTATATACATCAATGAAATGGGTGAGCTAAAATCCTAGTAAGAGGAGTAATAAGTGACATAAATCAATAGTACATGGGTGACCATAATCAACATCATCATATCATAAGAATAATACCATCATAAACATTAAAATGGAAACATTTTATAAATTCATGGAATGTGGCATATGAATAATAATGAAAAATCATGTCATAGTGGTCAAATACCACACATAGTTGTGAAACAATCTTGCATCATGTTCCTAGAAAACATATGTGTGTAAATCATAACATCATAATTATGAACAAATCAATAATCATTTTCACACATAATACACAAAATATCATGAGATATACCACATTACCCAATGCATTGGAGGACTATATAATTCCATTCCCACCTATCATATCATAAATGCTCATAATCATGCATTACACATAGAATGTATTACAATGATAATCATGAAATAAATAATGGAAAGGATTGGGTTTATTAAAATATTTCACATACCATACTTTATGAAATGATATTTTGGATTAAAAAATGAATAAGGGAGTTAATACTTTGTCATAAAATGTCTTTTTATTATTTTAAAGGAGAAATAACTCGAGGATTTAAGAGATGTTTTTAGAAATTTAAGTCTTTTAAGAAAGCATTATAAATGGATTAGAAAACATTTTGGAAGGGTAGAAACAAGTATATACCTGAATTAAAAGATAAATAATATGTAAATGATATCTTTTGGGTGTTATATGAACCTTCATACTAAAATAAACGTGAAAAAGGATATAGCTCAGAAGAAAGTGTTTGGGTTTGAGAATCCCCTTACCTTAATTCTGACTATATTTCCCCACTTTTTATGTCTCTTGAATAATAATATTAGGTTTATTAAAAAATTTAACCATAAGTGAATCATGTTAATTTATGTCACTATTTATCAATTATAATCATTGTATTATATTTTTTAATTTCCATTTTTTTTAATTTGAAGCATTTTGACATCATTTTTTTCTATAAAAATTTACCATTTTACATTATTTTTTCTATTTTGTTTTGGGTAATTTATACAAAAGTTTTATTAATTACAGAAGATTAAAATAATAATATTAATAAATTTATATATTATAAAAAATTTATCATTACCATCTATAAGGGTGGTGACATAAAAGAAGTTGGAAACATCATTGTTGGCGATTAACAGACCGTTATCGGGAACGTTGTCCAATGAAGGAGAAAGAGAGGTATAAAATTTAAATACTTCAAAAATATAATTTTTAGTATGGGTTAAAAAAATTAATATAATTTTAACATTATAACAAATTATTCTTAGAATATTTTTTTTTGAAAGTAATTTGGAAAAAAATAATAGAGGGGGAAAATGAGAGAAGAGTTATTAAAAACATACTCTTTTCTTGGTGTTGCTTCTCTTGTATGAAACTAGACTTCCTTGATTAACATAGTTAATTTAATCCAACACATCCCTAAGGTTTATAAGGGATTAAGAGATAGTATTTGAGTAGTTATTGGTATTTTTTAAGTGAAGGAGGATTGTTTTTCTAATGGGAGGGAGAGGGGTTATTTATACTTGAGGAGAGATGTATTTTTGGATTAAAATACTGAATAAATACTATATCCAAGGTAAATACTATAATAGTGATATTTCTGAAATAATGAATCATATATCAATAAAATATGATGGATTTAGTAATTTAAAACCTTTTTAATTCAAATTCAATAGTTTATTAAAAAGGAAAGGGGAAGAATGGGAAAATTGTTTTTTAAAGAAATAATTTTGACTTTATACTTTGGAAAGTAATTTTTAGGTTTATATATAATTTTTATTGTATTTCAAAAACTTATTTATAAAATTAAATATTTTTTGTTCAATCATCAAGTTATAGAAATTATTAGGCCATTATTACACCATGAATGATGTAATTCAAGATACATCGGTTACAGAAAAACTATATTTTTACTATTCACATGAAAATTGGATTATTTTATAAAATTACCAAAAAATAACCCTTGGAAAATTTCAACATGATTATTTAAAAAATTAAATTAATTTTATCCAAATAATTTTCTAATATAGGTTATTTTTATTTCCAATATAAAAATATGATTTTTACAAAATACCTTAAAATATAGTTTATTAAAATTGTGCTTATATTTTCTTTGAGTTTTTAATCATGATATATATTTTATATAATTATAATATTTATATTTACTTATGTTTATCATGAGAAATATTATCTATATTGAATTTTATTATTTTGAGGTCAAATTACTACTCCAACGGTCATCCTACAATTCCCAATGGTGAAGTTACTATTACCAATGGCCATATTACTATTACAAAGGTTACATTACTATCCCAAAAATCAAATTAACTCTAATAAATACTACTTCACTCCTTAATTAATTATTCAACATAATTTCTCTCATGGTTCTATATTTTCATTGTCTATAATGTCAATTGGGTTACTAATATTTTGTTTCAACACTATAGTGTTGTTCATGGGAGTGAGGATTCTTGAATATTGGGGTGATATATATTCTCCCATTGTATTTTTTATATTTTATATTTTTCCCCTTGTAATATTTTAAATTTTAATGGGTTTAATTACTGACTAATATAATGATTTAAATTAATGAAATAAAGGTTTGTTGGTTTCTTTATGTGTAATATGTGTATAATAACACATAATATAATATCAAACACATTTATTTCAAGAAAAAAACATTATTTATAAAGTCTGGGTCTTTATAGATCAATCGTAGATCAATTCTCATCTCCCAAGAAAAAAGAGGAAAATTTTGTAAATATAGAGAGATCTTATTGTTCTAGTGCCACTAGGTTTTCTCGACATCAAATATAAAATGAAAGATGAATGTGAGAGGACAAGAGTCATGTGAGGGGGTCTTAAATTTGAAATAGGGGTTTAAGGTTATAATTTTGTTTTAAATATGGTAAAAACCAAGTGGAATTGATAGTCCATAGGGTGAATTTATTGCACACCCGATATACTACACCGTTGAGTTAGTGAGACTCACTAGTTAGCCAGTGGAACCCCACCTCTAGTGATCCAAGTCTAAAAATAACATAAATAACACATTAATCTCATGATTTAAAATAAAAAACACACAATAGTCACATAATACTTGGAATGAAATGTTTAATGTGTGGGAAATTAGTTATATAAACATCTTATTTTATAACACTTAAAAACATTTTTTTATAACTATATTTTTCTAGACCCTTTCCTAGACATATCACCGGTTGCAATCATCTTCATAACACGAGTAATAGAAACATATGAAAGGGGTGAGATCAAACACTTAGTAAGGGAAAAGACATATCAAAAAGTATTAGATCATAAAAATGAAAATAATATGGGAAAAAAAATTAATATCTAAATAATAGATCATATGACCAAGTATGATAATTAAAAAAAATTATTGGGACAAATAGGATACTAGTGGAAAACATATTTTAACATCATTTTTTACAAAATTTGATGATCAGTTTTTAACTGATGTTGATCGAGGAAATATTAAAAATAAGTGTTTTGACGTCATTTTTTTAGAAACCAACATCAAAACTTTAACTAGAATAAAATTTAATCAATGTTTCCATATCAGTTTTATAATTAAACTAATGTGTAAATATAAAAATATAAATTTACACATGTGTTTTTTTGGAAAAATCAACATGGAAGGTGCCTTTTTATGTTGGGTTTTACCAATATAGATGTCAAAAGTCATTTTATTTTGATTCTATTAAATATTTTTGATATCGGTTTTTGGTAAAGACCGACGTTGAAGGGTACCTTTCATGTTAGTTTTTTACCGAAAACCAATGTTGAAAGTCATTTTATTTTGTTTCTAGAAAAGATTTTTGACATAGTTTTTTGTTAAAAAATGATTCCAAAAGATAATTTTCATGTTAGTTATTACCAAAAACTAATATGGAAAGTACTATAAATTGGATTCAACATCAGTTTATAAGAAAACTGACATGTAAAGTTGGTTTTTTTCTTTAGAAAAATAGATTGAATTACATTTTCCCAAACCATCTGAAACCCTGTAAAAACAAAAAAAATACACCAACATAAAGGAAAGAACATCCCTATAAAAATAAACACTATATACCAACTTAAAGTATAAAATTAGTCTTAATACTCATTTTTTTTAACTTTAATTAAGATATAAATACCTGAAACATATAATAACCTATAAAAAGAAATATAATATACCAAATTAAAGTATAAAATTATTGTATGATTACTCATTTTTAAACATTAATTAAAAGAGGAATACCTGATAATTTAAAATTTAACCATACTCAAAATATAGTTTTCAATTAATCATTAAAGATGGGTAAGTTATTTATTTTTATATGAATCAAAATCATTGAAAATATACAATAACAATGAATGCTATAATATTAAAAAATAGAATATTTTTATATAAAATATAAAATAATTAATAAAACTAAACTTATAAAATTCGGTCATCATCCCAGGTGTGAGTATCCCAAACATGAATTTTAAAACATAATATCTATATTCCACTATTTCTTTTTGATGAAGAAACAGTGATTATAAAATATTAACTTGAAAATAAAAATAAATAGAATATTTATAATAAAAAATAAATATTATATAATATAAAATATATTTACCATTAATTTCACTTAGATGATTTTTTTTATCTTCTATACTGACAATTGATAATTGTTAAACCTTTTCCATGATATTTATTTTAATATATAAATTATCAAAACATGTATAAACAATAAGAATTAAGAATAAAGATCTTATAAAAATGAATAAAACACACTTTTTAACAATTTTTTAAAGGATTTACGAACTCTTTCTAATAAAGAGAAAAACCAATATAATGTGAATTCATGTGGGAAGAATATGGATAACTTGTAATTACCACTACTATATAAAAAGTTCAGAATTAATTACATTATAATGAATACTAGTTCATAATTATCTTAGTCTTATTACCCATTAAGGAATAGAAAAAACTAGAATCCAATACTAATATTTTCTAATCTATCACAAATATATATAACTCTAGCATCATCCTTTAGATATTGTACAGGCCTTAAAATGTATTCTGGATCTATAAGACCATATACAACAGTGGTATCATTTTGAATGAGAAGCGTGTTTAGATACTTAATTAAATAAGTAATATATTAAGACACTTAATGTCATCTTTATTTAAAGAAATAATAATTGAAACTTAAATTTACATACATAGAAATCCATTATAATAATGGTATGCTGATCTTATAAAAATAATAAGATAAATGATATTTTTTTGAATATTCTCAATTAATTATCTCTTAGGCATATATCTGATGTCATCGAAAACTCATAAATATTTTTTAATGAAGAAAAAATTTAGGATAATCTTTTTAGCCCATAAGAAATCTCAGAAGTAGCTAAAGTTATTGGTTCATGAAACTTTTGTTTCTTTTATACTAGTTATTTAGATTTTAAATACTCCTATATAAATAAATATAATAAAAAATTATATGTAATTTTCAATCAAATTTAAATAATATTTAAAAAACAATACATACATTATATTTCAGATGATAAAGAAGGATAATCGGCCAAAGTAAAAAATGTACCAAAAAATATCCAACTCTAGTAACCTCATCTGTCAGAAATAGGAAAAGAGCATTTGGATCAATAATATCATGTATTAGATACTCTTAACTGAGCAAACTACATAGGCTGGTGATGTATAGAATCCCACAAAATATGTTTGAATCTGTATGCTATAATATGTAAATGGGTATATCCAGTATACAACTCACAATATAAGGTTATTTCTGAATGAGAAGGTGGAGGATTTGAGTAGGTAAGCTATATATGCTATGATTATCTTATCATTTGTTCAAACATAGCCTAAATAATAGATTTAATTTAATCTCCCATGAACTATTTTAGGTCTTTCAACTCATATTTTAAGAAATATATTTCTTTATCCCTCGATTTCTTACTTTGATGACCAAAAACTTTCTTAATGCTAAAACCCACCTCATATCCTCTTACACAACTGGGGTGTTATTGATTTCTTAAAGTAGTAGCTAGAATATCCATCATACCCTCAAGGATAAAAGTCCTTTGCATTACTTTCTCCTGACGGTCATATTGAAATGATAAATTTAATTTGGTATATTAGTTCTACTAATTTAAAAAATACAAACATACAAGAAAAATAAAAATTAATTTCTTATAATTATATCATCTACTTCCTTATATTTATCTATAAGATACTTTTCATTTTTTCCTTCTCACTATTTTCCATTTTTCATGGTGATTAGGGGGATATAAAGAACCGAACATTCCCTCTTCTTAACCACAACTAGATTTATCTCCTAATGCATCAAAATTTTCAACAATTAGTTTACCCACTAGTAAATGATACCCTCTACATGATAAAGTATGTGGGTCTACATTATTTGAATGGATCTCTTGGTGATATCTCCAGGAGACCTGTTACATAAAAATAAACTAATAATTAATATGGTAATATATAATAATTTTTACAATATATAATAATTATCATAACATAAATGATTTATCATTCTAGATAACGAAAAATTTATTCCATTTCTCTGTATCCAAAAATCCATAATTGATACATAGGTTTTCATTCTAAAACTTCCCAAAGACATAATTTTTTTAATTTTATTTTAAAATCTCTCCATCAAACCAAAGATAAATATATATATCTTTTCTAAATTTCTTTCATTTTCATGAAAGTATAATTTTATCTATAATTGAATAAATTAAATATTAATTGTATAAAATATATAATATTTGAATAATGAGATAAAAATAAATCAAATGATATATTTTATCATTACAGACTCCCTCAACATCTCTTTCATTATCTTAATGAAAAAATTCCAACCAGGATATAAAATGTTAATCATAAGACCACTCTTCATATAAATATAAATCATAAACTACATTGAATTTTGGCTAGTTGGGATATTATCATCATTGAAATTTATATATATACTATGTTATCCATGAGAAAGTGAAAGTTTCAATAAACAAGTATTCCCATATATACTAACTCTTAGAATCATTTTATCTAAAGAAGAAGAAGAATAATCCATCAAAGGAGGTGTTCCAGTAGTCCTAAAAATAATTTTTATAAATAAAACATTTACTTTTATTAAATAATTTTATTATTTAATATTTAATAATATGAAAAAACAAAAATGTACCTAGATAACTGTTCATCAGCCTCTATGTATATCATTAAAATAGGTGAATATAATGAAATTATTTGTACCTTCATATTATTAGAAAAATGAATATTTTAAAATAATGAATAAAATAATATATAAGTAAAAAAATAGTTTCACACATGTGTAAGTTTCAAAAAAAATGATGTCATGATTCTTAACAAAAAATATGCAAATTAAACTATTAAATATAAACATTAACTAATAAATGATAGAAATGATCAAAATTTATAAATTTAAATACCATAGTTACAGAAATGTGTTTTTATATGTGTAAATTTAACCAAAACATAATGATTTATTTTATTTTTTTCAATTAAAAAAATTTGAACCATTATTGTTGAATATAAAATTTAACACAAAAATCATATAAATAGTCAATATATATAGAATTCAATATCCATTTAAAAAAATATAGTTTTTACACATGTAAATTTAAAAAAATAAATAAAATATAAATATTTACCTGAATAATTAGGATAGTAATTTAGTTTTTTCCTATATCCCTTCACCATGATCATTTCATATAACATAGACTATGTCTGCATTATAGTCATTTTTATCATCAATAAATCACATAATAGATGAAAAAACCTCACATAAATCCATAACAACATCATCTTCCTCATCATCTAGATGAATTATTTTCCATTTCAAAATAGCGCACCACTAATCATTCAATGGATTAATAACATAAAACGTTTTCTTTTCATGTGTCTCCATGATGAATGGTTCTTCTTTACAAATAAATATTTTCAAGTAAGTGGGTGTAAATCTATATGCATGATGTTTCATACCACTGTTACTATCATATGAGTTACATTTGAACATATTTTCCTAAAATTTATTACAATAAATTTCCTATATATCCTCAAGAACTCCAAAATATGTCATTGATGTAGAAATTGGGGTTTTTATTCTTTTCACTTGAAAAATGAAGTGCTTTAGTAAGGACCATTACCCTGATATTATGAAAAATACTCTTATCATCTCGATCTTTTGTGTAAAATGTGTAACCATTAATATCAAAACTAGAAAATGTGATCACATTAAGAGATTATCTCCTTGTAAATCATTTCAATGTTTCTGATGAAGATAAATTTGTATTTACTTTCTATTTAAACCATGAAACTAATGTATTTTTATGCTTAATCATCAACCAGTTTTCATTTATTTTCAGATATTGTACCTTTAATCTAGAAATATGTGATGATATATATGGTTGAACCTCATATGTGTTTTTCAAAATGTATAAATTCTCTTACACCACTTTATCACGTGGAATTATTTTTTCTATTAATCCATGAATCCCTATACCTTCATTATCAACTATAAGATATCAAGATATAGGGAGACCAATATTCTCCACTTCATACTAATAATCATTATAAAAACTCAATTACCTCTTCTAATACATATATTTTAATAATAGATGCCTCTGATTGATGATGATTTTTAATATATCCATTCAAAATTTTTATATATCTTTCAAAAATATACCTCCAACATAAATAAATAGGCCCCTATATTCTTATCTCATGAACAAAATAAATTACCAGATAAACCATTATATCAAAAAACATTGGTCGAAAATAAATTTCTAGTTGAAAAAGTACGAGCATAACTTCATTCTCTAAAAAAACTAACAAATTTTAATCAATGACTTTGCTAAAAATGTATTTTAAAAAATAACATAACCTGATGACAATCTTTCTGATAGGTGTAGTAAATATAACATGTAGTGAAACACACAGTAGTTGTTGAATAAATACATTAAAGTCATGATATTTCTTACATATTAATTTAAAATCCTTCAATGAAACCAAATTATTTATATTTGAAGAATATCCACTGGGTACTTTAATACCATGCAAACACTAAAAAAATTAATCTTATGACTCTTTCTTAATGTGTGAAAAAGAAGAGGTAAATATATTATATTTCCTTTTATAATGGGAGCTAACTTTAATAATATTCCCATGTATATCAAGTCCAATATATCCTGGAATCCATCTTTTTTCCTTTCCTTTTAAAACTAAAAAAGTTCAAATAAAAATGTCACATATGTTTTTCTCAACATCTATAATGTCAATTGTAAGATCCTAGATATTGGAAAGGTATGTTCTTGTTTAATTTTTAGTTTTAATATCTTTTTTTGGTTAATTAAGTGATTACCCAAGTCCTAGGGGAGGATCAGGGGTGTTTTGAGGGTTCAGGATAAGAAAAGTGGAGAAAAAGGGGTTTTCTGGGTAGGCTGCACGGTCTGCACACTGTTAGTGATAACCGTGCAGACAACCTAGGAAATCGTGCAAGAAGTGTGTTTTTGGATAGTGGATTCTGCACGGTTTGCACACAGTTTGGAAAACTGTGCGGGTAAACCGTAAGAGGGGGCCTTTTTGGGACAAAAGTATCTGCACAGTTTGCGCACGGTTTGGAAAATAGTGTGGGTAAACAGTGCGACCTAGAAACCTTTTAAAATTTACAATTTTTCCACTTCGGGATTTTTAACCCCAACTCAGGATTTCCTTCCATTTCTCCCCTCTTCACCCTAGGAATGAACCAAACCTCCTAAGTTCTCCAAGAGATCAATATTCCTCATTTCTAAGGCATTTTTGGTGTCGTTGGTTGCTGATCGAAGCTCTAGGTAAGGCTAATCCCATCCTTGCTTCTCTTTTGAGTTTAGGGTTTGTATCTTCTTATCCTCTCTTTCCAAATCTCTAAAACGTTACTATTTGGGTGAGTTTTAGGTTAAAGATTCAAAGGTTGGTTGAAGTGGGATCTAAGGGCTTGATTAAGAGTGCATTCACCTAAGGAATCAAGGTAGGCGATCTATAAGTTTATTTGTGGATTTTTCCATGTGTGGTTTTTTTCTTGGGTATCTTTTGGTATGTTTTAACTACCCATGGCATGTTTTGGTAAAATGGTTGTTAATAAGGTAAATGGAGACCCTCACGATCCCCATGGGATGCGTCGAGGTTAATGACACTAATCTAGGGCCACCCATGGGGTGTGACGACTCCCCCAGACCTAGTGATTTGGGAAGAATAAGTGATATTGTTGTGTAATCATGTAGATCCCTTGATAAACATGTTGGGGTGACTATTAGTGTTGGGTTAGAAGCTATGTGGTGCACCTAATCTTGGTAATAACCTAATAGATATTGGTTTAATATGTGGAAGTGATTAAAGACCATAAATGAATGGGTTATGAGCATGGTAATGAAGCCTAGTGAGTTAGGAAAAATGAATAAGCCTAGTGAGATAGACACGATGAATTAATGCTTAGTGTGATAAGAATAATAAAATGGAATTGGTATAAATGGATAAATTATGTGAAATGTGGTAAATGTGTTAATGGGTTATGACACAGTGTTAACTCTAATGTTATTATTATGGTTAATGTTTTCATTGGGAAATGGATGTGATTTTGTGTGAGTGGTTAATGAAAACATATATGTATAGCATGTGCATATAGCTTGGTAGTGTGGGGTATTGAATGAGGTTCTACGCCCATGGGTCGAGTTGGAATAAGTCTCTAAACTCCACCCTTAATGCATAGGGTAGGGATATGACTGATGCTCTGTTTCCCTCTCGGTTGCATCCACCAAGACTAAGGCTTCAAGGTAAGGATATGGTTGACATGGGGAAGTTGTTCCCAGTGAGATAGGACAACTATGTGTTTTTAATCAGGTATGTTATTGTGTACTTTGTTCCAGGGTAACTTGTTGTGTGATGAACCCATGATAAATGTTTTGGAAATGGTAAGTAATGGGAAATGGGATGAAATGGTAATAAATATTGATAATGGACCTAAAATGGCTAAGGGAACTTAATCTTTTCTTTGTCATTCATCATTAATTTCTATTTTTGCATGCATAATTGTTTATACCAGATATTTTTTAGACACTATTGGTGGTGGCCTACTGAGTTGTACTCACACCCTACTCAGGCTGCCATTGGGTACCCAAGCATACTTCATGTTTGCATATTAGGAGAAGGTAAAATTCCCTTGCTAGATAGTTGGGTTGGCATGAGTGTACGTGGAGGGGGACCGGGACTTGGTATCAGACTATTTTGGTGAATTTTTAGTTTGTCTTAATTTTGGGTTTTGCTCACTTTTTCACTTATAGCATGGCATGACATATTTACTATTGGGAATGGTTGTACCTCGTTTGGGGAATGGTTTTTTATGAATACTCTAGTATTATTGGTTGTTATTCCTCTATTTAGTTTATCTTCTATTGTGGATTACTCTGATAAAAAGGGGGTATAGTTTCCCAATTGACTATTCGGACCCCCGCTGCTAGTCGATAACTTTTGGCATATAGGGAGGCGTACTTAAGGTCATGTAACCACCTGTATTGGAGTACTAGTTCAGTGGATTTTGGTTCAGGGATGTTACAAAGTGGTATCAGAGGAGGTCTTTCTTCTCTTTCTCTGGAATACTGTTATTTGGGATGGCAGATGGGAGTTAGGATGTGTTAGGCCTTGGTAATGAGATTGTGCCTGGGAGTATATAACCCATGTACGAGGAAAACCCTAAGTCACCCAGGGTGGGAATTGTTGTTCTTGATTGTGCGATGTTACAGTTGATGATATGTTACCATTGGGTGATGCACATGTTGTGTGATGTGATTATTTTATGATATTTGGCTCATGGACTCAATGCCACAAGGTTGTGAATTCATGCATCATTATAGACAACTAGATAGATAGGTGGCATGCATCATGGTAGGAACACATAGATTGGGTGTGTAAGGCATGAAATATAGAATGCACCTTGCAGTTTGAAAATTTAAAATGGGAAATGCTATAATGAAATAATGAAAGAGGGTGAATATAGAAGAATAATAAGTGATAATTAATGAAATATGTGTAATTAAGTGTTAGTAATGAATTAAAATGTTGGTTGTAACATGTTGTGAGAGCCTTGTGGTGGTGTAAAGTTGCTTACCCTTGTGGACCATGGCCACAGTAGGGATGGTCGCGGTGGTGTTTTTTGGAATATTAAGGGTTGTTGTGGCTGGTGAATATCCTTATTGTTATGAAGTTTTGAAAGTTTATGGTATGTGTTCTAAACCTTGTGTATGGTAATGTAGAGAAATTTATCCATGACATCGAGCACTGGTTGGGAAACAATAGGATGTTGCTGAGAACACTCCTCTAATAGAGGACCAAGAGAATATGGTGATCCAAGAAAGTGGGGAAGAGAAGTTCCAAGAGAACTTGGATTTTTTATGAAAATGATGGATCAGGACCCAGGGCGGGTCGTACAGAGTATGTTTGAGATGACCAGAGAGTTTCATCTATAGCACCCTCTGACCTTTACTGGAGAGGGTAGGCCAGAGGCAGTATAGTTCTGGATAGAGTTTTTCCAGATGATACATGATCATCTAGAGAATCTTATTGGGAAGTGAGTCAAGTTGGAAACTTATATGTTGCGGGGCTAGGAAAAGAATTAGGGGGAAATCCTGGGCCAGCCTAAGTAGGATGAGGGAATTTTGTGGAAGGATTTTCAGGAAAACTTTCTAGAGCATTTTTACCCAGAGATTTTTAGGTAAGAGTGGGATACAGAGTTCATGAGCCTGACTCAAGGGTCGATGTCGGTGATGGAGTATATTGGTTGTTTCACTAACCTATGACTCTTTGTTCTAGTGTTGGAGGTGGATGAGGCAGCAGTTACGAGGCATTTACAGGATGGGATGATACATGATATTAGGTTTCAGGTGAATATATTTCGCCTAAAAAGGTTTACAGAGGTAGTGGATAAGGAATTGTTTTCATAGGGGAACCTGAAGGGAGTTTTAGGTAGTAGGCTTGTCATGCCAGTTAAGCATAAAAGTGGTGAATCTTTAGAGGGTCGAAAGCATCATTTTGGATGTTTTCAGAAAGGAAAAAGTGTACAAGGTGGTCAGAAGAGAGGGTCATCCTCTCAAGGTGGTGATCAGGTGTTCTTTTATCAGTGCTGTAGATTAGGGCACATGCGTGGCCAGTTTCCTTGACCTCTATTTGAGTGCCAGTCTTGCATCAGATTGGGACATGTGCATAGGTTATACAGGAATCCTTAGAAGGAGAGTATGAATATAGGTTACAGATAGATGCCAAGTGGAGGTAGGGGATCAGTTCCGCTATATCAGGCAGACAGTTGAAGCTCCATGGACCGTACTGGAAAGGGTGGTGGATGTGGAACTCTGGGGCAAGATCACCCATGTCATCCGTGCAGTGTAGTGTAGGGAACACATGTTTGAGCCCAGGGTAGAGGGGCAGGTCAGCTTCACATAGTTCAGTATGTACCTGGTGATGGTGAAGTTGGGTCATCAGCTTTCTGAGGAATCATCCTCGTATCTTCTACGCTTTATAGTGCATTTTTTGACACTGGTGCCACACACTCTTTTATTTCTGCTCAGCTTGTGGTAGCATTGGGTCTTTCTGTGAAGAGTGTGTGTGGAGTTATGTCGACTAAAACTCCATTGGGGGTGAAAAATGAAGATATCAGGCAGTGTAAGGGATTTTCTCTGGAAGTCGGTGGGTATCATTTCCTGTGGAAATTGTTCATTTTCAAGATGTTAGGGTTTGACCTGATTTTGGGTGTGGACTAGTTGGTTTTGTATCAGGTGTGTGGAGTTATGTCGATTAAAAATTACAATTTTTCCACTCTGGTATTTTTAACCCCAACTCGGGATTTCCTCCCATTTCACCCTTCTTCACCCCAGGAACGAACCAAACCTCTCAAGGGATCCAATATATCCATATCACTCATTTATAAGTTGTTTTTGCTACTGTTGGTTGTAGGTTGATGCTCCAGGTAAGGCTAATCCCATCATTTCTTCTCTTTTGAGTTTAAGGTTTGTATCTTCTTCTCGTCTCTTTTCGAAGCTCTAAAAATCTACTCTTTGGGTGAGTTTTTGGTTGAATATTCAAAGGTTGGTTGAAGTGGGATCTAAGGGCTTGATTAAGAGTGAGTTCACCCACATAATCAAGGTAGGTGGTCTACAAGTTATATCCCATGGTTTATTTGTAGAATTGTGCATGTGTGGTTTTGTTCTTGGGTGTCTCTTGGTATGTTTTAACTACCCATGCCATGTTTTGGTAAAATTGTTATTAATAAGATAAATGAATAACCTCATGATCCCCATGGTATGCATTGAGGGTAATGAAACTAATCTAGGGACACCCATGGGGTGTGTTGACACCCCCAAAACTAGGGATTTTAGAAGAATATGTGATATTGTTGTGTAATCATGTAGATCCCTTGATAAACACGATGGGGTGACTATTAGTTTTGGGTTATAAGCTAGGTGGTGCACCTAATATTGGTAACAACCTAAGAGATATTGGTTTAATATGTGGAAGTGATTAAAGACCACAAATGAATGGGTTATGAGCACGGTAATGAAGCCTAGTGAGTTAGGCATAATGAACAAGCCTAGTGAGATAGGCATGATGAATGAATGATTAGTGAGATAATCATAATAAAATATAATTAGGATAAATGGATAAATGATGTGAAATGTGGTAAATGTGTTAGTGGGTTATGGAATGGTGTTAGCTCTCATGTTATTGTTATGGTTTATTTTTTCCTTGGGAAATGGTTGTGATGTTGTGTGAATGGTTAATGGAAACATATATGTATATCATGTGCACATAGCTTGGTAGTGTGTGGTATTGAATGATGTTATAAGCCCATGGTTCGAGTTTGAATGAGGCTCTAAACTCCACCCCTAATGCATGAGGTAGGGATAAGATTGATGGCCTATTTCCCTATCGGTTGCATCCACCTGGACTGAGGCTTCAAGGTGAGGATATGGTTGACATTGGAAGTTGTCCCTGGTGAGGTAGGACAACTGTGTATTTTTCCTCATGTACGTGATTGTGTAATTTGAGCCTGTGTAACTTGTTGTGTATTGAACCCATGATAAATGTGTTGGAAATGGTAAGTAATCAGAAATGGGATGAAATGGTAATAAATGTTGGTAATGGACCTTAACTAGAAAGGGCGCTTAATCTTTTCTTTTTCATTCATCAGTCATTTCCCTTTATGCATGAACAATTTTTTATACCAAATATTTTGTAGACACGTTAGTGGTGGCCTATTGATTTGTACTCACACCCTGCTCGGGTAGCTGTTGGGTACCCAAGAAGAATTCATGTTTGTAGGTCAGGATAAGGGAAAAGGCCCTTGCTAGATAGTTGGGTTGGCATAAGTGTACGTGTAGGGGGACCCAGACTTTGTGTTAGACAATTTTGGGGATTTTTTAATTTGTCTTCATTTTGGGTTTTGCTCACTTTTGCACTTATAGAATGGCATGTAATATTTACTGTTGGGCATGGTTGTACCCCATTTGGGGAATGGTTGTTTATGCATACTCTATAATTATTGGTTGTAATTCCGTTATTCTAATAAGGGTGGTATAGTCTCCCTAATTGACTATTTGGATCCCTGTTGCTAGTCGAAAACCTTTGGAGTACGTGGAGGCATGCTTAAGGTCATGAAACCACCCGGCTTAGAGCACCAGTTTAGTAACTTACTGGTCAGGGATGTTACATAAATGTTATGTTTTATCTCTAAAAATATACAATAATGTAGTTTAAATAAGATATACATTTTCTTCTAGATTTTTTTGGTGACCAGATCATCCTTTATTTCCAAATGTGAAATAAATATTTTTCAACCCATCGTAATATTCCAAAACTAAAAATGGTTATTGGGGGAGATTATATTCCTATAAACTGTTAAATGATTTTTTCAATCTATGTTAAGGATGATCAATTTTCAAAAATCTACAATGCCCATGTAAACTCTCTTTATTACATTATAAAATTTATAATATAAAGTTTCTTCTTCACAAATTGAGAATTATTTATGTCCCTTAACACTATATCTCACAAGTTTCTATATTCACAAAAGTAATTTATAGTGAAAATTATAATAACATGTAAAATAAAATAATATTTCTTTTAGGCATAAATAATAGTAACACATGCCTCCCATAGAAGTTTAAAATCACAAATCAATGGTTAAAGATACTCATAAATATCATTCCCTAGAATTTTTGGTCCATAAATCATAAATCTCATCACAATATTTTTTTTATTCGAACATATTTGTGGGAAAAAGTTATAAAATTCTGAAAAAATAGACCATGAACTATGTTGGATACTAATGCTCTGATATGGATTCATTCTATCTGTACTCAATTCCCATATGAGATTTCTAACTTCATATCCAAAATTATTATTATTTTTATCAAATCTATTCCACTATTGTGAATTAGTAGGGCAACATAAGTTTCCATTAGAGATGAACTCATTATTATTCCATCTTAACCTTTTTACATCATTTGAATTTGAAAATAAATATTGAAATGAGGAATTATTGGAAGGAAACTAACTTATTTTGTAGAAGGGTTTATATCAATACCTGAGAATGAATCAAAGTAGATTTTTTCAACTATCTTATATCGTGATGTCTAATATTTACAAAATTTTGATAAACATTCATATTCCTTTATATACAACACAAAATCATTAGGGAAGTCATGTATCTATTTATATCCAAATCCCATTGTGAATTTTTTTCTTTGTGTGATAATGGGAATCTAGAATCTTGTTAAATTATGGAATTATCTCTTTTAAAAGTTCATCAAATTTAGAGAAACATTTATCACTCTACCCACCTCTTTCTCTCAAGTTAACTAATCTTAGAACTATTAATAACACTGTAAATTTAGTACAACCAGAGAATAGTGGGTTCTCATAATCTCCATACAATCATTCAGTGATTACTATTTTTTTGATAGTTTCAAATACTATATCATGAATTAATTATTCAATACAATCCTTTGTCTCCTGATAAATATTTTAATCAACATTAGATGTTGAATTTTCAATTATTCCACCATTCCAGATCCAATGTGTATAATCAAGGTTAAAACCATAACAAATGAGATGATCCTTGATTTTACTGGAATATTTTTTTCTCATATTCAAACACTTCATGCATGGATAGAAAATCAAATATTTTTTTGAATATTTTATTTAAAAAAATCAAGAAATCATAAACTCATTTTTCATATTCATCAGCGGTTATTTTTAAATTAATCCAATTAGGATCCATGAATTACCTAATATAACAATATAGAAGGTGAATATATTAAAACGTATACAAATTTAAAAAATATAAACAAATAGATAAATTTTAAACATAAAATCATATAATCAAAACAATCAATTATTTATAACTATTTGATCATAACAAACAATCATATATAATGATCAAAACATATCATTTAAAAATTTAAACACAAGTGATTAAGGATATATAAAAATTGATAATTTAAACATGCATAAATTTTCAAAAAATAATTTAAGTCATAAAAACAATTTCAAAATGGAAAAAGTTACAAAATAATAATAATAATCCATTATATTGATAAAAAAATGAAAAATAAAATTGAATTTAAAAATTATTTCAACAACAAACAAATTATAATGAAAAAAAGTTATAAATACAAGAAATTATAAATACACACAGATACTAAAAAAAATTATAGTGAAAAACAATTTATAATAACAAAATTTTACAACATTAAAAAAATTTTGATGAAAAAATATATAAATGATAATAAAATGCATAAACACAAATAAATGGATGAATAAAAATTATGAATAACAGATAATTAATTTATCTTTATAAACAAAATAATAAATTAAAAAATTTGGAGGTTGATAATGCCCAATATATCCTGAATTCTGATGAACTCACTCGAAGTAGATGGTAATAGGTTTAATGCTACAAGATTCAAGAAAAAAAGGTGCAATGATGAATTAAGAAAAAGAACCAACAAAAACCTTGAACCGTGGTTTCCCATCAACTGGAATAGCTCTAGTATCATAAAATATTAATCGAGGATAGATGATTGAGGAAAAATAGTGTGAAAATATGATGAAAATCAATTGTAAGAGAATATCGACGGATACCAAGGGTTGTCAGGTGCCTTTTTTATATCATCATCAATTGAGAGAATACAGTTTTGAATGAAAAATAAATAAGGATTTCAGGGTGTTAGTATTTTTTAAAATATTTTTAATGCTAGTTTTATTGGAAAACTATGTTAAAGGTTTTTTTTGAATTATAGCATTTATTTTATAAAAGCTGATGTTAAAATGTTCCCATAAATCTTTTACTATAGGTTTTTAAAATACCAATGTTAAAACACAAAAGTTAAACCCTCTATTTCTACTAGTTAGATTATTAAAGTATCGTTAAGTAATTGTAGAAGCTAAAACATATAACATGTGAACATGAAATTAGGTGGATGATATTTGAAAAGGCAGAATCATAAAATCATGGAATTTCTTGGAAATAAATTGCATCTTGAAACTTGGAATAACTTGATAAAAAACTTTGAAATGTATCATAATTGATAAAATTAAAAATTTGTAACATCCAAAAGCATATGGAAATTTATGTGGGAAAAACCATTATTCCCATCCCTATGTGAACAAACTCATTATGTACACACTTAAAAATGTAAGAAAACCCATCATACCCATGCCTATGTGAATGAACCTATTATGTCCATGCCTGAATATATCATGTGATATAAACCTAAACCAATTAATTGGAGGGTGATATTGAAACCCACCCTTCATTATCTATAAATATGTGTTCCATTTAAAATAAATGATAAATATATCTTAATGAATCCATGGAAAAATAATTTGTTTCACAAACTTTCCAAAAAAATCACATAACATAAAATTAAATGATCATAAAAAATATCATTTTAAAAAATGAATCATATTATACTAAAATATATATGATGATTGAAACATCACTTCATGAGAGTTACACCTTGGAGGAAAAATAAAAGTTAAAATACAAATGTTTTCACAAAATATTTCAGACACTGTTATAAAAGAAGAAGTGAAAATTACATTCGAAAAATTTTTTTTTGGAGGAAAAGAGAGTAATTTTGAAAAACTTATTTTAAATAGTCCAAATGAAATATCCTTGAAAGGAAAAAGAGGTTATCGAAAAATGTGGAGTGAAAGATAAAACATTATATTTGGAAAGGATATAATATCCTTTTATTTAATATTTGAAAATCCCATTATCCAAATTTTAAAGAGTATTAAACCATAATTTTAAAATGGGAAATTATTATTATGATATTAAAAGAAAAAAACATATTATATTTCCCAAATGAGTGTAGAACATTGGAGGTAAGTAAAATATGGACATGGAAGAAAATATTCATTTGTAATAATGGGAGTTATTATTACCAATGATACACATTTATTTTGGAAAACATGTTATCAAAAAATTATAAATTGATATTGTGAAGTAATTTACCTAGAGAAAAATAGTAAATAATGATTAAAATAGTAGAAATGTAAGATAAAATAAATATTTAAAAGTTTATTCATATAAGAAAGGTTATAACCTAATGATTTGGAAATCAAGTCGATGAAAACCCTCACCTTGAAATATATATCAGTTGATCACACTATAAACTCATGTATAACAAACATATCTATATTTTTAACCTATTTTAGAACCTTTTTTATATTCATAAACCTTTTTTAAAATTCATTTATATGAATACCCTTGAATTATATTTGATCTGGGTATTCACAAAGATGGAAAATCAAATAATGATTTTTCCAGCATGACAACTATAGTAAGGGGATTATTAAATGGATTAATGATAAATAAATATATTATCTTAAAAATATTTCAACATTAGGTTATTAATTTATTGATTATGAATATTTTTATTCATAATCATATGTAAATATAAGGCTTAAAAAAGGAATTGATTGAATTAAATAGAGGTTGTAGATAATAAATGAGTGATTTCAACAATATAACAAATATAAATAAGTCAAATTGAGTGGGTTCAATGAGAGGTAAGGGAAGTATCTCATCAATAAGAAATAATTTTGATTTTAAAGGGTTGGTGATGAACATATGAAAGCATAATTAGTTGAAACTCAAAGAGATTATCACAAAATAAGTACTTAAATCAAAAAAAGGAGGAGAATCCTTACTTTTCTATGTAGCTTCTTAAATATTGGGAGCACTCATTAAAAATTTAGTAACTATTTGGGGTGAATTTATAGATGGATATAGAATTAAAACTCATGATCATGGGATTTTTGGTGGAGTGGGATGAGAGAAATGGTGGGAGTTATCTCTTTTTATAAGTGAAAGAGAGGGGATTTTCATAGAAAAAAGAGTTAGTC
The DNA here is from genome assembly GCA_963277665.1 of Viscum album. Classification (NCBI taxonomy): domain Eukaryota; kingdom Viridiplantae; phylum Streptophyta; class Magnoliopsida; order Santalales; family Viscaceae; genus Viscum; species Viscum album. The sequence goes on from OY728132.1 coordinate 1,770,227,539, forward strand.
TAGGTGTAAGAAAGGAATCACATGTATATTAGGAAAGTTAGGTGATTTAGGTGATTTAGGTGGATAAATGGTAATCAAGACATGTGGGGTTGACTTTAATACCTTTAAATGTTTTTTAGAAGGTGAAAGTGACCTTTTAATTGTTAAAACCAAGATACTTTATTTACCCATGTTTACCCTTATTAATCATGATTAAAAATTAATCATGGTAATCATTTTATTTATTAAAATATAAGGTAACCCTTTCATTTTAATCATTAAGTGTTCTTAATATCATTTAAAATTTATTACCAATTAAATGAGTTTTAATTAATTTTTATATATTTTTAGACAACTTATTAGGGTATTAGTTAAAATATATTCATTAATTTTTAAAAAATACAAAATATTTAGAAATGTATTATTTTTTAAAAAATAAAATCTTCACCATAGTAACTGATATTGAATTTAGAAACATAATTATGTGCCTAAAAATAAATTTAAAACATTACATAATTTTATCATTATAATAAAAAAATACATGATTTAATTTCTTTGATTAAATTTCTAAAACTTGTAAAAATTAATTTTAAAATTAGCACAGATAAAAATAATTAAAAAAAATATATTTTCTAAGCATAAAATGACCTTTGTTTTATTATACACTTTTATATAGTTTTTACAATGTGGTTACTTCAAGTGATACCTAAAAACAAAAAAACTATAATATAATGGTAATATTATACTATGGTATCATGGTTTTTTGTTTTAGTTCACTGTTTCATACAAGAAAAGACACTCACATGATATTTAATTAAGGAAAAGTAATCACCAAAATCATGGATCGTTACATTCTATCCCCCTTAAAATATTTTCATCTAGTGAGGAAAATTATCTCTCATCACATCCTCAATGTAACATCCCAAGTAAGTAATGAATAATAGATATTTTTATCTATGTCTATTAATGATTATGATAGTGTTATAGCAGCTTAAAATGAAAATAAATACAATCTTATGCATGGAATACACTAATATTCTTAAAAGATTGTTTTACTGCCTTTTGATGGCAAACCATTTTTGAATCTATATTTTGAAAATTTTATAAACTATGTCTGTCAAAATAAACTTATTCTTTATGATTGGGACATCAAAATTTACCTTGTGTGAATTTTTGGTATTTTTCTGACAATGTTCATTTTTTAATGAATAGTGAAAAATACTGCATTTTACATCAAAACTACTTTTTAATCTAATTTATTTATATGATTAGATTATGTTTTGAATTGTTTTTGAAGTGAAATTGGAATATATTTTTACCATTTTATCCAATGGTGGTCATTGGAATCAATTTCACTTTGAAATTAGACTTAAACTGGTGTCAATCTTTTGATACTTATTGTTTTGTAAAAACACGCTATTTGCTCTGGAAGCGGGAATTAATTATTAAATTAATTAATGTGACCTATATGTTTTGAATTTTGTAAAATAGACTTCATTTTTTAATTCGGAATATCAAATATAGCTTAGGGTGAATTTTTGGTAATTTTCTGAAAAACTTCAATTTTTGATGAATAGTGAAACCACTAAGTGATAATCAAGCAAACTGATTTTTCAGTTAAATGAAAGTTTACCACTAATGTGTATTGAATTTTGAAAATCCGACATACATGGTTGTCATTAAGAAGTAAAATGTGGTTCAATGATATTATAATAATTTTTTGGTGAATAGTAACTTATTAAGTTCTTAATCACGATTAGTGGTAATTAGGGTAGTTTAAGGTATAAATAATGTTTTAATAATATGAAATGACCTAGAAACATGTCCCAACCTCATTGGTTGTGTCATGGCCGACCATGACATGCCATGGGGCAACTTGGGAACCCCATGGATCCACTTTTGTTGGGAAATGACATAAATTACTTTTTATTTAATGTTAAAGTGAAAATGACACAAACATAATATGTTTTACGAAAACAATTTTTAAGTGGGGTTATACAAGTCCAAAATTTGATTATAAATAGTCATTGGAAAGCTAAAAATATTTCCTATATTATAGTATTTTTTTATAATTTTTAGACATTAAATAAATTTAATTATTTATGATATAATAATGATGCAGCGATGACATCATTATTTGATGATTTAAATAAAATAGAAAGATAATGTAAAAATCTATAAACTACACATGTCCAAAACCAATTGGATGAGTGTATTTCGAACCCTTATCACCTTATCCATGAATTCTATCAATGTGGGACCTTTTAAAACCGAAACACATTTTCAAATAATGTAATATTTCTTTACTTTCCAAAAGTGCCCCTCCTCTCCTCTTATAAAAGGCCCCCACCTCTACCTCATTTCACACACTCTTCAAGCCTTTGGCTCGGCCAAACCCAGCCCATTTTCTCTCTCCACATCCCTCTCCTCATCCTAGAGGATTCCCTTTGGGCAGAATCCTTTCAAAGGAAGCCTTTAGGCTCAACTCAAAAGGATTTACACTTTTAAAGGTAATTCATTCTCTCATGTTCATTTGTTTTATTTTGCTTCTCCAACCCCCTAAACTCTTTTTATTTACTTCTTTTGTAACAAAAACAGTATCATCAATATACTAGGATGTTGTTATAAGATTTATTTGAGCTACACTCTCACACAACTACATCAAATGCTTAAAGAACATACAGTTTCCGTGGATGGCGAAATTCTGCCTCCCGAAACGATGATTGTTCAACACTCATTTAACACCTTCAAAGGTGGCCATTATGATGTCACTATTTTTACATATGATATATAATATGTTTATGTTTTCCTTAAGATTCTGTTTTTTTTATTTTGGGCATACCTTTATGGTTTCCATTATGGGTAAAATACGATATCTTCATTTTAGGAAGTGCGGACTACCGCCCCCTAAAAGTGATTTGATTCGTTAATACCATATGTGGGATGTGTAAAGGATAAAGTTAATGATATTATATATGTTATTATACTGGAATTATAATATACTCTTATATCATTATGATTACATTCCAGAAAATATGAAATAGAAATGGAAGTAGCGTTCATGCGTACGTACGGCTTACCGTCTCCATGAACGGTGCATTTCATTTCTTACCTCTAAATGTGATGTAATATTATAAATGCATGTATGTACTGGATATATATGGCATATATGATATCTACATCATGAATACCATTCTGGATATAATGAACCTTTGACCAAATTAACAACATGTAAGTGTAAGAAGTCTATTTTTGACTTAAGAACCAAATACCGACAAAATGAACATTGTTAACTTAACAGATTACATGATGTTCATAACATGGTATAAAAGGAATAATGAACTTGAAAAAGGTTCTTAAGAAAGTAAGGATTAACTCAAGTTTATTATTCAGGAGATTAAAGAACGGTCGGGTCAAGTCGGATACGAGGTATGGGACCTCGTCTCAATCTCCTTTCATTGAGGCATATTTTATTTTATACACAACTTTCTTTTATACGGTGTATAAAACCCTTTGACTTTTACGTTTCTTCAAAAGGAATCTTTTTTATACGAAGCGTTTACTAAACGACAAAAGGGAATGTTTTTGTCGTACGTATGCAGCGACAACGACTTCTCCGCCGTTGTAACTGTTATTTGAGTTTCGGCTTCCTCTACAAGCCATACCTTCTTTTTAAAAGAAAAATAAATACCATGTTTTACTTTTCTTTTATTTTAGTATTGAAAATGGTTTTCATAATGTTTTTATATCAATGTGTTTTATTGATATCTAGTGATTGAAATGTGGAAATTTTATGTTTCCTTTATTCATGTTTTATGTGATATGATTATGTTATGGTTCTTGGGCATTATTATGAAGACGGGTGGTTCCGTGATAAACTAAGGGCGGGTGAGCCCGTTATAGCTCTCCAATGCATTGGGTAACGCGAAGGAGTGAAACGTTAAGGTTTCTCCGAAGAGATTTTAGGGAATATACTATGATGGGTATTCCAAACGTAACCAAGAGGGTTACTCCCTACGTAAGAATGTTATGAATGCCTCAAGTTACCTTTATGTCTTATGATTTCTATGATTTATTCATGATTTTATGAGGTATGTTAAAGTTACTATGTTTTATGGGTAAAGTATGATTTCATTCTTACGTATTATGAACTCATGTTTCCTTTCCATGTTTTTTTTATAACCCATACTGAGTTTTTATGCTCATCCCAAGTTTTTGAAATGTTTTTCACAAGTCAAGGGAAAGGTACATGATAAGATGATAGAGTCAAGGATGTGTCAAGAAATAATCCATGTTTTATTTTAAATGTGTTTCCATTGATGGGAATGAAGAATACTATCTTTATGTAACCACTTTGTTTATATGTGGAATGTAATGCAAGTTTTATGATCTAATTCTCTAAAACTCTAAACCTGAAAAGATCCTCAATGTGTAATCTTGTAATAACTCAAGATTAAGTAAGGTTTAAGGCTGGGGCCTTATAGTTGGTATCAAAGGTCGGTTTAGATAACTTTAGGAGTTATAATTCTATTAAATGATTATCCAAAAATATTTTTTTTTCGAAATGATATAGCATTTAAAGATTACCATGTTGCTTCATCTAAGATATGTTTGTTCAGAATGGTTTTCCGCAGAGGAAACAGGGAAGCAGTGCTAGGAAGGCATACAGAAGGAAATAACCCTCCGAATCAGCATCCAGAAATGGTCGGAATTGGAACTGAACAGTTTGTTGCAGTAATGGCGCAGTTGACTCAAGCGATAAATGGCGGTGGTATCCATGCACGAGATCAGCCAGATCAACCATAGAGGAACATGTCAGTGGTGGAACATTTCATGAGGCAACATCCACCATCATTCAGAGGATCATCTGACCCTGTGCTAGCTAAAGGGTGGATTAAAGCACTGGAGAAGATTTTTGATGTCATGGGGTGTTCAGACAATCAAAAGGTTAGTCTTGCTATTTACCGTTTGGAGGGAGAATCAGATCAGTGGTGGTCTATGGTTAAAAATATCAGGGACGCCGATGAGATTGATGCTCTTGACTGGGATGAATTCAAAGGTATGTTTCTTGAGAAGTATTTTCCTAAGGCTGTTCGACTTAGGATGGAAAATCAATTCTTGGAATTGAGGCAAGAGGAAGACTCAGTGGCTGCCTATGAAGAAAGGTTCACTCGATTGGAAAGGTATGCTCCAAATTTTATCCGGGACCTTGATAGTAAAATAAATCGTTTTTACTTAGGATTAAAGCCAAAATATCGAAGGGCATTAGCTTCTTGTGAGTTTAAAAGTTATGAAAATCTTGTTCGATGTGCTGAGAAGGTGGAAATGGAGTTTGCCGATGACCAAGTTTTCTATAACAACCAGCAGAAGAAGAGACCGAGGTGGCAGGAGAAAGGTAAGAATTCTTCAAAAAAGTCTGATGGTAAGAAAACTAAGTTTCTAGTTTGTGATAAATGTGGAAAAAGGCATGATGGGGAATGTCTTCTGAATTCTGGAAAGTGCTACCGATGTGGTAAGATGGGACATAAGGCTCGTGATTGCACTGAAAAGGATCAAGCTGAAGGTAAGAACAAATTTGATTTACAGTTAGTGAAGTGTTATAAGTGCAATGAGATGGGTCACTATGCAAACGAGTGTCCGACAAGGAGCTTGAGTGATGGGAAGCAGTTAGACTACAAGCAGAAAGGGGTGGTGAAATCCTTTGAAACTACTTCAGCAGATGTCGGGCCATCAAATGAAGTTGTATCAGGTACTTTGTTTGTTTTTTCAGATTATGCTAGTGTGTTGTTTGATTCGGGGTCTACACATTCTTTCATATCTGAATCCTTTTCTAGTAAAATGGGAATACCATCTCAAGAAATGACTCCTGAACTTTTGGTAAAAACACCTGGGGGAAGTGTCGAGGCAAAAAGAATTTATAAGAATCTTCCTATCCTTATCTGTGGAAAAAACCTACTTTCAAACCTTATTGTTCTACCTCTAGTAGAGTTTGATGTTATCCTGGGTATGGATTGGCTCTCTATTTACCATGCTAAGATTGACTGTAGAGCTAAAGAAGTTTCTTTTCAGAAAGACTTTCAGTTTGTTTACAAGAATGAACCCTTACTGTTGATAACATATCAAGAGGCCGAGAAACTTGTAAAAGATGGAAATGAATGTTACCTTGCACACATCGTTGAAAATAAAGGAAATGTTCAGATTAATGATGTGCCAGTGGTAAATGAGTATCCTGATGTTTTTTCTGATGAGTTGCCTGGAATAATACCAGATCGGGAAGTTGAGTTTACTGTTGACTTAGTTCCTGATGCTAAGCCAATTTCAAAACCCCCTTATCGAATGGCACAAATTGAACTTTTAGAGTTGAAGGAGCAATTACAAGATTTATTAGAGAAAGGTTTCATTAGACCTAGCACATCACCATGGGGTGCTCCTGTTTTATTTGTTAAAAAGAAAGATGGTTCTATGAGACTTTGCATTGATTATAGAGCCTTGAATAATATCACTGTTAAGAACAAATATCCTTTGCCTCATATCGATGATTTGTTTGATCAGCTCCATGGAGCTCAGTTTTTTTCAAATATTGACTTGAGATCGGGGTACCATCGGCTGAAGGTAAAGGAGGCAGATATTCCGAAGACCGCGTTCCGTACGAGATATGGACATTATGAATTTGTAGTAATGCCTTTTGGGATAACCAATGCACCTGCTGTATTCATGGACTTAATGAATAGAATTTTCCATGAGTTCTTGGATAAGTTTGTGGTGGTTTTCATTGATGATATTTTGGTGTTTTCTAAAAGTAAAGAGGATCATGAAAAACATTTAAGGGTTATCTTGCAAACCTTAAAAGAAAATAAACTGTATGGGAAATTCAACAAGTGTGAGTTTTGGTTACAACAAATTTCTTTCCTTGGTCACATTGTTTCTAAAGATGGAATAACAGTTGATCCTGCAAAAACAAAAGTTGTGGAAGAATGGCCAAGACCCACAAATGTAACCGAGATTCGTAGCTTCCTTGGTTTGGTGGGCTATTACCTAAGGTTTGTTAGAAATTTTTCATGGTTATCTAGTCCAATGACTAAGCTAACTCGTAAGGGTGTTAAGTTTATCTGGACAAAATAATGTGATGATTGTTTTCAGGAATTGAAAAGAAGATTGGTGAATGCTCCAGTTTTGGCAATACCTTCCAGGAATGGTGAGTTTGTTATATACAGTGATGCTTCATTGAAAGGACTTGGTTGCTTCCTAATGCAGAATGATCAGGTAATTTCTTATGCTTCACGATAGTTGAAAACTCATGAGGTAAATTACCCTACACATGATTTGGAACTAGCTGCTGTTGTTTTTGCTTTAAAAATTTGGAGGCATCATTTGTATGGAGTAAAGTGTGAAATATATACCGATCACAAAAGTTTAAAGTATATATTCACTCAGAAAGAGTTAAACATGAGACAAAGGAGATGGCTGGAATTAATCAAGGATTATGATTGTACAATTCATTACCATCCGGGAAAAGAAAATAAAGTGGCTGATGCTTTGAGTCGAAAAAGTAATGCTTCATTAACAATGTTGCGTTTGGAACGTGATCCTTAGGTTAACGATTTGATGAACTTTGGCATAGAAGTTGTTGGTGCAGGAAGTCCTTCTGTTTTGTTTCAGGTATCAGTGAGATCTTCTCTATCAGATAGAATCAAGCAAGCATAGAAGCAAGACAGTGAGTTGCAGAAAAAGGTAGAGCTGGTTCAGAAAGGTAAGTTGCCTGAATTCAACATTGATAGTGATTGTGTTTTGAGATTTGGGAAGAGATTGTGTGTGCCTTGTGATTCACAGTTGAAGAGAGAGTTGTTATGTGAAGCTCATAGTTCTCCGTTTTCAGTTCATCCGGGCAGTACTAAGATGTATAGAGATCTGCGGGAGTATTACTGGTGGGATGGAATGAAAAGAGACATTGCTGATTTTACTGTGAAGTGTTTGACTTGTCAGCAGGTTAAAGCAGAGCGGCAGCTACCGAAAGGGATGCTTCAGCCTTTACCAGTGCCAGAGTGGAAATGGGAGAATATATCCATGGACTTTGTTGTTGGATTACCGAAGACATCTCGAGGTAATAATGCAATCTGGGTTATTGTTGATCGCTAGACCAAATCTGCTCATTTCCTTTCTATACGAGATACTTTCTCTCTTGATCAACTTTCTCGTTTGTATCTTAAAGAGATAGTCAGGTTACATGGAGTTCCTCTCTCCATTGTATCGGATCGTGATCCAAGGTTTACTTCTAACTTTTGGAAAGGCCTTCAGAAGTCGTTGGGTACTGAATTAAATTTTAGTACAGCTTTCCATCCTCAATCAGATGGGCAGTCAGAACGAACAATTCAGACATTGGAGGATATGCTACGATCTTGTTCTATGGATTATCAGGGAAGTTGGGACCAACATCTTTCTTTGGTTGAATTTTCATATAATAACAGTTTCCATTCTAGTATACAGATGGCACCATTTCAGGCATTATATGGGAAGCGGTGTCGAACTCCAGCTTTCTAGGATGAAGTGGGTGAAAGGAAGTTGATGGGACCAGAATTGGTAGAAGAGATGGCATAAAAAGTTCATCTGATTCAGAAACACATGAGAACAGCTCAGAGCAGGCAGAAGAGTTATGCAGATAACCGGAGGAAGGATCTATCTTTCGAGGTAGGTGATCATGTTTTTCTCAAGGTTTCTCCTTGTAAAAGCGTGATGAGATTTGGTAAGAAAGGAAAGTTGAGTCCAAGGTTTGTTGGACCATGCGAAATTCTGGAGAGAGTTGGATCAGTTGCATACCGAGTGGCTTTACCTCCAAGTTTATCTCAGGTACACAATGTTTTTCACGTTTCGATGTTGAGAAAGTATATGCCAGATCCATCTCATGTTTTGAGCCCAGAGGTAGTTCAGCTGGAAGAGAACCTATCTTATGAGGAACAACCAGTCCAGATTCTTGACCACAGGGAGCAAGTGTTACGGAATAAGGTGATTCATCAGGTAAAGGTTTTGTGGAAAAACCACATGATTGAAGAGGCAACATGGGAATCTGAAAATGCAATGAGGGATAAGTACCCCCATTTATTCGATAAGTAAATAAATTGCGGGGACGCAATTTTCTAAAGGGGGGAAGGATGTAACATCCCAAATAAGTAATGAATAATAGATATTTTTATCTATGTCTATTAATGATTAAGATAGTGTTATAGCGGCTTAAAATGAAAATAAATACAATCTTATGCATGGAATACACTAATATTCTTAAAAGATTGTTTTACTGCCTTTTGATGGCAAACCATTTTTGAATCTATATTTTGACAATTTTATAAACTATGTTTGTCAAAATAAACTTATTCTTTATGATTGGGACATCAAAATTTACCTTGTGTGAATTTTTGGTATTTTTCTGACAATGTTCATTTTTTAATGAATAGTGAAAAATACTGCATTTTACATCAAAACTACTTTTTAATCTAATTTATTTATATGATTAGATTATGTTTTGAATTGGTTTTGAAGTGAAATTGGAATATATTTTTACCATTTTATCCAATGGTGGTCATTGGAATCAATTTCACTTTGAAATTAGACTTAAACTGGTGTCAATCTTTTGATACTTATTGTTTTGTAAAAACACGCTATTTGCTCTGGCAGCGGGAATTAATTATTAAATTAATTAATGTGACCTATATGTTTTTAATTTTGTAAAATAGACTTCATTTTTGAATTCGGAATATCAAATATAGCTTAGGGTGAATTTTTGGTAATTTTCTGAAAAACTTCAATTTTTGATGAATAGTGAAACCACTAAGTGATAATCAAGCAAACTGATTTTTCAGTTAAATAAAAGTTTACCACTAATGTGTATTGAATTTTGAAAATCCGACATACATGGTTGTCATTAAGAAGTAAAATGTGGTTCAATGAGATTATAATAATTTTTTGGTGAATAGTAACTTATTAAGTTCTTAATCACGATTAGTGGTAATTAGGGTAGTTTAAGGTATAAATAATGTTTTAATAATATGAAATAACTTAGACACATGTCCCAACCTCATTGGTTGTGTCATGGCCGACCATGACATGCCATGGGTCTACTTGGGGACCCCATGGATCCACTTTTGTTGGGAAATGACATAAATTACTTTTTATTTAATGTTAAAGTGAAAATGACACAAACATAATATGTTTTACGAAAACAATTTTTAAGTGGGGTTATAAAAGTCCAAAATTTGATTATAAGTAGTCATTGGAAAGCTAAAAAGATTTCCTATATCATAGTATTTTTTTATAATTTTTAGACATTAAATAAATTTAATTATTTATGACATAATAATGATGCAGCGATGACATCATTATTTGACGATTTAAATAAAATAGAAAGATAATGTAAAAATCTATGAACTACACATGTCCAAAACCAATTGGATGAGTGGATTTAGAACCCTTATCACCTTATCTACGAATTCTATCAATGTGGGACCTTTTAAAACCGAAACACATTTTCAAATAATGTAATATTTCTTTACTTTCCAAAAGTGCCCCTCCTCTCCTCTTATAAAAGGCCCCCACCTCTACCTCATTTCACACACTCTTCAAGCCTTTGGCTCGGCCAAACCCTGCCAATTTGCTCTCTCCACAACCCTCTCTTCATCCTATAGGATTCCCTTTGGGCAGAATCCTTTCAAAGGAAGCCTTTAGGCTCAACTCAAAAGGAGTTACACTTTTAAAGGTAATTCATTCTCTCATGTTCATTTGTTTTATTTTGCTTCTCCAACCCCCTAAACTCTTTTTATTTAATTCTTTTGTAACAACACCAGTATCATAAATATACTAGGATGTTGTTATAAGATTTATTTGAGCTACACTCTCACACAACTACATAAAATGGTTAAAGAACATACGGTTTCCGTGGATGGCGAAATTCTGCCTCCCGAAACGATGATTGTTCAACACTCATTTAACACCTTCAAAGGTGGCCATTATGATGTCACTATTTTTATATATGATATATAATATGTTTATGTTTTCCTTAAGCATCTGTTTTTTTTATTTTGGGCATACCTTTATGGTTTCCATTATGGGTAAAATACGATATCTTCATTTTAGGAAGTGCGGACTACCGCCCCCTAAAAGTGATTTGATTCGTTAATACCATATGTGGGATGTGTAAAGGATAAAGTTAATGATATTATATATGTTATTATACTGGAATTATAATATACTCTTATATCATTATGATTCCATTCCAGAAAATATGAAATAGAAATGGAAGTAGCGTTCATGCGTACGTACGGCTTACCGTCTCCATGAACGGTGCATTTCATTTCTTACCTCTAAATGTGATGTAATATTATAAATGCATGTATGTACTGGATATATATGACATATATGATATCTACATCATGAATACCATTCTGGATATAATGAACCTTTGACCAAATTAACAACATGTAAGTGTAAGAAGTCTATTTTTGACTTAAGAACCAAATACCGACAAAATGAACATTGTTAACTTAACAGATTACATGATGTTCATAACATGGTATAAAAGGAATAATGAACTTGAAAAAGGTTCTTCATAAAGTATATATTAACTCAAGTTTATTATTCAGGAGATTAAAGAACGGTCGGGTCAAGTCGGATACGAGGTATGGGACCTCGTCTCAATCTCCTTTCATTGAGGCATATTTTATTTTATACACAACTTTCTTTTATACGGTGTATAAACCCCTTTGACTTTTACGTTTATTCAAAAGGAATATTTTTTATACGAAGCGTTTACTAAACGACAAAAGGGAATGTTTTTGTCGTACGTATGCGGCGACAACGACTTCTCCGCCGTCGTAACCGTTATTTGAGTTTCGGCTTCCTCTACAAGCCATACCTTCTTTTTAAAAGAAAAATAAATACCATGTTTTACTTTTCTTTTATTTTAGTATTGAAAATGGTTTTCATAATTTTTTTATATCAATGTGTTGTATTGATATCTCGTGATTGAAATGTGGAAATTTTATGTTTCCTTTATGCATGTTTTATGTGATATGATTATGTTATGGTTCTTGGGCATTATTATGAAGACGGGTGGTTCCGTGATAAACTAAGGGCGGGTGAGCCCGTTATAGCTCTCCAATGCATTGGGTAACGCGAAGGAGTGAAACGTTAAGGTTTCTCCGAAGAGATTTTAGGGAATATACTATGATGGGTATTCCAAACGTAACCAAGAGGGTTACTCCCTACGTACGAATGTTATGAATGCCTCAAGTTACCTTTATGTCTTATGATTTCTATGATTTATTCATGATTTTATGAGGTATGTTAAAGTGCCTATGTTTTATGGGTAAAGTATGATTTCATTCTTATGTATTATGAACTCATGTTTCCTTTCCATGTTTTTTATAACCCATATTGAGTTTTTATGCTCATCCCAAGTTTTTGAAATGTTTTTCACAGGTCAAGGGAAAGGTACATGATAAGATGATAGAGTCAAGGATGTGTCAAGAAATAATCCATGTTTTATTTTAAATGTGTTTCCATTGATGGGAATGAAGAATACTATCTTTATGTAACCACTTTGTTTATATGTGGAATGTAATGCAAGTTTTATGATCTAATTCTCTAAAACTCTAAACCTGAAAAGATCCTCAATGTGTAATCTTGTAATAACTCAAGATTAAGTAAGGTTTAAGGCTGGGGCCTTATACTCAAGTTCCCTTGTAGCCTTCCAAAATTTATGATTTTACTATGGAACCTTGACTAGATGAGTGGTCTTGTTCCACAAAACCTTATCTCTTCAATCCATAATTTCCATTGGTTTTTTCTTATATGAGAGAACATGTTATAGTTGTACAAATTTTGTTCTTAGAACATGTGAAGATTTTAGTAGGTATTTTCTCAAAAGCGATACAAGTAACAAATCATTTACTTAGGATAATTGTGATTTTTTTTATAAGAAATAGGCTAGAACCCTGTTATGATCAAGGATTTAGAAGGGACCAATGTATATAGGGCTCAACTTCCCTTTATTCTAAAAAATCATAACTCACTTCCATAGAGATATTTGTAGGAACACCCTATCAAAAACATTAAACTTTAGGTCGCATCAATGATTATTTACATAACTCTTCTATTGACTTTATGCCACTTTCATATGATGTTGAATGATTTGAACCTTCTCTATCATTTTTTGGATAAGGTCAGGACCTATCATCTTCCTCTCTATAACTTCAACCCAACATGTTAGAGTCTTGTATCTTTTCTCATATAGAGCCTCACATGGCGTCATACGAATTTTAGAATGGAAAATATTTTTATATGAGAACTCTACTGGGGGAAGGTGTTGATCCCAACATCCTTGGAAATCTATTGAACAAGACCTCATCAAATCCTTTAGAGTTTGTGTTTCCCTCTCAGACTGGCCATCTGTCCGAGGATGATACGAATTGTTAAATATAATATTTTTCTCCAAATATTTCTGAATACTTATTTAAAATATACATTTAAACCTCAAATCCCACTAAGATACAGTGGATAGTGGTACTCTATATAGCCTCACCACTTACCATATATATATCTTAGTGAGTTGGTCAAGGGAGAAATATTATTTGATGGAAATAAAATGTGGTGAATTTATAAGGTGATCAACTAAAACCCAAATAACATTATGGAATTTATATGTTTTGGGGAGTCTTATGACGAATTAAATGGTGATTTTTACCATTTCCATACTAGTATAGGTAACAGTTTCAATATATCTTTAGATTATTTTCATTCGACCTTAACTTACTAGAATAACAGGAATCAAGATACGTAATCTGTACTCCCTCTCTTCATACTATCCCACCAAAAGTTTTGTTTTAGATATATATACATCTTCATGCTTTCTGGATGTATATAAATGGATGTTATTTGTGAATAATCCCAAAGTTCTTTATTTAATTCATTATTTTATGAGACACACATCCTAGTTCTAAAACTTATAACTCCATCATTATCAAAGTTGAAATTTGAAATATTTTCTACCTTTTTCTGTAGCCCTATATCATCTTTGTGGGATTATTTTATCTTAACATGAATGTAATATTGTTTATTTAGTTGAGAAATATAAGATTTATCTCCCCCCATTATGAGTCCAAGATTCATCATCTATAAATCCATGAGTATTGGGCTTTTTTTCAATCCTCATCATGGATAGAGTATCATGATCTTTCCTGCTTAGAGCATCGACCACCTTATTTTCCTTCCCCAGGTGGTAATATATTCAGAAGTCATAATCAGTTATCAAATCCAACCATCACTTTTTCTGCAAATTAAATTACTTATATATGAATATAAATTTGGAGCTCTTTTGATCAATATATATATATATATATATCAATTTTTCCCATAGTGATAATGTTTCCAAATATTCAATGCGAAGATCACTAATTCCAACTCTAAATCATTCATCATGTGATTTTCCTCATGAGTATTTAATTAGAATAAAACATAAACAATTACCTTATTATTCTATATGAGGATATAACCCAAACCATTTTTGAAACATCAATATATATTACAAACCCTTCCCCACTGTAGGGAAATGTAAGTACAAGAGAAGTGATCGACCTATTCTTTAGTACCTTAAAACTTCTTCAAATTCTTCTATCCAAAGGAATTTTAGTCTCTTCTGTGTCAACACGGATAGTGGATTTTATATAAATGATAAATTTATCAAAAATCATATATAATAGTCTACCAACCCAAGAAAACTACAAATATTAGTTACAATGGTTGGTCAGGTCCACTTCTCGATAAATTCTATCTTTGATTGATATTTTGATATTCCCTTTCTTATGATTACATAACCCAATAATGTAACCTTTTTTATCCATAATTCACATTTGTTGAATTTGGCATACAAATTATCTTTCTCAAGGTATTTAATGAAATTTGAAAATGATCTTCATTCTATTTTCTCTCTTAGAATATATAAGATTATAATCTATAAATATAACTATTGGTCAAAGTGGATACTTAAGAGGGGGGTGAATTGAGTTCCTAATAAAAATTTCTGTTTAAAAGATTTATATTGTAATCCCCCAATTCCTAAAACAAGTTAAACTGTAGTGAATTTATAAAGATTGTAAGTGTTTAATTAGTTTCTCAAAGATTGATTATTTCTCAGTTAACTTAATCTGAAGATTAAGTTAGATTTTGAAACTAACTTACTGGCTAGCAATAATTACAAAGACTTTCTAGTTCAACAATCAGAGTTACTTTAAAACTGATTTGAATTTAAAAGTAATTAGCAGTGAAATATTGAAAATAGTTCAAACTAAAATAATATTCACACTAGTTTTAACCAAGAGGTTCAGTCTCAAGTTGAGACTTAGCCCTCTCAAATAGTTTATATATAACTTTGATCCACACCCTGGATTGGGGTTTACAGCAATACTCAGACTGTCCAAGTCCTCAGACCTCTACCATAGTTCTACGTGGGAAAGAAACAACAACAGCACACAGGATGTCTAGGTCCTCAGACCTCTACCACAGTTCTACATGGGATATAAAAAGGTGTAAAGAGTTTAGTGTGAGGATTTCAGTATCCTCCAGTTCAGCTTAGGATTCATTGTGTGTCCAAATAGACATAATCACACACACTGCTCATAATGTAATAAATATGATCACAATAGAGAAATAATATGAAGATGAGTTTATAATGCTCTTATGTGATGTCAATGTAGCTTTAGACTCCTTTGGATTGAAGCAGATAAAGCTTTGAGTCCTTCTCTGGAAGTTGTCTAGAAAATAGAGTGTCGTGGTTCTTTTCCTTTAATTCTAGTATAGGTGTTTAACTTGATGTGAGAGTATTCCTTGTAGCACTTGAACCTCCTCTTTTAACTTATGTTCTTGATTTGTATGAGTGTTCTTAGAGTTCTTTGTGTGTTCTTCTTGTATGTGTCTCTTCATGCATTCTCTATGTCACTCCCTTTATACACAACTTTGATCTTCTTTTTTTTAGCTCATGCGATGGTTCGACATAAGTCATGATTACTTCTGCAAGTACGAGGTACGATTCCCTGACATCCAACAAACATTATTAATTAATTTCAGAAATAAGGTGTGATTACTTCTGCAGGTACTAGGTACGGTTTCCTGACATACAAAAAAAATCATTAATTAATTTCAGTTTCATTAAAAGAACAAAATATTACTGTTGCTAGTAATCAAATAGAGAGATAGGGTTTAGAGAAACAGTGACTGGTTTCCATCGGTATCTCTTTGTATCAGTGAACTTGAAGATATGGACTTGTAACGGTAGGTCTTGCATCAGTAACTATTACTCCCTATAATAGTAGCTTTATGTATCAATAGCTCTATGTGTAGCGGTAGCTCCCTGTATCGGTAGCTCCATGTATCAGTAGCTCTTCATAACGATGAACTTTTGTCGGTAGCTCTTCCTCGCTATCAGTAGCTGTTAACATCGATAGCGGTAGATATCTCTATCAGTAGCTGCCTCTATCGGTAGCTCCATTCTATCAGTAGCTCTATTCTATCACTATCTTGTATCAATGACCTTGTATATCAGTAGACGTAGTCTATCGGTTACCTTTTCTTATCGGTAGCTCTATCTGTATCAGTGACTTTAAAACTCGAATGCTTATAAAGTATCTGTTCTATGCATTTCTTTTCCAGATTGAGTTAGTATCAAGACTAATCATTGTTAAACATTTATAATCATAAATAAACATTGAAGAACATATTCCAATGACATAATATGATCATTTTCACATTCATATCAACTCATTATCATGATGTCATAATTAGAAAGTATAATTAATATATATATAGACATTATTTGGGATTATCAAATCATATCTAAACATAATTGAGATTATCAAAATAGGTGAGTCCAATAATCTCCACCTTTTTGATAATAAAAAATTATGACATTATAATCCATAATAAACTTTAATGAATCAAAGTAAATTACATCTAATGGAATTTCTCAGTGTGTTCAGATCATAACTCTCAAATGTATCAGAGTTAAACTATGGGTAAACATTAGAGTAAAAAGAAATAGAATATTTATTTCCATCAAAGACACATATTATAATTTTATCCCCCTTAGTGTAATTTCTCCCCATATTATAATCTTTCTCCTCCTTGGTGATTAGAAAAAATAGAAAAACAATGGGTCAGAGCATAAAAGAAGAAGAGAGAAAACATAAATTTTCATTTCACATGACAAAGTTACATGAGATAGTACAAAAAAGTAAAAATATTCCTATCACATGTCCTAGTAACTAATGAATCAACCTACTCAATTGGTAATTTGGATTTGTATTTGGGACTAGAAGAGGATTCAGGCTTGGTAGGCGTAGGTGAAGGCTTGGGAACACCAGTGATGATCAAAGGTGGTTGAGATACTGAAAATTTTTGGGCCTATAGTGGGTACTCCTTTGGGTGATCATAGGAGTAAGACTTCAGATAGCTTGAGCTGGAGTCAACTGAGGTGTGGAAGAAGACTGACTAGAGGCAGGTAGGGTTGGAGGTACAATAATAGAGGTACTTTCCACATGTAGAAAGGGCAGTAATAGATTCTTGAAATCCATGATGATACCTCCCCCTCTCTCTATAGTAGAGATAAAATCATCCTTATTCTCCATAAATTTGTCCAAAGAAGGGGTCAACTCCTTGAGCTTACTAACTTACTCTTTGAAGGCTTGAGTAACTAGGGGTAGTTTCAAATTCTCTAACAGCATCTTGAAATGATTGGTTAGCTGATGTTTGGTGTACACTCTCTGAAAATAGTAATCAATTTTTTCATTGATTTCCTTATGGTCTGCTGTAGAATCTCTCATATAATCTTGGACAATTTTTCTGATATCCTTGGTGGTAGTAATTACCTGAGAATCAAATGATCTACTAGCACTAACTTGAACAAGTTCTTCTTTCAACATAGATCTAAACTGTTCAACATCAACTGAAACTTTGGGTACACCAAGTTGTGCTACAGTAAAATCTACTGTTTCTTGGAAAGACTGAGTCAAATTACATATCAGTTTCTTCACAACTAAACCTTGAGTACTGACATGCATTTTTATGGTCTTCTTAAAATCTTCCAACAAATACACAAATTGTTTCACTACACCTCAAATGTAGTTGATGTCAGTATCAGCTTGAGATTTAGAACTCATGATGGTATCAAATGAAGCAACAGATTGATTCAAAGAATCAAAATCCTCTGTCAAACTCCCAATCTAATTTTGAAACACTCTCACTTCATCCATCACTTCTTTCACAACAATTGACATAACACTTCCCAGAGAAGATACCAAATAACTTTCCATCTTACTTATCTCTTCAACAAAACAGGTTTTCAATTTAGATTTTAGTACCTCAAGATCTCATTTTCTCACAATGTATTCAGGCAGAGATAGAGGAGCTACTGGTTGAGCAGTAACTTCCTCTGAGAAAATATCATAAGACAAAGGATGCCTTCTAATGGGTGTTTCATAATCAGAATCAGAATAGTGTAGTACCAATACAACAAATCCTGGATCCATAGACCAATCTTCTACTTCATAGGTTACAAAAACTAATCCTATCCTTACAGGTTTATCCCCCTCAACCTGAGCTTCCATCACTATATCTATAGCAGCAGCAGCATAATTGGGTACTTCCTATTCAGAGGAGTCATCTACAACCATATTCATATACAATCTGGGTTGTAAAGGCTGGGGTATGTCAGAAATAGGTACTGGTCTGTCTAATTCAAGAATATCCTCAACATGCATAATAGAGCTCTCAATCAAAGGACTGAGACTCAAACAGGTACTCTCATCATCACTGTTATTGGAATCTGGAGTAGTCTCCCTATGATCTGATCTAGACAGGTCTTCCTCATTTACATAGATTTCTTCAACAGTTTCTCCTTGAACTGCTTCCCTTCTAGGTAGAGTCACAGGTGAACTTTCCTTTCCATATGATACCTTTTCAGCAGCTGGGCATGGAATAAAATCAGGATACCCTCCATCTTCTATAGAGGCATCCTCCTCAGCATCGTCATAACTGTATTGAGGTTCTTCCTCATCAGGTCCTAGACCTAGATCTCTCTTATCTCTTGGCCGATTGGGATGCTCAATAGGGTTAAATTTATCATAAATTTTCTCATCATCATTTACCCATTCCCTTTCCATGGGTTCTATCCAATCTTCATGTACTTCCAAACTATTTTTGTAATACAAAAGTTTTCTCTTACAACCATTGTCTCATCCTGAGACTCATCCACACCTTTTACCTTGATCATCAAAGAGATCAGTTTTGCAAAGAATAAATCATTTTTTTTCCGATTTTGGCCAGGTCATATCTTTGATTTGAATCATTAGAAGCCTACAAAAATTCACTTTGACACTATGAATTAGCAGATACAACAAGAATATATATTGGAATCTGAGGTTTGCAAAATCCCCTCTTCTTGGACTTAACACATGCTGGATAAATTTGAATAGTAATTGGTTTTATCCATCCATTTCTATAGTAACCAATTTTCTTGGTGTGCCATCTCCAGTGAGCTCTTATAAAGTCGTTTCATACTAAAAAACATCACTAGTAGGAGGTACTAACTTTGATATATATCCAAACTCACCCTTATGAGGAACTTTCAAGCACTCAACCCATTCAATGGAAGAAAAAGATATTATCTTGTCATTCACTACTGAAACCATTATGTTCTCACTTCCAGATTTCTCAAAACAAACAAACTCATAGAATTCCATTTCCAATTTAGGATAATAAGAACCATTGTTATTTTAAAAACATTTGAGCCATCCTTGTTCCTCCAAAATTAGTAGAATAAAATATTTTCTAGACAAAATCCATTCTGCATATAGTTCCTTCTCAATTACATTATTTT
This sequence comes from Viscum album, assembly GCA_963277665.1. Lineage (NCBI taxonomy): Eukaryota > Viridiplantae > Streptophyta > Magnoliopsida > Santalales > Viscaceae > Viscum > Viscum album. The sequence goes on from OY728132.1 coordinate 1,770,247,430, forward strand.
TATTCAGTAAGTGCGGGTTCACTGCACTCTTCTTACGAATTGTTCCACTGCCACTGCCTTCAGATACTTACTTATGCCTCTTTGCACTCAGCACACCACCTTTATCATTTACTGCCAGCATCATTACTCTTTCCATTTCTGAATTTAAGAACTTATGGTTTGTAATAAATGCGGGGGTTCGAGAAGTAAGGTTTGAAGAGAAGAGAGTTCATGATGGATTGAAAGGCGACTTAGAGTTAATTTTTATCATTTAGGATTAGAGATGTAATAAAAAGAAATACATTAAAAATAATAATGGTTTCTATTAAAAAAACATGAAATCCAGACATCGCAAAACATATCAGTGACAACTACTGGTGATAATCCTAATGATGAGGTCTTTCTAACGGTGAGGTCTATCTATCGGTGAGGTTTATCTAAAGGCGAGGTTTATCTAAAGGTGAGGTTTATCTATCGGTGAGGTTTCACTAACAATGAGTTTTATCTATTAGTGAGGTTTCACTAATGGTGAGGTTTATCTATCGATGAGGTTTCACTAACGGTGAGGTTTATCTATCGGTGAGGTTTCACTAATGGTGAGGTTTATCTATCAGTTAGGTTTCACTAATGGTGAGGTTTATCTATCGGTGAGGTTTCACTAACGGCGAGGTTTATGCACAGTTTATCATTCCTAAATCATGTCTAATGTAACTTAACCTTTCTAAACTTAAAGGCTTGGTGAATATGTCATCTAATTGATGTTCAGTGCCTATAAATTCAAGAGTAATATCACACTTTTGATAAAGATCTCTCAAAAAGTGATGTCTTAAATCAACTTCTTTAGATCTAGAGTGAGATATAGGATTCTTAGAGATATTGATCACACTAGTGTTATCACAGTTTATAGATACATGCCTAAAATGATATCCATATTCCAATAAAGTATGTTTCATCCATAGAATTTGTGCACAACAACTACCAACAACTATGTACTCTGCTTTAGTAGTAGACAATGCAACAAAATTCTACTTTTTTACTACACCATGATACTAAGGACATACCTAGAAGGTGAAATGTTCTAGAAGTTCTCTTCCTATCTAATTTTCAACTAGAAAAGTCAGCATCTGAATAACTCATTAAATCAAAATATTGCCTTTTTGAATAAAATAATCCTAAATTAGTAGTTTGTTTATGATATTTGAAAATCATTTTAACAACAAGAAGGTGTGACTCTTTTGGATTATCTTGAAATCTTGCACAAATACACACACTAAACATAATATCCGGTCGACTAGTAGTAAGATAGAGTAAAATCCCAATCATACCTCTATAATTGGTTTAATCCACTGGTTTCCCAGTTTCATCTGCATCCAATTTACAAGTGGTACTCATAGGTGTATCACTTTCATTATTACTATCCAAACCAAAACATTTTAAAAGATCCTTTTTATATTTACTTTGATTTAAAATAATACCATTTTCATTTTGAAAAACTTGAAATCCAAGAAAATATTTGTGTTCTCCCATTAAAATCATTTCAAATTCACTTTTCATACTCTTTGAAAAATCAATACACAAAGAATTTTTAGAAGATCCTAAAATAATATCATGAACATAGATTTGTACAATTAAAAAATATTTGGAAATACTTTTGATAAAAAGATTTGTATCAGAAATCCTTTTAATAAAACCTTTTGAAATAAGAAAATTACTAAGTCTATCATACCAAGCTTGTGGAGCTTGTTTTAAACCATACAATGATTTATAAAGTTTAAAAACTCGATTTGGAAAATGAGGATTAGTAAATTTAGGTAGTTGTTCAACAAAAACATCTTCAATTATTAAACCATTTAGAAAAACACTTTTAACATCCATTTGATATAACTTGAAATTCAGATGAGAAGCATAAGAAAGTAGAATTCTAATAGCTTCTAACCTAGCTACAGGTGCAAAGGTTTCCTCATAGCCTATTCCTTATTCTTTACTATATCATTGTGAAACTAACCTAGCTTTGTTTCTAACTATATTTCCAGACTCATCAAATTTATTCATAGAAACTCATTTAGTGCCTATGGTCAAAGTGTCCTTAGGTCTGTCTACTAATTCTCATACTATGTTTATTTCAAATTTATTTAACTCTTCTGGCATAGACATTACCCAAAATTCATCATTGATAGCATCATTTCTATTTTTAGGTCCTGACTGTGAAAGAAAGTCTTGATGTTCAACCTGATTTCTTAAAGAATCTCTAGTTTGTGTTCCTATATCTAAATATCCTACAACATCATCTAAAGGATGGTTTTTAAGGATCCTAATTGGTCTAGAAAAAGTAGGACTAGAAATTTTAGGTTCATTTACTGGTTCTTGTTCCATAGAAATAGGTTCTGGAAAATTTCCAGAACTGGTTGTCTTAACAACAGGTTCACTGTTCTTGTCAATAAGGTTTATAATTGACAAATTTTCTTTAAGATTTTCAAGAGGGGTCTTAGGTTCATGTGGACCAGTTTCATCAAATTTTATGTGTACAGATTCTTCCACACATTTGGTTCTCTTATTAAATACTCTATAAACTTTGATAGATATAGAATAACCTAGAAAGATTCCTTCATCGCTTTTGGATGAAAACTTATCAAGAATATCTTTAGTATTGAGAATAAAGACTTTGAAACCAAAAACTCTAAAGTAACTAACTTTAGTCTTCCTATTATTCCATAGTTAATAAGGGGTATTTTTAAGAACATATCTAATCAAGACTCTATTTATAATATAACAAGTTGTATCTACCGATTCAGCCCAAAAGTAAATAGGTAAGTCATACCCATTGAGCATAGTTCTTGCAATTTCCTGAAGGGTTCTATTCCTTCTTTCTACTACACCATTTTGTTGAGGTGTCCTAGGGGAATAGAAATTGTGACTATAGCCATTGTGTGAGAAATAGGTTTCAAAGTCATGATTTTCAAACTCACGACCATGATCACTTCTCAGGGTCTTAATCTTAAGTCCACTAAGGTTTTCCACAGACTTAGAGTATTTAATGAAATAGGAACAAGCTTCACTTTTGTGATCAAGAAAGTATACCCAAGTGTATCTAGAAAATTCATCTACTAGAACATAGACATAGTTCTTCCTGTTTAAACTAGAAACTCTAGATGGTCTAAATAAATCCATATGAACTAACTCGAGAGGTTGAGAAGTTGAAACTTCTTTATTTGATTTGAAAGAAACTTTATGTTTCTTTCCCTTTTGATAGGGATTACAAACTTTGTCTGTTGGGAATTTTAGTTTGGTTAGGTATCTAACTAAACCTTTCCTAGTCAGTTTCCTAAGTGAATGAACATTACAGTATCCTAATCTTCTGTGCCATATCCAATATTCTTTATGAAAAGCATTTAAACAAGTAACCTTTTGTTTAGCTAAAGAACTCAGATATACAACATATACATTTTCATTTCTTAAATCACTAAATACCAAAATATTTTTAGAATCAAATACATTTCAAGCATCATTTTAAAATTTAACATTGAATCCATCATCACACAACTGAGAAATGCTTAAAAGATTGTATTTTAGTCCATCAAAAAATAATACTTTAGAAATTAAAATTGAATCATTGTTACCAATCTGGCCTAATCCAATGATATTTCCTTTTGATTTGTCACCAAAGGTGACATGTCCTCCATTAACTTTGATTAATCTCATAAAGCATGAGTAGTCTCCTATCATATACCTTGAACACCCACTATCCATGTACCATATCTTCCTACAGGATTTTTTCAAGCAAGTTTCCTATAAAACAGATTTAGACAGAAGATAATTTTGGTACCCAAATTTTCTTGGGTACAAAAAGGTTAGAAAGTAAAACTTTAGGCACCCATATTTGTATAATAGGTTTCCTATAATTAACAGATTCAAAAGATTTTGATAAATAAACTTTGTTTGGTCCGTAAGAATATGAATATCTAGATGAAGAATAAGAATTTTCAGAACTTGAACTAGCAGCATACTGTCCAGATTTTGGAATAAATTTATTTTTGACAATCTTTATCTATCCAGGATGGTATCCTAAACTAGTAGTATACTTTTTTGCAACTTGTTTTCCAAGAATTTGAGTGAGAGTATTCTTTCCATTTGTGAACTTCTCTAAGTCTTTTCTAAGTTTCTCATTGGTCAATTTAAGTTCAGTATTATCCTTTAACAGTTGATAATTCTTTTCATTTTCTATACTAAGATTAGATTTAATAGTACTAGTCAAGGCATACTATTTCTTTAATGATTTGTACTTATCTTTAAGCTCATTGCAAGTATCTTCCAATATATTACAGTATTCAAATAATTCAGCTTTATACATATTATCATAATTATTTGAATCACTTTCATTCCTTGAGTAATAATTATTGTGCATAGGGGAATTAAGTGTTACCTTAGATGTTTTAGTCATGAAACACATATTGGCATGATTATTTTCTTTAGAATCAGATGCTTCGGATCCAATTGAGCTGTCTTCTGAATCACTCCATGTTGCCTTCATAGATTTATTATATTTTTTGTCCTTGAAATCATATTTCTTCTTAAACTTCAATTTTAGAAAGTCAGTCTTAACATGTCCTTTCCTTTTACATTCATAACAGACTATATCATCATCTTTATCAGCTTTCTTCCAATCTCTCTTCCAATTACCTTATTGGTCATGCTTACCCTTATAATTTGATTTTCTGAAAAACTTATTCTTCCTATAGAATTTCTTGAATCTCTTGGCTATATAATCCATCTCTTTATCACTGTCTGAATCTGAACCTTCACTTGTTGAGCTTTCGATAGGTATTTGAACTTTCTCCTTGTCCTTGGTATTTGAGGCAGTAGACTTAAATTCCACTATCTTCTTCTTAGGTTCATCATCTTCCTATTTTTTTACCTTTAGGTATTCTTCATACATAATTAACTCACCAATCAGCTTCTTGACATGTATCTTTCCAATGTCACATGATTCTTGTATAGAGACAGGGGTTACTCTCCATCTGTCCAGTAGGCATCTCAGTATCCTCATGATTTTCACTTTTGATGGAACAAATTTTCTCAGTGATATCATTGTATTAAATATCTCATTAAACATGAGATACATATCTAAAATAGATTCATCAGATTTCATTTTAAAATTATCATACTTAATAGTGTATGTATTTAGTATCATTTCATTATCATTGGTCATTCCCTCATGGGAAACAGCCAAAGTATCCCAAATTTCATAAGCAGTCTTACAAGAAGATATTCAATTAAATTCTTCATCTCCTAAATCACAATACATATCATTCATTTATTTACAATTATTATTGTAAGAATCATTCATAGGTTCATCCCAGGTAGTTTTAATAGTTTCTGGAATCATATAATGAGTCTCTATAGCAGTCCAGATGTCAAATCCCATACTTTCTAAGTGAATTTTCATTTTAATTTTCTATTGGGCATAATTGACACCATTAAATAAAGGTGGAATGTTGGTATCTAAACCTTATAATATGTTTTTCATAATAACTATGTTTTAGAAATATATATAAAGATATGAAAATTTATAATTAACAGAAATTTTGAGATCTTTAAGATACAACTAAAATCACAGTTGAATTTTTTTCACAAACAGAGTGTTTTGAAAAACTTTTATTCACATCCTTTGATACCAAATGTTGGTCGGAGTGGATAATCAAGAGGGGGGTGAATTAAGTTCCTACTAAAAATTTCTGTTTAAAAGATTTATATTCAAATCCCCCAATGCATAAAACAAGTTAAACTGTAGTGAATTTATAAAGATTGTAAGCGTTAAATTAGTTTTTCAAAGATTGATTATTTCTCATTTAACTTAATCTGAAGATTAAGTTAGCTTTTGAAACTAACTTACTCGCTAGCAATAATTACAAAAAAATTCTAGTTAAACTGTCAGAGTTACTTTAAAACTAATTTTAATTTTAAAGTAATTAGCAGTCTAATATTGAAAAAAATTTAAACTAAAATAAGATGAAAAATAGTTTTAACCAAGAGGTTCAGTCTCAAGCTGAGACTTAGTCCTCTCAAACAGTTTATATATAACTTTGATCCACACCCTGGATCGGGGTTTAAAATAGTACTCAGATTGTCCAGGTCCTCATACCTCTACCACAGTTCTACATGGGAATGAAACAACAATAGCACACAGGCTGTCCAGGTCCTCATACCTCTACCACAATTCTACGTGGGATACACAAAGGTGTAAAGAGTTTGGTGTGAGGATTTCAGTATCCTCCAGTTCAGATTAGGAGTCAGTGTGTGTCCAAACAAACATAAGCACACACACTGCCCGTAATGTAATAAATATGATCACAATAGAGAAATAATATGAAGATGAGTTTAGAATGCTCTTGTGTGATGTCAATGCAGCTCTGGAATCCTTTGGATTGAAGCAGATGAAGCTTTGAGTCCTTCTATGTAAGTTGTCTAGAAAAAATAGTTTCGTGGTTCTATTCCTTTACTTCCAGTATAAGTGTTTAGCTTGAATATGAGAGTATTTCTTGTAGCACTTGAACCTAATATTTGAACTTCTGTTCTTGATGTGTATGAGTGTTCTTTGAATTCTTCTTATGTTCTTCTTGTATGTGTCTCTTTGTGAATTCTCTATGTTACTCCCTTTATATGAAACTTTTATCTTACTTTTTTATCTCATGCGGTGGTTCAACATAATTCATGATTACTTCTGCAGGTACGAGGTACTGTTCCCTGAAATCCAACAAACATCATTAATTAATTTTAGACATAAGGCATGATTACTTCTGCGGGTACTAGGTACGGTTTCCTGACATCCAACAAACATCATTAATTAATTTCAGTTGAATTAAATGCACAAAATATGATAATTTCTAATAATTAAACATAGAGATAGAGTTTAGAGAAATAGTGACTGGTTTTCAGCGATAGCTCTTTGTATCAGTGAACTTGTAGCGGTGGACTTGTAATGGTAGGTCTTGCATCAGTAGCTGTTACTCTCTGTAACAGTAGCTTTATGTATCAATAGCTCCATGTGTAGTGGTAGCTCCCTGTATCGGTAGCTCCATGTATCAGTATCTCCATCTGTCGGTAGCTCTTCATAATGATGAACTTCTGTCGGTAGGTCTTCCTCGCTATCAGTAGCTGTTAACATCGATAGAAATAACTCTCTCTATCAGTATCTACCTCTATCAGTAGCTCCATTATATCAGTATCTTGTATCAGTGACCTTGTCTATTAGTAGAGTTAGTCTACTGGTGACCTTTTCTTACCGGTAGCTCTGTCTGTATCAGTGACTTTAAAACTCGAATGCTTATAAAGTATCTGTTCTATGAATTTCATTTCCGGATTGAGTTAGTATCATGATTAATCATTGTTAAACATTTATAATCATAAATAAACATTGAATAACATATTCCAATGATATGATATGATCATTTTGATATTCATATCAACTCATTAGCATGATGTCATAATTAGAAAGTATAATTAATATATAGATATACATTATTTGGGATTATCAAAGCATATGTAAACATAATTGAGATTATCAAAATAGGTGAGTCCCAAAATAACCACAAATTGATCAAGGAAATCTCTACAGACTCTATTCATTATATCTATGAAGACAACAAGGGTATTGGTAAGTCCAAACAATATTTCTATAAATTCATAGTGCCCATACCTTTTATGGAATGGTTTCTTAGATATATACTCCCTTTTGACCCTTAACTAATGGTATCCAGATCAATGGTCAATCTTTGAGATGTATTAATATCCTCAGAGTTGATCAAATAGATCATCGATATGGGGTAGATGATATTTATTTTTGATCATGATTTTATTGAGTTCATGATAATAAATAAAAAGATGAATTTACACATCATTCTTTCTAAAAAAGTGAACTAGCACACCCCAAAATGAAACACTGGGGTATATGAAACCCTTGTCCAATTTTTATTTTAGTTTCTTCTTTAACTCCTCTAATTCAATTAGATCTGTTTTATATGGACTATTTGAGATAGGCATAGATTAATGTATGAGTTCAATTGGAAAATCAACCTCATTATCTAGGGGCATACTTGGAAGTTCATTTGTAAATACATTGATATATTCTCGTATAATATACATATTATAAATTTTGACTTCCTACCCAATCATTAGAGCCAAAATTACCTTATTATTTAGAACTGTAACCCATGTTATTGAATTTTATTCCCCAGGGAGTTCACATTCATCCTTGCATCAATACATGATAATATTATGAATTGGGATATGAAAAGAGACTTCTTTATCCAGATAGTTGATATGTTATTTATGTAGGGAAATCTAATACATACCCAATATTATGTAAAATTCAACCAAAGGAAGAATAATTAGATCCTAAGGTCTTAATCAGAGTATATTTGTAAATATTTGACATGATCATTATGACACTAGGGTTTTTCATTGATAGTTCAATATTAATTTCATGGGGTAGAGATTTAAAATTATTAAAAAACTTGTGTGATATAAAATAATGCGATAAACTATAATCAAATAAGGTATTCATAGATATAGGAGAGAGTTTAAGTGTACCTCACATCACTTCATTGTCATGATTGACCACTATGGTATTAATCATGAATTCCATTCCTTGTTATATTAGTTTTTTAGGTTAATAGGGCCTATTTTATTTATTAGATTGATGTTTGGGTAATTTATTCTCATAATGTATAAACTCCTTTCACTTTAAACATTATAGTGTTGACGAGTCATTACAAGGGACCCTCTTCTCCTATGTTGTGTTAATTAGCCTCTTAACCATGGTTTGATAATTAAGGGACTAGTTTACTAATTTACCATACTTAAAACACTTCCTTGATCCATTTATAAAATTATTAGAGTGTTTCCTCTAACATTTATTTCATATAGGAAATTGGAATTTATTCCCACCATGTATCTTATCATCGATGACTACATGACATTACACTTTCCTTATATTTTCCCTGGAATATTTAGAGGTTCCTATTTCTATACCAACCTTACTAGGACATCAAAAAAAACATACACTAATTTTAAAGTATATTATGTTTAATTCCCTTCAAAACTTTATTTAAATCCAGTAAATAAGTGATTGATTCTACTCTCTATATCAGAGATAAAACCCGAGGCATACCTTGCAGTTCTTGTGAAATTTTCTTCATATGACCCAATATAATCATATTATTTTTTATTTAATTATAAGTATTCATGATCTATTCTTGCATAATGAGTCTATAAAAAATACTTAGTGAAAATATCCCTTTAAACCATTCCTATTCGATAGTGTTTATATCCTCATTTTCCATAGTGTTATTAATGCGACTCCACTACTAGTTAACATCTCATTCTAAATGATAGAAGAAAAAAAAACTTTCTCATTGTCTAAAAGTTGGAGAATAGAAAATATATTTTCCATTTAATTGAACTAGTTCTAAGTAACCAATGGATTATAATACCCACTAAATGAGGGTCGACATTGCCTCATAAAAAACTCAATAACAAGTTTCCCTCTCCTTGGTGAATTTGAGAGTTCATCGTGATTTGGTTTATTAACCACAACTTGGGATAGTTGGGTGAGAATTGTCATGATATTTTTCATATCATCCCCATTCTCATTAGAATACCCATTGGGATAATCTCTACGTTATCCATTGCACCTATTTCTAACTCGTTTCTTCCTAGTTACCTCTATTACCTTGACTAAAGTAAGTCTGGGAATGAGTATATTTAAATTAATTATTCAACATAAAAGGAAACTATAAATATATAAAAAGTTTTTATAAATAATGTGAATATGTTATACTATGAATCTATGGGTTTCAATCTAGGTTATCCATGATTGGATTTCTCATCGAACTAGTTATATATATTAAAATCCTTAGTTATGTTTTTTGTAAATATAATTTTATTAACCAAATAATATCCTCTAGGAGTGTTAATCTAGGTGTGTAGTAAGGGTCCATTCACTGTGAACCTGAATTATGGCCAAGATATAATCAACTTACTCTTTTTGGTGTTTTCACCCCTAGATTATTTTGTTCCAAAATTATATCTACCCGTGGTATCTAGACAAAGATTTATTTCTAATAAAACTATATAATACATACTTTAACAAAACATCAGGATATTATCCTATACCTAGAATCACCCCTTAGACATTTACCTAGGGTTTTCATTAATGTTATCCAAAATTATATCCAAAAATAACTAAACCATTATCTAATACCAACTATAGTGGCCTAATCTAAACATGACTTAAATTATACATTAATATCATGATTTAAACTACACATCACAAAAAGTCTCATAATCCAAGGACTGACAGGTTTAGTGTCTTAGAAATTAGTTATTTAAATATATTATTTTATAACACTTTATTTTTTCCATAATTGTGTTCCTATAGACCCTTTACTAGACAAATCACATTTTGTAATCATCTTCATAACTTAGGGAATAAAAAAATAATAAAGGGGAGATCTCAAATGCTCATTAAAGGAAAAGACATATCATAAAATAATAGATCATAAGTATGAGGAGAATACAAGGAAAATATAAATATCTGAAAAAGGGTTCATAAGACCATATATGATAGTAAATAAACATTACGAATCCACATAATATCATAAAAATATTTTTAAGTAGTCATTTAGATAAAACTTATAACATGTGAACATGACATAAGGTGCAAGAAACTTGAAAAGGAATAATCATGAAAACATTACATTTCTTGGAAATAAAATGCATCTTGAAAATTGGTATAACATGATAAATTTTTTGGAAATATATCATAAATTGATAAAATTTAATATTTGGAATATCCATAAGCATATGAAAACATGTGTGAGAAAACCCATTATCACCATACCTATATAAACAAACTCATTTCATCCATGCCTAAAAATATGAGTAAACCCATCATGACCATGCATGTGAAAAAAATCCATTATGTCCAAACCTAATTATCTCACTATATATAAACTTAAACAAATTAATTGAATGGTGATATAGGTTCCACCCATCATCATCCATATATATGTGTACCACTTAAAATAAAACATAAACATATCTCAATGAACCCATGAAAAAATAACATGTTTCATAAAATTTCCAAAAAAATAAAATAACCTAAACTTAAAAGATCATCAAAAACAAAATTTTACAAAAGTAATCATATCATAATAAAGTATATAGTATAATCAAAACATAACTTCATGAGAGATAAACCTTTTAGAAAAAATAGAAGTTAAAATAAAAATGTTTTCAGAAAACCATTCAAATATTATTATAAAAGATGAGGTGAAAATTAAATTCAAAAACACTTTTTGAGGAGGGAAAGATAATACTTTTGAAAAAATTATTATAAATAATAAAAAAACATCCTTGAAATGACATAGATGTTATAAAAAAATGTGTCGTAGAAGATAAAATAATTTATTTTGAAAGGATAGGAAACCCTTTTCATTAATATATTGAAACACCTTTACCCACATCACAAAAAGAGTATTACAAATTAATTTGGAAAATGGGTAAAGAGAGTTTTGATAATAAAATCATATAAATGATATTATATTTTTTAAATTATAGGATAAAATTGGTAGGAAGGAAAATATATTCATGGAATAAAATATTTATTGGTAAGAATGAGAGTTATTATTACGAAAAATAAACTTTTATTTTGTAAAAGATGTTATCAAAGAATTGTATATTGAAAATGAGAATAAAATTCCATAGAGAATAAAATAAAATACGAAAATAAAATTGGTGAAATGTAGGGTTAAAGAAATATTAAAAATTATGTTCATGTAAGAAAGGTTATGACCCAATGAATCAGAAATTGAGTCGATGAAAACCCTTACCTTGAAATCTAAGTTAGTTGATCACACTATAACCTCATGTGTAAAAAACATAGATATCATAGTATCATATTTCAGAACCTTTTTTTATATCTATAACCCTTTTAAAAAAATTAATTTATATGGATACCCTTGAATTATATTATTGTTTAGTATTCATAAAGATGTAAAATCAAAGAATGATTTTGGAAGCTTGAAAACTATAAGAATGGGATTATGAAATTAATTAATGAGGGAGGAATATAGAATCTAAATAATATGGCATCAATATGATAATACTATATTAATTATGAACATGTTTATTTATAATAATATGAACATAAAATTATTATAAAAAATAAATTTGTTGAATTAAAAATTGGAGGGGGAGAATCAATGAGTGATTTAAAAAACATAATAACTATACAAAAAGTTTTATAGAATGGGTTAAATGAGAGGTAACAATAGTATCTCATCAATAAGTAATAATTTTTATATTAAATGTCTGATTATTTATATATTAAAGCATAATCATTTGAATCTCAAAGGGATTATCAAAAAATAATTACTTGAATCAAAAAGAGGAGGAGGAGAATCCTTACATTGATAAGTAGCTTTTTAAATCTTGGGAGGATTCATTAAATCTTTAAGAACTCCTTGGGAGGGATTTAAAGAGGGATAGGTAATTAAAATATACGACCAAGGACTTTAGAAAAAAGTGGGATGTGATAAAGGGTGGGAGTGAGCTCCTTTTGTAGGTAGAAGATATGGGATTTCAAATAGAAAAAAAGAGTTAGGTAAGGTGTAAGAAAGGAATCACATGGGTGAAAGGTTGGTTAGAGGAGTTAGATGAGTTAGGTGGATAAATTATATTTGAGACATGTGGGTTTGAAATTAATACAAATCAAGGGTTTCTAGAAGGTGTAATTAACCTTTTAATCTTTAAAAAATTGAGATACTTTATTTACCCATGTTTTAACCTTATTAATATTGATTAAAATTTAATCATGGTAATTATTTTATTACTGAAAATATAAGATTCCCCTTATTACCAAATTTGGATGTGATAAATCTAAATTTGGAATCAATTCAACCCCATTCAATTTCTAAATAAGATAAATTTAAATTTTAAATCAAAACATATAATATGTCAAAAAACTATTTTTTATAGAAAAAGTAATATAAATTATTAAATTTTATTAATATTATTTAATATTTATCGATAATTAAATGGGTGTTAATTCATTTTTATATATTATTAAACATATTATGAAGGTATTAATTTTAAATTGATTGAATTGCTTTTTTTAAAATAGAAAATATTTAGAAATGTATTATTATTTGAAAAATAACCACTTTACCATGGTAACCAATATTTAATATAGAAACACAATTCTTTTCGTAAAAGGAAATTGACCACATTACTTAATTTTATCATGATAATAAAAAAATATGAGTCATTTTATCTGATTCAAATTTTGAAGGTTTTAAAAATCAATTGTAATATAAGCATGCATAAATATAATTAAAAATATATATTTTCTAATAAAAAATGAACTTTTTTATTATACACATTTGTATATTTTTTATAATGTTTTTACTTATAGTGATATCATCCAAAATTTGGAATATAATATAATAGTAATATTTTATTATGGTAGCATGGGTTTTCATTTTAGTTCAGTTTCTTGTTTATGAAAAGATATTCTCTTGGTATTTAATTAAGTAAAAGTAAGCATCAAAATCATGGGACATTACACCACCTATTGGCTGACAGGGTCTATAGAAAACTATAGACCTTATAGAACCCCACTGATTAGCTGATGGGTTTCACCAGTGAGTTGGTGACTACATTCCATACACTAAACAACCAAGAATTCACCCAACTTACAACCCTCAATTATCAAACCCATTTTTAATAAAAATCAACCTCTTAAACATACTTAACAAAGAAGAACCAAAAGATAAAGGATAAATTTATAATCTTTAAAACATATCATACATCAATATAAGTGAGGATGTTACATAGATCAAATAATTAGAGAGCATGAACTATTGGAACCTATTTATTTTAATACTCCCAAATCATATTAATTATATGTTTAATGGATTCAATATTTTATGATAGATTTTTATAAAACATGGAAGTTTAATGAAATATTGGATAAGTGTTGGAAAGATTCACCACTAGACATAGTTTATCATTGAGTATGAGTCACCTTTGAACTTAATTCACCATTGAAGATGACCTATCATCAGACTTCACTTACTGCCAGAGTAGATTCACTACCAAGAATGAATCTATGTTGAGATTAAGTCTCCACAATAAGAGATTCTCCACCAGGAATGAGTCACCATTAGATAAATCACCACTAGGCTTTAACTACCTATAGATAACCTATTTTTAGTGAAATCACTACTAAGATGAGTCACTGCTAGATGTCACATACCATTGCAACAAGTCACTACTGAGCACAACCTACTGATTGATGGAATACCACCATCCTAACTCACCATTGGAATTAATCACCACCATACATGACTCACCATAAAAATGTACCACCAAAAACCTTAAATATTATTTTAGAGTTAAGTACAAGGATGCAAAAGACCTGGATGATTATTATTCAAATGGACAATCAATCATGTAGTGCTTTATATTCAAATATGTATCACTCATGTATACTAAATGGATCATTCCATGAGATATTAAATACATTATTCATAATTTCTTTTGATAGTAGAAGAGTGTATTTCACTAAGAATTCAGATCATTTCCCATAGTCAGAACAAAGAGAGCCTTATAGAAATGAATTGAGAGCCTTAGAGAGACTTATAGAGCCTTTTACTAATATTTTTAGAGAAATTAATTGAGTTCCTCTCTAAGATACATTTGAGGAGACTCAAGAATTTATAGAACATCAGAACAAGCATCATCATCTTTTTGAAACCTTATTGATTTATTTTTTTTGTTTTTGTTTTTATTTTATGAGAAGTGCGTTGTTTACCCTATATATCAAAAAAACATTATCTTCTGCACTATAACTAGAGAATAAAATATATATTGTCTCTCTTCTCATTTATATACCCAAAAGTGTTGTGGAAGATGTTTTTGCATGGCCTGTAGTTATTTTCATCCTTGGGTTATTGTAGAAAAGGTCCCTATTTGACTTGGATATCTTGTATATTGTTGTATTTATACTCGATCCAGGTTGTAGATCGGATTATATTTATGTAATCTACTTAAAAATAGGTGATTTTCAAGTGGATAGTATTAGGTCTCATCTTGATATTGAACCCCTCATTTTATTCCATTATGTGTCTCTATTGTGTTTCATTTCTGATCTTTAAAATATATTTTTTAAGCTATAAACAAAAACCACACTACTTTGATATTTAATCATAACTAGTGTTTATATAATTATTTTATTGAGTAAATTTATTTTAAAAGTTAATATAATTTCCATATTTTTTTTAAATGAGACATAATAAATATTTGAGAAATATTTTTAAAGATCAAAACTTATATTGATATTATGCTTTGATTAACTGGGAAATTTTAGTTTAAATGGGAGGATTTTATTTAATTTTTTTAAACAAATTTTTTTATTGAGAACTCATATCACCTCCCTCTTGAGTTACTAACTCCGAAAAAATGAACTAATTTTGGGAGAAAGATCCAGAGTAGAGGGGAGGCAATTTCTTGGTAAGGATGAGTTGAACATCAAAGAGAGAGAAATTCAAAGTTGAAACAGGAAGAGATAGATTAACTCAATAGAGAATAAATTATTTATCAACCTTATCCTTTTCTTTTTCAATGTCTATTATTTTTTTCACATGCTATAGTTTTGTAGATAATAATATCTTTTCACTTATTCTATTGAGGAAAATTATTTTTTTGAAGCTTATTAAATAATCACTTCTTATTTATATCTTTCTTATCAACTATAATTATTTTACTTTTGGACACACTTACCGAGGAAGAGCATGTTGTCTCATAGAAGATGTTTTAATTATTATGAGAAACTATAAACATATATAATAAACCAGTTGCAAGTTGATTTGAATTTTCTCTCTCAAATATCTTATCCCAATAAGCTACTTTTTTGTAACTTTACTTGATAATTATGTTTAATTTTTATACTCATTAACTGTTCCTATGTTCTAACACTTTTAACACCATAATTCCATCCATATCATTGCACATGTGTTTTCACTTCATCTCTTCCTACTATTTTAGTATGTTATATTTTTAATAATTTATTTAATCTACTCTCTATACATTCCTTGGGTTCAAACCTACTTTCTATTTTACGAAGTGTATGCAGTAGATTATAAAAAAAATTTATGATCATGATGACCTCTATTTATTTTAGTTTCATATAAGTGATGGGGTTGAGAGCGGTCCTTTTAGAGGTGTGCTATAGAAACCTATTATGGGTTCTTGGATTATTCTATCAGCTTGGTAATGGGCTTGGAATAGTCCAAGGAGATTGATACTAGGACATTTCTATGGTAATAAAAAAATAATTGGACATGAACTATTGAGTTTAGGATTAAATAGGGATTTTGTTCCTTGGGTTGACCAGGGAATGATGAGTTTGGGTTGGTATTGCTGGGTAGAGACCATGTTGGGTATTGGATCCTAGAGGACAACCTTATGAAAAATATGGGAATACCTATTGGTTCAACATGCCAAGATTCTATATCCTAGTCTATTATGGGAAGTATATCATGTGAGGATAAGTGTGTGATGAGTTATTCCTTGAGGTGCCGGGATAGGTCATGAGTAACTAGTATCATGTGGAAAGTTGGTTTTAAGATGTGATGATGTTATAAGATGTTGGATGAGAGTAATAACCTAGCCATGTGAGCCATTATTGTGTTAACAGGATGGGCCATGTTTCCATTCTTATGTCATTATTTGTAAATACTATTTCATAGTTTTGTTTATTTGTGTCTAGAAGAAGAGATTATGACACTTGGATTTGGGATCATGATGGAGGCTTGTAGTGCTAGAATCCTAGTGGAGGTAGGATGGTCTGGAAGGTAATGTTCAAAAACCAGGTGGATATGTGGCCATGTCTAAATGATGGAAGTTAAAAAGCTATAGAGTGTCTAAGAATCACTTTGATGGAGTTATGTAGGCGTGAATAGTGATTTGAAATGGCTATATATGAATAATTAAAGGGTTACATGAGAATTAATTACACTACTAACTTGAAGAAAACATTTGTGGTGGTTTGTTCAATAGGTAATCAGAGGTGGGAAAGACCAATGGTGTGCCCCAATAAATCATGAAAGGTGATGGAACTGGTTGAACAACTGGTCCCCATTATAAATAGTTAGTGTGAAACCACTTATATGTGTGTGTGATCAGAATGGGTAATCATGAACATAATGAAAAATATAGTTATAATATTATTTATTCTAAGAGTTAAAGGAGAAACAATGTTCTCACGTGGATGTAGGAATAATGTTCAAACCACATAAATATATTTTTATAATTAATTATTTTATTTTATTTCAACTTGTGTTTTTTATGGGTGGTGTGAGTGATTCAGTGTGGCGTATAGAGTTCATTTTAATTTTTAGTTCTAGTATATTATTTCATGGTATCCTTCAATTATATAAGTTAAAGAGATTTGTTCCTCACTTAAACATTTCAATGGTTTTCTTTCAGTGACCCGTGGTTCCACAGATCTGAACAAGTGGTATCAAAGATTTTGGTTCAGAAAGGATTAGTGATCTCAATATATAACTCTTCTAGTAATGTTATTGTGTCTATTATTTTTTTTTGTTTTAGTAGGATTCAACTATTTAATAAGGAAGGGCATCAAAAGAGGGATGGTTTAGATAGAAAAGTTTGATGAGATAGAGTTTGGATTATGGAGGATGTAGATGGAGGATTTTCTATTTCATAAGAACCTAGAGGATTAATTGAAAGGATTCAAACACAAAACAATAAATAAAGTATAATGGTAAAGTACTAATAGGAGGTCACTTAATGTGATACTGTTAAGTGGAACCTTAGTCCACTTTATATTTTTGAAAATTACAAAACATTATTGTTTTTATTCCATCTAATATGTGTAATTTATAAATACTAGTGGTTTAATTATTTCACCTTAAATTGGATAATTATAATTTCTCAAAAACCTTGAAAATAATATTTATCTTCTTTTAAATTCTTATATTTATTTATTAATGTTACATTGATTATAGAATAGTTATTTTTCAATATAATATATAATATTTTAAAAATATATAAAGTGAAATTCTACTACATGACATTTTCCTACATGAAGAATTTTGGATATGTAAATTTTCTTACTTGGGAACTTTGGATATGTGAATTTTCTTAAATGTGGAATTTTAGATATGTGAATTTGGCTCTATGTGAAACTCAATTACCTGAATTATTTTTGGATATATGTAAATTATTATATAGAAAAATGTGGTAACATGATTCTTTTGGTCAAAACCATATATGTAGAAAAAATTGGTTTCATTATTGATTTTTATTACATGAATCTACCTACAAAAAAAAAAATTCCGACATGAATTACATGATTATATGAAACTAGAAGTATGATTTACTTTTCTTGTTCTTTAACATTTTGATTTACTGAATGTCTGTTATACCTATTTTGATTGATTTAAATTTTCTATAATATCATATTAATTTTTTTATTATAAGAAAACTAATTCGATTTTTTAGATATATTTAAATGATTATCACATGGTTTAAACATTCATTCTATGACCTTGGAAAACATGATTATGGAATTCAAAATACTCTTAAATAATAAGAGTTAGCCTTACATACATTGTGAGAGTATTAAAAGAACTCTTAACTTGATTTTTATTAAAATTAACTATTATATTAATTTTTTCTATAAGTTTTATTGAACAACTATATCGATCCATGCATATCATTATTATTATGATATAAGAGTGAAACATCCTTGAAAATGAAAAACTACAATGGCTATGCATGTGAATTTAATGTTTTGAATTATAAATTATTGAAGGAACTCTATATATTGAGTTTGACAGAACCAATGAATTAATGATGTTTAGAATATTCTTGAACTGTAATATGCAATAAACCTTTGCGATCTTTACTAAAACACTCTCTAATAGACTATATCCATTGATTCTCTATACATTGGGCTATACTAACCTATAAAAAAGGTATAGGTTCTCCCATAACGAGTTAAATGAAAAGGGTTTTGGATGTGACTTTTTATGGAAAAATGAAATTTGGTTTCTTCTACCACTTTAAAAGGAAGCTAGTGGGTTGTGACTCTTGGTAAGAAATATTTAGTTTTGTGTTGTGCCACCAGGGCTTGAAAAGGTATTTGTACATGATTGAGAGTCCCTTAAAAAGTAAAAGATTAAATAGTTAGTTGGTATCATATCTCCCTATGTTTGAGAGGGGTGAAGAGTATAGGGGGATCTTTTAGATATAAACTACTATAAAAATCACAGTGTTCATTTTTCTTTATATTTCCACCACATTAATTATTAACATTGATAATAATTCGATAAAAATTTAAAAAGGGCCAATTCAACCACCACTTAATATTTCTTATAGTCACACATTGGGACCTAACAATTGGTATTAGTGTATAACCCTTAGATTATAAATTGTTATATTTATTTATTCTAATCAAATCCTGACATAAGGATCAAGGTGTGAAGATATATTTGAAATGATAGGAACTAGTTTGAATTATAGATGGGAACCTCAATGACCTCCACCTTTGATGGAACTAATTATAGATATTTGAAGTATCACATGGATGTTTTTCTTTAACACATGAGAATTGAAATTTGTAAAATCATATTTAAAATATAAAAAATACCTAAAGTTTATCATGAATCATAAGTTGGTAATGATGTGTTAAAGTATGCACTAAATTACAAGGTGGTGAATATTCTGTATAGTGCATTTAATAGGAATGTGTATTTTCATATTTCTACATGAAATACAGAACATGAAATTTAGAAAATACTACAAGTCACCCATTTAACTTTGAATAATTTGATAAGAACTAAATAAAGCATGTTAAGAGTTAAGTATCAGGAATTAAAAATGGGAGAATAAGAGATAGTTAATCAACTATTTTATGGAGTAACAAGTATTGTAAATAACATGAGTGTTTTGGAATAATGCTTGGATAATTATATTCTAGTCAAAAGAGTTTTAAGAGCCTCACCTAACAAATGGCATGATAAAAAGGTAGAAATTGATGAAATCAATATTTTCAAAGAGCATACTTTTTATGTTCTTATTAGATCATTTTTGTAATATGGAATGAAATTGAAAAATATTTTCCATGAAGAGATTTTGAAAAATAAAGGGATTTCTTTTAAATCAAAAGTTCATGTTACCACTTACTCTTGATTTTAAATTTCTAAGAAATAATTAAGAAAACGTTATATAGGTTTTAAAGGAATAAGAAATAAAGTTTACTCAAGAAGGAAAAAAATGAATTACCCTTCAATTAAAGAAACAAATAAGGGTAATGATGATGATGAAGTTATCTATTGCGATTACAGAGAAAGAGGAAACATTAATACTAACTAATCAAGACTCAATATTGATAAGAAAAATATTGAATAGTATAAAAATAAAATAAAATAAATAAAATATTTCTATATTTACACTTTTGACTTAAATTCTAGTGGAAAAAATAGTGTTGAGAAGGAGTCGTAATACCTATGTTTAATGGATTCATCAAAATTGATAAGTGAATCAGATTGTTCTTCCTATTCTAAATCCTGTTAAAATCCTTATAAATATGAGTTATATGATGATATTTATATACAAAATAAATGTTAAGAAGATTATTATATTATTAAAAAATATTAAAATTAAATATGAGGCTATTCATGCTACAAATGAAAAATGAATAAATATTCCCTCAAGATCAAATGAAAAATTAAGTGTCAACTTGGAATGTGTTCAAATAAAAAATATTAAATTAAAATATTTTTAATAAATAGGTAAATAATCTCAAAGAATTAAATTTGATTATTTTTTTATGAAAATTACATGCTTAGAAATGAAAATAAAAGATTGAAATGATATTTTTATTTATTTTTTTCCATGGCACAAAGTTATGATAAAATTATGAATTTAAATAAGATGAAAAATAAAATAAAAATGTTCTTGGTTATGAAAACTTTTAACCCAAAATTTATAAAACCTTATTTGCTAAATATTTAAGTGGAAGTGCATATACTGTTACATTTTATTGATGTCAAATGAAAGTCCATTATGTAAATGAATGATCCATGTGATTTCCATAGTCTCTTGGCCACACCAAGGATTTTATCTCAAAATTATTTCCTCTAGATTTCCTATGAATACATATTTTAAATCTGTATAGGTTCCAAAAATCCATATGTTAATCCCATAGGACCCAAGTTTGAATAGGTACCAAAAAATTCTTAAATCTATTTTTGTGGGAAGTGTGTCTTGGAAGAATAAATTTTTTTTATGGTTTATTCTTAGTGGATGATCATGACACATGACTGGTGATATATATATGTTTCTATATTTAATAATTATGATGGTGGTAGTTTTACTTTTTATGATAAATCAAAAGGAAAAGTAAAAGGTTTTAAATGATGCTCAATTTTACAATGTTTTGTGGCATAGAATATTAGGTCATGAAAATTTCAGGTTATTACACAAGCTTTCCAAAAAGAAAAACATGTTTTTTCTACCCAAATTGAAACTGGATAACACATATGTTTATGATTCATGCTTAAAAGGTAATTAGTATTAAGAATAACTTAAATCTTCTCATGAGGTATGGACATGTGGAATTTTTTAAATTTTACATTTTTTTTATTTAGGATCATGAAAACTTCTTGTCTAGGAGGAGAAAAGTATATTTTGTTGATGAAAATAGTAGATACACATGAAATAATTTCTGTTCACATAAATCTACAAGTTTGACTAAATTCATTATCTATTGTAAATTAGTTCAAAATGATAATTTTTTTCTAATTTTATCAATTATAATAGATGTGTTGTATTCTAAAATCTATAATTTGATAAATTTTATTAATAAAATGGATATAATCATAACTTTTCTATTCCTAAGAGTCCAAAAAAATGTTTTAGTATTAAGGAAAAATATCACTTTATAAGAAATGACAAGTATAATGTTGATTGAGTATTCTTTACTAAATTATTTAGGGGAATAAGGTTATAACTTATATTTTTCATGTTTTTAATCGAATTCTTCTTAGGACATACTTAAAGAAGACACCTTATAAAATCTAGATTGGATGGAAGCCTCGAATTGGTTATTTCATATTATTTTTTTATAAGGATTACATTCTTAATACTAAATATTAAATATAATTTTTTTATTCAAAATCAGATGAATATATTTTTGTAGGGTATTATAACTCAAGTAAGTCAAATTGAGTTTATAACAAAAGAACATTAGTTGTTGAATAATCTATCCATGTTAAATTTTATGAAAATCATTTAAATAAAATAAAATCTAATATAAAATAGTTTGAGGAAGAGTTTAAAGATTGTAACTTTAGTGAAAATAAAAACTTAGAATTGGATGAATTTATTGAGAAGGATATTCACTCTCATGAACATAATTTAAAATTCCATAAATACCATCTAGTTGATAGAATAATTAGTGATATAAGTTTTATTGTTAAAACAAAAAATTCCTTAAGAAATATTTGTTCTTTTAAATATTTTATGTTTTATTTTATACATAAAAATATTTATGAATATTTATTTGATTGAAAATAAAATATGGAAACACATGATGAATTAAATAGATTTAATAAGAATAAAATTTGGACCTTGATTGAATAGATATATTTCTATTTTTTTTGTAAAACAACCCCCAATTTTTGAGAATGAATCTAAACCTAACCATGTTTTGAAACTTTCAAAAGAAATTTATTGAATAAAAAATATCATTGAGCTTGGTATGGGAGGTTTTCTTTGTTTTTTTGAATAATGTTTTTGGAAAGGGTAAATTTGGTATAAATTTATTTATTAAAAGCAATTAAAAATATAGTTTAATTGTTCAAATGTAAGTTTATGATATCATTTTTGAATCTTCAATTGATTTTCTTTGCAATGAATTTTCAAATTTAATGTCTATTGAGTTTGACATGAGTCTTATGAGTAAAATTAATATCTTTTTTTTTGGATCAAAAATCATAAAAATAAAAGATATTATATTTCTTAATCAATAAAATTATACTAATAAATGGTTAAAATGTTTGGTTTTTATTGTTGTAAGAGATAAAATATTCCAATGAGTACTCCTTGTAAGAAAGATTATATTGAATCTTAAAAACTTGTTAAGAATAAGATGTTTAGAGCTATTATTGGTAGATAAATTTATTTGATATAAAATAGACCATATTTTACGTTTTTTATGTGTTTATATTCTATATATAAAATTAATCCTAAGGAAATTAATTTAATAGAAGTTAAAAGGGTTATTAAGTATGTAAAATGTTCTTTTAAATCTATTATTATTTTATTCTAAACATAATTCATTTGAACTAACCAGTCCTTTAGATTTAGATTTTAGCTGCTGAAAAATTTATAAAAAAAATAAGAAAATGTATGTTTCACTTTCATGGTAAATTTTTAGTTTCATGGTATTCAAATAAATATAATTCAGTTGCATTATCAATAATTGAGATTGATTGTATTGCTTCCACATCTTATTGTTAACAATTATTATGGATTAAACAAACTATTTATAATTTTGGTTTAAATTTTCAAAGGATATCTATTTATTGTTACATTAAATATTCCATGTTAATATCTAAAAATAATTTATAATACTTTTAAAAAAATATAATTGATTTTAGATATCAATTTCTTAGAGATTATGTTCAAAAAGGGAATATAATTTTGGAATATATTTCCCTATAAAATCAGCTTGATATCATATTTACAGAGCCCTAGATTTAGCAATGTTTAATAGAATGAAAATTGAACTTGGTATTATATAACTCAAAATTTATAGTACATGTTTTAGGGGAGTGATAATATGGTTATTGAGCTGAATTTTTTTTTTAATTTTCTTAATTCTGGAATATGTTTTTCAGTGCAACCATTGAGAATTTTTGGATAAATTAGCTCACTATTTTAATGTTTTTAATTTCCCCTTGGATACTTGATTATGTATACTTATTATTTAAAATATTCTTTATATTTAAAAGCCATTTTAATAGATATTTCACACTATTTTATATCTAAAATTTATCAAAATATGCACATAGTAGTTTTAGAAACTAGTAGTTTTGAATTGAAAATGTATCTAAGAGAGAAAAGTTGAAATTGATGCTTATGTTTTTTTACCACTAATCATTCATGGGGAGTGTTATAAATTTGATGTTAACATTATAAGTGTTTATTTCTTTCATAGTACTAATTATCTATCTTAGGGAGAGTATATTTAATTTAAAACATTGGTATATTTGAGGAGTTATTTGTTTAATCTTTTTGATAATTTCAAAAAGGGGGTGAATGTTTTGGTAATTAGGATCTTTATTTTGAAATTATAAAAAATAGGGATATTTTTAAGTGGATCCTTGATAAAATTTAGGTTTTTTTTATAATTAAAAAATGTTATTGTTTTTATTCCCTCTAATATGAGTAATTTATAAATAACAATAGTTTAATTATTTCACCTTAAATTGGATAATTATAATTTCTAATAGCTTTGGAAATCATATTTATCTTGTTTAAAATTATTATCAGTGTTAATTAAAGTTATATTTCATGTAAAATAGTTATTTTTAATCAAAATGTATAATCCGTTTAAAATTTTTAAAGTGAAACTTTGTTATATGAAA
Organism: Viscum album; assembly: GCA_963277665.1. Lineage (NCBI taxonomy): Eukaryota > Viridiplantae > Streptophyta > Magnoliopsida > Santalales > Viscaceae > Viscum > Viscum album. Next base: position 1,770,272,149 of record OY728132.1, read on the forward strand.
TTTTCTTATATGAGGGATTTTGGATATGTAAATTTTATTACGTGATAAATTTAGATACATGAATTTTATTGTAATAGGAATTTTGGATATGTGAATTTTATTACATGTAAAATTTTCTCACATGAATTATTTCTAGATATATGAAACTTTTTATGTGGAAAAAATCTGTTATGTAATTATTTTTTTGAAAAAAACCTATATAGGAAAATTTGGTCATTTGATTCCTTTTTAATATTTGAAAATCACATATATAGAAAAATTCATTTAGATGAGTTACATTCTTATGTGAGACTGGAAAATATTCTCTATCTTACTTGTTTGTTGACATTTCAATTTAATGTATGCTTTTATACTTATTTATCTTAATTAAAATTTTACATAATTACATATTAATTATTTCAAGTATGAGAAAATTAATTTGGATGGTTTTTAGATGGATTTAAATGATTATCATGTAGTTTGAATAGTCACATTCCGTCTTTGGGAAAACATGAGTCTGGAATTTAAAATACTATTGAATATGAAGAGTTTGCCTCGTATTCTTTGTGGGAGTATTCCAATGACGCTTGACTTATTTTTTGTGTAAAATCATATATGGTATTAATAAATTTATAAGTTATTTTAAAGATCAATATTGATATATGCTGATTATTATTATTATTAGCGAAGATTACAACTTCCTGGTATATGAAAAACTACAATGGCTATGCATACATCCTTTTTTGTTTTAAATTGACCATGATTGAAGGAACTCCATATATTGAGTTCAAGAAAACCAATAAAGTAATGAGGTTGATGATATTCTTGAACTATACTGTGTGATATACCTTTGCAATCTTTACTACAACACACTCAGTTAGAATACATCCTTTGATCGCTTTTTTACTAAAGTGAACATTGTTGCCTCAACACTCTTGATCAAATTTTTTATGGGTTATATGGTTTTTTAATTATTTATATTATTTTTTACTTAATTATTTAGGGTTATACAACCCATAAATGGTACGAGTTGGGTTATACTACCTCCAACAAAAGGTATGGGTTTTTCCATAATCAGTAAAAAAAGGGTTTCAGTTATTCCTTGATCTATATAAAGACAGTTTTGTTTCATATACCACTTTAAAAGGAATATAGTGGGTTATGAATCTAGGTGAGAAAAATTTAGTTTTGTGTTGTGCCTCTAGGGTTTAAAATGAAACAACCCAACCTGAACCACTGGGTTTGAGATGGGATGCCACATGATCTAATTCATGCCTCCTCATACAAAAGAGGTTGCTGACTAGTGGTGTGAGTGAATATGGATATAATGGGCAGACTATTCCATCAGTAATAGGTAAACATCAAATAATATAAAAAATAGAGAAAAAAGAATCAATAAACAATGAATAAATAAATAAAGAAATCAGTAGAGTAGTATCATACACAATAAGTAATAAATAATGTAACAACAATATGGCATGTACATAACATAAATCAAAATCAAGAAATGGATCCCCACAGGTAGTGGATAAAAGCGTAAAGAAAAGAATTTAAATGAAAGTAGAAACATCCCACCATCCTGAGGTCCAAACTATAATTCCCACATTATTCTTCTAAACTTACTCAACCATCCATCAAAGGGCCCTTACCCTTCACCATATCCTTGGTTGTGAAATCTACTAGTACAATAAAATTACTAAGTAAGGTGTGAGTATAAGACCCAGTTGTATACCACAAATGGTACTTAACATAAGTTCATAAAATATATTGTCACATTCCATGAACAATATAAAATCCCAAATAAGAAAAAATTATTCCACAAAAGCATAAAAAATGTACTAGGTTCCTAGAGATCGACCCTACCTAATTTGGAATCACGATGGAAGGAACATCAACCAACCATGTTTAAAACATTCTCTCTTGATAGGATAGTACACAAAACATGTTTGACACATATTTTTGGAAGAGATATCCTATGTACATATCGATCAATATCTTACACATCCCTCTCAGGGGGATAGTCCATATAGATCAACCTGCATGATCAACTGTAGAAGGTAGAGAAAAAAACACATGTAGTACATAGATATAGAATTATAGGCCAAACATCATTCCATATGAAGAAATAGTCACAACCATAACAAAACCATATGCAAGAAAAAAAAAATCAAACATAGGTTTCACGGGGTCACACACACACACATCATATGATAAACATGGAACATGGTCTCATGAGCATACACGCTCACACATCATGTGATCAACATAAAATATAATTCTCATGGGGTTACAAAAACACACCAAAAAATAATACCAGGAACCTATATAAACATGCACTAATGACAAGGACCACCCAACTTAGATGCAATGGTGACCCAATGACAAGGGTCATTATCCAAGGCCAATTTCACCATCTGGATCATAGTAATCTTCCCAATACATCATTATTATAATTTTAGTATCAGGGTTTTAGATATTATATGCCCAAAAGTTAAAAAATACCTAAGAAGATCTATTTCCAATAATGGTCTAGGCCCAAACAATTCATAGATTTTAAATCCCTAAATACGAGTAATGATTTTATAAAAAAATCATCAATAATATTATTAGAACTTTTTCATAACCCTTTGATAATATCAATACATTAAGGTTATAATTGGGTTTTATCATGGGTAAGAGGATAGTATTGATCTAAATCAAGAAATAACTCCTTGGTTTGGAATAAAAAAATTGAACTATTGTCTGGGTGTCTAAGTGAGAAGAAAAAAGAGGAGGAGAGAGACCCAAATCACTAGAAGAGATATCATAGGGTGATAGGGTTTGCAGAAAGTCTTAAATAATGTGAAAGGTTGAGATAGTTTTATATTTTAATAAAAATGACATATAACCTACTGGAGTTATTGGGCCTTGAATGATTCCATTGGTAGGCTGGTTGGTACTGGGCATACCAAGTTCTACCCAGGAGCCCTAACAACTATAAAATAGTTTCTAAGAAGAATTAAATATACCCATGAACACCACTTGATGGTTGGTGGGATATTTATTCATGTTATATATCCTACATAATCCACTAGCAAGCTGTTTTAGATACTGTAGTTTTTTAAAGATACATCTTGCCCACCAACTTGGTCTCTTTCCATTTTTGGCCTCCTAAAAACCTCTAACCATCCTAAAATTGCTTTAAAAAATTACTAAATATATATATAAAATCAGAAAAGTGGTGTACCTTAAACATATATTTCTAAAATTATTCCCATATTATACCTTCTCATACCCGAGAAGTATCCCTAGAGGTTTTCTTGAATAACTTGGGCCACTGCACCCAAATGTCTATCTCCCACTCCCATGTATCTTCATGAATATGCACATGATACCACTAAGCCTAAAAAAGTGGAATGATATTCCCTCAAAACACCTTCTTACTTCGATCTACAATCCAAATGAGCCACCCCAAAAAAGATGCATTTGGTTCTATCTCAACGTCCTTATAGAAGATCACATGCATAGGGTTGGGTTCATACCTCTAAAGCTGATACATGTGAAAAAAATTGTGAATACCTTGGTATCATATAGGAATATACAACCGATAGGACACCATTCCAATGTGTTTGATGATCTCGATTAGACCAACATACCACAGTTCCAATTTTACCTATATCCAAAATGCCTATTCTATAGCCAAGGGGAAACCTTTAAGAACACACTATCACTCACATTATCCTCCAAGGGGAATCTAATTTGGTTAGAATATGATCTATGTATACTCTATGTCAGAACTAGCCACTTCCAAATAAATTTAACCCTCTCTGAGGTCTCTTGTACTATAATAGACCCAAAAATCAAAGATTCACCTACCTTATTCCATTATAATGGTGATCAATATGGCCGTCCATAGATATACTTGAATTGATCCATCTGAATTGAAGAATGAATGATATTGTTGTAAAAAAACTCGACTAGAGCTAAAATATTATCCCAAGATCCTATAAAATCTAGAACACATGGACAAATAATATCCTCTAAAGTTTGGATTATTCTCTTTGAAAACTTGTTAGTATGAGGATGATAAGACATACTTAGCTTCTATTAAGTCCCCACCACCTGCTACAAGCCCTTCTAAAACTATTATTTGAATTGAGAATCTCTATTTGATACCATTCTTGAAGGTACTACATATAACCATATGATTTACCAAATATAGATATTTAAAATCTCATCCACTAATTTAGTCTCATAGATTGGTATGAAATGATCCACATTATGCAAATGATCCACTACAAACCACCTAATATATCGACATCTTGGAGTATTGGATAAACCTATCATGAAGTCAATAGTTACCTCATATGACTTCTAAATAGGCACTGAAAGTGGTAGGAGTAACCCTATAGGTCTCTGATACTCAACCTTGATCCTATAAAAAATCATAAAATGAGAGGCAAAACCTATAATGTATCTTTTCCTACAAGGCCACAAAAATTATCATATGACATCATGATACATTTTGGTTGATCCTTGGTAAACCTCCCACTCTAAAGAATGAGAGTCTTTTATCATCTATTCCCTCATCGAAGAGGGAAGAAAAACTCTTCCATGAATCAGAAGCACACCACATCCATCTAAGGTCAATCTTGGAATGGAACTATTTTCTTCCAATCACTCATGCATCATGATATACTCTATACCAATATATTGACTGGCCTTCACTCATTTCAACATTGAGGATGTGATCACCAAGGTTACACAATAAAATTTTCCTTATACCTCAGATATTCCCGCCTTACAGTATCCTAGTAAATACATAATCTCACAACCTATTTCTAATGCATGATCTCAAAATTCTAGCACCTTCATTATAAGGGAATATATAACAAAATTTCCTTTTATATAAGAATACTCCATCTCAAAGTTGAATTTATACAAGTATCCTACCCAATGCCTCTATGAAGATTTAGCCCAAAATACGATATAATATACCACCAAACCATACAATTCATATATAGAAAAAATATCTTTACAAATAGGTAGTATCTACAACATTTCAATTCATGAACCAATAATTCCAAATCCAATTCATGAGTAGGATAGTTCCTCTCATGGTATCACAATTGATGAGACCTCTATGCAATAACCTTATCACCCTATATCAGAATAGATCCCAAGACAACGCCAAATATATGACAACCTATATATTTTATAAACATTAATTCATGATTTATTACACAATGGAACATATGATACAATCATCAATGATTTAAAGGAGAATTTATCTTTTAGTAATTAGATATACGACACCATAACATGAAATATGGATAAACCAACATTATTTATAAATCCCATACCATGGCCTTAAATTCCTTTGATCTTCTGAAATGAAACTAGATAACTTGGGGATGTAGATATGAAAGGGGTGATCTATAAAGATAAGTAAGGAAAAAATAAAATAAAATAATTATTAAAGCAATACATGTTATTCAAGTGGATTAAAATGGATGAGAATCATAATCATGAACATCAAAGCATGATATAAGATGATAATATCAAGGTAACATAGGAATGTGGAGACAACATAAAACCTGACATCATAAGAATAATTCAAGGATAAATACTAAGACATATTAACATTTTTTTCTTATGATAATATCACATTCACCATATGTGGTATCTCATGAGATAAAAACATTACCCAACACAATGAAAGGAAATATAATTTTGGTCCCACCCATCACATTTATATCATGTACATAAATTTGTGTGCCACATAGATCATATAACATAAGAACACATTTAATCAATTTTAATCCCATGATTAAGGAGTTTGGGTTATATAAATTCAATTCAAAAATTAATTAAGTATATGTTCATCTATATTAATACCCTTTAGTAGAAATTAGGATGAGTATTCATAATACAAATGATTCTCATGAAAAATCACATGATAATTTTGGCAGCATAACTAGTTTTCATAAAGGTTCGTGGAAGGGATTAATGAGTGAAAGGTTTTCTCTCATTACATTGGAATAATAATGAAAAGAAAATGTATGTGTAAAAATACCTTACAATATGGAAAATTGGGAAAAATGGCTAAGTACAAAGAAATTACTTGAAATAAAGGTAGATGAGAGAGTCTCTTACCTTGAGAGGGAACTTCTAAAATTTTCGGAGGAGCCTCTTAATAGATTGGGAAAAACATTGGGTGATTTATATAGGGATATAGAGAAAAAATTTATTCTCAATGGGTTTTGAGTGAATATGAGTGGGATTTTGGTGGGCATTTTTAGAAAAAGAGAGGGGAGTTCTTTATCAATTTCTAAACATATATTTTGGATTCTATATAATAAAATAATAAAAACCACAAACATTACCAAGGGTTTTGATCATATGTTTTTCCAAATATAAGTGTTTTTAAATATTATATAATTTAAAGAACTTAACATATTGAAAAATACTATTGGTGATGTGGAAGTGAGTCATGTTAAAAAAGAATTGATTTTAAAACCTTAAAATATAATATTGGTTTTGGATGATTCATTAAGGGATTATTAAATTAATACAAAAAAATTATTTTTTTTAAATTATAAAACTATATTTGGTCATTTATTCCATTTATAGAATTTATTACATCACTTTTGGGCCATTATGATGTCATACTATGGAACATATATTTATACCGTCTTAATTTTTACCCATAAATTTGATTGCCTCAAAAAATTATAAAAAATTAACCATTGGATAAATTTGACATGATGATTTAAAAAATAATATTTATTTTTAAAAAATAATTTTATAAATATTAATATTTAAAAATTTAATTAAAAATCCTTATTTACTAGAATATACTAGTTTTTAGGATATTGACCACTTTCTAACCCGTATAAAAATTACATAGTACTTAATTATATTATATTATCATTTATAAGTTAGGTATGTTTTATTTAAGAGAAATATTTTATTAAAGTAATATTTATTAAAAAAATTCTTGAATTTATCAAAAGATTATATGAATTGAAAATATATATTTCCCAAAAATATAATTTTGATTTCTTTGTATCAAAATCTAATTTTTATCAAACTCGTTATATAATCATTTATAAAGTAATAATAAAAAGGATAACTATAATCATTATTTTATTAAAAAAATTATAAAAAATTATATTACGAGGTCTAGATACATAACCCCTTATTACACCAATGTACTTCCTAAGGGTAAGGTGTGCGATAGTGGTGCTTTCTTGGGGTTGTTCGACAAACATGGTTTGTGCCATGGTATCTATAATCTTGAATTTTTCTTATAAATTTTTTCACTTGAGATTTAGTTATTGAATCTCATATTAGGCTTGGTAAAGGGTAAGGACTGGTGATTCCATCTACCTTAGAAGCTTGATAAGTGGGCTTGATAAGGTATGGTCCTACTGGTCAAGGACATTACTTCATTATTATGTGTCAATTGAACTTTATCATAACCCTTAATGTATTTATCTTAATGGAAAATATATAATGAATATTTTATCAATGGTTAATATTATTAATTATCTTTTAAATTTTACTAAATATATTTTATGACCATCTAAAAATAACCTAAGTAGTGCATGCATTTTCTAGAACTAAATTACTTAATAATTCATTTATTTATTAAAAATAGAATTTATTTTATAAAATTCCAGTTTGTTACATTCATCCCCCATTCTGAAATTTATCCCTTAAAATTTCATTTCATATACTAAAATAAATGAGGGTATTTCTGTTTTATTGCTGCTTCCAGTTCCCATGTTGCTTCCTAAAACTTATGGTTACACCATAACAATTTGACTAGGTGAGTTTTATTATTTCATGGAACTTTTTATATATGATATAATATCTTCACTGATTACTCCTCATATGAAATATCATTCTATAAGGGTACCACATCTAGATTTAGTACATATGAAGGGACCGATATGTACTTCTTTAAGAGTGATAAACGGAACCTGTTATATACTAGGGATAGGTTAAGTGGGAGAACTATTCGATAGGTCACACCTCTATTGTGATCAAGGATCTATAAGGGCATGATGTATCTAGGATCAATATTTCCCTTATTCCAAAATATCATGACTTTATTCCTTGGTGATATATAAAGGAACACCCTATCTTCGATCTTAAACTCTAGACCTCATCGATGAATGTACAAATAGATTTTATTTCAACATTGTGAAGATTTAATATAACATTGAATTGTTTGAACCTTATATATCATCTCATGGATAATATCGGGTCTCATAATTTTCCACTGTCCAACTTCATCCTTTCATATTGGAGTCTCAAACCTCTTCGCATACAAGGCCTCATAAGGTTCCATTTGAATGATAGAATGGAAAATATTTTCATATGATAACTTTAATAGGATATGGTACTAATCCTAATATAATTTTAAACCCATTGAAAATGATATCAAAATATCCTATAGAGTTTGAATGGTTCTCTTAGAATGACCATCCATCAGAGGGTGATAAGAAGAACGAAAACTCATCTCTATTACCAATGCTTACCGAAGGCTTCTCTAGACCCTTGAGGTAAACCTAAGATCTCGATCAGATACAATAAATAGAATCACTCTATATAGTCTTACCATGTCACTTATGTATATCTTAGAAATTTAGTCAATATATAAATATTCCTTTATAGTAATGAAATGTGATGATTTTTAAAGATATCGACTACCACCCATATAACATTTTTCCTTTATATGCCTTGGGGAATCCTATGATAAAATCCTTGGTTATGTTTTTATATTTCCATTATAGTATTATAAATGAATACATCATTACCTTATACTCCTATTGTTCAATATTAAATTTTTGGAAAACAAAGCATCAAGATAAAAAGTCAACAATCTCTCTCTTCATGTTATCCAACAATTTTTTTTAATTTAGATCTCTACAAATCTTTGTGCATCCTAGATGAATAAAGAAGAATGATCTATGTGCATCATCCAGAGGTTCCATATTTAATTTTGGTTTAAATGGGACACATTTCTAGGTTTTAAACTTTATAAATAAATCTTCAGCAAAGTTATAATTCAAAATATTCATTACCTATGATTGTATCTCCTCATCATATTTTTGGGCCTCCTTGATCCTATCAAGAATGGATGGATGAGCAGTAATTTTTGAATGGTAGTATGAAGATCATTTTATTATTCCCATGTCCATCCTTTGAATGTTCAAGAATATTGGATCACATTCAATCCTTATCTTGTATAGGGTTTCATGATACTTTTTACTCAGAGAATCTTATAATTTTTTTTCATTCCGAGGATAGTAATGGATTAAAAAAATCACAATCCTTAATTAGATCTAACCACATTCATTGATGCATATTGAGATATTTTTGTATTAATATATACTTGAGGATTTTATGATCTGTTTATATGTCACACATATACCTATAGAGATGATGTCACTAAATATTCAATGTGAATAAAACTATAGAAAATTATGGATCATGTGTTGGGTAGTTATGCTCATGGATCATTAATTAGTAGGATGCATAAACTATCACTTTTTCATATTTCATGAGTAAAAAACCCAATACCTTTAAAAAAATAAATATAGATGAAAAATATCTCCCCACTGGTGGGTAATGTGGGCATAGGTTTTGTGATAAACCTCTTCTTTAACTGTTTAAATATCTCTTCACATTTATTAGTTTATACAGAATTCACCACCAGCCAATTTATCTTGGTTAACGAGATTGAAAATCTTAAGAAGTTTATCACCAAATTGATGATAGTACATAGTTAATCCAAAAGAAATATAGATCTACACCACATATGTTGGTCTTATCTATCCTTCGATTGCCTCTACCTTTGAAGGATCCAAAAATATTCTTTTGTTGGTGATAACATTTCCAAAGAATATTAATTACTCTACCCAGAACACACATTCACTATACTTAAAATACAAATCTTCCTTTTTTAAGGTCTTAAATAAAATATTCAAATGCTTATAATGTTCCACTATTCTATTGGAGTAGATAATAATATCATCTATAAATACTACTACAAATTTTTTAAGTTAACCGCTAAAGAATATTTTCATTAAGTCTATGAAGATAACTGGGTAATTAGTGAGTCCGGATGGCATCACTATGAACTCATAGTGCATATAATTTGTACAAAAAGAAGTCTTGAGAATATCATCCTTATTCAACCTTAATTTATAATATCCTAAGTAAAGATCTATCTTATATAACTATTGAGATCCACATAACTGATCAAACAAGTCATCAGTCCTTCGTAGATGATACTTGTTCTTTATATTAATCTGTTTGAGATCACTATAATCAATGGAGAGGCGTATTGACCCATCATTATTGATGAAGAGTAACATCAGACCCCATGGAAAATAACTTGGGAGTATAAAACCTTTATCCATATTCTCCTATAGCCTCTTCTTCAACTCTTCATGTTCAACCGTGTGCATTTTATACAGAGTCTTGGATATTGGTAAGGTTATGGGTATAATATTGTTTGATAACTCAACATCACATCTTATAGGAATACCATGAAATTATTTAAGAAACACATCATAATATTACATTATAATGGGCATGTCATCAAGGATTATATTTTCCTTAGTATCAATCATTTCATCTAGATACACTTACTCATAAGGTAATAATATCCATGCTTGAGATGATGATACTAAAGGAGATTCATCCTCCTCCTTGAAATTGTATAGAATTGAAGGGAAATTTTTGATATGGAGGGTGATTTCCTTCTCCCAACAATTTATTTTGGATATATATAAGAAAAGATAATCCATACCTAGAATTTCATCAAATTATACTAAAGGGAGTTCCACACAATTTCCTAGTAAGTTCATCCATTAGATATAGATAAGGAAGGAGTTTTATACTTGGGATGAAATAATTTCCCCATTTACCATTTTAAATGATATCATTACTTATATATTTTTGAGGTGGTGTTGGATTTTTTATAATAAAATTTCATGATATGAAAGGATTTATAGAACTATAATCAAATAGTATATTCTCTATTCCTGAATGAATAACCGGTATACCTATCACCACACCATATTCAAGATCCACCTCAGCAGTTGCGATGAAATAATATTACCCTTTATCTTTAGTCCTTAGAATTTTTTTTCATTGGTTATCATTTATAACCCTTAGATTAAAAAATTAATTCACATAGTTTCCTTTTTCTATACAATTAAAACTTGGGTAGAAGGATGAGGGTTGACTAGAGAATTATTTTATTCCATCAGATTAGTGAGTTTCTACCATCATCTTTATATATCTAGGTTTCTTTTCTCCAAACAAAAAAAATCATTTCCTTATCCTCTATAAGGAATTTCCACGATGCTTCTTCATTCAATTTTGAAAAGTGGGATGTTATAACTTTTTTCCACTATGATATTTCACCATCACTCCCCTAGAATTAAACTTTTTTCCTTTATTACTATCTCCAAACCCATGATACCCTTGAGATTTTTTGATCTTCATTTTGGATTTGAGGGTACATTAGAAAATTTACTCATAGTTTTCAAAGTCTTGAATGACCAAATATTTTTATAGACTTAGTTTTAGCTCACAAAATAAGCGATCATCTTTACCTTCGTGATCATTGAAAAATATATAGGCATATCATGCATGTATTACGAAGTTCACCTCATATTATTCAATGGGTTAATCATTATTTTTATTATGGATAAGTAAATCCCACTCTATTTTCTATCGAAGAGTGTGGAGAAAATATTTATCAATTTTTCTTTCTGGAATTCCTTCTACAGAATTACTTCAATCTCCTCCTCATGCTTTATATTTTAATAAATGTACACTATTTATAAACTTCTAACTCTATGCCATAAATCTCCAGCATGGACTTGTCTTGCTCATATCATTGCAGGATGAAGAAGATGTTTTAAATTGACTTGATCTATTGTTACGTGATTAAAGGATTGGAAGATCCATTGAAAGTCAAAGGCCTTTGTCAAAAAAAGGTCACAATTGCAACTTTATCTTTCTAAGGGGGATGTGGGTTTTAACCATGGATCATATTTTTATTGAAAACATGAATTACTTGAGTTAGTAGTTTCATGAAGTTCCCAACTATAACCCCCATCAATTTGAGCATCTCATTTGGGCAGTCATTACATTCTCCATCACATTGTTTGTTGACTCTATTAATCATATTTCCATACATTAACTAAGAAAAGTGAGATTTTTGGATGATAAATTTTAAACTATAAATCATATAAATGGGAAACTATGAAAATTGAATGGATAATTCATAAATAACATACATTCCTTAACCTATGAATTTCTAGGTTTCGAAATAAGTTATCCATGGTCTATTTCCTAACATAAGATTTTATGGTCATTATTTTCCCTTGATGATAGTTCCTATTGATCATGCGAATTTAAAAAATAATATCCCCTAGGAGTGTCAAACCAGGTGTGCATCAAGGCCTTTTTCTCATACCTGAGGTGATGAATGAGTTAATACCAAATACACCCATTTTAAGGTTATCATCCTAGGTACAACTGTGCCAAATCCACATCCGCTTGTTATATTTAGACATGGATTTTGTTTCTTAAAAACCACTTAATCTATAATTTACCACAATTTAGAGATTTTTCCTTTATTTTGTTTAATATTTAAGTATTTCAATAAATTTCTCTTACCATAATCTCAAAAATAACTAGATCTTTCTCTGATAGAAACTATGACAACCCATATCGCTTATAAACATTAACTAATGATTTATTATATAAATAAACACATGATACAATCCCAAAATATTTAAAATAAAAATATATTTGGGTAATTTGGTACATATTAGTATAAATTGAATTAGGGAAACAATAACATTATTTAAAAAATCCCGTAACATGACCTTAAATTATTTTATTCTTATAAAAATGCATTGGATAAACTGGGGATGTAGATATGAAAGGGGGGGGGGGGAGATGTGAAGCACAATATGGGAATAATAAAAACATTAAAGGATGAATTTAATAAATATTAGTCAATAGTAATATCAACTGACATAAAAGGGGTGAGAATTATAAACATAAACATCAAATCTTGATATAAGATGATAATATGAGGGCTACATAGGAATGTGGAAATAACATAGAACATGACATCAGAAGCATAAGTCAAGGATATACACTGAGACAACATAACATAATGTGGTTAGGATGACCTATCACACACCATACATGGTATCTCATGAGATAAAAACATTACTGAATGCATTGAAGGGCTATATAAATCTTGGCCCACCCATCACATTCATATCATGCACATGCTTTTGTGTGACACATGGATCATAAAACATGCAAAAATATTTCATAATATTTAATTACATGATTAAGTATCATGGGTTAAATAAATTAAAGTACTAAATAAATAAAATACAGGTCCATCTAGGTGAATACCCTTGAGTGGAAATGGGGATGGGTATTCATAAGAAAAAAGTTTGGTATGGAAAATCATAGGATAATTTCAGCAGTATAATAGGTGTACATAAAGGTTCATGGAAGGGATTAATGATAGTGAAAGTTGTTACATCATTACATGGGTATCATAAGGATAGTAAAAGGGGTGTTTAAAATAACATTACAACATGGAAAATTGGAAATCAAACTAGATTACTACAAATAAAGTACTTGAAATAAAGGAAGAGGAGAGAGTCCCTTACCTTGAGAGGGAGATTATGAAATATTGGTATGATATTATTAAGAGCTTGGGAACAACTTTTAAGGTATTTAGATAGGGATAGGGATAGTAACTTCATCTTAAATGGGGTTTTAGTGGATAGGTGTAGTAGTTTGGGAAAGTATTTATAGAAAAAGAGAAGTGAATTCTTTATTAATTTACTAACTTATGTTTTAAACTCTATATAATAAAATTATAAAAACCAAAAACCTTTAAATTGTTTTTGGACATGGTTCCTACCAAATAGAAGTGGTTTTAAATATTTTATAGGTCCAATAACTGAATATATTAAATTAATACCATTAGTTTTGTGGAAGTGAGTCTTGCTCAAAATAATTAATTTTAAAACCTTAAAATATGTTTTGAAAGATTCATTAAGTGTTTATAAAATTAATAAAATAACTTAAAAACACATTATTTTACTGTATAAACTATATTTTTCAATTTATGAATTTTATAACATTTATTACATCACTTTTTGGCTATTATGATGCCATAATATAGACCATATATTTACACTATATTTAATTTTTACCCAAAAAGTCATATCTCTCATAAAATTATAAAAAATTAACTAATGGATTATTTCAATATTCATATTTCAAAAATAATATTATTTTACCAAAATAATTTTCTAAATATCAGAATTTCACTTTTAAATAAAAATCTCTATTTGCTGGAATATACTAGTTTTTAGGATATTAACCACTTTCTAAGCCTTATAAAAATTTGGAATTCATTAAATTATATTATAATTTATATTTAAATAAATGTTATTTAATAATAATATTTTATCAAAATAAATTTTATTCAAAAAATTATTGAATTATCAAAAAAATTTCTTAATTAATATTATATGTTTCTAAAAAATACAAGTTTAATTTCTAGATATCAAAATCTAATTTTTATCAAACTCATTATATAATATTTTATGAAGTAATAATAAAAAAGATATAAATATAATCATTATTTTATAAAAAATAAAATCTATAAATTCATTTAACTATGGTTTAGATACATGAACCCTTATTACACCAGTGTACGTACCAAGAGTAAGGTGTGTGATGGTGGTTATTTCTTGGGGTGTTTTAATGAAAATGGTTTAGGACATGATCTTGATAAGATTAAAATTCTCTCATAAATTATTTTTCTTGAGTATTAGTTATTGAATCATGGAATGGACTTGGTTAATGGAAAATCCTACAGATTCCATCTCTCTTAGAAGTTATTATAAGTGGACTATATAGGGTACAATCCAACTAGTCAAGGCTATCACTTCTTTCATCTGTTTCAACTAAACTTTATGATAACCCTTAATATACTAATCTTGATGGTCACTGTACTCCAAATATATTATGAAAGGTTAATATTATTAGAAATATTTTTAATTTAACTGAATATATTTTATAAAGTTAAAAAATAACCAAAGTAATGCATGTGTTTTTTATAAATTCATTGATTAATAATTAATTTATTTATTCAAAAAGTTAATTTCATTTATAAAATTTCGGGTCATTAGAAGATATTCCAAAATAACTTACATAACCAACTCCAAGATCATGAAGATTCAGAATCAGAGTCGACGCCAACCTTTTCCTCATATCTAATAAGGACACTTCACATTGGTCTATCCATTAAAACTTGACCCCCTTGTTTTTAAGCATGGTGAAAGGAACCAATAAAAGAGAAAAATATTGAATTAACCTCATGTAATACAGAACCAAACCAAGGAAACTATAGATCTTAAACATGTTCCTAATTCGTACCTAATACATGACTAATTATACCGTCTTTGGTTCTATAGATACATATTCTTGAGAAATCATACACCCAAGAAAGTGAACCTCCTCTACCTAAAAGTGAAACTTTGATAACTTGGTGTAAAGATGATGTTCTCGAATCATGATCAATATGATCTCAATGTTTCATGAATGCGATTCCAACATCTTTAAAAATACTAGGATGTCATCAATAAACATAATAAATAAGGATCCCAATTATGGGTGAAATTCCATGTTTATGAGATCCATAAACACTGATAGAGCATTTATTAGTCCAAATGGAATAATGAGATACTCATACAACCCACACCCACTCCTAAAAACTGTTTTTGGTATGTATTCCTCTCTAACCCATAGCTGATAGTAGCTATAGAATATTTTAATCATTGGAAATCATTGGGATCACCTTAATTAATCTAACAATTCATCAATCCTTAGCCACATGTGTTTTTTTCATAGTTATCTGGATCAACATTCTATATTCTACATAAATTCTATGAGTGTTGTTTGCCTTTTTAGCGAACAACACCAGAGAAACCTAAGGGGAAGTTATCATTCATATAAATCCTTTATCATTAAGATCTTAAAAATGTACCTAGAGATCTTTTAACTCATCTAGTTCCATGTGATATTTTTGAATCAATATAGGTCATTCACTGAGCATGAGCTCAATCTAAAAAATAACTCCCTTTTTAGAGGCAACATTAATAAATCCTTTCTAAATAAATCTTGGTATATGTCTACCATGAAAGAAATAGAGGAGGGATTAATTATCTAATCTACTATATGAAACATACTATCCACCTACTATAAAAATTATTCTCTCTGATGAGGATCCAGTCTCACTCTTCCTGCCTCGACATCCCACTCACTAGTCAACAAAAACTTGTCCCCTTTACATGATGTTAAATTTACTCATATTTGATAATAATTGATGTGTGCATGGTAGTTGGTTAAATAGTCCAAAAAAACAATTATATAAAAACCTATCATCTATATAAATTTTAAGTTCCACACATTCTTGAAGCTATAAATCACCATCATACATCCTGGGTAGATATGAAGACTATCCATTATCCTTCCCAAGGGTTTGTCGATAGATAATAAATTAGAATATAACTTAACAGTTATGTATAACCCATAAATTACTTGAGAAGATAAAAAAATGGGATGCACTTATATAAAAAAAGGAATAACTATTGTAGTAGAGACATGGACCATACCTCAAACTGTTGAAGGTCCCTCTATAACATTAACCAAATCCTAACCAACTTCATAAAATCTTATAACAACCACTCCATGATTCCCCAGAAGCTCATGAGTCCCCTGATTTACTAACCATTATTGCATCTTCACCAGATGTTATAGTCTTGTTCCCACACAATATCTTAACTTTGATATGTGAATCAATGAATCCTTGACATAGAACTGCTTTAGATGACTAGTATTTTCACATTTGTGACAATTCTTGATAGAAACATGACAATTCTTAAGATAATACCCCTTTTCCCAAATCTATAGTCACAAGTAGAGTCATCTCCTATAGAGGGAGTCAACAAACATTTACTTTGATCTATATGTTGACCAATACTTTTTCATCCATACACTAACTTTCTTTTCTTATTCCTATAAAATTAAACTAAAACTACATCGATGAAGGCACTAGTTACACCACTGACAACTAGAAGAAGACATATAGCTCTGTCCTCCTTGATTTCCATCTCTATCATCAAAGACTTACGAAGCACTGTAGTGTAGGTAATTTGATCAAAGTTTATAAACTATATTTTTTTCTCTAGGTGAATTCCTATCTAGAAGTTTATTTTCTTTTGAGCCTCATTCCCTGATAAAAGAAGATAAAAGTGAACCATCTTGGTGAACTATGCAGCATAAGACGACACTAACATTGTTCCTTGATAGAGATCTATAAAATCTTGAGAATAGTCTAGTTTCCATGAATTAGGAAATAATTACTCAAATAAGAGGTATTTTAAATCCACCAAAATAATCTCTTCATATATACCATCCTAAATCATAACATCTCCCCATCATCCTGTGGCTCCCTAAAGCATAAAGGTTGCAAAATTTACCTTCTGATCCTCTGGGATCTCCACCAAGTTGAAGATCCTCTCTATGACTAATATCCTGTATTTTTTATCATAGGAGTATCCTATCCCCTAAAAGGTTGGGGGATTATATAGTTAGAAGTCATGATTAGATTCGACCATCATTGGTCCACCCTTATGGGTTCCTCTACCCTAAACTGGTAATAACTGGATGAGTCCCAACAATATCAGCTCTATAGCTTGTACTGCTGGATCAACCATGGGAGCATGTTTGGTAGGATCCTTCTACATAATGGGTGGTGAAACTAGTTTCAAAATATGTCTACAAGGTGACATTTACTAAAATTTTAGAATAACCCTTAGAGGATTCCAACAACTAAACTAGGAATATTTGTAATATATCACCAACACATGGAAAATGGTTCATAATAAGGATCGTCCTAAGATATTACCCACAAAATAAGGCATAACAACATAAGTAATACCCATGAACTAAATCCTCTCATACCTTCATGTTAGTCAAAAAGATATATACATACAAACATGTATATGATACTCAAGATAAAATAAAATAATATAAAAAATAATTCTCTAAATAAACATATCATGATTTCAACAGGAATTGAATTATTTATACTCTATCCAATAAAAGAAATAAGCATATAAAATGTGATCCTATGTGCCTAAACATGATTCAGGTATGATCATAAATCCCATAAATTAGTATATCAACATCATTTGCATCACCCAAGGTGAAACAAGTCATCATAACATCAAAAAACAAAAAACATCAAAAGCATCAATTCCCATTACCAAGGTAACTCAAAGGTCCACTATGTAATGCTGGCCAAGAATTGACACAGTTACCCTACATGAATCCCAACCATCCTATGTCATATCTACCCTATCCTAAATAAAGGAAGAGAAATAAACAAGTTAGTGAACGGGGTGCTCTAATACCATTTTGTAATAGGTAACTCAAACCACCAAGTCTGATTTGGGATTTCAAATGACTTCATGCACACCTCCCCATATGTAAGAGGATTCCAAATAGAAATGAGGTCTAATAGGGACATCAAGGGGAGATTATGACCTATGTATGGGGTAAATATCAGAGTATATAAATGAATTAATAACAAAAAAATAAACAAATAATGAATAAATAAATAAATAAATCACTAGAGTAGTACCATACACAATAAGTACCAACCCATGAAATAAGAGTACAGAAATTAAGTCACATGAAAAAAAGATTTGAAAAGTATCCCCATTGGTGATGGACTAAAGAATGATGAAAAGTAGATAAATTAGTGGTAATAGACATCTATCCTAAGTTGAAACCTATAATGGCTTAATACTCATAATAAACCATCTCAACTATGTAATACAGGGCCCTTCCCCTTAACTAGATCCCTGGTTATGAAACATACAAGCACACTATGATTCCGGAGTAGGGTGTGAGTAAAATACCCTACATAATACCACTAATTATCCTTAACATATATTTATAAGATATACTAGTTTATTTCATGAACAATAAATAGATCATATATAATCAACATGTATGTCACTCAATCATAGAAAATATACAGAGTCCCTAAAGATATACTCTGCTTTCTTTAGAATAATTCCAGATGCAATGCCAACCAGATTTGTTTAACACACTACCCTTCAAAGGTATAATCCAGAAAACATGTTTGAAACATCCTACTGAAAGGGATAAACCATGTACATACTGATCAATATCTTACACATCCCTCTCAAGGTGATATTCTATATGGATAAATTTACATGCTCAACTATAGAAGGTAGGGGAAAAAAGATATCTAATACATAGATAAAAAATGATAGATCAAACATCATGCCATATCAATCAAGATTCATATCCATAAAAAAACCATATGAGATAAAACATTAAACATATATTTCACAAGGATACACACACACACACACACTCATAATGTTATAAACATAAAAAAATTCCTCATGGGGTTATACCTTCACACCTCATTTGATTAAAATCAAACATATGTATCATGGGTCTACACATGCATTCCAAAAAATAACGCAAATAACTCATATAAACATTCACTATAGATAAGGACCACCCACCATATATGCAATGATGTCCCAATGAAAAGGGCCACTATCCAAGTCCTATTGCACCTGAACAGATCCTAGAAATATTATTTATACACAATAATTATAATTATATGATCATGTTTGATCATATTAAACACCTAAAAGGTAGGAAAAGATCACACATATGAAAAAAGATCCACCATAGACAATGGTGTAGGTATAAACTATGTGAAAATACCAAATCCCTGAATCCTGGTGCCGATTTTTTCAAAAATCAATAATTCCCTTCTTATTCCACATAAAAACCCTTATATCTTATCAAGAAATAAATGACCTAACTAGTTTTTATCATATATAAGGGGATAGGATTAATCTAGATCAAGATAGAACTCACCAGTTTGGAATCATGAAATTGAACCATTGTTTTCATGTCAAAAATAAGAAAAAGAAGGGGGGGAGAGAGCCCCAAATCATTAGAAGAGATATATTAGTGTTCTTGGGTCGAAGGGGGTTTGAAAGAATGAGAGAGGGTGAGAGAATTTAGGATTTTAATAAAAAATATATATTACCCATTGGTTTTATAAGGTCTCAAATGATTCCATCAGTTGATTGATGGCCACTAACATATGGCTGGTGGGATCTATAGCTATGCTGTAGATCCTGAAGACTCCATTAGCTAGATAATGGATCCCACTAGTTGGTTTGAGAAGCTTCTATAGCCTTTCCAATCTACAAAATTATTACTATCATGGTCCCTTTCCATTATCTACCTCCCGAACACCTCTAACAATCCTTAGATCACCTTAAAATATACTAAAAATGTTATGTATAAGCTAAAAATAGGTGTACCATAAATATAGAGAGTAACATAAAAACATAATTGTAAAGGTTTGTTCCACCATTAAAAATTATGAGATTCCATAGTTAGTAGAAACTATCTCACTCTATGTTAAAGAGGGGTGAAGTGTTTAATATGACCATTTAGACCCAAACTACTATAAAAATCATTGTATTCATTTTTATTTGTATTTACAATGAATTAATTTTTAACATTGATAATAATTATATACAAAAATAAAAAATGTTTAATTTATCCCACTCTTGAAATTTATGAAAATATCACAATGGGACCTAACAGATAGGAATTTCATTGGAAAAGAATGTTTCCTATGACAAATGAGAGGCAAAAACCACAGTGTAGTTGATGAAGGCCCTTCAGGATATGTATGAGAAGAAAATAATAATGAATAATGTATTCATGATGTAGAGGTTATTTGGCATGAGAATATAAAAAGGAATACTAGAATCTAATCATTTCCATGACTTAACACAAATTAGTTTTGGACTGAATCAGTTAAAGTGAAATACATGAAAGATTTATAGAATTTTATAGCACTATCATTGCTTCGAGTATCATGGGACATGATAGTGACTTCTGTAAGAAATTATTATGGAATGACTGACCTAGTTTTTAAAGATATTTGTGATATTATTTTGAATGAAGGGATCATGTGGATGGAATTATAAGAACCTTCTAGAACCATGATCAATATGGAATAGAGAGAACAATTTCTTCAAAATAAAGTTTATAAGAAAATGAAAAATATTTCAAGGGAGTGGTGTTGAGGTAAATTGGTTGGCCCTGGAATCATAATCTTGAATAATTGGAAGAAGGGTTATTTGAAAAAAGATTTTAGAGATCATTGGGTGAATTCCAAAAGGGGTTATTTTATAAGATCAAGTTCTATAAAAAATTGCATCCTAGGTTGAGAGTAGTTTACTATAAAGTATTAAAGTTTCACTGGAATCATGGATAATTAATTATAGGGATTTGTTCCATTTTATTACCAAGAGGGGATTCATGGTGAATTTTGTGTGTGTAAGGTTTAGTAGGGTCCATCTATCCACTAATAAATATATTGGGATTATCAAGAAAGATGAGGATAATGTATTAATGTTGAATTTAATCTTCCTAGAGTTATAGGGAGTTTGACACAAACCAGGGTTTCAAAGGAATCTAACATTCATTAGCTATCTGAATAAAGTAGGTTTCAAAATAAGCTTTGTGGATAGAGCATAAAAGATTACTCAGGGTTCCATGGTAGTGTACATAGGTGTTTAAGATGGAATATTGTATCTAGCGGGAATATAAAATGTAGCAAAAATTAATAAAATGAAAACTTCTAGAAGTATAGAGTTGTGGCATTGTCATCTTGGGAATATGAGTGAGAAGAATATATGATTTTTAGTAGATAAAGTGGTGCTAAATCTCAGTTACATGGAATTTAGGAATTATGAGAGATGTATATTTGGAAAGAATAGAAATGTTTCGTTTATAAAAAATTAAAGGACACCTAAGTCTCAAAAGTTAGAGCTCATGTGTACAAATGTTTGGCAACCCAACCCAGTTCATTCTCATGGTGGGTCTTTGTATTTTGTTATATTTATTAAAGATTCAATAATTAAAGGATGGGTTTAATTACTTAATCAGAAATATAATGTGTTTGGGGTGTTCATTTGATGGAGGTTAATGGAAGAGAATGAGGAGGGAAATAATATTTAAGTGTTTAAGGTCTAATGATGGTGGAGAATATGGTAGTAATGAATTTTAGAGATTTTTTTTGGATAAAATGAATTAAGTTTTTGGGAATTGTTCTAGGAACACTAGAATAGAATGATGTAGTGGATAATATGGATTAGATACTAATTAAGAAGGATTAGATCATGATACTATATTTTGGAATGCCTAAGGAGTTTGGGGTGGGAATATTTATTTTTTAGCTTATCTTGTGAATAAGAGTCCTTCCACACCATTGAAGAGGGATATTTCTAAACAAGTATGGTATATAAAACTAGCCATATTTTCCCACCTAAAAGTTATTAAATTCTTTCATACATCTACACAGATTCCAAGGATAAGGAAACACTTGTGGGCAAGTCCTAATCATGTTTATTTATTGGTTATGGTTATAAAAACTGTAGATTTCAACATTGGGACAATGAAAATCAGAATATTTTTATAAGATTAAATTTTCTATTTAATGAGGTCCTATAGAATGGATAGAACTTAGTGGAATGTGCATTTAAGAACAAATAATCAACTAACCAGATTAAATATAATCTGAATGAATGTTTTAGATGTTTTAAAATTACAAAAAATTTAAGTATCATAGAATGTTTGTAAGAGATAGAATGTTTAGAAGAAGTCACTATAGCAAAATCACGATTTACTTGCGATTTTTTTCGTTTCGCAGCGGTTTAAACCGCCGCTAAATCGATTGGCGGCAGTTTTGAAAAACCGCCGCTAAATCGTGCATCGGGAAACTATTCGCGGTAGTTTTGAAAAACTCCGTAGAACGTTTCGCGGCGGTTTAAACCATCGCTAAAGGATTTAGCGGTAGTTTTTTTCGTATTTATTTTATTTATTTTCACATTTATTTTAAATATTTTCATATTTATTTTATTTATTTTCGTATTTATTTTATTTATATTCATATTTATTTTAAATATTTTCATATTTATTTTATTTATTTTCATATTTATTTTATTTATTTTATTTATTTTCTTAATTATTTTAATTATTTTATTTATTTTCATATTTATTTTTATTTATTTTCTTATTTATTTTATTTATTTTACTTATATTCTTATTTATTTTATTTATTTTTATTTATTTTATTTATTTTTGTATTTATTTTATTTATTTTTGTATTTATTTTATTTATTTTCCTATTTATTTTATTTATTTTCTTATTTATTTTATTTATTTATTTCGTATTTATTTTATTTATTCATATTTATTTTATTTAATTATTTCGTATTTTATGTATTTATTTCATTTAATTCACATTACTTTATTTACTTTATCCATCTCATGCCCATGCACATGCCCATGCAAATGCCCATTCACATGCCCATGCAATATAAAGAAATACTGCGTTTGGTGAGATTTGAACCCCTAACCTCTTGCATATTTTTCGAAAACTTTACCACTCCAACAAGCTCGTCATGTGGTTAATAAACAGAATTTAATATACTTATATATTAATTGAAAAAACAAATAAAAAATAAAAAATAAAAAATAAAAAATAAAAAATAAAAAATAAAAAATAATAAATAAATAATAATAAATAATAAATAATAAATAATAAATAATAAATAATAATAAATAATAAATAATAAATAATAAATAATAAATAAGAAATAAGAAATAACAAATAACAAATAACAAATAACAAATAACAAATAAAAAATAAAAAATAAAAAATATTAATAAATAATAAATAATAAATAATAATAAATAAATAATAAATAATAAATAACAAATAACAAATAACAAATAACTAATAATAAATAATAAATAATAAATAATAAATAATAAATAAGAAGTAATAAATAATAAATA
Organism: Viscum album; assembly: GCA_963277665.1. NCBI lineage: Eukaryota > Viridiplantae > Streptophyta > Magnoliopsida > Santalales > Viscaceae > Viscum > Viscum album. Next base: position 1,770,296,191 of record OY728132.1, read on the forward strand.
ATAAATAATAAATAATAAATAATAATAAATAATAATAAATAATAATAAATAATAATAAATAATAATAAATAATAATAAATAATAACAAATAATAATAAATAATAATAAATAATAATAAATAATAATAAATAATAAATAACAAACAATAAATAATAATAAATAATAAATAATAAATAATAATAAATAACAAATAATAATTAATAAATAATAATAAATAATAAATAATAAACAACAATTAATAATAGATAATAATACATATATAATAAATAATAAATAATGAATAATCAATAATTAATAATTAATAATAAATAATAAATAGTAAATAATAAATAAGAAATAAGAAATAATAACTAATAAATAATAAATAATAAATAAATAATATTAATAATAAATAATAATAATAAATAATAATAATAAACAATAAAAAATAAAAAATAAAAAATAAATAATAATAATAATAAATAACACACAATTAATTATTATAATTAATTAATTAAATAATAATAAATAATAAATAATAAACAACAATTAATAATAGATAATGAATAATAAATAATAAATAATAAATAATAAATAATAAAAATAAATATTAAATATCAAATAATAACTAATAAATAAGAAATAAGAAATAATAATAATAAAAAATAATAAAAAATAATAATAATAATAAATAAAAAATAAAAAATAAAAAATAATAGTAATAATAAATAACACATAATTAATAATTATAAATAAATAAATAATAAATAATAAATAATAAATAATAAATAATAAATAATAAATAATAAATAATAAATAATAAATAATAAATAATAAATAATAAATACTAAATAATAAATAATAAATAATAAATAATAAATAATATATAATAAATAATAAATAATATATAAGAAAAAATAAAAAATAAAAAATAAAAAATAAAAAATAAAAAATAAAGAATAATAAATAAAAAATAAATAATAATATATAACATATAATATATAATATATAATATATAATATATAATATATAATATATAATATATAATATATAAAATATTATTATTAATAATAATAAATAATAAATAATATATAATATATAATAAATAATAAATAACGTGTAACAAATATTAATAATAACAATAATAAATAATAAATAATAAATAATAAATAATAAATAATAAATAATAAATAAAACATAAAAAATAAAAAATAAAAAATAAAAAATAAAAAATAAAAAATAAAAATAATAAATAATAAATAACCCGAAAAAAATAATAGATAATAAATAAATTAAAGTATATTATAAATAATAAATAATAAATAATAAATAATAAATAATAAATAATAAATAATAAATAATAAATGAAACACATGAAAAAGTACGAAAATGCGTGATAAGCGATGAAAAATTATGAAAACGCTAGAAAACAGATGGAGAAGCATGAAGAAAGAAGCATTGGAAAGCATGAGAACGCATGAAAACTCATGAAAACTCTGGAAAACCCCTTAAGAATTCAACATCATCATCATAATAACCCACAAAAAACCATTGATAAAGATAACAAGTCATGGAAACCCAAATAAACAGTAATAAATGGAGCAACCGTTAAAACCCGTCAAAATGATCATAAAGTGACAAAAACATTGGACTCACAATAACATAGATTACTTATGATCCGAGAGTCCGTTCCAGATCCACGACTAGTCAAATAAAAGATCCTAAAATGATCTTCGAGCTGATAAGTGAAAGAGGATGAATGGACCAACAGATTGGAAGTTACGACCATTTAAAAAAAACTGACGGGGAACGGGTGCTAGAAACGAGGCATCGAAAAATATAACAAACCCGATACCCACTAAAAGGGACATAATTTATGATCCAGAAGTCCATGTGGGTGCTGCGACTAGTCAAACTGAAGCTCATGGAATGAACTATGATCTGGAAGGCGGAGGAGTCCAAACTGACACGCGGATTGAAAGTTAGGTCCATTTGAAAACAAGTTCGACGGGACACTGTTGACAGAAACAGGGTTTTGGAGGCCTTCAGAGGGGTTTTTGGGGTTGAAGAACATGACGGAAGCTAGCTTGTGTTGGATTTGTGCGTATCTCTCTTCGCTGGATTTGATTTGATATGTGGTAGAGCCCAAATTGACAGTTGGAGCGAAAGTTATGGACGTTTAAAGTTAGAGAACTTTTTTAAACTATCTTATAACTCTCATATCTTCCGCATCTTAGACCATGTCATGGTTTTGATTACACGTGCCTCTATATCTCTTCATGATATTTGATTTGACTGGTCGTGGTGCTCTAACAGACTCCCGGATCAATAGTTATGGTCATTTTAGTGATTTTGGGGTTTCTCATATTTTTTTATTTTTTTCTTTTCATTTCGTGGTGTTTTGACCCAAACCGCCACTATTTTGTGGTAGTTTTTTAAAAAACCGCCGCTAATCCTCGAAAAAAAAAAAAATAAAAAATAATTTTTTTACACATTTCGCAGCGGTTTTTAAAATCATCGCGAAAAAACCGCCGCGAAACGCCTTTTTTCTGTAGTGAGTAAAAGAATACTCAAGAACTATAAAATCTTAAGGAATAAATCTAGAAAATTATGTTCTGGAATCTATAGATATGGAAACAGCAGTACTATAAGTTGATTTGAAAATATTTTATAGGATCAGATGACTAGTTTAATGGTTTAGAACCAATTTTCACTACTTTCACCTTATTGATAGAGGTTGTCCTGAGAGACCAAATTAAGTGCAGAGTCTCAACAATTATAGAAATTGGGATTTAGATATGAAAGATTAAATGGACTAATTACATGAAAAAAACATGGGAGTTGACAAAACCACTATTGAGTAAGAGAGCGTTGTATAAAAAATGGATTTTCCAATTAAATAAGGAATTGGATGGTAAAAATTGGCATAAGGATAAGTTAGCTATAAAAGGGGTTCAACAGAAAGAAGGGATATATTACTATAAAATATTTTCCCTTGTTTTCAAGAATACAACCATATAATAGTGTTTGTTTGTTTCTTATAAAAGTCTATATCTGAAAAAAAATGATGTGATATAGAATTCCATCATGGTGTTTTAGAGGAATAAATCTATTTGAATCATCTGGGGTGTTTCACTAACAAATTGAATGAGGACCTGGTGTGTAAGCTGAAGTAGAGCCATTATAGTTTGAAGTAAGTGCCAAGGTAAGTTTGATGCCTTTATGGATGAGAATGGGTTCATTCAGAAAAAAATCAGACCATTCTATCTACCAAAATCCATTCAATTATAGGGGTTACATTAACCATCCCTCATTTGTAGATGACATGATCTTGGAGGGTCTGTAATTTAAATAGATTAATAGATAAAAATGATTTTTTGAAACGTTTGAGATTAAAGATCTTCAGGAAGCTAAGAATATTTTCGGGACACATATTAAAATAGATAGAGTGAATGAAACTTTGGTTTTGTATTAGAAAGAATACAACCGGAAGGTCATATAATGATTCAACATGACTGGATGTAAAATAGTGTTGATCCCAATGGTTGAACACTTCATGTTATCTAAAGAGAAATTACTGAAAATTGAAGATGTGGATAAGTACATGGTGAAAGTTATATTTTCATCATTTATTATAAGCTTGATATGTGTATGGTTTTAAAAAGGGTGAATATTACACATGTAGTGTAATTTGTTAGTCTGTTTTTGGAGAATCTAAGAAATGAGCACTGGGAAGTTGTGAATTGAATTCTTTGATATTTCAAATATTCGAATGATATAACCTTGTGTTTTAGAATAAATGATATGTTTTAAGAATATATTGATGTAGAATTTAGAGGAGAAATTGATACAAAAAATAGTAATATAGGATTTCTGTTTACCTTTGAAGGGATAAACATAAGTTGGATGTTGAGGTTACAACTAGTTATAGCACTGTCCACAATGAAAGTAGTGTATGTTGTCATTATAGAAGTAAAGAAGAAATTGATCTAGCTAAAGTGTTTGTTAGATGAACTCAGAAGGAGTCAGGGTTGTGAGTGGATATTCTATGATAGTCATTCCATAATTCTTTTAGCTCAAAATAATTATGCCAATAACACCATTTAGTAATGATTTATACTACTGATTAATGATTTCATGATGTATTTTAAAAACTGCCACCAGATATGGTGTCGTGAAATGACTCACAACATTTTTAAGAACCACTACTAAAAAATTCGTTGTGTTCTTTATTTTATAATTTTTTTAATTTTTTAATTTATTATTAGCTATTATTTATCATTCCCACCATTCCTTAGGCCACCTGGACCCGCTATGTAAAATAATGCATATATATGTGTATGGTGAGATTTGAACACCTTCTCTCTTAGTTAATCTACAAAGCCTTTCCCCTTCACCAATCCCTTTATGTGGCGACTAAACAGACTTTAATATATATATATATATATTTATATATATATAAATACAAATAAATACATATAAACAGACCCACACACACATATGTATATATTTATTCATAATTTATAAATACATACATATAAAACATAATGACAAAAAAATATTTGTATATATATATAGGGATAATATATATAAATGTATATAAATATACATAACTAGATATAAATATCCATGAGTATATATAAATACAAATAAATTTAAATAAATATATATAAATACAAATAAATACTCACACATACAATTATGTATAATTATATATATATTCATTGGCATAATATATAAAAATATATAAAAATATACACACACATATAAATAAATATAAATAAATATAAATGTTTATAAATATAATAAAAATATAAAAATATAAATAAATATAAATGTATATAATTATAAATAATTTTACATAAACATATAAAAATATAAAAATATATATAATTAAATACAATTATGTATATACATAAACATAAAGGAATATAGATATACATAAATATAAATATATATAATTATATATAAATATAAATATAAATATAAAAATAAAAATAAAAATAAAAATAAAAATAAAAATAAAAATAAATACAAATATAAATATAAATATAAATATAAATATAAATATAAATATAAATATATATAAATACATATAAAAAAACATATAATGATATATAAACACACACACCCACCCAAATATATATATACACTGACATAATATTTATTTATACCTTTAAATATTTATTTATATAATCAAATTTATATATTTAAATATATGAAAATATGTATATGTGTGTGTATATATAAAATCACAATTTGGAAAATGAAAAAATTTCAATACAACAAATATCCATATGAATTTAATTTAAGAGAATAAATTTAGTCACTAATGAAAAAGTAAAATAAGACCCTTTTAACCAAAGTTGAAATTCTATCAAATGTTCAAAAATTACATTATCAAAAATAATATCTCAGTTTTGGTGGCCTTCCGTGCATTTTTGGCTCCGAAAAAAAGGGTTGTGGGGCTTCATAATGTTATAGATTATAGATATATTTTCAAGATTTGATTTGACATCTTGGGGAATCCAAATAGACACCAAATCAAAAGATATGTCTTTTTGAAGTTTAAGTCATGTTTTCAAATTATCTTTAGACATTAGTTAATTTATTATTCTTTGTCACGAAACTATCATTAAATGTTTATTACTCAATACTAATTAGTAAATTTTAAATTAATATTAATTTATAATTATTTTATTAACCATTTTAACCTAATCTACTATATATTAAGTGTAAATACATATTTAGTATTATATAAATCATATTTAATTAAATATATTATATCAATATTAATATAAATATAATTGTATACTATAATATGATATTTAATGGTATATAAAGTTTATTTATGATGTATACCTTTACAAGTGCTAAATATATATAAATAAATATATAATTAAATAGAATTATATAAAAATTAAAATAATATATATAGGTATATGTGTGTGTATTTATATGTAAATATATACATATATAAATAATTACTAATTATTAATTTAAAATTAGTGAATAATTAATAATTAATAATTAATAATAAAAATTCAAAATTAAAAAATTTTAAATAATAAATAATTATAAATAGTTATTACATATTATTAATTATTAAGTAGCAATTAAAATTGTAATAAATAATAATAATAAATATTACTAATTTCATGATGGTTTTTTTAAAAATTTCCAGTAAAAAAAAAAAAAAAAATTCAGATTTAACGGTGATTTAAACAGCTGCTATTTAATAGTGATTTAAATAACTACTATTTCACTAATATATTTATTTTTTTTCTGGAAAAAGAGATTTTAAAACTCAAGTTTTGAATCATGAGGGAGGCTTGTTATAATGAATGTCGAGTAGAGGTAAGATAGTCTAGAAGACTAAATTCCCAAACTAGGAGGATAGGTGACCATATCTGGATAATAGAAGTGTGGAAGATCTCACTCAGATAAGAATAACTTTGATGGAGTCATGTTGGTGTACGAAGAAGTTTTTAAAGGATATATATGAATAATGAGAGAGCTATGTGAGAATAATTTTCACTATTCACCAAAAGACAAGAGTTGAGGTGGTGAATTTTGTAGGTAATTGGAGGTGGCCAAGACCAATGGTTGGTCCCCAAACAAATCATAGAAGGCAGTGGAACTGATCGACTGACTGGGCCCCTATAAATAGTTAAGGTGGGACCACTAGTATATGTGTGATAAAAATACGTAACTATGAGTACATTGAAAAACATAGGTTTAATATTCTTCATGCATGAGTAAAAGGAAGCAACAATATTCTCTCAAGGATATAAGTCTAAATTTTGAACCATGTAGATATATTGATTCCATTCCTTGTTTTGTTTTGTTTTTGTCTGTGTATTTGTTCAAAGAGTTGTGAGCATGTGAGAGTAAATAATTTAGTGTAGTGGCTGGTGTGAATTTGAGTTCCTAGTTCTAATACATCATTTCATGGGATCTTTTATTATATAAGTTCTAAATATTTTTTTCCACACATAAATCTTTCAGTAGTTTGGTTATAATTATTTTTAGTTTATAGATCCAAATAACTTTTTTTTGTGTGTGTGTTTACTGACTATGATTCTCAGGTTTATGATGAGACTTGATTCTTGGCCTCACCATAAGTGGGGGGTGCTAGCATGGACTGCCTTGAGTGAGAAGGACTTGGTCCGAGATGTGGTTTTGAGGCCCACCGTGAGTGAGAGGGGAGTAGCTGAGATGATGTGTCATGAGACTTGATACTTGGAATCACCTCGAGTGAGAGGGTGATGGCATGGAATTCTATGAGTGAGAGGGAATTGGTCCATCATATAGATGATTTGCCTCACCCTGAGTGTGTGGGTGCTGGCATGGACCAACCAGAGTGAGAGGGTATTTTTCCAAGATGTGGATTCTTGATGTTGTTTTTAGTGGAATACTCAAGAGGGGGGGGGGTAATTGATCTTCCAATGAAAATTTATATTTTTTAAAAAACTAAAATATACAAAAAATTTATTTAAACCCACTAAATTAAAATTTAACTCAATTAACAAATATAGTAGGTATATATAATTTGATATCTTAAAATAAATTCACAAAGGAAGTGATCAATACCTAGTTATAACAAAAGAAATTATTTTAACTTTTAAATTATTTTACTCACACCCATACATACATACATACATACATACATACATACATACATACATACATACATACATACATACATACATACATACATACATACATACCTACGTACGTACGTACGTACGTACGTACGTACATACATACATACATACATACATACATACAAACATACATACATACATACATACATACATACATACATACATACATACATACATACATACATACATACATACATACATACATACATACATACATACATACATACATACATACATACATACATACATACATACATACATACATACATACATACATACATACATACATACATACATACATACATACATACATACATACATACATACATACATACATACATACATACATACATACATACATACATACAAACATACATACATACAGACATACATACATACATACATACATACATACATACATACATACATACATACATACATACATACATACATACATACATACATACATACAAACAAACATACATACATACATACATACATACATACATACATACATACATACATACATACATACAAACATACCTACATACATACATACATACGTACGTACATACATACATACATACATACAAACAAACAAACAAACATACATACATACATACATACAAACATACATACATACATACATACTTACGTACGTACATACATACATACCTACATACATACATACATACATACACACACACACACACACACACATATATACATATATTATAAATGTTAATAATTAGAGTTTTTTTTCAAAAATATGTTAAAAAATACATAGTTAAAAATAGACCAGTGAAAGAAAATAATGAAACACATAATGTAATTTGAAAAGTAGTGGTTCAATTCCATGATAGAACCTAGTCACCTCTACTAGATATTAAAACACTTCCAAACACATTTATTATAAATAAACTAACCCAGAAATTGTATCAAGTGTATTTATCTATAACCTGGATCGGGTATAAAAACAAGAAACTACATGTTGGTAGTCCAAACTAGAACAATCATCTTCTATAGTTATTCATGGGAAAGTAAATCCAAATAAGTTAAATGAAAGAGAATATGTGTACTATTCTTTACAAATAAAGAGTATGTGCTAAAAAAATATAATTAAAAAAATGCACAACTCAAGCGTAAATGGAAACACATAGAGATAGAAAATAAAAATGATAAGTATGATTTAACTATTTCTTTGATCATATTTGATTGATAAGTATGATTCTCTTATCCTCAAATGATCTTCTAAATGTTAAAGATAATATTTAGTCGGTATTCGAGCTTCCTCTCAGTTTTTAATGTCATGTAGAAAAATAGAGTACTTTGGAGCATGAAAAAAATTGTAAGTGAATTATCCAAATGTTCATGTATATAATTTACTTTATTTATGAAAGGATTATTTATATTTATAGAAGATTATTCTCCATATATCCATTATAAAATAATAATAAATATATCCTCATACTGATAATATTCAACTACTATGATGCCATCATTGAATGGAAAAAATATATCCATTGGAACATAGGCACGATAGGGAAACAATTCGAGTCGATCCTGGTGAGTGACCCAGAATTATGGTTGGTTTCTCTAGTCTCGCAGTCTGTTACTGTGATAACATGTCCTTAGATCAACACTTGTGGCTGATGAAAGACATTGCAGTTGATGATTACTTTCTTCATGTGGTATCGTCATCGTTTGGTTGGTCCATGTGTATTCAATAGGAGCAATATACGATTGATAATTTTATTCATGGGGTTGATCATCATAAGGAAAATTTCATATTGTCTGGCATGGTAGCTTGTATGACTCTCATGGTTGATATTTTATTTTCATGCGGTTGATATTCCACCCTAATATCAATCACTAATAGCATGTGGTTGATCTGAAATATATAATATTTTCTTCATGATCTATTTAAATGCTTTAAGTGGTCGATCAACAAGGTATCTTATCCTTCAGGAACAGGTAAGAACTTTGAAATTTTTTTCATATGTGGTTGATCCATTAGTCATGCAGTTGATCCAGTACAATGAATAGTTGGGCCATTATAACCTATGGTCGATCCAATACTTTTAAATTTTAATCAAGAAATCCATCATACAAAAAATAAATAATAATAATAATAAGCATGATTTGGGAGAATTAAAATAATGAATTACTAGACTAAGCTAATAATCTCTCCTTCTTAAGGATCACAAATCATAGAAGAAAATTTTCCTATTAAAATAAAAATTATATAACCCTTGAAATTACTTTAACTTGTTACTATAACATAATTAACCACCATATCATTCTTATACCTCAATTGGGATTTTAAAATGGATACAAAAAATATTAGTGATAATCAAGATAAGATCTCAAAATGAATTACGAAAACACATGTATATAAAAAATAAAGAAAATAATATAAATAATAAAGAAATAAAAAAATTAAGATATAATTGAGTATATACATAAGAAATGTTTAATAAAATTCAAAAAAAAAATTCCCTCTAAAGAACTTTAATATGAATCAGAATAAAACTATCCTATGGATTTGGGATCTATTGGTTTTTTATTTTCATGTATATGGAGCAAGAGTTATATGGGGATAAGAGGTATAGCCTTTAGTAATAAAAATACTCCAACCAATAGGCTTGTGGTGTTACACTACCTGAGAAAGTGTATAGCTAAATGGTGATAAGGTAGGAGAAGGATAAACTGAGGATTAATGTTGTGAAAGAGGTCTGACAATAATGGTAGATGGAATCACCAAAACTGTGTTTGAAACAAAAAATATTGGGCACCATTAGCCCAATCAAGTCATCTAAGGCATGAGATCCATGCTTTATAAGCTCCAAAAACTACTTCTTTTCCTTCAGAAAGATCTCAAATGGTGGTTAAAACACGTTCAACTAATCATCTTGAGTATTGAAGGCTTGAGTCATAAGACTGTTTTTTAGATCACTCGTCAAATTATGAAATAAGGTCTTCAAGTTATATTTAGTGAAAATCCTTTACAAATAATACTTAATTTCATTTGTGATGGTTTCACTATCTCTTATATTCATTTTTTCATCATCCCTTATGTAATCCAAAATAATATCAACATGGTTTACATAGTTTGATTATATTATATCTTTGGTTTCTGAAAAAAGAATTTAGTATAGTCTTAAACTCATCCATTAAAATACGATGGATCATATTTTCATCAACAGATCTAGTAGCAAGAAGTGTAGACATATTAGGGGAAACAAGAGGTGATATGGAAGAATTATCTTTCAGAAATATACTAAGGTCTCTTTGAGATTGATTCCTCATAAAATATTGAAAATTTGATCGAATAACTATAATTTTCTCATTTATAATTTTATTTTATTTTACCATGATATTCTTCTTATAATATATCATTGTTTGAATATGTTTTACAATAGATGAAATAGCCATAGACAAGTCTTCATCTTTAGAATATTCAAAACTAGTTCTAAAGTTTAAAAATCGAGTCTTTATGACATTTAGTAGATCAATTTTGAGCTCATTGAAATCATCTTTTATAACATAATTTAAATATGAAAGAGGAAATGGTAAATTTTTTTAGGAGGGTATAACATAATATCCACTTAAATTGGATTCATAGGGGTTGGAGAAAATATATCATCTAACACCTTTTCTATATTTCAATTCAATTTATTTTCTTCATCATATTTTCTAGATGGTTACTCAATTTTTCTTCAACATCAATTTGATGAACTAATGATCATTTAGGAATTCTAGGTAGAATTAGAATAGTAGATCTATCATGCTTAGGTGGACTACCTCCACCATCATGATTCTGGTAATGTCCATCATTATAATTTGGGTAATCTATACCAAATAATTAAGATCATGGGGACTTATACCCTTAGAGATAGTAGTACATGAGATATATTCTCCCATACCACATGTATAGGAGTAATCAACCACTCTTCACTATTTTACTTTTCTCCATCCAAGTTAATGAACTCATAATCTGAATCAGCCTCATTAGAATAAAAAACAGTTTCTCCAAATAGAATAGTAAAATATTTTTTAGTATCTTCAACATAAAAATAAAATTCTTCTTAACTTGAAGGAAAATACTGAGGGGTTTTAGGAGGTTTTAAAGGAAAAAACTTTAGAGATGAAACTTTCCCTAGTTTATCAAAAAAATAATTTCTAATTAGGTTCTAAAAACTTTAGTCTTATCAATAAAAAATTATTCAAAAATGAATATTCCACAAATTTATTATGTTTAATACATGGGTATGATTCTTTTTTATTTATTAGGTTCTTCATATGGTTATATTTGTCATAAAAATTCTCACTATGAACAACCCATAAGTTTCTCCATGGATTCAAATTGACTTTCATCCTTTTATATGTATTCTGATTTAAGAACATCCCACCAGAAGAAACTAACCTATCCTATACTTTATAAACAAGTACTTTTGACTCAAGAATTAAAGATATGAAATTAAGGCAAGGAATTTAATTAACCCAAGAAGAGGGTTTACACTTTTCTTCCATGATCCTCATCATAAATCTATATAGGCTTGTATTTACATGATTTTCAATAGATATATAGATTAAAAGATATTGGTACACCAAACTAATAATGTAACCATTCATTGAGTATATTAGATATTGAATGAACTTAATTAAGAATATATATTCTACATCTAACACCATATAATTAAGTATCCTCATATTTATATTTCTAATAATCTCCTCAAGAGCTTTCTCAAACTCAAAACTTGAATTTACAATGGGATAATGACTTTAGTAATCCTCAAATTCACCTTCACGAGGAACCATCAAACAGTTTTCTCACTGATTTGAAGAGAAAATCAATTTTTATCAATTCACCAAGGTTTGGATGAAATTTTTCTTCTCAAAATCTTGGAACTCAACACTCAAATAAAAAAACTTAACCAACCTCAAATATAAAGTAATTTCATTATTATTGAACCATTCACCCAATCCTTATTTATTAATTGCTTTCCATACTAGATATTTTCATGATTTCAATCATTCTGCATCCACATATTTATCCAGAATTACCATTATATTTAAAAGTTAAGAGTTCTGTGTATAAATAGATTCACTTGAGCTATACTTCCTTTCTTTTTTTGAGGCTACTCATCTGGTGGAGAAAAATCCAAATACCTTTTCATCCTAGCCATATTCATAGAGTGATTTAGGAGGCTTAAAAAGTATGGTTTTGTCAGTGGAAAGTAGAAAAGTGTGGATTTCAAGGATCATGGTTGTTTGATAGAAACTAATTTGAATTCAATTTGGGCATAGTTAGATCACTTAGAGCACAATAATGAGGAAATAAAATAAATCGAGGGAAAAATAGAAGAACTCTATTTAAATTTTAAAAACTCATTAAAGATAGTCATTGTAGCTTAACTAACCATATGAATTATTTCAAAGTTACTTAAGAGAGTCATGGGTGGTTGACCTACCACATGACTAACTTTTATTATCTTTGATAGGCATAATAAATGGATTGATCATATGACCTATCCTCATGGTAGCTTAGGCCATACTGTCCCTTTTGACATTTATAACTAAATATCACTAGATTAATATTAAATAGTAAATTTCAATTTAGAGTAGTTTATTATTCATAAATCATTTATGATATAATTTATTATATTTATATTCAAAGGTATTATAAAAATTTCAGTTTGTTTGATGTTTATTTCCAATAAATTTAAGAGTAATATCATCTTTATGAAAAATGATATCTAAAAAATTGATATATCCTATAAATATATTTTATCCTAAAATATGATACTAGATTATTATAAATATAAATATCACTTGTATTATCACAATTTACAGTGACATATATGAATTGATATCCATAGTCTAATAGAGTGTCTTTCATCTATTAAATAGGTCTACAACAATTGCCTGTAGCTATGCACTTAGCTTCAGTAGTAGATAATATAATTGAATTATTTTTTAATACACCATGATACTTGTGGATTTACCAAAAAGTGACACATTATTGAGGATCTTTTTCTATCTATATTACAACCACCAAAATCTATATCAGAATAAATAACTAATTCAAATGCATGTCCTCAAGTGTAAAAGAAACCAAAATTAGTTGTATTTTTGATTTATTTAAAACCCATTTAATATAATTTCAACGTGATTACATGAGGTTTCTTAAAAATGAGAAAACACACACACACTAACATATTATAAAGTTAGAAAGAAAATAATAAAATCCCAATCACACCTATTTACAAAATTTGGTCAACCGATTTCCTAGTATTATACAAATATAATTTATAGGTAGTACTCACAATAGCTTTACAAACTTTAGTTCTATCTAAACCAGAATGTTATAAAATACCTCTAGTATATTTTATTTCATTTAAAATAATTACTACTTTATTTTAAAAAATCTAAAAACCAATAAAAAATTTAACTCACCCATTAAAATCATTTCAAATTCATTTTGCATAAGTTTATAAAATTGAATACAAAAATGCTCAATAATATTTTTTAGAATTTTAATAATGTATAAAAATTAATTCATCAAATTTGGGTGCAATATTTTCTAAATTATCTTTTGTATTAAGAATAAAAAATTTATATCAAAAAACGTTAAAGTAATTTACCTTTCGTTTTCTACCATTTCGTAATTCATAAAGAGCCTTCTTTAAAAGAGTTCTGATTAGAAACCTATTAATTATATAACAATCTATATTCACATCTTCTATCCAAAAAATAAATAGGTAATTCATACTCATTATGATGGTCCTAAAAATTTCTTATAGAGTTCTGATTCTCTATTCAATAACCCCATTTTGTTGAGGTGTTCAAGGTGTAGAGAAATTGTGATTATATCCATGTTGTGAACATAAAATATCAAAGACTCGATTCTCAATGAACAAGATTACTTATAAAGGTTTTAATGATAATTTCACTATAGTTTTCTATATATTTTTTCTTACTTTTAATAATATGAACATGATTCACTTTCACGATATAAGAAAAACACCCATGAAAATCTTGAAAATGCATCAATAATAACCTAAGCATTGTAACACCCCAAGTTTTCATGAAATATTAATTTTAAAATAAATAAAATTTCTTTGATAACTTTTGTTTCATACAACACTAAGTTAATATTACATGATACACAATACTGAGTTAATATTGTGTTACACACAACACTGGGTTAGCTTGCGTTACACACAACACTGAGTTTTAATAAAACCAAAATATATTATAAATATTATTTAAACACGACCATTAAAACTTAACTGTTAGACTTAGTGAAATGAATAGTAATAAATAATTTTTAATTATTACATATAATGTATTTATATAAATAATACATACTTATAAAATAAGAAATTAATTTTTAGAATTATCTTTATATGTTTCAACAATACTATTTTCCCTAAAAATGATTTTTAGTTATTTTTTTACATAGGAATAAATTTAATTTTTAAAACTTTAATAAAATTAATTTTATAAAATAAAATTAATTTTTAAAATTATAATTTCCAAACTAGTTTAGGGTGAATTTTTATGATTTTTTTTGAAAAGGTTCATTTTTTGAGGAATAATAAAAATACTGAATTTTAATTGAAAATTACTTTTCATTTAATTAATTTATAAAGTAAAATTATATTATAAATATAATTTAAAGTAATATTAGTTAAATTATACATACATTAGTCCAATTTCTGTCATTTGAATCAATTTTATATTGAATTTCATTATAAAAACTTTGTAATATTTTGAATATTTTTTCTTTAAAAACATGCTTTCTCATTGTGTTCACTGGATTTTTTTTAAATTCATGTTTGAAAATTATATGAATAGAATTTGGAAAAATGGATCCCATATTCTTAATAATAATAATTTATATTATCTTATAAGGTTAACTTAATTTTTTTTATTGAAATTAATAGTAAAAATAGTAAAATTTATTTATCCCAGTTGTGGTAAAAATGAGTTTATCGGGGGGGGGGGGGAGGGGGGGGGGTTAAACTAAAAAGGTAAGTGTTAAATTTACCTATATAGTTTTATAAAATATATTTTATGGAAATATAATGACCTTATAATGTATACGTTTTGAATCTGATTCTTTTTTACACTTGTATCGTGTGAAAAACGTGGGTGCACCTTTTTCTTTAAAAAAATTACAAGTGTGCCACTCACATCAATTATAAACGGCCACCCCTCTTCTCTTATTCAAATGATAAAAAAATTTTGGTTTAGAAAATACCTACCAGAATAACTGATAACTTCCTGACTATCATTCTATAAGCCTTAGTTTGGATAGAAATCCAACCTACGAAGGCTTTTGGTGCAAACCTAATAAATATACTCGAAGAAGAGGTAAAATTCATCAATGATCATTTTTGTTTTATTTCTTCCTCCACCTTCTTAAATTATTATTATAACATTATGATATAATAAAAAAATTATCTTATATATACTTATATGATTTTATATTTATTTAATTACGTACAACCATCTTTACTTCCCTTAAATGGGTTATGGGATCATTATTTGTTTGTATTATAGACTACTGCCCCATGAAATGACGTCATTAATTTACCCATTACCACCTATAAAGGCTAAAAATAATTATGGATTTATTATTTATATATGATATTTATGATTTTATTATGATTATAAAATTATTATATCACACATAGATTCATGCTTTCAATTTTATGGGAATACAATAGCGTTGATCGTGTGAATGATAGGATACTACCTCACGTAGCAATTTTCTTCATTCATGAATTAAATGGAAGGTACTAATGATGGGTTTAATGAAAATATGTAATATATTTAATATAAAATTTATTATTTAAGGATAATATATCATTAATTTTTCTTTCTTTCAGTCTAAAAATAAAATAGAAACAACATTCATTCGTATATATAACCTTCATCTCCATGAATGATGTATTTCATTTTCTATCACTACATTTTATGGATTAATATAAATAAGTATAAAATAAATATATATTATATTTATATCATGGCTAAAATATTAGATATTATGAAATCATGATTTAAGTACAAGGACCAAAAATAATAAGTCAAAACTTACATGAAAAACAATGGAGTTATTGGTCAAAACGTGAATTTATCATGGAATTGTTAATTAAAGAGTAAAAAAAGTTAATAAAAAATCCTATACGTTATGATATATATGAATTTTGTTTTGAAATATATTTATAAATATTTATTATATATGAGGTTTGAATATGTAAAATGGAAGTCAAGACTTAAGGTGATAAATTTTTGTCTCAATCTGTTTTTATCAAGAAATACGTTATGATGTGCACCTATATTATTTTAGAAAGTGTATATACACACTCTTTTACATGTAATATAATAAGTATAATTATCTTCATGATATTTTAAGTTCAATTTTATGTTATTAATTCATGGTTCTTACAAATCAAAAGTTACCAAAGTGGAAAAGATTTTACGTAACAATATCATCGTTTATCCAGATTGTTTATGATTATCTTTCTGATAATAAAAAATTATGATTCATCTCTCAAGGAACTAATTAATTATCATATATTATGGTTATATGTGATATTTTTAAGTAATTTTAAAATTTTCAACTCTTTGGTACTTAAAATAAATGAGAAAATATTTTTAAGAAAATTTAAATTTATTTCTCTCTTTGATCAGAAATCCATTTACTTTGAAAAACATGTTTTCTATAAATGATTTTAAAAATGTTTTATTATTATAATGTTATTCTAAAAATAATTTTTTAAACATTTACAAATTTATATGTTTTTTTGAAAGGAATATTCCGGTCATTTTGCAAACAATTCCCTTTTCGATTTTATTGAAATATGAAAGGAATATTTATTTTAATACATATGGCATGAAATAATTTATTCAATGTCATGAACACACATTGGTTTGAATAATCCTACATAATATTACATTTTTATTTTCATATAGGATTATTTTAAAAAAAAATTATGTTTTAAAAAATTATTTTCAAAGTAGAAAGGATATGTTCCTCAAGAAATGATTAAACAATCATTAAAAAATTATTTTCCATATAAGATGACATATTTTTATGTTACCCATTCCTTACTAGAATATAATCCAAGGATACTATTATGATTATTTATAGGAATTTTTTATTTTTAAGATGGAATTATTCTTATGAAACCCACTTCTTTTCATGGGTTATTTTATGATGAAATGATGAAATGATTATGAAACCTCTATATCTTTTACATAGGTTATAATATGATGAAATGTTTATGATACAAATTTTATTTCATGAATTATGATATGATGTTTTATGATATTGTGGAACACATATGTATGATTTTCATTATGAGATGAGTGAGACCTATATTTCCCTCCAATGCATTGGGTAAAGATTTATATCTCATGAGATGGATAGGACTGGAATGAGGAGTAATCTTGGTTCACTAAGGGACTTTGTCGGCTATGATGGTCCTAGGAGTGATCCTTGACTACTATGATGGTTTGATGAGTGAACCCATTCTGCTATGATAACCTTTTAAGGGATCCTTAACTAATATGTAAATGGTTTTCTATGCTTATGTGTATTAAACGAACCTATGTATTATGAAAATTTTATGCTCTCATGGAACATGTTTTTTGATTATATTATGGTTCATGTCTTATGAACTAACAATATTTATTCCATGAATCAAGATTATAATCCTTGATATGTAGGTCATGGTTATCAAATGTTATGATCATGTTCTCATACCCTTATATTCATGTTATGATCATGTATCTCCCTTGTATACCCTTACCAAGCATCTGAGATCACCCTTTATTATGTTTCCTTTCCCAAAGTTATGGAGAAATGAATTACGTATGATATTTCTAAGACAAGTTCTAGTTATAAATATCATAGTGGGAGATGATTTAGTTTCTATATGGACTTGTTATTTGTGTTTCTAGGTTTCTAAATGCATTAAACTATTATGAACCTTAGATGTGTGTTTATACAATATAATAAATATTCATAAAAAATGATGTAATATCTAAGTATGATATGTCTAGTTCAATATAGTTGGTATGAGAGGAAAATTTTAGTTACTAGTTGGAAACATGATTGATAAGACCCTAGTGATATCCCTAAAAAAATATCTAAGGACAAGTCTAAGTAGGAGTCAATGTATAGGAAAATTTCTTAGAATTTTGGTGAAGGATATAGTGAGTGGTTTCCAAGAGATTACATCCTTATATAGATACTACAAGTTGATGTGGATTTGGCATAGAGGTTCCTAGATGGGAATAACTACAAAAAGGGTTCATTGAGCTAGACTTGATCATCACCTAGTGCATGAAAATTGGCCGTTTTCACACCTTATTTGACACTCTTGGGGGATATGATATGGAAAATCACAAAAACATTATGAACCATCATGAAGGATTCAAATACATGTTAACTATGAATAACCTAGGATATACCTAAGCTTTCATAGATTAAAGAATAAGGTGTTATGATTTAAATATCCTATAAATTATTTTTCATTATTATGTGGTTCCCCATTAAGTTTATTTTTTCTTACAGTATGATATTTGGTTTTAGTCAATGGATAGAACCTGAAGGAACCATGTTAATGCTGAGTGTGATAGACATTGAAATGATTATCCACTTGAATATCCAAATGTTATGGGAGATGGAATGAAATATATCATTTCTATGATCACACAACTTTCTTAATATATGAATCACACCAGACTTCCAAACAAAAGAGGGAAACAAATTCTATCTTTTCCTTCATTAAGAAATTTTCACCTTCTTTTAGTGGGTCTTCTTATCCACTAGTTTCTAAACAATGGACCAATACCACAAAATATATATTTTCTATTATCAATTGTTTAAAACATGAAAAGGCCATTTTGACTGTCTACAATTTGAAAGGTGAAGTAGATCAATAGTAGACTCTTATCAAGAATATGAGTAAACATGATGAAATTAACTCTATATATTAGTAAAAGTTCAAGAATTGATTTTTCAATAAGTAATTTCCTCATATTTTTATATGAATATGGATAAGGAATTCCCTGAGCTAAAGAAAAAGGATGATGAATCTATTCAAACCTATGATGAAAATTTTACAAGGCTTTCTAGGTATTCTTCTTATATTATCGTCCAACATAAAATTAAGGTTAATCGATTATTTAGTGTCTTAAAACCAAGTCTTCAAAGGGATTTATCCATAAGATACAGTAGTAGCTATGAATATATTTTTAGATATGCTATCAAGGTGTAAATAGATGTTAGATTTATGTTTCAATCTCATGGTTTTGATATGAAAAGAAAAATGTAATTCAAAGGAAAATATATAAAACATGGAGAGAAGAAAATGAGATTAACTTTATGCTAAAAGTGTGGAAAAAGTATGGAGGATATTGTATTAAGGGGTATAGTAAATTATTTAAGTGTGGAAATGAATGTCATCAAGGAATTGACTTACAAAGTAATGGGAAGAATTTGGATAATTATGTGAATATATAGAAAGCTACACACAATTTACCACCCACACTCTAATGTTTCCATTGTAAGGAGTATAAAAATTATACTAACAAATTTCAAAATATGAAGATTAATGAAAATGATCGACATCAGCTATAACAAACCTTCTTTCTTATTACACACTTAAACATGATTTATTACTTAAAATTACACTTGATACGACATAGAATATCAATAGTTCTAGTGTCTTTGGGGCTTAGGAACATTACACAACAACTTAAAACATGAAACCAAAAAACTTTATTTAAAAATTCCTTTACATGACCCCTACATTCCCTTATACTTAGCATTGCATGGGATAACCTGAGGACTTTCATAAGAAAAGGGTGGTCTATAAAGACCATTAAGGGAGTAAAATAAGCATAACATGAAGAATACAACACATGTTAGGAAATAGGAATATAAATAGAGAATAAGAGAAACATGAACATAAAGGCATGATATAACATGATTATCATAACATGGAAATGTGTCAAAAAACCTTAACATGGTATTAGCATGATCCAAGGATCATTGTACCTGGATCATGAGTAAACCTTCATTTCACTTGATGTATCATGATATTAATTTTTACCCAATGCATTGGAGTGCTATCAGGGCACACCCTTCTTAATCATTTCATTTCATGCATAAGTGTTCCACATGGATCATATAACATGAATTCATTAAACATCCTCATTTATTCCATGATAAAGGAATGTGGAATTTTTATATGAAAATATATAATAAATAATTAAGTGTGAATAAAGGTGAATACCCTTGATAGATAAATGAGAATGGTATTCACTACACAATGACTTTGGTATGAAAAAAATTGCGGTGCAATTTCGGCAGCATAACAGCGTGATATAATAATTCATAAAAATGGTTGATGAGAGAGAAAGGTGTTTCTCATCATATGTAAATTAAATGGACAGTAAAGGGTTAATATAGATACATATCCCAAAAAATGTAATGTAAATTAGATTCAAAATACAAAACAATATCTTGAATGTGAATGAGAAAAGAGAAATTTCTTAAGGAATTTTGTCATGGTAACTGGTGTACATGGGAGGCATTAATGAGAGAGAAAGATGTCTCTAATCATTTCAAACATATTTAGGAGAATATAATGGAGGTGAAAAATCATACCCCAACATTTTTAATTTAATGTAAAAGGGTATTACAACATAAAGAAACATGGATAAAAATAATAAAGGAAGGAATCCCTTACTTGGAAGTGTGATCCAAAAGGCTTGGGAGAGGCTTGAGAGAGGATTATTAGGAGCTTGAGGAGAATTTGGAGGATAATAGAGAGAGGATGGAAGAGTATGCATGTTATCTAATGGGTTTTATTGAATAGAAGTGGGAGCATGGGTGGGTTTATATTGGAAAATTGAGGCAATTCTTTATTATTTAGGTTTTGGATACCACACATTAAACTAATCAAAACCACAAACCAACTGATTGTTTTTTTCCCATGGGTTTAGAAAAAGGGGAGTAGAAAAAATTATTTTATAAGGACAATGTCTGAAATTATTAAAATGTTATGCTTGATTTTGTGGAGTAGAGTCACACTCTCAAGGAAATCATTTTAAAAGTTAAAATATTTTATAAGTCTTGGAGGGTCCACTAAAGCTTTTTAAAATAAATAGAAAAAAAACCTAAAATCAAATTATTTTAATAGTAAAACATATAATTTCCGAAAATACCATTTATAGTATTTTATTACATATCTATTGGGTCATTATGATGTCATAAAATACATTATATAATTAAACGATATTTAATTTTTACCCAAAACTTCAACTGTCTCAAGAAATTATGAAAAATTCACCATTGGATAATTTCGACATCATAATTCCATTAATAATTATCATTTTATCTAAATAATTTTCTAAATATTTGAATTTTTAATTTTGAAATAAAAACCAACATTTATCGAAAATTCATGGGTTTTGATAAAAACAACTTTTAAACCTTAATAAAAATCACAATTTTATTCATAAAAATTATACTATCATTTATATTTAATAAAAATTAATTTATTAATAAAATTTCATTAAAATATTATTTAATTAAAAAAATCCATTACTTCATCAAAATAGATTTCTTAATTGAATATTACCTAAAATTAGTATTTTAGCTTTAAAAACTATTAGTTAAGTAATAATAATAAAATGAATGTATATTCTATATAATATAAAAAAAAATAATGTACATAATATTAGTACTAGAGTCTTGTTACATAACCTCTTATAACACTCGCATAAGACTGAAGGGTAAGGTGTGCGATGGTGAAAGACTCTTGGGGAGGCTCAGATAACATCGCTCAGGTAGTAATCTCAATCAACTGACACTTCTCCCATAGGTAATTCTGTTTGATCTTAATGTGTTGAAGCTCATCTTGGGATCAGTAAAGAGAAAATCCCAATGATTACACCTCCTTTACGAGCTCCAACAAATGGGCTTCGTACGAAGCAATTCTACTGTATGATGTCATCGCTTCCTTTATCTGAGTAAACTGGATTTGTTAATACCCTATATTTATACTAGTCATGTGATCACCATTCAATGACTATATTAATAATGATCACAACTCTTAACGGTATTTTCATATCCAAAAACAGAAAACCAAGGAAGTTCATATGTTATAAAACTATCTTACATAATAAGAAATTTAATTATATCAAGAGGAATTTTCATTAATAAAATTTTGGATCATTACAATATTCCCCCATTAAGAAATTTCACCCTAGAAATTTCCTTTTCACACACTAAATAGTTGTGGGTAACTCTACATTATCACTTCCTCCAATTACCATGTTTCTTCTTCAAACTTGTGGTTTCTCCACAACACCTTGACGAGGGGCATTGTGTTATTTTGCAGAACGTTTTTCCTTATGATCTAAAATCTTCACTAGATTCTCTTCATAGGAGAGGTCATTCTCCAATGGTACCACCTCTATATTGAGTATATACAATGGGTTAGGTAGGTAATTTCTTAAGAGTGATACATGGAACACATCATGTACTTTAGATATGTTTGGTGGGAGTGCTTGTCAATAGGCCACAACTCCAATGTGATCAAGGATCTCAAAAGGGATAATGTACCATGGAATAAGCTTTCCCTTCTTCCTAATTCTCACAACTCTCTTCCATGGTGATATGAAGAGGAATACTATTTCTATGACATCAAACTCTAGGTCTCATTGATGATTATAATCATAGATCTTTTTTCGAATCTGAGCAGCTTTAATGAGCTACTGGATGGTCTTAATCTTCTCCTCCATTACTTTGACCATTTCAGAACATAGGGGTTTTATCTCCCCAACTTTATCCCAACATGACAGTGTTATGCACCTCTTCCCATAAAGGGATTTATAAGTATCCATTTGGATGCTTGAGTGAAACTATTATTGTAAGAGAATTCAAATAGAGGATGATGTTGATCCCATACTCCTTTTAAGTCTATTGAGCATGCTCTCAACATGTCCTTAAGTGTTTGGATAGTCTACTCAGATTGGAGATCAGTTTGAGGATGATAAGACGTACGAAAGTTTAGCTCATTATCCCGAGTATGTTGAAGACTCCATCAAAAATTGGCCATCAGTTTGAGGATGATAAGTCGTACTAATGTTCAGCTCACTATCCAAAGTATGTTGAAGACTCCATCAAAACATATAGGTGAATCATGGATCTTGATTGGATACAATAGATAGTGGTACTCCATGCAGCCTTACCACATATCTGATATATATCTGTGCCAGGTGTTCCAGTGAGAAATCCTCCCGAATTGCAATGTAGTGTTCAGTCTTTATAATATGATCCACAACAACCCAGATAGAACTGTTTCTTTTGGATTTCTTCAGAATTCCAGTGAAAAAGTCTATGGTGATGTTCTCCCATTTCTTTGCAGGTATGGGTAATGGTTTCATCATCCCATTAGATATATTCCTCTCATCCTTCACTTTCTGACATACCAGGAACTTTGATGTATTCTTACCGATCTACTTATTCATGTTATCCCACCAATAATGCTCTTAGAGATCTTGATACATATTTGTGTTTCTTGGGTGAATGGAGAAATTTGAACTATGTGCATCATCCAAAAGTTCCTTCTTTAACTCCGAATTCGATGGAGAACATATTCTTAACCCAATTCACACAATTCCTTCTTCATTGACATTGAATTTTGAGGATTTCCATTTTCTGATAGTTTTTAGTTTCTTCTGAATTCCTACATCATCCTTTTGATCATTCCTTAACCTTTCCAAAATAGATGGTTGAACAATCATTTGTGAAAGGATTGATGATGTTCCCTTTTTTATGATTCCCATGTACATCTTCGTAAAATCTAAGAAGATTGGATCCTTTTAAATTCTCATCAATGTTAGAATTGCTAGGTCCTTTATACTTAGAGCATCCACCACCTTGTTTTCTTTCTTAGGGTGGTAATGGATTTAGTAGTCATAGTCTTTGAACAGATCTAACCATATTCATTGGGGCATGTTCAACTCTTTCTGTGTGAATATATACTTGAGTCTTTTGTGATCCGTGTATATTTCACACTTCTCCCCAAACAGGTAATGCCACCAAATTTTCAAAGTGAAGATCACTGCAGATAACTACATATCATGTGTTGGATAGTTTTTCTCATGAAATTTCAATTTCCTTGAAGCATAAGAAATTAATTTGTCATTTTTCATCATCACAAAACCCATTCCCTTCTTATAAGCATCATTGAATTCCACAAACATTTCTCCACTTATGGGTAGTGTGAGAATGAGCGTAGTGATAAGCCTCCTTTTCAACTCCTTGAATCTATCTTCACATTCATCACTCCAAGAAAACTTTACTCCCTTCTGAGTTAGCTTAGTAAGTGGGTTGGAAAATCATGAGAAATTTCTCACAAATTGGCAATAATATCCAACTAACCCCAGGAATCTATGGATATCCGTTACTGATGTTGGACTTTACCATCCCTCAATTGCAGATATCTTAGAGGGATCCACAGATATCCCATTGATTTTGATGATATAGCCCCAGAATGAGAACTCCTTCAACCAGAACTCACACGTGATGTACATTTAATAGAGCTTCTCATTTCAGAAGGTCTCTAGTATAGTGCTTAGATGCTTCTCATACTCATACGTGGTTTTGAAGTATATTATAATATAATTTATAAATACTACCAAATTTTTTTCGAGGAAATATCTAAAGACTCTATTCATAAAGTCCATGAAGATTTCTGGAGCATTAGTGAGTCTGAAAGGTAATACTATGAATTTATAGTGATTATACCTTGTACAAAAAACAGACTTGGGGATATCCTCCTTCTTTACCTTTACTTGGTAATATCTCAACCAAAAATCCACCTTGGATAAGTATTGTGCTCCACATAGCTGATTTAACAAGTTATCAATTCGAGACAGAGGATACTTGTTCTTTATCATGATTTTGTTGAGCTCATGATAATCAATGAAAATGTGCATTGAACCATACTTTTTCTTGATGAAGAGGACTGGTTCACCCCATGGTGAAGTACTTGGGAATATAAACCCTTTATCCAGATTCTCCTATGGTTTTTTCTTCATATCCTCAAGCTCTACAAGAGCTATTTAATATGGAGTCTTGGATATTGGCAACACCCCATGTATAAGGTCAATAGAGAATTCCGCATATCTTCTCGGAGGAAGAGTAGAAAATTCCTTAGGAAACACTTCAGTGAATTCCCTCACAATAGGCATGTCTTCAAGGATAGTTAATTCCTTAGACTCAATAATCAAAGCCAGATACGTATGTTCATAGGGAAGTAATATCCACGCTTGAGATGATGGTGCTAAAGAATATTCATCTTCCTCATCACACTTGTATAGAACCAAGGGTCGATTCTCCATATGGAGAGTGATTTCCCTCTCATGAAAATTTATGTTGGATCTATATAAGGAAATCCAATCCATGCCAATAATTGCATCAAATTTCACCAGAGGGAGTATGATGAGGTTCATTGGAAATTTAAATCCATAGATTGTGATCAGGGAGGAGTTATATTCATGGGATGCAATGATTTCCCCATTTTCCGTACTCACTGACATGTTTACTACCATGATTTGTGGTGGTTTTTGTATTGTTCAACTAAAATTGTGGGATACAGAAGAATTAATAGAATAAGAATCAAAAAGTATGTTCGTTATTCTTGAATGACTAACTAGCGTACCTATCACCACTTCATTCTTGGAGTTCACTTCAGTGGTAGTGATGGAAAAAGATCTCCCTTTCTTCCTTGGAGGTTGTTGGTTGCCTTCGAAAACCCCTGGCTTAGGGAAATGATTTGAAAGGTGCCCTGGATATTTGCAGTTGAAACAATGAACGATGTGTTGAGGGTCGAATGGAGCATTCCTCCCCTCTATTGTAGCCACGATTTTTTCTTTTCAGAAGTTAATAGCTATGTGCCCTTCTCTTCCACACATAAAGCATTTCCTCATCCCCTTCAAACAATTTCCGGGGTACTTCTTTCCATACCTTTTGAAAGTGGGGTGTTGGATTTTATTAGCACTATTGGATTTATCCATCAGACCACCAGAATTGAAGTTGAAATTATGTTTCTTATCCCCATGATACCCCTGAGATTTGCTGATTTCCATTTCGACCATGAGGTCAAATCATAAAATTTACGCATAGATATCTAAGTCACAGATCTCTAGGGATTTCCATAGGCTATGTTTCATCACACCAAAGAAGTGGTCAACCTTGCATTCAGGGGTAGTGACAAAGTCAGAGGCGTATCATGCAAGCCTTGTGAATTTTTCCTCATACACTCGAATGGATTCATCGTATTTTTTCATGAGGGAAAAGAAGTCTCTTTCAATCTTAAGTTGGAGGGTGTGAGGAAAATATTTGTCAAAAAACATTTTTTTAGAAATAATTCCATTCCAACACCTCAATATCCTCCTCAAGATTTGTATTTATTATCAATGTCCACTGTTGATCGGCTTCACCCTCCATACAATAACAACCAAAAGAACCTTCTCTTCTTCAGAACATTAAAGGATGGAGAAGTTATTTTCAATGGATTTGATCCATTTTTCGTCAGTTGAGGGATCATATGATCCATTAAAAGTAGGAGGCCTTTGTCTCATTAAGCTCTTGATTGTGCCTTTTTCTTTATGAGGGGGGGGGGGGGGTTGAACATTATTATTGGCCAATGTTTATATTCAAACATTGAGTTAACTGAGAGAGTATCATGGAAAAGATCATGATTCCCACTCCCATGGGATTGAGCATCTCATTAGAACAATCATCACATTGATCTTCACATCAGTTGTTAGCCTGAGTCCTCCTATTACCAGCCATTGGCTGGAATAAAAGGAAAGGAAGGGGTAACACATAAAGGGTAATCCAAAGACAAAAACATATTACTTATAAATTATTTTTATTTCCATATCTTATGAATTTATAGGCTTCAATCTATGTTATCCATGATCTACTTTGTAACATATATTCTTAAGGGAATCTTTTTAATTCTCTTAATAATGGTTCATACTAAGCTTATGATTTTAACAAATAATATCCCTAGGGAATTTCATAACCAAGAGTGAATCAAGGCCCATTATCATGCACTAGTTCCCATTCGAGTCTAGCTTAAAGCGGTGTTTTCAAGTTTTACCCCTCGATACATATGTGCTAGAGTCGACTCTACCTACTCGTATCTAGAAAGAGATTTATTTTCTTGTTAAAACACTTAATAAATACTCACCAAAATTTATGGATGTTTTTATTATACTTAGTCTTATTCCTAAGGCTTTCATTATAATTTTCTAATCCTAATCTCAAAAATAACTAAACCTATCCTCTTATACCAACTATAAAACCCCCCTTTTTATTACACACTTAAACATGATTTATTACATAAACTTGCACTTGATACAACATATAAGACCTAGAGTTCTAGTGTCTTTGGGTATTAGGAACATTAAATAATGACTTAAAACATGAAAAACAACATCTTTATTAAAAACATCTTTTATATGACCCCACATTCCCTCGTAATTAGCATTGATGGGATAACCTGAGGAAATGCCTAAGAAAAGGGTGAGATATAAAGCCAAATAAGGTATTAAACAAGGCATAACATGAATAATACAATACATATTAGGCAATATTAATATCAATGTATCATAAGAGAAATATGAACATAAAGGCATGGTATAGAATGATTATCATATCATGGAAATGTGGCAACAACACTTAACATGGTATTAGCATGAGCCAAAGATCATTGCACATGGAGCATGGTTAAACCCTCATTGAAATTGAATTAGCATGAGTAAAACCTCATTTCACTTGATGTATCATGATACTATTCTTTACCCAATGCATTGGAGTGCTATCAGGGAACACCCTTCTTACTCATTTCATTTCATGCGTAAGTGTGCCTCATGGATCATATAACATGGATTAATTAAACATCATCATTTATTTCACGATAAAGAAATTTAAAATTTATACATGAAAATATATAATCAATATGTAAATGTGCATAAAGGTGAATACCATTGATAGAGAAATGGGCATGGTATTCACTACACAATGACTTTGGCATAAGAAAAATCGCGGTGCAATTTTGGCAGCATAACAGCGTGACATAAGAATTCATAAAAATGGTTGATGAGAGATAAAGGGGTGTCTAATCATATGTACTTGAAATATACATTAAGGGGTTCATATAGATACATGTCCCAAATATGTAATGGAAATTATATTCATAGTACAAAACAATTTCTTTAATGTGAATGAGAAGAGAGAAATTCCTTACAAAATTTCAACATGGTAACAAGTGTACATGGGAGGAATTAATGGGAGATAAAGAGGTCTCTAATCATTTCAAACATAGGTAGGGGAATACAAGGTAGGAAAAAAATCATATCCCAACATTTTTAATTGAAATTTAAATGGTATTACAACATAATGAAACTTGGATAAAAATAATAAAGGAAGGAATCCCTTACTTGGAAGTGTGATCCCAAAGGCTTGGGAGAGGCTTGAGAGAGGATTATTTAGAGCTTGGTGAGACTTGGGAGGATATTAGTGAGAGTATGTAAGATTATGTACGTTCTAAAATGGTTTTTGGTGAAGTGAAGTGGGAGCTTGGGTGGGTTTATATAGGAAAAGTGAGAGAATTCATTATTATTTAGGTTTTGGACACCACACATTAAACTAATCAAAACCACCAATAAACCCCTGGTTTTTCCCCATGATTTTTTCCAAATGGGAGTGGAAAAAATTATTTTATAATTCCAATGGATGAAATTATTTTATAATTCCAATGGATGAAATTATTAAAATATTATGCTTTCTTATGTGGGGGTGAGTCACACTCTCAAGGAAATCATTTTAAAAGTTAAAATGTTTTATAAGTCTTGGAGGGTCTACTAAACCTTTTAAAAATAAATCAAACAAAACCAAAATCACATTATTTTAATGGTAAAACATATATTGGCAAAACACACCATTTATGTTATTTTATTACATCTATATTGGGTCATTATGATGTCATAAAATACAATATATAATTAAACAGTATTTAATTTTTACCCAACCATTCGACTGTCTTAAAAAATTACGAACAATTTGACGTTGGATAATTTCAACGTCCTGATTCCAAAAATAATATTCATTTTATGTAAATAATTTTCTAAATATTTAAATTTTTACTTTTAACATAAAAACCTATATTTATAAAAAATTTATAGGTTTTGATAAAAACTGCTTTCAAACATTAATAAAAATCACAATTGTATTCATAAAAATTATACTATCATTTTTATTTAATAAAAATTAATTTATTAATAATATTTTATTAAAGTATTATTTTATTAAAAATTCCATTAATTCACCAAAATGGATTTCTTAATTGAATATTGACTAAAAATACTATTTGTGATTTACAAACTATTTATAAAGTAATAATAATAAAATGAATGTAAATTCTTTATAATATACAAAAATAATGTATATAATCTTAGTGTTAGGGTCTTGCTACATAAACCATTATAAAAACTTTATAAGACCGAAGGGTGTGATGTGTGATGGTGACAGACTCTTGGGGAGGCCCAGATGACATTGCTCGAGTGGTAATCTCTATCAACTTTCACTTCTCCAATAGTTAGTTCCGTTCGAGCTTAATGTGTTGAAGCTCAGATTGGGCTTAGTCAAGATAAAATCCCAATGATGCCACCTCCTTTACAAGATTCAAAAAATGGGCTTCATATGGAGAAATTCTACTGGATGCAGCCATCAATTCATTTGTCTGAGTAAATTGGATTTTTTAAAGCCCTATATTTATACTAATCCTGTGATCACTGTTCAATGTCTATATTAGCAACAATCACAATTCTTAATGGTATTTTAAAATAAAAAAAACATAAAACCAAGGAAGTGAATATATTATATAACCATCTTACATAATAAGACATTTAATTTGATCAAGAGTAATTTTCATTAATAAAAGTTTGGGTCGTTACATCAGCAACCTCTTAAGTTGAGAGAAAAAGGGAAATCTAATGCGACAATATTTCTGATTAGGGGTGTGATAACGACGTGGTGAGTGGTACACTTACCACCCACTCTAAAACTCTTAATGTCATGTTTTAATCTTCAAATACCCATTATGTAATATATAATGAATTTTATAATGGTATCAAGATGATACCCAAATGATTAGATGTAGAATTAGCAGTGAGAACCCCTAATGGTATGATGTTCACATCTCAAGTATATGATTCATCTCAGGTGGATGTTTGTGGTAATGTTCTTCATGAAAATATTTTAATTCTTACTTCATTGGAATTTGAGGTCATATTAATCATATATTATATTTATCTACAGAATTACCAAATTAATTATCAAGTAAGGGAATTCATGTTTCATATTCCATACCAACTTATGATCTTCTATCAATGTGATGATAAGTAAATTTTCTTGATAGAAATTGCATCCATTATATAGGTCTAAATTCCCATAAAGAAGGGGTTTTTATCTCAAATGGTTGGTGATAAATTATACATCAATGATATGCCTATTTTTTGGGAATTTTTTGATGTCTTTCCATATGAGTTTCCCAATTTTTCATCAAAATGTGAAGTTGAGTTAACAATAGAACTCATACCTCATGCCTATAACGGTCCAAAATTTTATGAATAAAATTTCATTTTTTATTTAATTAAATATTTTATGGATATAGAAAACACATTATTTTTTTATTATATTAAAATTTATTTAAATTACCATTCGGTATCTTTACCTTTGATAATATAGTTGTTGAACAGTGATCACATGACTAGTATAAATATAGGGTTTTAATAAATCCTTTTGGAACAGACAAAGGAAGTGATGGCCTCAAACAGTTGGATCATACCATATGAATTCCATCTACCAGAGCTCCCAAGGGAGATATAATTTTTTGGGATTTTACCTAGACCAATACCAAGCTAAGATCTAATAACTTAAGAATGAGTTAAACAGTTTATAGGAGAATCTGAAGCTCATCGAGATCACGACCGAAACCATGTTCACCGAATTACCCCATGAAATCCCCACCATCACACACCTTACTCTTAAAAAGTGTGATAGTGTAATAAATGGATATGTATCAAGAACCTATAATTAGTAATATTTACTTTATTTTTGTCTATAATATTGAATATATTTTCTTCTTATTATTTTTAATTTGTAAATAATTTTTAAATCAAAAATTATATTTTTGGTTAATATTTTTGTTCAATTAAGAAATATATTTTTATGAATTAATGTATTTGGGAAATAAATAATATTTTAATAAAATATTATTACTAAATAACTTTAATTTTATATAAATGATCCTATAATTTTTATGAGGTCAAATGTAATTTTTATAAGGGTTTAAGAACTATTATTTATCAAAAACCCATCTTTTTCAATAAATGACAGTTATTATTTTAAAAGTAAATATTTATATATTTAGAAAATTATTTGAATAAAATAGATATTATTTTTGGAATCGTGACATCAAAATTATCCAATGGTGACATTTTCATAATTTTTTGAGCGTCAATTGTTTGGGAAAAAAATTAAAAACCATATAAATATGTTGTGTATTTTATAACATCATAATAGCCCAATAGTGATGTAATAAATACTATTAAAGGTATAATTAATCAAATATATGTTTTTCCTTTAAAATAATTTTATTTTATATTTATTTTATAAAGACTTTGAGAATCCTCCAAGTCTTATAAAATATTTTAATATTTTAAAATCATTTATTTGAAAGTGTGACTCACCTCCACCTAAGTAAGGAAAATATTTTATTATCTTAGGCCCTTGTACTTATAAAATAATTTAATAAAATCCAATTTTCTATAAACCATGGGCAAAAAACATGGGATGGTTTTTGGTTTTGAATATTTAATTATGTAGTGTACAAAACCAAAATAATAAACAAATCCCCATCCTTTCCTATATAAACCCACCCAATCTTCCTATTATATTTAGTAAAACTCCTTGGATGATGACCAAACTATTCTATATACTCCATATAATACTCAAAAGGTTCCCCCAAGCTTTCAAGAATCCCCTACAAAGCCTTTGGAGTCAGATCTTCAAGTAAGGGACTTCTCTCATCTTCTTTAATTCAAGCACCTTCTTTGAGATTAGTTCTTTTAATTTCAATTACTTATGTTGTAATTCATTTATAATAATTAACTTATTATAAAATTTATGTTATTTTTATGAGTTATAATTTACCCCCCTCATTTTGACCCTTACCTAAGCCGTTACTATTCCATAATTCCATAAGGGATTTCCCTCTTCTAATTTCCATTCAAGCACTTATTTTATATTATGATTATTAAATTCCATTTTAATATGTTAGGCTATTATAACAACCCTGATCTTTATATAAAACTTAAACATGATTTATTACATAGAATTTTCATTTGATAAAACATAGAATATCGAGAGGTATAATGTATTTTGGGATTAAGAACATTACATAACAACTTAGAACATAAAACACAACATCTTTATTGAAAACTTCTTTTACATGACCACAACATTCCTTCGTACCTTTCATTGCATGAGATAGCCTAAGGACATGCATAAGAGAAGGGTGAGATATAAATCCTAGTAAGGGAGTAAACAAATAATAACATGAATAATATAGTACATTCTAGGCAATAGTCATATCAATGAAGCAGAAGTGAAACATGAACATAAAGGCATGATATTGCATGATTATTATAACATGGAAATGTGGAAACAACATTTAACATGATATTATCATGATCCAAGGATCATTGTAGTTGGATAATGATTAAAAAATCATTTAAATTTAATTATAATGAGTAAAACCTAATTTCACTTGATTTATTAAGATATTAGTCTTTACGCAATGCATTAGAGCGCCATCAGGTCACACCCTTCTTAATCATTTCATTTCATGCATAAGTGTGCCACATGGATGATATAACATGGATTAATTAAACATAATAATTTATTAAAAGATAAAGGAATATGTAATTAATACATAAAACTATATAATCAATAAGTAAATGTGCATAAAGGTGAATACCCTTAATAGAGAAATGGGCATGTTATTCATTACACAATGACTTTGGCTTGGAAAATCGGGGTGTAATTTCGGCAGCACAACAGTGTGACATAAGAATTCATAAAAAATGGTTGATGAGAGAGAAAGGGGTGTATCATAATATGTAAATAAAATTTATAGTAAGTGGGTCATATATATACATGTCCCAACATATGTAATGTAATTTATATCCATAATACAAAATAATTGCTTGAATGTAAATGAGGAGAGAGAAACCCCTTATGGAATTTCGGCATGGTAACAAGTGTACATGGGTGGAATTAATGAGAGAGTAAAGGGGTATCCCATAATTGAAACATAATTAGTAACATATAGGAGATATGTGAAATCATACCCTAACATATGTAATTAAAAATACAAGGGTATAGAAACATAAATAAACTTGGACAAAAATGAGAGAGGAAAAAATCCCTTAGTTGGAAGTGTGATCCAAAGGCTTGGGAGAGGCTTGAGAGAGGATTCTTGGGAGCTTGGGGGTACTTGGGAGGATTCAATAAAGATTAGGGTAGAGGTTTTTCAAGATCCAAATGGTTTTAATGAAGATGAATGGGATATTGAGTGAGTTTATATACGAAATGAGAGGGAATTCTTTATTATTTAGGTTTTGGACACCACACATTAAACTAGTAAAAACCACAAAACATACCATGGTTTTTGACCATGGTTTTTGAGAAAGGGGAGTGGAAAATATTATTTAATAAGGAAAATGGACTAACTTCTTAAAATATTAGTCTTTCTTATGTGGAGGTGAGTCACACTCTCAAAGAAATCATTTTAAAATGTTAAAATGATTTATAAGTCTTAAAGGGTCCACTAATGATTTTTAAAATAAATAAAACAAACATAAAATCACATTATTTTAATTATAAAACATATATTGTCCGATAATCCCAGTTATAGTATTTTATTACACCACTATTGGGTCATTATGATGTCATAAAACATGTTATATATTTGAATGGTATATAATTTTTTACCCAAAAATTCAACTATATTAGAAAATTATGAAAAATTCACCATTAGATAATTTTGACCTCTTGAATCCAAAAATAATATTAATTTTATCTAAATAATTTACTAAATAGTTGAATATTTACTTTTAAAATAAAAACCGATATTTATTAAAAATTCATGTATTTTTGAAAAAAAAAACAGATTTCAAACCCAAAAAAAATTACAGTTTTATTCATAAAAATTATATGAACTTTTATATTTAATAAAAATTGATTTAGTAACAATATTTTATTAAAATATTATATAATTAAAAAATCCATTAATTCATCAAAATACATTTCTTAATTGAATATTAACTAAAAATATCATTTGTTATTTAAAAACTATTTACAAAGTAACAATAATAAAATGAATGTATATTCATTATTATATACAAAAATAATGCATATAATAATAGCGCTAGGGTCTTGTTACATAAACCCTTTTAACACCAGCATAAGATATAAGGGTAAGGTGTGCAATAGTGACAGACTCTCAGGGTGGCTCAGATAACATCACATGGGTGGTAATCTCTATTAACTTCAACTTCTCCCATAGGCGGTTCCACTCAAGCTTAAAATGTTGAAGCTCAACTTGTGATTAATCAAGAGTGAATCCTAGTGATGATACCTCCTTTCTGAGCTTTGAAAAATTAGGTTAGTATGGATAAATTCTATTGGATGGGGCCATCTCTTCCTTTTTATGAGTAAATTGGATTTTTTAAAGCCCTATATTTGTACCAATCTTGTGATCACTGTTCAATGACTATATTAGAAATGGTAAAAATTATTAACAATATTTTGAAATACAAAAAAAATAGAACCAAGGAAGTTCATATTTTATATAACCATTTTACATAATAAGACATTTAATTAGATCAAGAGGAATTTTCATTAATAAAAGTTTGGGTCGTTACAATCTTCCCTCCTTAAGAAATTTCACCCTCAAAATTTTCTTTTCCCCCACTAAAAAAGTTGTGGGTAACTCTGCCTCATCACTTACTCCAGTTCCCACGTTGCATCTTCAACTTGTGGTTTTCCACAACACTTTTCTGATGGGCATTTTCCTATTTTGTAGAACTTTTTCCCTATGATATAAGATCTTTAATGGCTTCTCTTCATAAGAGAGGTAATTATCCAATGGTACCAACTTTGGATTGAGTAAATTCAATGGTTCAGGTACGTACTTCCTCAAGAGTGATACATGGAATACATCATGTACTTGAGATAGGTTTAGTGGGAGTTCTAGTCGATAGTCCACTACTCTAATGCGATCAAGGATCTTAAAATAACCAATGTACCTTGGACTAAGCTTTCCCTTATTCCCAAATCTCATAACAATCTTCCACAGTGATATGTGGAGGAATACCATGTCTCCAACATCAAACTGTAGGTCTCATTAATGATTATCAGCATAGCTATTTTTTCATCTCTGATCAGCTTTAATGTGCTACAGGATTGTATTAACCTTCTCCCCCATTTCATCAACCATTTCTAGACCTAAGAGTTTTCACTCCCCAAATTTATCCCAACATGTTGGATTTATACACCTGTTCCCAAAAAGGGATTCATAAAGAGCCATTTGGATGCTTGTGTGGAAACTGTTATGGTAAGAGAACTCAACCAAATGAAGATGTTGATCCCATCCTCTATTGAAGTCCATTTATCATTATATCAACATATCCTCAAATGTTTGGATATTCTGCTCAGATTGGCCATCAGTTTGAGGATAATAATCCATACTGAAGTTTAGCTCACTATTTAGAGCATGTTGAAGACTCTTCCAGAACTTAGAGGTGAATCTTGGGTCTCGATTTGATACAATAAACAGTGGTACTCCATGTAGCATTACCAATTAAATGATATATATCCATTCCAGTTGATCCAATGAAAAATCATCTCGAATTTCAATGAAGTGTGTAGTATTTTTAAGATGATCCACAACAACCCAAATAACATTGTTTCCTTTGGATGTCTTCAGAAGTCTGGTGACAAAGTCCATGGTGTTGTTTTCCCATTTCCATGTTAGTATGGGTAATGGTTTCATCATCACCTTAGACTTCTCCCTCTCAGCCTTCAAATTCTGGAATTCCAGTCACTTTTATGTATACTCAATGACCTCCTTCTTCATGTTATCCCACCAATAAAGCTCATGGAGATCTTGATACATCTTTGTGTTTCCTATGTGAATAGAGAAATTTGAACTATGTACATAATCCACATGTTCTTTCGTTAACTCTAGATTTTATTGAACACATAATCCTAACCAAAATATCACAATTCCTTCTTCATTAACATTCAAATCCAAGGATTTCCTTTTTCTGATAGTGTCCACTTTCTTCTGAATTCCAACAGCATCCTTTTGAGCATCCTTTTACTTGTCCAAAAGAGATGATTGAATAATCATTTGTGAAAGGTTTTATGATGTTCCATTCTTTATGGTCTCCATTTACATTTTTGTCAAATATAAGAATATTGGATCCTTTTCAATTCTCATCAATGATAGAATTGTTGGGTCCTTTCTACTTAGGGAATTCACCACCTTGTTTGATTTCCCAATGTGGTAATGGATTGAGAAGTCATGGTCTTTGATCATCTCTAACCATCTTCATTGGTGCATATTCAACTCTTTCTATGTGAATATATACTTGAGTCTTTTGTGGTCCATATATATTTCACACTTCTCCCCAAAGAGGAAATGTCGCCAAAATTTTAAAGCAAAGATTACTATAGCCAAATCCATGATCATTTTTTGGATAGTTTTGCTCATAAAATTGAAATTTCATTGAATCATACATAATGAATTTTTCATTTTTCATCGACAAAAAACCCAAAAATTTCATCGAAGCATCACTAAATTAAAAAAAGTTATCCACTTGTGGGTAGTGTGAGCACAAGTGAAATGATAAGCCTCCTTTTCATCCTTGAAGCTCTCTTCAAATTCATTAATCCTAGAAAAATTTATGCCCTTCAGAGTTATCTTAGTAAGAGGGTTTAACAATTGTGATAAGTTTATCACAAATCTGAAATACTATCTAGATAACCCAAGGAAGCTATGGATATCTATCACCGATGTTGGCCTCATACATCCCTCAATTATTGAAATCTTCGAGGGATCCAAAGATATCCCATTTCTTGTGATGATATGACCTAAGAATGAGACTTCCTTCAACCAGAACTCACACTTGTTGTACTTTTCATAGAGCTTGTCATTTCAAAAGGTCTCTAGTACAGTTCTTAGATGCTCCTCATGCTCCTCCTTTTTTTGGAGTATATTATAATATCTTCTATAAAGACTACCTCAAATTTGTCAAGGTAATCTCTAAAGACTTTATTCATCAAGCACATGAATATTTCTAGAATATTACTGAGACCAAAAGGCATTACTATGAATTCATAGTGCCCATACCTTGTACAAAAGCAGGTCTTGAGGATATCCTCCTTCTTCACCCTTACTTGGTAATATCCCAACCACAGATCCACCTTAGAGAAGTATTGTGTTCCACGTAGCTGATTGAACAATTCATCAATTCATGGAAGATGATAATTGTTCTTTATTTTGACTTTTTTGAGCTCAATATTATCAATGCAAAGGTGCATTGACCCATCCTTCTTCTTAACTAAGAGGACTGGTACACCCCATGGTGAATCACTTGGGCATATAAACCCTTTATATAGATTCTCTTATAGTTATTTCTTCATCTCCTAAATATCCACAACAACCATTCTATGTGTCATCTTGGATATTAACAATGCCCCGGGTATAACATTAATTGAGAATTCAACATCTCTTCTAGGAGGAAGACCAGGAAATTCCTCAGAAAACACTTCAGTGAATTCCCTCACAATAGGCATGTCTTCAAGGATGGTTTCTTCCTTAAACTCAATCATCGGAGCAAGATACACAAGCTCATAAGGAAATAATATCCATGCTTAAGATGAGGGTGCTAAATAATATTCATCATACTCCTTGCACTTGTACTGAATTAGGTGTCGATTTTCCATGTGGAGAGTGATTTACTCCTCATGGCAATTTTTGTCAGATCTATATATGGAAATCCAATCCATGCCAAGAATTGCATCAAATTCCACCAGAGGGAGTATGATGAGGTTTGATGGGAATTTTAATCCACAAATTGTGACAAGGGAGGAGTTATATTCATGGGTTGCAATGATTTCCCCATTTTCCGTTCTCACTAACACCTCTACTTCTATGATTTTTGGTGATGTTGGGATTATTATACTAAATTTTTTGGATATAAAAGAATGTTTAGAATCAAAATCAAAAAGTCCATTTTCTATTCTTGAATGAATAACTAGAATACCTATCACTACTTTGTTTTCAGGGTTTTCTTCGGTGGTAGTGATGGTAAAAGCTCACACTTACTGCCTTGAAGGTTGTTGGTTGCCTTCGAAAACCCTTGTATTAGGGAACTAATTTGCAAAGTGCCTTGGTTATTTGTAGTTGAAGCAATGAATAGTGAGTTGTGGGTCGAATAGAGAATTTATCTACTCTATTACAATAGTAGGTTTTTCTTGCCTATAGTTAATAGCTAGGTGCCCTTCTCTTTCACACCTAAATCATTTCCTCATCCCCTTCAGGCAATTTCTGAGGTTCTTCTTTCTACACCTTTGGCAAGTGGGGTTCTATAATTTATTAGTACCATTGAATTTATCCATCAGACTTCCAAAATTAAAGTCCACCTTATACTTATTATCCCCATGATACCCCTAAGATTCGTCGATCTCTATTTCAACTTTGAGGGAACATCAGACAATTTCTTCATAGCTCTCGATGTCATGGATCCCTAGGGCTTTCTGTAGGCTAGGTTTTAGCCCACCAAAGAAGTGGTCAACTATTAATTTGGGGGTAATGACAATGCCGGAGGCATATCATGAAATCCTTTTGAAGTTTCCCTCATTTTCTCTGATGGATTCATCATCATTTTTCTTTAGGGAAAGGAATTCCCCTTCCATATTAATTAAGAGGGTGAAAGGAAAATATTTATTGAAAAACATTTTTTGAAAATCCTTTTATTTGAATGCCTTGATCTCTTCCTCTGACTTCATATTTTTGATCAATCTCCACCATTGATAAGCTTCACTCTCCATATGATAAACAACCAGAAGAACCTTTTCTTGTTCGGAACATTGAAGGATGAAGAATATCTTTTCAATAGAGTTGATCAATTGTTCAGAAATTGAGGGATCAAATGATCCATTTAATGTAGGAGGACTTTGTCTAATAAAGCTCTTGATTGATACTTGTTCTTTCTTGTGGGGGGGGGGGGGGGTTGAACGTTCCTCTTGACTCTTGTTTCTTTTCAAAACGTGAGTTAACTGAGAGAGTATCATGACAAAGTTTACGATTCCCACTCCCATAAAATTGGGAATATCATTAGAACAATGGTCACATTGATCTTTGCATTGGTTGTTAGCCCAAATCCTCTTATTACTTTCCATTGGTTGTACTAAAAGGAAATTTAGAGGTAACACATAAAGGGTAATCCAATTAAAAAAGGGATAAATTATAAATTACATTTATTTCCTTAACATATGAATTTATAGGCTTAAATTTATGTTATCCATGATCTACTTCCCAACATATTTTCTTAGGGGAATTTTTTTAATTCCCTTAATAATGTTTCATACTAAGATTATGAATTTACAAAATCATATTCTCTGGGAGTGTCATAACCAAGAGTACAGAAAATCCCGTTGTCGTACACCAGTTCCCGTTTGAGTCTAGCTTAAAGCGGTGTTTTTGGGTTGTACCCCTAGATAAATCTGTGCCAGAGCCACTTCTAGATACTCATATTCAAAAAGTTATGTATTTTATTGATAAACCACTTACTCAATACTCACCAAAAGTTAGGGATGTTTTTATTTTACTTAGTCTTATCCCTAAGGCTTTCACTAGTGTTTTTAATCCCAAACCCAAAAATAAATAAACCTATCATCTAATACCAACTATAACAACCTTGATCTTTATTTCACAATTAAAACAAAATTTATTACAATTTTTTTTCACTTGATACAACATAGAATATTTATAGGTATAGTGTATTTAGGTCTTAGTAACATTACACGAAAACATAGAACATAAAACACAACATCTTTATTGAAAACATCTTTGACATGACCACAACATTCCTTCGTACTTAGCATTGCATGGGATAAATTGAGGACATTAATAAGAAAATGGTGAGATATAAAGCCCAGTAATGGAGTAAACAAGGTATAACATGAATAACTTAGTACATGATAGAAAATAGTCATATCAATGGAGCACAAGAGAAACATGAACATAAAGGCATGATATAGCATGATTATCATAACATATAAATGTGGCCACAAAATTTAACATGATATTAGAATGATCCAAGGTTCATTAAACATGGAGCATGAGTAAACCCTAATTTAACATGATGTATCACGATACTAGTCTTTACCCAATTCATTGTAATTCTTTTAGGGCACACCCTTGTTAATCATTTCATTTCATGCCTAAGTGTGGCACATGGATCATATAACCTGGATTCATTATACATCAATATTTATTATATGATAAAGGACTGTAGAATTAATACATGAAACTCTATAATAAATAAGTAAATGTGCATAAAGGATAATACCCTTGATAGATAAATGGGCATTGTATTCACTATACATTTACTTTGTCTCGGAAAATCACTGTGTAATTTCGGCAGCATAACGATGTGACATGAGAATTCATAAAAAATGATTGATGAGAGAGAAAGGGGTTTCTAATTATATTTACATGAAATGGAAATTAAGGTATTTATATATATACATGTCCCAACATATGTAATGTAATTTAGATTCATAATACAAAAGAATTTCTTGAATGTAAATGAGGAGAGAGAAATCCCTTATGGAATTTTGGCATGGTAACAGGTATACATGGGAGGAATTAATGAGATAGGAAAGGATTATATCACCCTTAAAACATAAGTACTGAATTATAGGGGATTTGGGAAATCATACCCCAATATTTTTATTTGAAAATACAAGGGTATAACGATATAAAGAAACCTGGACCAAAATGAGAGAGGAAGAAATCCATTACTTAGAAGTGCAATCCAAAAGCTTGGGAGAGGCTTGAGAGAGGGTTATTGGGATATTGGAGTGCCTTGGGAGGATTATATATAGATTAGGTAAGATGTTGGTAGATCTTAAAATGTTTTGAGTGAAGAGGAATAGGAGATTGAGTGGGTTTATATAGGAAAGGAGAGGGAATTCTTTATTATTTAGGTTTTGGACACCACACATTAAAATAATCAAAACCACAAAACAACCCAAGGTTTTTTTCCCAAAGGGGAGTGGAAAATATTATTTTATAAGTTTAATGTATGAAATTCTTAAAATATTAGGCTTTATTATGTGGAGGTGAGTCACACTCTCAAGGAAATCATTTTAAAATGTTAAAATGTTTTATAAGTCTTGGAGGGTCCACTAAGGCTTTGTAAAATAAATCAAACAAACCTAAAATCACATTATTTTAATGGTAAAATATATATTGTTATAAAAAACCATTTATAGTCTTTTATTACACCACTATTGGGTCATTATGTTGTCATAAAACACATTATATATTTAAACAGTATTTAAATTTTTTACCCAAAAAACTGTCTCATAAAATTATGAAAAATTGACCGTTATATAACTTTGACGTCCTGAATCCAAAATTAATATTCATTTTATCTAAATAATTTCCTAAATATGTGAATTTTTTCTTTTAAAATAAAAACCGGCATTTATCGAAAATTCATGGGTTTTGACAAAAACAGCTTTCAAACCTTAATTAAAATTACAATTGTATTCATAAAAATTATATGATCATTTATATTTAATAAAAATTGATTTAGTAACAATATTTTATTAAAATATTATTTAATTCAAAAATCCATTTATTCTTCAAAATATATTTTTTAATTTAATACTAACTAAAAATACTATTTGTGCTTTAAAAACTGTTTACAAGGTTACCATAATAAAAGGAATATATATTATTTATTCTATAAAAAAATAATGCACATAATCATAGTTATATATTATTGTTACATAACCACTTATAACACCTACATAAGACCTAAGGATAAGGTGTGCGATGGTGATAGACTCTTGGGGTGGCTCGGATAACATCACTCAGGTGGTAATCTCTATTAACTTCCACTTCTCTTGTAGGTGGTACCGTTCAAGCTTAACATATTGAATCTCAGTTGGGATTGGTCAAGGGAAAATCCTAATGACACTACCTCCTTTCTAATATTTGAAAAATGGGCTTTGTATGGATCAATTCAACTGGATGAGGCTATCTCATCATTTTTCTGAGTAAATTGTATTTGTTAAAGCCCAATATTTATACTAATCACGTGATCACTATTCAAAAACTATATTAGCAATGATAATAATTCTGAAATGTAATTTGAAATCCAAAAACATAAAACCAAGGAAGTTCATATTTTATACAACCATTTTAAATAACAATACATTTAATTAGATCAAGAAGAACATTCATTAATACAAGTTTTGGTCATTACAGATATGATGTTCCATAATATCATTATTGTAAATTTTCTTTATAAATTATTATAGATTCCTTTAAATCTCATTAAAACCCCTATATAATCCTTTATGTACACCTGTTACGATGCCGAAATTCCGTAAGAGATTCTCTATCTCATTTTTTTTTCAAGCACTTCATTTACAATATGACCTTTTGATTTTCATTTTCTTAATTTGGGATACATTATTACC
Source organism: Viscum album (assembly GCA_963277665.1). Lineage (NCBI taxonomy): Eukaryota > Viridiplantae > Streptophyta > Magnoliopsida > Santalales > Viscaceae > Viscum > Viscum album. The sequence continues at coordinate 1,770,339,802 of OY728132.1, forward strand.
TATCAGCCTTACTGTGCATTTTATGTTTAAATTTTGGGAGCCCATTTCACCCTCATTTATCCCTCTTATGAAACCTTATTTACACCCATTACTAAGTCTAAATTTTGTAAGGAATCTTACACCCTCTTGTTTTATCAAGAATTCATTTGATGTCATGGATTCTAATTTTATTTTGACTATATTGGGATGTGTTCTTAAATATAACCCATTACTTTACATTTCATGTCTAAATTATGAGATCCTCTTTCACTCTCATCAACCCATTTTTATGACTTTCTATATGACGCTGTTATGCTTCCAAAATTACACCACGATTTTCCATGCCAAAATAATTGTGTAGTGAATAACATAACCATTTCTCTATCGAGGGTATTCAAATTTATGAAAATATAATTATTTAATGGGGACTTACATGTATTTATTCCACATTACTTTATCATTTTATAAATTATAATGATGAAAGAATCCATGTTATATGATCTATGTGGAACACTTAAGCATGATAATGAAATGACTATGAAGGGTGTGCCCTGATAGCGCTCCAATGAATTGGGTAATGATAATATCATGATACATAATGTTGGGATAGTGGATTTAACTGATTCCTTTATAGGACATTGTCCACCATGGGGTATTTATGGATTTATCCTTGATTTATTTATGTCATAGTGTTTTATGTAATTGAAAAATTTTCTATGTTATGATTATTATGCCATATCATGCCTTATTATTCATGTTCCTTTATGAATCATTGATATTCTTTATCTAATATGTATTATTATCCTCATGTTATTCCATGTTTATTCCCTTACTTGGCTTTATAGATCACCCTTATATTATGTATTTCCTCAAGTTATCCCATGCAGTGTGAAGTATGAAGGAACATTTTGGTCATGTTAAATAAGTTTTAAATGAAGATGTTTATTTTCATATTTTGAGTTATTATGTAATGTACCGAATTTCCCAAATATACTAGATATCTAATTCTTTTTAGTTTGGTTAAGTGAAATTTTATGTAATAAATCATTTAAAAAAATGAAATAAAGAAAAGGGTTTTTATAGTTGGTATCATAGGATATGTTTAGTTATTTTTAGTATTAGGATTAGAAAATCCAAGTGACAACCATTAGGTATAAGACTACGTGTAAGAAAACATCCCTAAATTTTGGTAAGTATAGATTAATTGGTTTATAAATAAAATAAGTCCCTTTCTAGATACTATAAGTGGATGTGGTTCCGGAACAGATGTACCTAGGAGTGTCAACTTCGACAAGGTGTTTCGGGCCTGACTCAGGGTAACCTGGTACAAGAAAATGGGACTTACTGCATACATATTTTTACAGACTCTGGGGATATTCTTTGGTAATTCATAAACTTATTACAAACTATTATTAAGGTAATAAAAAATTCCCATAATAATATATATTAAGAAATAGATCATGTATAACATAGAATAAATCCTAGAAACTCTTAAGTTAAGGAGACAAATGTATTTTATAAGTTATCCCTTTAATGTCATTGGATTACCCTTTATGTGTTTAATTGTTTAAGGTACTCATCCCTAATTATATATCTGATAAATTAGAACCAAAATCAAAAAGTGAAAGTTAGGGATATCAACCATAGTTCTACTCATTCTTTTATATCATGAAAGTTTAGTAGAGCAATCCAAACATCACAATAAAGCATGGAAGTACAAATGTCAGTGAAAATTGAAAATGTGGAAATTATTGTATCCCATGTATATAACTCATCCCCTGTCACAATTTGTGGATTGAACTTCCTAATGAAATTTTTCATACCTCCTTTGGTGGAATTTGATGCAATTCTGGGCATGGTTGGCTTTCCCTATATAGAGCCAACATAAATTTCCACAAGATGGAAATCACTATCCAAATGGCACATCAACCCCAGATTTTATACAAGTCCAAGGAAGAGGAGGAATATTCTTTTGAATCATCATCTCAAGCATGGATATTATTTCTATATATGTAAGAGTATCTTTCTCAAATTATTTAGGCTAAGGAATGAACCATCCTAGAAGAAATTCCAATTGTGATAGAATTTTCTTATGTGTTTTCTAAGGAGTTTCCTGGTCTTCCTCTAAGTAGGAAGGTTAAATTTTCTATTGAAATTATACTTGGGGAATTTACAATATACAAGACCCTATATATAATGGTTTTTTGGAACTTGAGGAGCTAAATAAACAACTATATGATAATCTTGATAAAGTATTTATACACCCAACTGATTCACCATGGGGTTCCCCAGTCCCCTTCCTTAAGAATAAGGATGGGTCAACACACCTTTTCATTGATTATCATGAGCTCAAAAAAATCACAATAAAGAACAACTATCCTTTGAAATGAATTCATGACTTGTTCAATTAACTACATGGAGAACAATACTTATCCAAGGTGGGTTTTATATCAAGATATTACCATGTAAGGGAGAAAAAGGTGGATATCCCCAAGACCACTTTTCATAAAAGGTATGGGCATTATGAGTTCATAGCGATGCCATTCAGACTCACTAATTCCCCATAAATATTCAGGGACTTGATGAATTGAGTGTTTATAAAATACGTCCAAAAAATTTGTGGTAGTTTTTATAGATGATATTATAATATACTACAAAATCGAGGAGGAGCATGAAGAGCATTTGAGTACTTTGCTTAAGACCTTTCAAAAGGATAATCACTATGAAAATTACAATAAGTGTGATTTCCAGTTGAAACAAGTATAATTTTTGCGGAACATAATCACAATAGTTGGGATATCTATGGATCCTTATAAGAAAAAAAAGAAATTTAGGGATGGACGATGCCAACATCTATGATACATATTCATAGTTTCATTAGGTTAGCTGGATATTATCACCAAATTGTGAGAAATTTATCATGATTTTCAAAACATATTACCAAGATAACTCAGAAAATAGTACAATTTTCTTTGAATGATGAATGTGAAGAAAGATTTAAGGAGTTGAAAAGGAGGCTTATCATTGCCCCTATTCTCACACTAGCCACAAGTGGAGAGTTTTTTTTGTAAATTTCAGTGATGCTTCAAAGAAAGGATTAATATGTGCATTGATGAAAAATGATAAATTCATTGCCTACGCCTCAAGGAAGTTGAAAATTCATGAGAAAAACTATCCCACACATGATCTATAGTTGGAAGTTGAGATCTTTTCATTGAAAATATAGCAGCATTATCTCTTTTTAAAGAAGTGTGAAATATATAAAGACCACCAAATTCTCAAATATATATTCACATATAAAGAGATAAATATTCACCAATTAATATGGTTATAGCTCATCAAGGATTATGACTTCTCAATCCACTACCATCCTGGGAAAACAGACAAGGTGGAATATGATCTAACTAGAAAAAAAACAACAATTCTATCATTCATGATAATTGAGAACGATCTAATCTTCTTTGATTTGAAGAAGATGAACATGGGAATCATAAATAAAGGAGAATCATTAATACTTTCCCAAATGATTTCTTAACCATCTCTTTTTTAAAGGTTAAAGGATGATAAAAAAGATGATGTGGGAATTCAAAATAATATAGAAACTATAAGAAAAGGGAAATCCTCAGAGTTCAATTTCAATGAAGAAGGAATTGTGAGATTTGGGATATTACCATGTGTTCCATCAAATCCTGAGTTAAAGAAATAACTTTTGGATGATGCACATAGTCTGACTTTCTCCATTCACCCAAGAATCACAAAGATGTGTCGAGATCTCCGAAAGAACTATTGGTGGGATAACATGAAGAAGGAAATAACTAATTATACATCAAATTGCATGGTATGTCAACAATTGATTGCTAAAAGGAAGAAGTATTAAGGGATGATGCAACCATTACCCATACCAACATAGAAATGGGAAAATATCACCATGGACTTTGTCATGAAACTGCAAAAGACATCCAAGGGAAACAATGATATCTGGGTTGTTGTGGATCGTCTTAAAAAGAATACACACTTCATTATGATTCAAGAGGATTTATCACTAGTTTAACTAGTCTGGGTATACATTAGATAAGTGTAAAGGCTTCTTGAAGTACCACTATCGATCATATCCAATCGAGATCCAATATTCATCTCTAAGTATTGGAAAAGTCTCTAGAATTCTATAAACACTGAGCTGAACTTCAGTATGTCTTATCACCCTCAAACTAATGGAAAATATGAGTATAATGTCCAAAACACTTTGGGAAATTTTGATAGCTTTCTCAATGAACTTAAAAGGTGGATTTGACTAAAATATTATTTTGGTGGAGTTCTCTTACAAAAACAGTTTCCACTCGAGCATCCAAATAGACCCCTATGAATCCCTTTACGGGAAGAGATCTAGTAGATCGGCATATTGGGATGAAGTTGGGGAATGAAAAATTCTAGGTCCTGAAATGGTTGAAGAAATGGTGGAGAAGGTTAAAACCATCTAGTAGCACATCAAAGATTCTCAGAGTTGATAAAAGAACTATGCTGACAATCGTCGATGAGACCAAGAGTTGAAATTGGAGACATGGTATTCCTCTACATATCTACATGGAAAAGAGTGATTCAATTTAAGAAGAAGAGAAATCTTAGTCCATGGTACATCACTCGTTTTGAGATCCTTGACCGTATCAGAGCAATGGCCTATTGACTAAAACTACTACCACAACTTTCTCAAGTACATGATGTATTCCATGTTCCCTATTAAGAAAGTACATACCATAACCATTACATGTAGTCAATCTAGAGGTGGTACCATTGGATAATGACCTTTCCTACGAAGAGTATCCAATTAAGATCTCACACTGTAGAGAAAAGTTTCTATGAAATAAGACAATGCACCTCGTCAAAGTGTTGTAGAGAAACCAAATGTTTGAAGAAGCAACATGGTAACCAGAGGAGGTGATGAATCAGATTTACCCTCATCTATTTTATTGTGGAAAAAAGGAAATTTTTAGGGAATAATTTCTACAGGGGTATATTGTAACGACCCAAACTTTTATGAATAAAATTCAAATTTTCTGATTTAATTAAATTTCTTATGGATATAGAAAACACATGCACATATTTTGATTTATTATATCTAATTGGATATAAATGACCATTTAGTATCTTTACCATTGATAATATAGCCATTAAATAGTGATCACATGATTAGTATACATATATGGTTTTAATAAATCCTTTTAGAACAGAAAAAGGAAGTGATGACCTCAACTAGTAGGATCATAACCTATGAAGCCCATCTATCAGAGATTCTGATAGATATAGAATTTATGGTCTTTTCCCTAGACCAAACCAAAGCTAACATCTAATAAATTAATAATGAGTGAAACTGTTTATGGGATAAGTTCAAGCTCATCGAGATCATGACCCAAACTATGTTCACCGAATGGACCTATAAAAGCCCCACCATCACACACCTTAATCTTAGGGAATATTCCAATTTAATAAAGGGATATTTATCAATACCCTAGTTTTAGGAATATTTACATAATTTTTTTATATAATACTGAATATATTTTCTCCTTATTATTGTTTTTTAAATATTTTTTAAATCACAAATTGTATTTTTGGTTAATTTTCAAATTCGATCAAGAAATCTATTTTGATGAATTGCTGGATTTTTGAAATAAATAATATCTTAATAAAATATTACTATTAAATAAATTTTATTTAATATAAATGATCCTATAATTTTTATAATGTCAAATGTAATTTTTATAAGGGTTCAAAGACTGTTATTTGTCAAAAACATGTCATTTTCCATAAATTGTGGATATTAAATAAAAAGTGAATATTCATATATTTAGAAAATTATTTTTATAAAATGGATATCATTTTTAGAATCAGTATTTCTAAATTATCCAATAGTGAATTTTTCATAATTTTATGAGATAGTAAAATATTTGGGTAAAAATTAAATACCGTATAAATATACGGTGTGTTTTATGACATAATAATAGACCAATAGTGATGTAATAAATACAATAAAATGTATAATCATCCAAATATATGTTTTTAAATTAAAATAATTTTATTTTATGTTTATTTTATTTGTTTTATAAAGCCTTAGTGAATCCTCTAAGACTAATAAAATATTTAAATATTTTAAAATAATTTCTTTGAAAGTGTGACTCATGTACACATAAAAAAGGGAAATATTTTATTATATTAGGACCTTGGTGTTATAAAATAATGTAATACACTCCTATTTTCCATAAACCATGGGAAAAAACCATGGTATGGTTTGTGGTTTTGAATATTTTATTTTGTATTGTCCAAAACCAAAATAATAAGGAAATCCCCCTCCTTTCCTATATAAACCCAACCATGCTCCCAATTATCTTCAATAAAACTTTTTGGATCATGAAAAAACTCTTATCTATACTCCCTTGAGTCTTTACAAGGCGCCCCAATCTTTCAAGAAGCCCCTCTAAAGCCTTTGGAGTCATTCATTCAAGTAAGGGATTTCTATCCTTTTCTTTGAATTCAAGAACCTTATTTGAGATTAGCCCTTTTAATGTCAATTTATTATGTTGTAATTAGTTTATAATAATTAAATTAATCTCAAATTTATGTTATTTTTATGAGTTATAATTTATCCCCCCCTCATTTGGACCCTTACCTAAGCCTTTACTATTTCGAAATACTTTAAGGGATTTCTCTCTTCACATTTCCATTCAAGCACTTCTTTTATATTATGTTTCATAAATTCTATTTTCATATGTTGTGATATGATGTTAAATGATTCCCTTAATATCCATTATATGTATAAATGATGAGATATTCCTTTAAATGTCATTAATTCCACCTATAATCCTTTATTTACACTAGTTACTATGATGAAAATTTGTAAGGGATTCTCGCTCTCCTCTTTTTATCAAGCGCTTCATTTAAGATATACCATTTTTGATTTCCATTTTATTAATTTAGGATAAATTATTACCTATCCCCCTAAATTTAAATTCAATTATTTAATGATTTTAGCCCACTTCACTCTCATTTATCCCTCTTATGATCCCTTATGCACACCTATTACTACGCCAAAATTTTCTAAGGAATCTTCCACCCTCCTCTTTTATCGACCATTGATTCTATGTTATGTATTCTAATTTTATTCATCCTATGTTTTGATATGTTCTTAAATAACCCCTTAATTTTAATTTCATGTATAAATGATAATATCCCATTTAACTCTCACAAACCCATTTTTATGAATTTCTATATGACACTATTATGGTGTCGAAATTTCCCCATGATTTTCCATGCCAAAATTATTGTGTAGTGAATACCATATCCATTTCTCTATTGAGGGTATTCACCTTTATGAAAATATAATTATTTATTTGGTACTTATATTTATTTATTCCACATTACTTGATTGTGGAATAAATTATGATGTTGAATGAATCCATGTCATATGATCTATGAGCCACACTTAAGAATGAGAATGAAATGATTATGAAGTGTGCACCCTGATAGCGCTCCAATGTATTGGGTAATGGTTAGTATCATGATAAGTCATGTTGGGATAGGGTATTTACTTTATTCATTTATGGGACTTTTTACACCATAGGTTATTGAAGGATTTAACATAGATCTATTTATGATGCAGTTTTTTAAGTTGTGGCCACATTTTCCCTGTTATGATTAACATGCTATATCATGCATTATTATTGATGTTCCTTTATGCCTCCTTAATATGCCTTGTATAACATGTATTATTATCCTAATGTTATTCCATGTATATTATCTTACTAGGATTTATAGATCACCCCTTTCTTATGTATGTCCTCATGTTATCCCATGAAGTGTTAAGTATGATGGAACATTTAGGTAATGTTAAAGAGGTTTTCAATAAAAATGTTGCTTTTCATGTTTTAAATTGTTATGTAATGTACCTAATTTCTCAAAGACACTAGACCTATTGATCTTTTGAGTTGTATTATGTGAAATATTATTTAACAAATCATGTAAATAAAAATGAAATATAGAGTAGGGTTTTTATAGTTCTACACTAATTTTAAATACTCCCTATAGAATAGCGCCGATTGAGTTAAATTAATTAAAGAAGAAACTCCATGAGAACCTTGATAAGGGATTTATTTGGAAAAGTGTGTCAGCTTAGGGTGAACCAGTTCATTTTTTAAAAATAAATATGGATAAATGTGTTTCTACATTTATTATCAGGATCTAAACAAGATCACAATTAATAAAAATTATCCTCTTCCCCATATTGATGTATTGTTTGATCAACTGTGTAGAGCTCAATAATTTTACGAGATTAACCTACACTTTGGATATCATCAATTTTTCTTCAAGGAGTATATAGCCAAAAAATATTTTTATACAAAGTATGGACACTATAAATATATATTAATTCCATTTAGTCTTAGAAATGACCCCACTATCTTCATGGATTTAATAAATAAATTCTTTAGAGATTTGCTTGATCATTTTATGGAAGTATTTATAGATGATATTCTTATCAATTTAAAGAGAAAGGAAGAGCATTAATAACACTTTAGAAGTTTAATAAAGAACCTTATGATAGAGAAAATATATGTAAAATTTACAATTTTTGAATTTTGGTTACAAAAAATATAATTTTTTGGTCATATAATCTCAATAGAGGGTATATTAGAAGATCCATCAAAGGAGGAGGCTATTGAATGTTGTCCTAGACCAACCATGATGACTAAGATCTATAATTTTCTTGATTTAGATGGATATTATCAATGTTTTTTGGTGATTTTATCGTTAATATCTAACCTTATGACCAAGTTAACTTGGAAGGGATCCAAGTTCTTATGGATATATGAATGTAAGGAAAATTTCAAAAAACTCAAGAGAAGATTGGATAGCAAACCTGTGATTACTTTTCCCTACAATAAAGAAAAGTTTGTAATCTATAGTGATAGATACAAGAAGGGGTTGGGATGTGTTCTTATGCAGGACGACCTGGTTATTGATTATGCCACACCAAAATTGAGGATTCATGTGAAAAATTACCCAACCCATGATTTGGATTTTTCTACTGCAATTGTTTTCATTAAAAATATAGAGGCATTATCCTAATAGATAAAAGTGTTATATATACACCTCTCTCAAAAATTTAAAGTATATATTCACATAGAAGTAGTTGAATATGCACCACAAAATTTGGTTAAAGCTGATAAAGTATTATGGCTACTCAATACATTAACACCCTAGGAAAGTGAAAAGGTGGATAATGCTTTGAGTTGAATGGATTATGATAGATTATCCCTGATGAGGATCTCAAAAGATCAAATATTTCTATATTTTCAAAGGATGGATATAGAAATATTTAAGGAAGGGGAACCATATTATCTTTATCAATTGAATTTTCAACCATATCTATGTAACAATCGGGTTCAGGTGATAGCACAACAACCCCTCCCTTAACATGGCCGTCGGGTCCTAGCCCGCCAGGTCCCACCAGTTTCCCGGGGCTGACACATGGTCCCCATCATGGGGTCCACCCACATGCCTGAACAGGTCATCTGACTAATGAAAGTCCCCACAGGCCAACAAGTGTCCTTTCCATTTTTCTTTGTCTTCACTCACACACGCCCTGGAAAACTTCCTAGAAGGTCACCCATCCTGGTCACTACTCCAGGCCAAACACACTTAACTGTGGAGTTCTAATCAGGTAGGTTCTCGAAAAGGAATGTGCACCTTGTTGACATGAGTCATATCATTTATCCATTTAACCCTTTATCACTCGGGGGTGTTATAATCAACCCCCTTTAGACCACAACGTCCTCATTGTGGGCCCTACATCTCAAACCAGGCAATGCACCACAGTTAAGGTTGGGTACCACCTCTGATACCAAATGTAACAAACGAGTCCTGATGACAGCACAACCACCCCACTCTTAACATGGTCATCGGGTCCTGGCCCGCCAGGTGCCACCAGTTACCCCCGCAGACACGTGGTCCCCACCCTGTGGTCCACCTATATGTCTGAATGGGTCATCTGACTAATGATAGTCCCCACATGCCAACACATATCCTTTCCAGTGTTCTTTTTCCTCACTCACACACACCCTAGGAAACTTCCCAGAAGGTCACCCATCTTGGTCACTACTCCAGGCCAAACATGCTAAACTGTGGAGTTCTAATCAGGTAGACTCTCAAAAAAAGTTACACCTTGTTGACATGAGTCATATCATTTATCAATTTAACCCTTTATCATTCATGGGTGTTACAATCTATATAAGTGAGGATTAAATAAGTTTAAAAAGAATATATTGAGCTATAAAATAAGGTTATAAATTTTCATTAGTTTAACTATAATCATGATAGAATGATAAGGTTTAGAAACCGCGCATGTGTTTCATACATACCGTAATTGAAGAAGGTGTTGTATGAGGAAGCTCATTGTTTTTCATTATCTATTCATCTATAAAGTATATATATGTATAGAGATTTGAAATAGTATTAATGGTGGGATGTAATAAAGTGAGATATCATAGAGTTTGCATCTCAGTGCTAGGTATGTAAATAAGTTAAGGATGAAGTATAAAAGTCTAAGGAAATGTTATATACAATACCCATACCAAAATAAAAATGGGAAAACATCACCATGTATTTTGTCATTGGACTCCCCAAAATGTCTAAAGGTAATAATGGTATATGGGTTATATTCGATCAACTTATTGAGTCAGCACACTTTATCACTATCAGAGAAGGCTTTTATCTAGATCAACTTTCTAGGATATACATTAAGGAAGTGGTAAGGTTTCATGGAGTACCACATTCCATTTTGTATGATCAGGATATGTGGTTGACCTCATTGTTCTAGCGATGTTTTTAACAAGATCATGATAAAGAGGTAAGTTTCAGCACTACGTATCATCCTCAAATAGATAGTCAATCTGAAATAATACATGAAACCCTAGAGGATATGTTGATATCTTTTTCTTTGTATTTCAAATGTGGTTGGGTTCAATAAATTCATTCAGTTTAGTTTTCTTAAAATAATATCTTTCACTCAAGAATTCATAAGGCTCCTTATGAATATCTTTATGTAAAGAAATTTAAAGATACAATGTGTTGAAATGATATTGGGGAAAGAAATCTATTGGTACCTGAGATAGCTGAATAAATGGTTGAGATGGTTAGATCCATTCATCTAAACATAAAGGAAGCTCAGAGTTAGTATAAAATTCATGATAAAAATCACCAGAATGATATAAAATTTGAAGTTAGTGATAAGGTATTTCTATGAATTTCTCCATGGAACAAGTTCATGAGATTCAAGAAGGAAGGGAAACTAATCCCTATGTATATTGGTCCCTTTGAAATTACTGATTTTATTAGAATGATTGCCTATAATTTGGAGATTCCAAATAACATCTATCGAGTCCAAGATGTGTTCCATGCATCTCTCCTTAAAAATTATATACCAAAAACTTTACATGTACTGAACTCAGAGGTTATACTGTTGGAGTTGGATCTTTCTTATGAGGAACAACCATAGGAGATTCTGGATCATACAGAGATAGTTCTATAAAAAAATACCACCAATTGGTCAATTTTTTTGTGGTAAAACGACTATTTTGAGGAAGCTATATGGGAAATTTAGGTTTTATGACATAAAATTACCTTCATTATTTTTTATTAGAGTGTTAAATTTTGAGGGTGAAAATAATTTTAAGAGGGGTATAATATAACACTCTGAGTTTTCATGAATTATTATTATTTAAAATAAATTTACTTTATTTGACAAAATTCATTACAAGAAGCACCAAGTTAATCTTATGTTATACACAACACTGAGTTAAGATTCTATTACATGGAACACTGCGTTATCTTTCATTACACACAACATTGAGTCTTAATAAAATTATGATATATTATTAATATTATTTAAACAAGACCATTATAACCTAGAATTTAAACATATAGATATTAATAGTAATAAATAATTTATAAAAATTTTGTATAATGGGTTTATATAAAAGTAATACTAATAAATGAATCAATTAATTTTTATAAATGTCTTTATATGTTTCAAAAATACAATTTTCTCAAAAAATGATATTTATTTATTTTCGTAAAAATTAATAAAATTATTTTTTATAATTTCTGAAAATTAATTTTATAAAATAAACTGAATTTTTAAAATCTTCATGTAAAAATTATATTAGGGTGATTTTTTTGGGGTTTTATAGAAAAGTCTCATTTTTTGATGAGTAGTAAATATATACTAAATTTTAATTTAAAACTTCCTTTTATTTTAATTTACTTATTAAGTAAAATTATATTTTAAATTTGTTTTAAAGTCATATTAGTTAAATTATCCATCCATTAATATAATTGAGTTTACTTGAAAAATTTTATACTTAATTTCAATATAAAAACTTTGTAAACTTTTGAACATTTCTCTTTAAAGACCCACTTTCTCGTTGCAATTGTGAGATTATTTTTAAATTAAAAATTTCCAATCCTATGAATGGAATTTAACAAAATTTATCAAATATTTAGAATTAGAATAATTTATATTATCTAATAATATCATCACAAATTTTGACCAAAATTAATAGTAAAAGCAGTTAAAATTATTTACCACGGTTAAGGTAAAAATGGGTTTACCGAGGGGTTAAAATAAAAGGATAAATGTCACATTTATCTGTAAAATTGTCTAAAAACTATTATATTGATATATTTTGACCTTATAATTTCTAAGGTTCTAATTTGATCCATTTTTACCCTTTTTCATGTGGAAAACATGGTTACACCCTTTTAATTCAAAATATTACAAGTGCGCCACTCACCTCACTTATTAAAGGCCACCCTTCTCCTATCTTCTTCACAAATTAAAACCATTTTAGAATTTACAAGACCTACCAAAATAACTTATAAAATTACATCCTCTCACTATATAATCCTTATTTTGGAAATAAATCCAATCTAAAAAGGATTTTTGTTAAAACCAAAGGAGGATACCCAAAGAAGAGGTAATGTTCATCAATTAGCATTTTTTTATTTCTTCCTAGACCTAATTAAATTATTATTATACCATTATGATATAATAACATCAGTGTATTCATTATATTTATATGCTATTATTTTATGGTAATGACCTACAACCATCTCTACTTCCATCAAATGGGTTCCACAATCATTGTTCGTGTGTACGACATACTACTACCACACCCAGTGATGTCATTCGTTTCTCCATTAATACCTATCAAGTCTATATATAATGATGGATTTATTATTTATATATTATATATATTATTTTATTATGATTAATTAATTATTATATCATGCATACCTGCATACTCTCTATTTTGCGGGTATATGATAATGTCACTTGTTGTACGAAGCACCACCACCTCGCGAAGCGATGCGATTCATTCACACTTTACATGGAAGGTAATAAGGACTATTTTAAGAAAAATATATGATATATAAAAAATAAAAATTATATTTAATTATAATATATCATTTAACTTTCTTTATTTCAATCCAAAAATAAAATGGAAACAACCTTCATGCGTACATACGGTCTACCATCTCTATGAACAATGTACTTCATTTTCAGTCACTAAATTTTATGGATTAATATAAATTAACATATAATGAATATATATGATATTTATATCATGGTAAAAATAATTGATATTATGAAATCATGATCTAATTAATATGATAAAAAATATAAAGTTAAAACATACATGAAAAACAAAGTAGTTATTACCCGAAACACGACTTTTATGTGGAATTTTTAATAAAAAGATAATAAAAGATCATAATAAAATAATATATCGTATGATATATTTGAATATGATTATTTAATAGATTTATAATAAACTTATATTTATTATATAGTAATTTTAAACGTATATGATGAAATTAAAGACTTAAGGTAATGGATTTTTTTCTCAATTTTCCTTCTTTGAGACGTATGTTATATCATGTACCTATATTATTTCAAGAGGTAGATATACATATCATTTTACAAGTAATATTGTGAATTTAATTTTCATAATTATATTTTATGTTTCATTTTATGTTATTCCTTCATTGGGATTATGATTTAATGTTACTAAAGTGGTAAAGATTCTATGTTACAATCTCATCATTTATCAGGATTATTTAAGATAATTTTTGATGATAATGTATTATGATCCATATCTCAATAAACTAAATAATTTTATTCTCCTATGTTTATTCACTATATTTTCAAGTAATATTACCATTTTAAAATTCTTTTTTACTTTAAATATTTGAGAATTTTTTTAAGAAAACTCTGCATTATTTCACTCTTCAATCGAAAATATGTTTTCTTCCAAAACCATGTCTTCTAAAAGCGTTTTAATTTTTTTTATTATTATCTGATTATTTTTTTAAAAAAAATTACCCATATTTTACTTTTTACAAATTTTTTGAAAGGAATGTCCATGTAATTTTCCAAATAATGACCATTTGGATTTTATCAAAAATGTGAAATGAATATTTGTTTTAATGTGTACGACAAAAAAAAAATTATCTGATGTAATGAAGAACAATTTATTTGAATATTAATTTATAATATTATATGGGTGTTTTAAAATAAAAGTATTTTAAAAAAAATTATACTTTTAAAATATTTTTCTCAGTGGAAAGGATATTTTCCTCATGAAATGTTTTAAATGATTGGTTGCGCCCAAATTTACCCTACAGGTATGTGGTCGTTGTAGTACATGTAGGGGTCAAATCCACAAGGACCGAAGAAGAAACCTTGAGACACTTTGATTAGATGTGGGATTGGCTATGAAGTGGCCTACTATGGTGTTAATTGATTTGAAGAAATATTGATTTAATTTAAAGAACAAAACCAATAAAATTACTTGAATTAAAACAACTAATTAAGGTGAGTTGATCCTAGGTTGTCTCTTGGGATTTATTAGATGTATTTTTTTTCATTTTATTTTCTGTTCATCGGTTCAATAGATAGCCATTAAATGAAATAATTCCTCAATATCATTCTCCAATTTAATCCATACACAATTTCAAGACTAATCACCAATTAAATTAGAGGATCAATTAAATGAGAACTACAAGGAATTGGATCGTACTAGCACTCAAAATGTGTCTTCGTTAAAGTCAGCGAAGACAAAGAAGAAGATAAATCAAAGAAAGGAACTCTTAAAATAAAGAACAAATTTAAGAATTTAAGAACATCAAATAACATTCAATCCAGCCCATGAAACTCCCTAGGATCAACCCATAAATGTTTATCCCTCCATTGATTCAATTCTATCAATGGAAGCGGGTAGTTGACTTAAAGAAGCAGGACTGAAGAAGAAAAACATTAATGAAAATGAACACTCCACCGTTGTGTGATGAATTCACAAGTGCGGGTGTGAATAAATTCACACCTTGATTCAACGATATCAACATGTGAAGAAAAGGAAAAGAATAAGTGAATAAGAAGAAGAAATATTATTAAAATACTAAACATGAAATTAACACTTACATGGGAAAACTTGATGATGCGATTACAAATTGAAAGCAGGAAATTACAATTGAAAGAAATACAATGGATGAAAGAAAAACACGGATTCAAAGAAAAAATGTTAGATGATAATTACCTTCACCACCATCTCTTTATAGAGGAATATTAGGAGCCTTAGGTCCACCCCCCACAATAAATTCACCCCCCAAAAATTAATAGAGTCAAAACGAGGGTGAATAACCAAAAGGAAATTAACGTTTTGAAGTTGACCCGGAAAACTGTCCAGATTCATCCACCATTTTGATGTTAGAATATTTAATTTATGGAGGCCTAATCTTGAGGGGTCTTATAAGACAAATATTTTTTTCCTTGTGTCCTCTATCATATGTAAAACTTTCAGGACATTTGGCTCATCCTTTTGGATGTTATGGTTGAAACGGTGGGACGACTTTATGTGCATTAATGTCGGGTCCACCATTTAAATCTCAGATTCAGATCCCTTTATCATCATGAAAAATTCATAATTAGCTCCGGGCACAGTTGAATAAAATGATCCTCATATTTTTATCTTTCTACTGTATAAATTTTAGCTTCATTGGGATTGTTTTGTGGGCCCCAAATTTTTTTGATGGGCCTTAGGCCCATTATGCTTTCTCCAGAAAATTTCGGTATTCGGGCGCAAAATTATCCATCTTCATTTGGGATTCATCCATCAGACCTAAAATATAAAATGTTCCAAACAAAGTGATAAATAATATCCCAAAATTTCAGTTTCAGAAAACGAATATAATTTTTTACACAAACAAATGAATGATTGGGCCCAAATTTGCATTTTAAACATGAATTGCATTTTACATGAGAAATGAAGTTCTATTTATGTAATGCACTAAAAAAAATGTTTATGGAATTTTTAAAAATTAATATAAAGATATTAAAAATTAATTTTATCCACTTTCAGTGACTAATCAATGATCTTTCAAATTTATTTTCCATCTAAGATGATATCCATTGTTGTTACATATAACTTAATGGGATATTATTCAAGGACAAATTTCATAATATTTCTATGAAATTTTTATGTTTATTGTTACATGATTCTTATGAAACCAAATTCTTTTCACAGGTAATTTTATGATGAAATGATGAAATGATTATGGAACTTGTCTCTTTTCCACGGGTTATTATATAATGAAATGTTTATTAAACCCATTTAATTTCATGGGTTATTATATAATGTTTTATTATCTTTTGGTTCACATATATATAATTTTCATTAATAGATATGTGTGACTTACATATCCCTCCAATGTATTGGGTAAATATTTATATCTCATGAGATAGATAGGAATGGAATGGGGTGTGAGCTTGGTTCAGTAACAGAACTTGTCTTCTATGATGGTCTTGGGAGTGAACCTTGAATACT
This sequence comes from Viscum album, assembly GCA_963277665.1. NCBI lineage: Eukaryota > Viridiplantae > Streptophyta > Magnoliopsida > Santalales > Viscaceae > Viscum > Viscum album. Next base: position 1,770,356,709 of record OY728132.1, read on the forward strand.
CTGATGGTTTGGGGAGTGAAATAATTCCACTATGATAGCCTTGGAAATTATACTTTACTACTATGGAAATGATTTTCTATGTTTATGCGTATTCCATAAATAAATGTCTTACGACATTGTTTTTCTATCAAGAATCATGTTATTTGATTCAATTGTGATTCATGTCTTATGAAATGAAAATATTTATTCAACGACTCAAGATTATGATCTTTCATATGTCGGGTATGGTTTTCACATGTTATGATCATGTTATCATACCCTTATGTTCATGTTATGATCATATATCTCCCTTGTTTACCCCTACCAATCATTTTAGATCACCCTTTTTTATGTTTTCCTTCCAAAGGTTTTGAAGAAAAATATTATGTATGATATGTCTAAGAGGGGTTCTAGTTATTGAGATCATAGTGGGAGATGATATAGTTTACCTATGTTCCAATTGTTATTGTTTCCAAGTGCCCAAAGGCACACACATATTTTGTTCCTTAATCATGTGCTTGTGTAATGAAATAAATATTAACATAAAATGATATAATATCTATGTATGATAAGCTCGTGCCGCTATAAGAATAATTATTTCCACCAAGACTTGAAATTATAGAAGGTACAAATAATTCCATGTGAACCAATTCTAGGGGTTGAGAGGCAGACACCTCATTCGTTGGTTTGAAATATATTTCTTGATGCTTTCTATTTTGATAAATATTTTACACTTTCTATTTTGAAAATTAATTTTGGGTAGATACTTGAATAAGACTCTACTTGTTAGCTTCCAAAGTGAGTTTAAATTACAATGACCCAATGTCTTTTCCAACAACAAAGTTTATTTATGAAAATTTCTTAATCAAAATACATTTAAAAAAATAATTTTAATATAAATCATATGCATTATTATTTATTAATGATATACAAAATAAATCATACCTAGAATTATAAATATTATAAGAAATTTTTTCCAATTTAATATGACAATATTTATAACATAACTAAGAAACACTAAGAAGATTATAATTTAAAAAATTAATAATTTTTTTAGAAATTATAATAGTTTAAAAGTTACTAATTGTTTCAAGATCAGTTATTTTTCCATCTACCATTTCATTACAAGTGATATATCCACCATCAACTTTCATAAGATTTTTAAAACATGAGTAGTCTGCAGTCATATGTCTAGAATGTCCAATATTCAGATACCATAATCCAAAATGGAACTATTAAATTTCTCTACCTATACATAGTTAACCATGAAATTATTTTGAAACCCACAATTTCTTTGGTCCATTAAATTTAGAAAATAAATATTAAGCTATGTAAATTTTATTTACAAGCTTATTAATAATAGAATCATAATATTTTGAGAAAAATGTATTCTTTGATCCAAAAATATGAGAATTGTATCCATAATTAGAAGAATTAATTTCTAGAACCAAAAAATTTAGTCTAAAATAATACAATTCACGATAACTTTATTAACACATAACACTGATCTTTCAACAAAATACATTATAATATACAAATTTTATTATTTAAATATGTCTGTTATAACCTAGACCTTAAATCAGAAGGTATGTGTAGTAATAAACACATTATGAGAAATATTTATAAATGATTTAAATAATGTAAATTTATTGATTAATTTATAATAAATAAGTTCTCAATTTTTAGTAAAATCATTTTATGCTTCAAAAATATGTTTTCTACAAAAATGGGTTTTATTGTATTTTATGCACGAACATTATAATTAATTTATAATTTTTTTTAGAATTTTAATTTTATGAAATTAACATCATAATTTAAATCATCACGTCAATATTATCTTAGGGTGAATTTATGGGATTTTTCTAAAAATATTTATTCTTGAGTGAAAAGTGAAAAATACCATTTTTTGTAGAAATATCATTTATTTTCCTTAAATAAAATTATTTAAAAGTCACTTTTTTTTGGGTTTTGTTTTAAAGTAACATAAAATAAATTATATCAAACATAATATTAATAATTCCAAATAAATCATCATTATATTTTATCTTGGAATAAGATCATTTTTATGATTAAAAACATAATTGTCTAAAAAATTTTTTGATGGAATTTTACACATTTAGGTTAAAATTGATTCACACAACTTATTCAAATTTAATATTTAAAAATGAATTAAATATCTGTAATAAAGAGGTTCAAATTTTATAAATAGTTCAACCTCATTTTTAGTCATATTGAATAGTAACCATGTTAAAAATTTGTCACCACATCGTTTATCATATCATCAATTTTCCACTTATGGGTTACTAATCATTTGTTTATAAATATCTTGACCCATAAAGAGTAAAAAACATTGCTATCACAGTAATCATTAAAAGGGTTAACAAGAGGTTAAAACTAATATATATGAGTTAAAACATCACATAAACTTGTATAAATTTTATTTTATGAAATAATTTATTCTTATCATTGCCCTATATTTTAAAAATATAAATTTGGTTATACTTGAACCTAATAATTAATTTATATTAATTTATTACTTTAAGTAATTGAAATGGTTCCCCACTCCTCTCTTATATAAAGACACCACCACTACTAACTTTCTAACACATAATGAGCATTATATATGAGCCTATACCTACCCAAATTCATTATTAATATCCCTAACCATTATCTGGAGGACTTAATTTGATCAAAATCCCAACCTTATATGGCTTAAGGTGCAATCTAAAGGAGGTCGTTCAAAGAAGAGGTATAACATTGAAATGAGTATTTTTATTTTATTTGTTCTTATACATTCATTAAATTATATTATAACCATAATGATATAATAACATAAGTATAAAAATATAATTATATGTTGTATTGTCAATTATGAAACCTTTATTCATATTTTTCTCCATCAAATATGAAATGATTGCATCATTCATGTGTATGTACCAACTACCACCTCACAAAAAGATGAATTTTGATTTTCATAACCACCATAATAGAATGGTTATTATAATGTATTTAATGATATATATTATGTTAATAAAATAATTATTATTTAGGTAAGATAATATATTACTTACCTTCTTACCCTTTCACATATTAATGATAACATCTCTCTTACATACGTGTGGACTACCACCACTACGAAGCGATATGATTCGTTTCCCATGTAAAATTTCAGGGAATATGGTTAAATTATATTAAAAATATAAAAATGATAATTATTTCTTCATTAATTTCCTATAGCTTATAGAACCATGACTTATTTTACCACTATCAACCTACCGAATATGTTTTGTGATTGTAAAAAAAAAGTCCTCAAAACATCTGAAATGAACTTCACCTATTTAATAACTATATAATGAATGGTAATAAATGAAATAAAATGCATCATAATAAGTTAATAAAAACTAAAAATGTTATTAATAAATTATAAGATTATTATAATTTTATTATAAATGATATAAATTACATACATGAAGTTTCAGACTTGAGGTAAAGAATTTCTTAACTCAATTTCTTTTTATTGGGTTATATTACTTATTCATTGTTTATGTTATAAAAATATTATGTGTGTAATGAAATGTGATTAATTTATGTTGTATTTCCATGTTTTTTATGTGGATTTAATTTTTTTACACATAACAACTTCATTGATTCATTCCCACTTCAATGTTACTACCCTAGTAAGGGTTTCTCATCTTACTTTTGTTTTTCTGAGTTATATGGAATATATAACAATTTTTTATTTTGTGTGGTGTTTATAATACCTATTTGATATGTTATATCATGAGTATATTTATATTTATGGTATTTAAATTTTCATTTGAATTTATTTCTTTCACAGGGTTATGATTCAGAAGTTACCAAAGCAGTACGAGTTTATGTTACAATCTAATTTTTTTAGGATTAATTATGGTAAATCTCCATAAAGAGAAATTATATGGATATTATCCATTAAACCCCATATATTTTATTATATTCTATTTATTCTGGTATTTTTATTTATTATTATAACTTTCCTCACTTTGGTACTTAAAATGATTGAGAAAATGTTTTTATACAAAAGTTAACTTTATCTCCTCTTTGGTCGATGAAATTATTCATCAATGTCCACGCTCTTCAGAATTATTTTATGTATGTGTTTTAATATATGTAATTTTTTTAAATTTTTTTTTAATTGCCTTTTAGTTTGCTTACAATTGTTTAAAAGGAATCCTTTTAAACAATTATTTTCTGAATAAGTCATTTTTCACTTTTTAAAAAATGTGAAAAGAATGTTATCTTTTAACATATACAGTATGGACAGATTTTTCTACCATCATGTAGGTTATTTTCATTGAAATTTATTTTACACGTTTACATTAATTTTTTCAAAGAAATAATTTTTCATAATATCCTAGAATTTTTTAGATTTTAGATATGTGATTTCAAAATGAAAAAAAGGGTATTTTACTTATGAAATATTTCAGTGATCTTTTAAAACTATTTTCATATAAGACAACATCCTTTAATGAATATTTTCATTTAATGCAGATATAATCTAATGATACTATCCACCATATTACTATACATTGATTATGATCATGATGTTTTATATTTAACTGAGGAAATATGTTGATATTTTTATGTGGTAGTTTTAAAATATAGATATTTATATTGATCATGTATTTTAGTGATTATTAAACCATTTTTATATAATGAATTCATTAGACCTTGTAAGTGATAGGTGGGGATCATTATATTCCCTTGATGCATTGGTAGGTCTCATGAGAAGAACTATACTAGGTATTTGGTGTATACTGCCCAATTATTTATGATATATAAGCATAAGCCCTTGAAGATACATTTATGATGTCTTAAAATAAGGCCTTGACTGTAATGAAATGAATTACATCATTATGCATTCCATCATTATGAAATTTGTTACTATTATCGATGAGATTATTTTTGTTCCTATGTTATATATGGATATATTTCTCTTTTTGATAATATTTATATAAAATATTTTACAATTGTTTATCTATTCCATTTTATAAATGTTTTATATATTATGTGATAGACTATGTTTTACACTTTCCCTTACCATGCATCTGATCTCACCCTATATTATGTTTTCCTATTTTTAGGATACTAAAAAGGTATCTATGAATGGTTTCAAGGATATAATAGATGAAATAATAAGGTTATCACTTGATTTATAAAATTATATTTAATTTTTTCGATTGTAATGTGATAATCATGTATATATCTAGTCTCCCAAGACTGATAAAATATCTAATCCTCCAGGATGAGATCCCTTATATCCTATGGAAAAATAGTAAAATAAAACTACTAGATCTAGGTCACTGAATTTCGATCATTATAGGTGGTATCAAATAATGTTTAGTATAACCCTTGAGAACAAGATTTTGGAAAACATATATTATATAACAAAACTCTATGATAAATTCTAAGGATAATTTTATAAATAGGTTAATATCATGAAGCTTTTGTAAAGTATATCTTATGTTGTTTCCCTAGAAAATACATATCTATCTGGATACTGTAAGGTGGAAACATCTATGGAACTGATTCACTTAGGGGTAACAACTATTAAAGGGGTTTATTTTTTATTAACTCAATCATCACTGATGCATGACAAGTGAACCTAAGATTTCACATCTGGCTTGACACTTAGAAAGGATATGATTGGGTTAACTCACATTGAATTTATAAACCATTATGATAAATGGAAGGATATAACCTATGGAAATATATGATATTCCATAGTAACATGGAATAAACCTAAATTTTAATGTAGTGATAATTGTAAGGTTGGTCATAATTTTAAAGAAATAGATTCTCCTATAGAGGTTTTATGTGATGTATGTTTAAGATGATTAAGGATATTCTAGGAGATAATTAGGGGAATACAACCCTTTTTTTTAGTATGTGTTTTATTAAAAGGTTATTTGAGGAAGAAGGATTTGTTTATTTTACATAAGTTGAAATGTATTGATAAACTTTAGGTTTAATATTATCTTTTATATTAATAAGGTTAATTGGGATAAAAGGGTTATTACACTTTGGGAACATTTGTTTTATCGTATAGATAACCATAGGATTAAAAAGTGATTTGGTGACTAAGTGATTAATTCTATTTTAAAGAGGTTCACTAAATTGGGAACACTAAATGATTAATTTAAATGAAAATATTTTTGGATAAGATGATTTTTTATTTAAAGAATAAAGGTTGAGTTATATTTTGGAATTATATTTGACTTTATTATAAATTTATGGAGATTTAGGTTATTTATAGGAAATATGATCATATTTTAGATATTATATAATAAGACATACACATTTTTGATATGTGAATTTATGAGTGATTAATTTTTTTTCGAGATAAATGTTAAATTGATATCATAAGAATATGTGATCAAATATTTATGATTTTTTGTATTCAAATTGGTTAGGAATTCATTATAGTTTTAATGTTAGTTACTTATGGAATTATTTAATTTTAACTTTGGGAGAGTATTTGCAGATTAAAGTTGTATTTCCTCTTATGAAGGTTTATTTATATTGGTTATTATTTTTTCTTTTGTTAACCATTTTGGTTTTATACAACGGGAATAAATTTTATCATTTTGTGGATATTTTAGTCAGTTAAAAATTTAATTTAGTTCTTTAGTCATGAAAAATTTATTTTGAATATTCATTTCTTCGGTTAAGGGATGAGATAGAATTGGAAATTGATCCATGAGAAACCAAAAAAATGAAATTGTGCTTATGAAATAAAGTAAAATTTTTCATGTTAACTATCATTATAATCCCTCAAATCTATGAAACTTATATTGAAATAAAAATTTTATCATTTTACCTTATTTTCTATTCAATTTATTGTCTTCTATAACCTTTACTAATTTATGGTTTTGTGGTTATAAACTTTCTCATGAAAATGTTCTTTATCACTCTCTATTATTCCTAGAATGTTATATTTCTCATCCATGTTCATATTTTTACATCATGTTAATGTTATCCTTATCTAGGAATCTAATTATATGTTATTTTAGGTAACCTTTATGTTTTCCACTTCCCCTTTTCAAAGGAAATTTTATTATCCATTTGTATGATGTGGGTTTTTAGAAAGAGTATTTTTAAATATTAGACCATTTATTATTGAGATAAAAATTTTTAGGATAAAATTTATTTGGGGGGGGGGGGGGAATGAATCACCCAAAATATTAATTTTAAAATAATACTATACTTGATAGTTTTCTTAACAGGCAACACTGAGTTTTAATCTAATTTTGGTATACTATAAAAATATTATTATTTAAATGTGACCATTATAACCAAGTTGTTAAACCAGAAGGTATGAATAGTAATAAACACATTATAAAAAATATATATAAAGGTTTCAAATAATGAAAATTTATTTTTTTAATTTATAATAAAAAAGTACTCAATTTTTAGTAAAGTCATTTTATGCTTCGAAAATATGTTTTATTCAAAAATGTTTTTAATTGTATTTTGTGCATGAATAATATAATTAGTTTATGCCATATTTTAAAAATTTTATATTAGTAAATAAATATTATTTTTTAAAATTATGATGTAAATATTATCTAAGGGTGAATTTCTTAGGTTTTTTTTCTAAAAATATTCTTTTTTTGGATGAATAGTGAAAAATATCATTTTTTTAAAACTTTCATCTCTTTTCTTTAAATAAAAAAATTTAAAAGAACTATTATATTTATGATTTGTTTTCAAAGTAAAATAAAATCCAATTTATTGATCATAATATAATTAATTCCATGGTAATAAATATTATATTTTATTTTTGTATAAGTTTATTTTTATACTTAAAAATGAAATTATCTAAAAAAATACTTCATTTTGTTTTATACATTTATATTAAAATTTATATCTAACACTTATAAAAATTGAAATTTAAAAATTGGAATAGATATTTGGAATTAGAAGGTTTAAATTTGGTAAATAGTGTAATTTCATTTTTAGTTATAATAAATAGCAACCTTGGTAAATATTTGTCATCATAGAATAGGGTAAATCATGTAACTAAGGTTAAAAATAATCTTAAAAGGATTTAAAATCATCCTAAAATTTTATTTAATCTATTGGATGGGTAGAGTTCTACTGAACCCATAAAATATTTGAAATTATGGAATTTTGGTTCCATTTTTCCTTGATAAAGACCCTTATATTATTTTAAGTGAAGAGTAATTCCGAAATGTCACTTTACTGATTTTATTGTCTCTAATATGTTTTCAAAATGATAAAAAAGAAGTTATGGATGGTTATAAAAATATATTTTGAAGATGAATAATTTTAAGATCCCAGTCTTCTAATAAGGTACGTTCATGTTTATATTTTATTTAAAATCTCTTTATTTTGGTTAATGGAAATATGCTCTGGTATATGAAGAGTCTCGAGGTTTTCTTAGGGGTTCGGGGAATGAAATGGGGAAAGAAGGGCCATTCAGTGCATGTTGCATGGTTGGAACATAGTTAATAGTAACTGTTCTCTATAACCATGTAGCCCTAGAGGAGGCATGTTCACAATTGAGAAATTGTGCAAGAGGGAAGCTTGAAACCATACGAGCTTGGATAGAGCCATTCCATATGGCCAACATATAGATTTTAAAACTATGCATCCTTCCAGGATATTGTGTAACCCATGCCTCTCTTGGTTAGAGGGTGGTGTACATTTTTGACAACCATATGAGCAAACCATACACCTCATTAAAGAGGGGATTTTTTCAATTTTACTTTAATCTGTAAGGGTTCTAAACCAAATTTCTCCTCCATTCTTCTTCCAGTATCCTAAGTGAATAACCCTTTACTTCCAAGCTTCCAAGTGGCATTTTTCCTTCGATTCATGGACACTTGGAGTGTGGTTGGGTGTGAATCAAAGCTTCAGGTGAGTCTAACACTCCCCTTACCTCTATTTTATAGAAGAGGTATTATATAATCATATTTCTCCATCTAAATCCCAAAAACATTATTTTTCAATAGATTCTTTTTTTGGGGTTTTAAGTATGATTTTTTTTGAAAAAAAGTCCATGGTTAAGCAAGTGTTCATCTATGAACTTTAGATAGGTGGTCTACGAACATGAGGTAAGTTGTCTTGAGGCCCTATGTTTTTGTGTATTTTGTTGTATTTTGGAACGTTCTTTCTATCCATTTTGCTCCCTTGGTAGAAAATGATGACTGTGAGAATTGAATGATGAATTAAACTCCTATGATCCTAATGGGATATATTGAGGTTTTCTAAATAGGACTAAAGGGAACCCATGGGATGTGCCTGTTCCTTGAAGGGTTTATAAGATAAAATCTATGACAATATTTTTTAACATGTTAACATGTGTTACAATGTAAGACAAATTATGACTGTACTTAGTTTTTCAATAGGGCATAAGGGGGTTTTTGGATTGACTTGAAAATTTTAAATGAGTTAAGATTTGTAAATGTTAAATGTGTTAATGGTAAAAGAAGAAATATTTTATTTTAAATGGTATGGGTGGGGTCTTATACTAAGGGTATACTCCCATGGTATGGGTTAGACAGATGGTCTAGGCCCCATATAGTTGTTTCATGGGTTAGGGTCTTTTACTGAGGCTCTACGACCCTAAGAAATTTACATGATGTAAATGCTTAGACTGAGGCTTCGAGGTAAGTTGATATATTTATTTTTTTTGTGAAATTAAATCTCCCTATTATGTAGGGAACCCAAATCCCCTTATACATAATTTTAAATATTCATGTTTTTTAGTTGATCGACATAGACCGAATCATGTTTGATGAATATGGGTAACATGGAACTAATGATGAACGGGACTAGTGTAAAGGTTGTTAAAAAATAGAACCTAGTTTATATTTGTTTATATTGTGTTTACCACACTTATTAATACATTATCTTATTAAATTGAATATTTTATAGACAATATTGGTGGTGGCCTACTGAGTTGTACTCATATCCTGCTCGGGCCACCATTGGGTACCCAAGAAGACTTCATAGTCACAGGTTAGGACAAGGGAAAAATACCCTGTGCTAGCGGGATGCTTTTGGGATCAGGGATGTTCATGAAGAAGGAAAAAACACTTGATTTAGGGTCCCATTTTTGAGATTCTTTAGTTTGTCTTCATTTTGGGGTTTTTCTTTGCACTTGGATCTATATGACATGATATAGAATATTTACTATTGGTTTTTGGAATGTACCATGTCTTGGGGAATGGATTTGTAATGAATGATTTTTGTTTATAAATTTTCATTTTTATCATTTTATCTTTTGTGTAATAATCTAATAAAGAGGTTATAATCACCCAAAATGTCTCTTTAGACCCTCGCTACTAGTTAGCAGACCTTGGAGTATGGGGAGAAGCACCTGAGATCATGCGAAGAAGCATCCCAGGGACCCAGATTAGTGGATCCCAGCTTGGGCCATTACAAAGTGGTATCAACGCATTATTTTCTATTATTTATTTTTTGGGGAAGTTAGATAGAATATTAGGATGTGTTGGGCCTTGGTAATGACCTCATGCATGGGATTAGATATCCCTTACATTGGAAAAAACTTGAGTACCTAGGGTGGAATATTTATTCTTAATATTCATCATTGTCGTTGAATGTCATTTCACATTGGGTGATTCACTTGAAATGTGATTTTAATGTTTTATGATATTTTTATCATGGGTAAAAAGGGAATAAGGCTTATATATGCATGCATCATTCAAGGCACTTAGGGATATTCATGACATGCATCATGTTAGGCACACATCGAAAAAATAACATATGGTTGGGTATGTAAATTGGAAATGAATTTTGATTATACTATTATTTTATTGAAAAAGGTGGAAAATATAGATGTTATAACTATATAAATAATTGAAAAACATTTTTTAATGGTTAAATATAGTTTATAATGATAAAGTTGTAACTATTTAAATAATTAAAGGATGAAAAATGAAAAAGGGTTAGTATGGTGTTCAACATGGCTTTTGAAATGTTAATGTTTGGTAACCTTATGTTAAACATGAACCATTATAGGTATAGTTTATGGTAGTGATATATATGTGATTATATATGTTGGGATAATGTTAGTGGAGTAATTTTTTTATGGCTAGTAGTGATCCATATTTTGTGTAAATTTTTGAAACATTATATTATGTGTTTTGAGAAATATGTTTGGCATTGTAGAGAGATGTATCTATGAAAATGCCTAATGATTGGCTGATAGGAGGACACCACTAAGAATGATCTCCATTATTGGGGAAAGAACCCCATTAGTTCTGGTTAATATAGGGGAATAATAGTTCCATGATAAAATTTCTCATTTTATGTAGTTTTTGGAACAAGATACAGGGTGGGTTGTGCCAAGAACGATTGGCATGGATATAGAGTTTCAGTTGCATCACCCTCTAACATTTGATGGAGAGGGTGGACCTGAGGAAGCCAAGTTATGGGTATAGTCCATATAGATAATTATGGATCACTTGGATACTCCTTCGGATAAGAGAGTCAAGTTGGTGGGTTATATGTTGTGAGGGATGGAAAAGCACTGGGGGACATCCTAGTTCAGACTCACCAGGTGGAGGGTATGAAATGGAATGAATTACATGAAAAATTTCTAGATAACTTCTACCTGATGGACTTGGGATAGGAGAAAGCTACAGAGTTAATGATTTTGAAAAAGGGTACTATGTTCATGATGTATTATGTTGGCCAATTTTTTGACTTATGATTCTTTGTTCTAGTGTTGGTATGAGATGAGGCAACTACTTTGAGATGTTATTAGGATAAAATTTGATATGAGATCATGTCCCTGGTGAATATCATCCATTTAGTTAGGTTTTCTAAGGTGGTGGACCAGGACCTCATTTTAAAGGGGAACCTAAATTAGGATTATAGTGGTGGATATATGGTCTCTGTTGGGTAGTCTAATGGTACAAATTCGGATAGTAGAATGCATCATTTTGAGGGTTTTATTAAGGGCAGTGGTAGGAAAATAAATATGGGGAGGGGATCAATCTATTAGGGCGGTGACCCAATGTTTTGTAATCAGTGTGGAAATCCAGGACACATGTGTGGTCAATGTCCCTGACTACTAGTAGAGTGTTGAGCATGAAACAAGATGCGATATGTACATAGGTCTGACGAGAACCCTTGGTAGGTGGGAAGTGATGGAGGATCAATACATTCAAAAAGTGCAGGAATGGGGTCTAATACCACATCTTAGGCAGAAAATTGGAGTTCTAATGGACATACTAGTTTATATTGAAGATGTGGTGATTTAGGAAAAGAAAATCCTTATCATTAGGGTTATACAATATTGGAAACTTAGACCAGAGCCCAGGGTAGAGGGGTGGGTCAGCTACATGAAATTAATCCTCAACTAGGTGGTGGTAATGATAGACCATCAATTGTTTGAGGTATGATTCTTATATCTTCCATGCTTTTTAGTGATTAATTTGACATAAGGGCCTTGAATTCATTTATATCTTCTCAGTTTTTGAATGTGTTGGGCCGATCAATGGAATAATTGTGTAGGGTATTATTAATTTACACACCGTTAGGATTATGGGAAAAAATATCCTATAATGTAGGGAGTTTTCTCTCAAGGTTGGTGGGTTACTCTTCCTTTGGGACTTGTTTATAATAGGAATGTTAGGATTTTACTTGATATTAGGGATAAATTGGTTGGTATTGCATCAAGCCCATATCGACTGTTACCATCAAAGGGCAACATTTTGTCCCTTGATGGTGAGACTTATTTTCACCATGGGGAATGAGATATCTAGTTAGGTCATAAAAGAATTGTTCATGAGAAGTTATGTGAGCTCACATCCTAAGTAGAATGATTTGTGATTGAATATGGGAGAGGAGAGTATATTTCCTTACCTACTATATTGGATTGGTTCTAGGATTTATTTCTTGGGAAATTCTCATGGGTGAAAGCTAAGAGAGAGATTGATTTCACATTTGTGTTTGTACCTGGAGCTAAGCTGGTATCTATTATTCCATATAAAATTGCACCAGTGTAACTTAAAGAGACTAAAAATCAGTTAGAGGAATATGAGAATAAATGGTTTATTCTCCCATGTACATCACCTTGGGGATCACCAATTTTTTTTCTAAGAAGGATAATAGGACATTACAGTTGTGTGTCGATTACTAGAAGTTGAATCAGATGATAGTTAAGAATTGGTATTCTCTTTCGCATATCAACTATCCTTTCAACAAACTTTGGGGTTTTTGTGTCTTCTGTAAGATTAATTTGAGGTTGGGGTATCGTCAAATGAGGGTGATACCTTCTAACATACAATGTATGGATTTTTGGAGTAGGTATGAGTTATATGAGTCTTTTTGTGATTCCTTTTGGGTTGAAATATAATACTACTATGTTTACAGAATTAATGAACCAAATATTCCACCCGTACCTAGATCAGTTTTTGATTGTTTTTGTAGATGATATCTTGGTGAACTCCTAGACTCATGAAGATCATGCTAAAAAACTTGACATCATCTTGAGTACACCAATAGGGAATATTCTATACTTTAATCTATCCAAGTGTAGTTTCTAGATCAATAAGGTACACTTCTTGGGTAACATAATCTCCATGGTGGGTGTTTTAGTGGACCCAGAAAAAGTGGGATCAAATGTGTCTTGGGAGAATCCCAAGAATGTTTTTGAAATCAGGATCTTTCTGTATTTGGTGAGGTATTACCAAATGTTCATCAAGGACTTCTATGGCTTAATAGTTCCACTTTCAGGCTTGACCAAGTAGGGTGTCAATTTTGAATGGTCCAATGAATGTGAGAATTCCTTTTAGGAGCTGAAGAAATGATTTCCCACTACACCTATTTTTATCCTACCCAAATTAGGTGAGGAGTATACCTTGTTTTGTGATTCATATGGTATTATACTTGGAAAAATGTTGATGTAGGGGGGTTGATTTGTGGAAAATGGGTCATGAAATTTGAGGATTCATGAACGAAATTACCCTATGCATAATCTCAAATTGGCCATAGTGGTTTGTGCCTTGAAATATTGGTAGAATTACCTTTTGGGTGAAAAGTTCATTTTTTATATAGACCATAAAAGACTAAAGTAAATCCTTTCTGAGTGAGATTTTAACCTTCTATAGTCTCTATGGGTTGAGTATATGAAACATTTTTATTTTGAGTTGGCTTATATTCTAGGGAAAGTAAACAATGTTGTAGATTCTTTAATATTAAATTCATAAACTCAGGTAGTCCAGAAGTCTAGTTCTGAGTGGAAGATGATGATGTTATTTGCTGACACACATATAGTGGTTTAGGAGGAACATGAACATATAACCCTATAATATTTATTATCTGATTCCACAATTCTGATACAAATCACGTATAGGTTGTATGAGGATCCTGAGTGTTTGGATTTGAATGAAAATTTTGAAGGTTGGAAGTCTCCTTTTGACTGGACTATCGATGATGATAAGATCATTTATGTCTGTGGCTCTATTTTCATACCGATGTGTATGATAAAGGATTTGTGGCATGAGTTTTATGACTCTATGTGGGTGGTTCTCCCAGGTTTGACCAACATGTATCATGATCATTGTAGGTAGTATTTGTGTTTGTGAATGAAGAAAGTGGTTTCCAGTTTCATGACGCGATGCTACACCTGTTAGTAGGTGAAGATCAAGCATCAATGACCGGGTGGTTTTCAACATCCATTTCCCATTATGGAATGGAAGTGGGATTATTTCACTATGTATTTTGTGGTATGCCTCCTGAGGATTCCTTAGAAGAATAATGTGATGTGTGTAATTGCGGATTAATTAACCAAGGTAGCATATTTCTTACTAACTCGAGGCACTTTTACGATAGACCAATTGGGTGTCTTGTATGTTTAGAAGATTTTACATTTACATGGAGTAACTCAAAGTATTGTCAAAGATAATGCTCTTCATTTTAATTTGTTATTTTGGAAAAGGTTGCAGAAGGTTCTTGATACCCATGTGTTTTTGAGTATGTATTTTCACCCGCAGATAGATGGGAAGTCATAACATTCTATTTAGGTGATAAAGGAAAATTCGAGGGCATGTGTCCAAGACTTTGGTGGATCTTGAGAGAATCACTTATAAATTTTTGATTTTTCCTAATATAATAGTTACTAGTAGACTAAGTAGATGGAACCATATGAGGTGATCTATGGTAGTCCTTATAGATATCTTTTATGTTGGATAAAGGCTGAAGAATCAGATTTGTTGGGTATGAGTCTCGTGAAAGAGACATTAAAACATGAGCTTTTGATTTGGAAATATATGGCTATGACTCAGAGTAGGAAGACTTCGTATGATTATTGACATTATTGACCTATTGAGTTTGTAGTGGGTGATCATGTGTTTCATTCAGGTGTCTCCATGGTGGGGTCACCATCGGATCAGGAAATAAGAAAAGGTGTCACCTAGGTACATGGGTCCATTTGGGATTGTGGAGAGGGTCAAACTGATCACATAATGATTGGATATTCCATAGTGGTATAGTGTCATGCAAGATGTTTTTACTATTTCATAGCTTTGGTAGTATCACCCTAAACCATCTCATGCAATCTATGTTGATGATGTTTAGCTTGTGGCCAATGCATCCTTTGAAGAGAATCAAGTTCATATTTTTGATCCTAATGAGAATATTTTATGAGGTAAGAACTTGCAGTTGGACTAAGTTATATGGAATTATGGTAATATATAAGAAGAAACATGGCATTTGGCGATGGATATGTGGGCCTAGTTTCCTGATCTTTTTTACCTTAGATTCTCAGTGATGATTGGGAGTGTGGCTTGAGGACAAGCCATTATAAGGTGGGGAGGTTGTAAGATCTTGGCCTTATAATGACGTATGTTCTTGTTTGAGTTTTAGTTAAACTCTCTATTTTTTGTTAATGGAATTATTATTAGGTGTAAGAGGAGTCTTATGGGTGTATGGGGGGGTTTATGGAATTAAAAGGGAAAATAAGGAACATCCAGTGCTTGTTACACAGTTGGAACATGGTTAGTTGTAACTGTGCAGCATAACTGTGTCGGCCTAGAGGAGGTAGTTGCACAATTTAAAAACCATGAAAGGGGGAAGAATAAAATTGAAAGGTCTTTGAAAGATCCATTCTGAATGGTCACCATATGGGTTTTTAAACTATTTATGATTCTAGGAGATTGTGCGACCAAGGTACCTCTTGGACAGAGGGTGGAACACGATTGGTGCACGATTTAGAAAACAGCGTGGACAAACCATGACCCTCATTAATAAGGAGATTATTTTTATTTTCCCCACCAGGATTTAAGGGTCCTAACTCAAATTTCTCCACTATTCTTCTTAAATTTTCCTAATTGAAAAAATATTTTCCTCCAAAATTTTCAGAGGATGTTTCTACTTCGTTTCTTGGCCATTTGGAGTGCAGTTGAGTGCAAATCGAAGCTCCGGTGAGTCTAATACGCCTCTATTTTCTGAAAGAGTTCTTGTATAATCATTATTCTCAATAAATATCCCAAAAAACCAATTTTATAGTAGATTATATGTTATGGGTTTGAATATTGTTTGATTTTTAATCAAAGTCCTAGGTTAAGAAAGAGTTCATCTAGGAACATGATGTAGGTGGTCAATAATTATATCCCATTATCTTGATTCCCGAAGTTTATGTGTATTTGGTTGTATTGTGGTAAATTATTACTATCCATTGGTTACCTTGGTATAAAATGATTATTAATAAAATTTAATGATGAATTGAAACCTCATTATCCTCGTGGGAATCATGGAGGTTGGCTAGACTGGACAAAAGGGAAACCATGTGGTGTACTTCCTCCATGAACATGGGTTTGAATTGTTAAATGTTAAACTGAAGGGTTTATGAGATTTAATTTATGATAATTATTTTTATCATGTTGACACTGGTTATAAATTAAAATCTATGATGATTTTATTTATTTTATTAACAGGGAATAAATGGGTGTTTGGATTGAATTGAAAATGTTAAATGAGTAATGACTTGTAAATGATAATTATGTTAGTGATTAAAGATGAATGCTTATATAGTAAATGGTATGGGTGGGGTGTTATAATGAAGTTTTACTCCCATGAGGATGTATATATAGATGGTCTAGGAACCAAAGAGGTGGTTCTTGGGTTATGGTGTCAGACTAAGGCTATATTCCCCTAAATAATGCACATGATGTGAAATCTTGATCTGAGGCATCGAGGAAAGTTGATATATGTTTTGTTATGTGAAATTAAATGGCCTAGTGATGTAGGGAACTTAACCCCCTTATGTATATTTTATAATATTCGTGTTTTTTAGTTTAATGACATAAGTTATAACATGTTTGATGAATATGGGTAACATGGAACTAATGTTAAAAATGACTAGTGTAAACCTTGTTAAAAAATGGAGCTTAGTTTATCTTTTTTTGTCTTTTTATTTTTCATACTTTTGAATAAACTATCTTGTTATAATAGACATTTTATAGACACTATTGGTTGTGGAATAATATGTTGTACTCACACCCTACTTGGGTTGTGGTTGTGTACCCAAGATGATATCATGGTTGTAGGCCAGGACAATGGAAAATGCCCTAGGATAGAGGGATGATTTTGGGCTCAAGGATGTGAAAGGATGTGGGAACCATACTTGGTGTCAGTACCAATTTTAGGGATTTTTTTTAAATAGGTTGAGTATAAATACCCCTTTATTGAAAATAAAACATGAAATCCTCTTTTGAAAAATGGGGAAGAGGTAGCCCATAACAAACACCATGGAAAATTCCAATAAAGACAAACTCAAAGGAAGAACAATGTGGTCGATGGAATGAAAAATTAAAAATAGGATAAGGAAAGAGTTTCATTTCCCCCTAAATGATAATGAAACAATGTGAATGGTCAAGAGAGAGTGTTTCCCCCCTTCAAAGTTGTTTCACCATGATCTAAGCACAACAAGGCCTACCACCCCTCCACGCACATAAAAATGTGGAGGGGGGGGGGTCTGGATGAAAGATGCCATCACATCTATCTCCCTTTAGATCCACCCACCCAATGATGCATGTGAAGAAATAAAGACATTCCAATCCAATGAAACAAAAACAAAGACCCAAATTACTATACAAGATCAAATCAAGGTACTCATCTATCCAATAAGAAGGACAGATGACTAATGATGGGTGTCAACACACCCATCCCTATTTTGATGCCTCCCACTCAACAGAGCATGAAAAAAGCTGCACTACCAACCTAATTCAATGAAACAACATCCAAAACCCATAAATACATCTGCAACTGATCAACCAACCAGTTACACAGGAAGAAAACCAAGATATAGACAAAAATAAATAAAAAGCCCAAACCCTGCATGAATAATCATCCATCTGCTTCGATGTCTGCTAACCAAATCCAAAATAACCAATAAGTCAGTCACCAATCCTACTGGAATGAAACCTAAAAGATCACCAATAAATCTAGAAAGAATAAAAATGATATCCAGCCACAACAACATGAGGGAACCAAAATGCTACTAGAACTCCAAATTTTCTATTTGATGAAGTCTCCGGACGAACACCTTGCATAAAATGGCCACCACCTAAAATGAATTGCCTCCACACATAACAAGAAGCGCCAGAATAACGAATCTTAAAGGGGAAATTGGATCTAGAAGGAACCAAGGAAGAGGAATCTTGATGAACCCACACATGAATTTCAAGCTTCCATGCCACCCAAAAGATCAAGGGATGAAAAAAACCCCTCCCACAACCATCAAATCCCACCGGAGGACTTAGATCTGAAAAGATCCAAGAGAAAGGAGGTAAAAACCACTAATCCTTCGATAAAATAAAACAATCACATGTCAAGGGATTTGACGCACCAAACAAAAAAGGCACATGGATGGGGAAGGAAAGGAACAACCATAAACATAATGAAGAATAGATGAGTAGGAAGGTGAGAAACAACAGAATTAGAAAACCCTAGTTGTAGAAGAACTACACGAAGGGATGTAAGTAAGGAATGATGAAAACAATAAATGTAGAGGAACTGTACTCAGGTTTGGGAGCCAGTCAATAAAGGTTCCATCACCCATTTTGTGGATTCTTTAGTTGGTATTTATTTTGGGTTCTTCCTTTTCATCTAGCACTGTATTCTATGATATTGAATATTTGTTGTTGGTTGTGGGAATGTACCCATTTTTGGAGATATATTTGTATTGAATGTTTATTATTTATATGTTTTCCTTTTTTTTCTAATTTTATTTGATATGGTTTACTTTGATAAAGAGGTTATAGTCTCCCCACATGTCTCATTAGATCATCGCTGCTAGTCTGTAGCTCCCTGGTGTATGGGAAGGCATGCTAGGGGCCATGTGAACAACTTCCCTAGGGCACCCGATTAGTGGCTCCCAGGATAAGGAGTTACAATAAATTTTTATGATGGTAATTTTTTTTTTAATTTTTTTTTGTGATGAAATAGTTAACTGATATTCTTACACCACACTAATAGAGTGCTTATATAAGTATTATAAAAATCAATTAAATGGATTTAAAAAATTACAAAGCAATATTTTTTGGTTAAATTACATTGTTACATTATTTTTTTAGATTAATATAATTTATTAGTGACATTTTAGAAGTATATATTAAAACTACATTAATATCTAGATATTTTTTTAAAATTAATTGTGTGAATAGTTTCAGAAATGAATTTAATGGATTTTTATGTTAAATTATATTATATTAAGTGATTTAAATTTGTAAAAATAATATATTTGGATAAGTAAAATGAATATGGTCATTAATATACACTATTTATCTCTTATGTATCACTTTTCATTTTATTTTAACTTTCATGACCATAAAAGAGTAAAAAACACTATTATCATAGTTTTCATTAAAAGGGTTAACATGATTTTAAAACTAAGAGATAAGGGTTAATACATAACCTAAAATTGTATAAAATTTATTGTATGAGATAATATACACTTATATTCACCATAGATTCTAAATATATCAATTTTTTCCACTTGAACATAAAAATTAATTTATATTAATTAAATACTTTAAGTAATTCCATGGGTTATCCTCTCATCTCTTATATAAGGATACCACCCCTCCTCCCATCCTCACACATAACATTCCTTATAAATTGTTCAATAAATTCCAAAATAACTTCTCAATATCACTCACCATGATATAATGGTATTTTTTTGATCAAAATACCAGAAATATAAGGTTTAATGTGTAATCTAAAGAAGGCTATTCAAAGATGATGCATAACACTTAAGTGAGTGATTTCATTTTATTTATTATTATAACTACTTATATTTTGTGATAACCATGATGATATAATAACATAAATATATATAATATACTAAGATGTTATTATGTTGATTACTCAACCATTATTTATCTCCTTCTCCACCAAATGGAAAACAAAAGCATCATTTGTGCGTATGTACAAACTACCGCCTCACGAAGCAGTGTATTCCATTTTTCATTACCACCTCACAAGGTTGGTTATTATGAAATATTTAATTATTATATATGTTATTATTGAAATATTTATGATTCTATAAATATAATATATTACTTACCTTCTTACCCTTCCACCTTTTAAAAAATGACAACGTTGCTCGTGCATACATGTAGACTACAACCTCCATGAAGTGATGTGATTGATTCATTATGTAAAATTTTATTGTATTATTATATAATTTAATTTAATATATAAAAATTATAATTATATCATGATTAAAATGCTGGATATTATGGAACCATGTTCGCTTTGACCACGGTCAACCTACCAAAGTTGTTTTACAATTATGAACCGAACATCCTGAAAATTTCCGACATGAACTTAACTTATTTAATAACTATATAACTAATGGTAATAGATGAAATAAAAGGAATGATAATAATTTAAGACACATTAAAATTTTATCATTAAATTATAAAATTAATATAAATTTATAATGTAGATGATAAAGTATATACACGACGATTCAGACTTGAGGTAAGGGGTTTCTTAACCCTGTTTCTTTTCATTGGGTTATATTACTTATTTATCTTCCATTTTATTACAATATTATGGGTTTAATAACCTATAATAATATTATGGTTATTTATTATTTTTTATGGATTTAAATTTGATACATATAATCAGTTTGTTGATAAATTTTCACTTCAATGTTATATTCATTATAAGGGTTTCTCGTCTCACTTTTGTTTTTGTGTGACATATTCCATATTAACCTATTGTTTCTTTTGTGTGGTGTGTATAATACCAATTTTTATGTTATATCATGAATAAATATATATGAATGATTTTTAATTTTTCAATTGATGTTATTTGTTTCACGGGGTTATGATTCAAAAGTCACCAAAGTGGTAAGAGTTTGTGTTACAATCTCATTTTTAGGATTTTCTATACTAAAATTATGTTGAGAGAAATTATAGGGTTATTTTATTTTAAATACCATATATTTTATTATTTTATATCTATTCCTGAAATCATTATGCATTAGTACCACTTCCCTCTCTTTGGTACTTAAAATTATTTAAGAAATGTTTTTAAATAAAAACTTACATTATTTTCTATTTGGTGAACAAAAATTTTCTTCTATGCCCATACAATTAAAAATTATTTTTTAGAAGATTTTAACTATAATTGAAATGATTTTTGAATCTAATTTTCATTACATTTTACTTTATTTCAAAAGGTTAAAAAATAAATTTTTTAAAGAAAATTTTTCAGAACAATTTGTTTTTGACTTTTTAAAAACATTTGAAAGGAATGTTCCATTTCAACTTATACGGTATGGATGAATTTTCCCAAAAACATGTTTTTTATTTTATTTTAAGATTAATTTAAAAATTTCCACGGTTAATTTCAAAGAAAACGGTTTCCTAATATTTTTTTATTTTTTTTATATTTTTAATAAGTGATTTCAAAATGAAACAGGTATTTCCCTAATGAAATATTTCAATGAGATTTTAAAAGTATTTTCATCTATGTAAACATACCATGATGAATATTATAATTTAATGGGAATATAATATACTTATACCAACCAAAATATTACTCTGGATATCCTATGATCATGATGTTATATTTTTGGTTGAGGAAAAATATTGACATTTTGTATGCTACTTTTCAAATATGGATGTTTTTTGGTTATGTTTTTTATTTATTTTCTCCCATTTCATATGAATAATACATTATAGTTAGTAAGTAATGGATGTGAATTTTTATCACCCATATATGAATCATAATTTATCATGAGATAAATTAGATTTTGTATTTAGTGTATGCCTACCCAATTATTTAGGATTTCTTGGCATGAGTCATTGACGATATGTTTATGATGTATTGGTATAAAAACATACATATATGATCTAACATTATTAATTTTATCATTATAAAACCAATTATTGTTTTCTATGTAATTATTTATGTTTCTATGTTATCATTGGATATATTCCCCTTTTATGATTTTTTATATGGAATATTTGATTATTGTTTATCACTACAATATTATTCATGCTTTAATTAGTCTATGATGACCTCTATTGTATGATTACCATTACTAAGAATCTAAAATCACCATTTATTATGTTTTCATTTCCCAAGGATACCAAAAGGGATCTATGAATGGTTTCATGGATATATTATAAGAAAAAATAAAGTTCTCCCTAAAATCATAAATTTGTATTTCATGTTTTCAAATGTAATGTGAGAATCATGTATATCTAGTGTACTATGATTATTAAAATATTATATCCTTTGGGATGAGATACCTTGTATCTTGTGATAATATAATAAAATAATCAAAATATATAGTTTACTAGAGTTAGGGTGTTATAATTTAAATTTAAGGTCTTATTTTTAGAACTAGGAAAAAATAATTCTAATAAAATTTCCTTTGATATCCATGTTGATATCCTAAACCTGTTTTGAATTTAGGTGGTTGTTTATTACCAAAATTCTTATTTAGGATATATATTCCATTAATAAACTGATCTAGAGACTTTTTAATAAGTTTATTTTCCAATATCAAATCTATGTTCTCTTTTAACATTTTGGTATTCATTTTTAATTCAACATAAAGATCAGTTTTACTAGTAATGCATAGATCATGCATCTTTTTTAGTTTTTTTATATTTATCGTTAATATAATTAATATTTTATTTAATTATGGATAAATAATATTCTAATTGTTGAAGACTAAATTCAGATTCATCAATAATATAGTTTCTATATGAAGTATAAGTAGAGTGTCCTTAGATACTGTGTCCATGAAACATATATCTTCCATTTCACCTGTATCATCTTTGCAACAATCTGAATCATTGAATATATCTTTAGAATCATTATAGGTTTCCTTTATCATATTTTTTAGTCATTTTCATTTAACATAAACCTTTTTCTTATACCCTATCTTATGTTAGATTAAATGTTTCATTTTCTGATACATTCATACTTTATAACCTCTTTATATGTGTTTTCATTTTTTTTAGTTTCCCTTATTATCATATTTTCATTTATAGTTTTATTTTATGAATAAATTATTCTTTTTGTAGAACTTCTTAAATCTTATGGATAAGTGTTCCATCTCCTCATAACTTTTAGTGTCTGATTTACTTCCACCTATACATTGATCTCTAATAACATCCTTCGATTTAGACTCAATTTTATTGAATTCTATAAAATTATTTTTTTGGTCTAGCATCCTTATTACCCATGTTAAGTTCTTCTTTATACATCATAAATATTCCAATTTGTTTCTTGATTTATAATTTTCTAATGTCACATGACTATATGATGGAGACTGTTTTGCTTCTCCATCTTTCATGTAGAATTATTAGAATTCTTAATACTTGATTATTATCTTCCATAACAACCCAAGTGAAATCATTTAATTTACAATATCATTGAACCTATAGTACATTTCATAAATAGTCTCATTAGGTTTTATTTTTATAGAATCATATTTGGTAGTATATATGATTAAACACATTTATTTAACACTAGATGTGCTATTATGAGACAAAAATATGTTATCCCATATTTTATAAGTAGTATCACTACATATATATAATTAAATTCAACTTCTCCTAAATAAAATAATAAGAAATTTATAGATTTACAATCATAATTATGCATTTACTTAAAAAAATCACTCAAATAGTTCCTAAATGATTTGGGGTTTTCATATTTATCTTCTATGGTTCCGCATGTAACACCCATAGTTTTATTCAAATTACCCTTTTATTCTATATTTTTATCTTATATAATAGTTGGGTTTAGTTACAAGAATTTATGGTTGGTTTTGGAGTGTTTTGGAATGATATTTAAGGGTGAAAAGTTTGAGAATAGTAAGTGGAAACTATACAATATCTCTAGTAAACCATGCATGGAGTTGTTAGGAGTCACTGGGAAGGTGTGCAGTTTTGAAAAACCATATAGGTGACTAGGGGAAACCTTGTGAGTTGGGGGTATTTAGATAGTAGGATGCACATGGTTGGTGCAAAATTTTCCAAACTATGTGACACAATCATGCATCTCCCTAGGTAATGTATATTAGCATGCACATGGTAGGAACAAGATTTTACAAACTATGAAGCACAATCATATGGATATATGGTTTGGAGATAATAGAATTCAAATAGTTGGAACATAATTCGACGAACTATACATCTTAATCATGTGACATGCATTAAATGCACAAAAAATTTGAGTCTATCATAGATTTACACCATGAAACTATCATTTTTATTATATTATCCTAGACTCCTAAACTCTTCACCTTACCTAGTTTTCCTTG
Source organism: Viscum album (assembly GCA_963277665.1). NCBI lineage: Eukaryota > Viridiplantae > Streptophyta > Magnoliopsida > Santalales > Viscaceae > Viscum > Viscum album. Next base: position 1,770,381,520 of record OY728132.1, read on the forward strand.
GTGATTAATTTTGTTCTAGAAGAAATTCATGATGAATCAAGGTGTGTTAAATATCTAGAATCAATGACAAATCTCAATTTTCTCTCATTCCTCTTATATCTTCTCATTTTCTCTCAACCGAAACATTAGATCTAATACATCATGGATAAATACATGATCTAAAATGTGTTTTGATGAGATATTTATTGGGTCTATTTAAGGGAATATGTTTCAAGGACAAATCTACAAGTTTAATTTTTAATTTTTCATTTTATTATATCATCATATGTTAGGCGGCTTCTGTCCTAATATACTTGTTCTAGAACATTAAGTCTTGTTGTTTAAATCTCTCTATTTTTTATTGTATAATTTTATTGGTTTTAGTACTTAAATATTTTTCTTCGAAATGTTTCACATGAGGGGTTTTATAAATTTCTTGAAAAAAAATACTTTTCAAAAGAAATGGTTTTATTGAACACTTGAAATGTGTGATTTGTGTGAGAAAAATGCATAAACCTATTGGTAATGTCACCTATGGTTAGTAGCACCTCCACCTCTTCCCAATATAATCGGTGAGGGGTAGGATATTTCAAATGGTATTTTCCTTGGCCAGTCAATCATCTGAGGATAGTAGAAAAAATATATGAGTTTTATAACATGAAATTTATAGCTGAACAAGGTATAATTAACCACTTAGGTAGTATGGGTACAAAAAGTGTTCTAAGATACTTATAGGTGTGTTTTCGTCTCAAAATCATGGGTTTAGATAATGAGTGTGGTATATCATGAAATTTTAATTAGGATTGTCACTATAATTACAATGTTCACATTGTTTTTGATTATTTTTGGAAAATGGTAATGATGATTTTTTATTTTAGATGATTTGGATATACTAAGAATTATTTTTGAAAAACGTTTTGGGTTGTTTATATATATTTTTTATGATATTTAAATACTGGAATTAGTTCAAACACTAGGAAAACCATAAGAAGAAGTTTTTGAGAATGTTATTTAACCTGAACCAAAAATAAAGTAATAGATCTTACAGAGCATAGTTCATAAATTTCCATCCATGAATAGGGAAAATTACAATTTGTATTTACACACTAAAAATTTTTCCATGGAATTTTAGAAATTTAATCCAATGATATTTTAAGGATATTTAGGACTAGAATAAAAGGATTAATGACTATGAAAGATAAATTAAATTATTGATTTCTTGGAAACCCTAGAGGATAAAAATTTGAAGCTAGTATTCTACATACTAGTGGATTATTCTAGGTAGTGGTGGGATATTATTTTATAGAGTAAACAAGATTAGTATCTGACATGGAAAATTCTTGAGGAGTTATTTAACAAATAAATCTATCCCCACTAATTCAAGATCACAAGTATGATATATTTATTTAATATGAAGAAGGAAAATCTATCAGTTATTGGCAATGCATCTCAATTCATGAGCATGATGCATTTTTCTCCTAATGTTGCTGCTAGCAAGTACTTGAATGGGAGGATCTTTGAGGAAGGGCAATGACCAGACATACACTCTAGGTTGGTTTTATACTATATTAAAAACTACAAAAAGATGATTAATAGGGATATATTAGTGGAAAAAGGATATTTTGATAATCTATGTTGGTTGAAACACTTTTACCTAAATAAGTACAGGTTAGAGATCCAACATAGGGAATAAGTAGAAGATGGAGAATTATTCTCAACAAGGAACCTAGGAAATAGTAAATTGGGTTGGTATCCTTTCCACCTCACTATAGTAATGAAATGATATAATGCAAGTGTGGATATTATGATCATATCCAGTGGAAATTTATAGAGCCTTTGTACTTGGGCCATAATTGTGGAAAGTTGGTAGATTTGAAATGTTATTTTATGATGGCTTTGAGAATGAAAGATGCTAATTACTTTTGATTTTTTCCAAGCATCTTATACTCATATGGGTAGATCGATACACAAGGGTAATATGACATAAAATTGAGTGATCTAGGGTGACTCTCAGATCACACCGACACCTCAACAGTCATTACAACCACAATATAACAATAAATAATTGATGTGAGCACATAGTAAGTAGCTGTATGGTTCCATGTTAATGGTCATAGAGGATCAATCTGTCCCTTCAATGGTACATGATACTTTTCAATTAAAATTGACTCCCATGAAACTCTATTTAATACTAGTTAATCCCACTCTTTTGTTAATGTACATCTTATGGATTATTTGGGATTACATATTAAAAATATACCTCATTTATTAAAACTTTAAAAACCTCTTGGACAATAATAATGTCATGAATTCAAGTGTGCAACATGTTTTATAACTATCAATGTGTTTGAATTGGTCTGTAATTTCTCTATTATTGAGATGAACATCAATAACCTCATTTTGGGAATAAATTAGTAAATATCCTTCAAGACCCACATCGACTTCCATGTCTAAAATGTTAGTTTCAAATATTTGGATGGTGTTGAGTATCTATTTAAAGTGTATTGTGATGTGAATGAAATTATATTAGGAACTTTGGTACAATTGATCGGGACTATATCCTACACATGGCAGTATTTTCTTTAGAAACTATCGATGTGATTAAAAAAAATAAAATTTCTAACCATCCTGGATCGATTTCTTGAAGTTTTTCCTAAATATTTCTCTAGGTTTCCACTCAAAAGAGAAGTGGAAATTATGAATGATCTCATAATAGTGAAAAATATTTTATCTCTTCCATCCTATAGGATAGAACCTATAAAATTAAGGTAATTGAAGGTTTAACTAACAGACTTGGAAAAAAGGGTTCATTCGTCCTAGTACGTCTATATAGGAAACACCAAATATTTTTTTCAATATAGTGTATAGAAATTTTCAGATTTGTGTGTATTATAATAAAAAAACCAGATTATAAATAGTAATAAATATCATATTTCATGAATTGATGATTTGTTAGATCAATTTAGGGGAGACAACATGTTCCATAAGATTATTTACAATTAGGATATCACTAACTTTGAGTTTAGAGAGTGGATATTGTGGAGATATATATCCAGAGTCATTATGAACATTATGAATATGTGGTTATTCCATTTGGCATCATGAATTTACCAATTATGTCTTATGTAATGGATAAATTCAATCTTTTATAGGTGTCTTGGAACCTTTATGGTGGTATTTATCAACAATATTCTAGTGTATTATAGTGCTAAGTTCAATCATGAACAATACTTGAGAATATTATTGGGTATATTATATGGAAATTTCCTTTATAATAATATTTCAAAGTGTGATTTATGGATACAAGAGGTTAGTTTCCTTACCCATGTCATTTCTGAAAGAGGATTCTTGGTAGATCCCAAAAAGATAGAAATTGTTATCTCTTGGAAACCATCAATGAATGACTTTGAGATACAAAATTTCCTTTGTTTAGAATGGTATTACCAGTGTATTTTTTGCTAAATTTCATGACATGTCTCTCTGATGAAATATTTTAAAAATAATAGAGTTCCTTTATAATGGATTGAAAATTACCAAAAATATTTTTAAGAGATTATAGTTTTGATTACATTAGCACCTATACTCAAATATATAAAATCAAGATGAGGCTATGTGGTTTACTACAATGCATATGAATCTAGTTTGGAATGCGTTCTCATGCAAAGAGATCATGTTATGGATTATATGTCACAAAAATTATGGGTGAATTAGAAGAGTTACCTAACACGTGATCTTGAATTAGCTATTTTAGTCCATGCCAGTAAAACATGGCATCATTATATATATGGAAATAAGTTAATAGTGTTCACATATCATAATATATTAAAACACATATTCACGTAGTGATATTTGAATATAAGTAAATGAATATTATTGTAATAACTTCATATTTTTTACTTTGACTTGATGAATACACATGGTAAAGGACATTTAGTGGATGGTTCATTGAGAAATAATTCAAATCTTCAATTCACTAAAGTTGCATTGAATTAGTGGTAGCTGATGACATTAATATATGATATGAATCTATATTGTGCATAGAAAGGTAATGTTTTAGGTTTCTTTCTAGTTTATTTTGTACCTTATTTGATTAAGTAGGTTAAAGATGCTCATAAATTTGGTCCTGAATGTCTAACAATGAGGTAAAAACTCAATTGTGGGGAGACCATTAAGGGGTGGAAACTTGATAAGAAATATGTGTTAAATTTTAGATATCAGATTATAGTTCCTCAAACTTATTTAGAATAACTTATTTCTACCTACCACCACTCGAGATGGGTTTTTAATACTTGTATTCAGATATGTATAAGGTGATGAGAGCATTGTTTTGGTGGGTTGGAATGAAGAAAGGCCATAGATTATGTCTCTAGATGCCTAACTTTTTAGATAGTCATGGAAGAGCACCAATGGATAGAAGGCATGTTTCAATATTTACTTATTCCCATTTGGAAATAGGATAACATATATATGGATTTTGTTACAAGTCTACCAAGAAGAGTTTCGAAACATGGTACCATATGGATGTTTGTGAATCAATTCTCAAATTACTCTCACATCATCCTTACTCCTGAATCCAATATGGTGGAAGACTTATCAAAACTCTATATTCAAGAAGTTGTAAAATTTCACAGTGTTCTAGTTATTATTTTTGACTAAGAAACTAGGTTTACATCTAAATTTTGGAAATCCTTATATTGATCATTGAGAACCTAATTGAGAATGAGCATATCTTACCATCCTCAAATTGTTGGACACTCTAAATCGATGAGTAAAATATTAGAAGACATGATTGGATATTGAATTATGGATTTTGGAAGCTTATGAGAGGATCACATACCCTTAATAGAGTTTTCATAAAATAATAATTATTAGGCATCGTTATATATATGGATAGATTTTAAGATTTTTATGACCATCCTTTTCATTGTTCACTTTATTGGGTGGAAACGAGTGATAATTCACTTATTAGACCTATACTTGTGTATTAGACAATACCGAAGATTCAAATGACTAAGAAAAGTATTGAAATGAATCAGAGTAACCATAAATCATGTTCCGATCATCATAATAAATTTTTATCATTTTTTGGGTGATAATGTTTTCTTAAGAGTCTCTTTATGACTTGGGTATCGTCATTTTGGAAAGTAATGAAAATTATCTATTCTGTATGTTAGCCCTTTTGATATACTAGAATGAATTATTTATGTATATTATATATTGTCTTCACAAAAAATTATACTCAAAGAATAAAATATTTTAAATATCTCAATTGAAGAAGTACCAACCAAATCATGACCATGTTATTTGATGGGACCATGTTGATCTTAATCTGGATGATACATTGATTCGCATGCCGATACAAATTGTGCATAGATTGGAGAATCTATTTTTTGGTAAAATTATTAGTTTAGTATAAGTATTATGGTATAATGGTAACATTCAATAAGATACATGGAAATGAGAAGAATTTATGTTGTAGTAATGGAATCATCTTTTCTAAAGTACCAAACATATCAAACATTCCTAGGATGGAAAAACCAATAATGGGGAAAATGTAACACCCCATTTTTAGTTAATTTAGCCTTTTATTATATATTTTAAGTTATTTAATACTTATGCTGAGTATTGGGAACTTTTGGATGGTTTTGGAGTGTTTTATAAAGGTTTTCAAGGGTGCATGGTTTGAGAATGGTTTTTGGAAACCATGCACTATCACTAGGTAACCATGCAATGAGATACTGTGAGTCATTGGGAAGGTGAACAGTTGGTGCATGGTTTAGACAACCCATATAGTATCCTAATAGAATCCATGTAATATGGGTGTATTTGGATAGTAGAATGTATGTGGTTAGTGTATGGATTTCCAAACTGTATAGAACAATAATGCATCTCCCTAACCAATATTGAGTAGCATGCACACAATTAGTGTCTAGTTTTCCAAACCATGTAGCACAACCATACAATATACATTTAATACCCCAAAAATTAGAGTTTAAATCGTATTTACACCCCACAACTCTCATTTTTTCATTTTGTACTAGACTCCCAAACTCCTCTCCTTCCCTAAGAATCCTTGTCGACTCATTTTGATCTAGAAGTTATTTTGGACAAATAAAGGTGCATTGAATCTATGTAATCAATGTAACGTCTCTATTTTTGTCTCTATTTTATTAGATTTTCTCATTTTATCTCACCCTAAAAATTAGATATAATCCTTTATGGATAGATTTATGATATTTGATGTGTTTATAAGATATCATGATTGGATATACTAAAGGGAAGAGGTTTAAAAGATAGATCTAGAGTTTTTCCCAACATTTGTTTTCTTCAATCATTTTGTGGTATATATCTTATCTACCACTATACTTATTCTAGAAAATTATTTATTGATGTTTAAATCACTATATCTATTTTTTATAATTTTTATTGGTTTTAGTACACCAATATTTAGTTTTGAAATGTTTCACATAAGATTTTTGAAAATTTTCTTGAAAGAAAATGGTTTTATTGAGAACATAGCATGTGTGGTTGGTGTAGGATCATGAAATTTAATTGTGGTACCTTGTTGGTTTGAGCTTGGGGATGATATCGAAGTAAAACATGGTAGATTTCAATAGGTTATGACCTGAATATGAGACATGTACCCACTTATGATTATTGGGATTGTCATTGGGAATGCATAGGTGTGTGAGTATAAAACAAAAATGATATTATAAGTGGAAGAAAAGAATTAAAAAATTGATTTAGAATAATTGTTTTTACTTAATTTTTTTTATTTTGGACAATTGGTTTGATATCCTCACCCTCTATTTTAAATAAATGTGATGTAACCTATTCTTGTTCCTAGTCGTTTATGTGGGGAAGTCTTGAGGATTACCTAATGAGTTTTATATTCATCCCCATCTTAGGAACTTTAGTAATTTTTTATATATTGTTTATAGAGATATAGGTAAAGTTAAGGTTTAATACTTATCTAGTGATACATCATGATGTAGCAGGATTGAGACTAAGAGTTGGATCTTGGAGTGTGGTTGGGATGGTATATGGGTTGATGTCACTTGGGTGTCTTTGAGTTTTATTTTCCTTTTTTCTATTAGTATTTTACTTCCTTTATTCCATTACATACTATAATACTTCATTTTGGTTTTGAGTTTTTTTATATTACATTGAAATAACTATATAACATTTTTTACCTTTGTTTCTATAACATCTCTAGTTTTAAGAAAGAAACACTATGTTCGATAACACACATGATACTCTACATCGATCTTAAATGAACAACTAAATATTATTATTTAAATGTTACAATTATAACCTATCTGTTGGAATGGTGGGAAAAAATAATATTAACTAAACTTTGAAAAAATGGTTTACACATGTTTATGATTAATTATTCAGTGCAGAATTAATTATAAATGAATGCAAACCCTTTTTTAAATAAAAGGAAATGTTTTTCTAAAAAAACTATTTAAATGAAAATAAGTGAGTTTATAAAGTAACAAAATCACTATTTTTTTGGTTATATTAATGCAATATATATGAAATATGTTAAATTTAATGATAAATATTAATCTAATATGTTTTCTATACATTAAATAATAAAAAATTCAATTTTTCAGATAAAAGTAGTATTTTTTGAAAAATTGAAGTTTTACCGCCTTTTAATGGAGAACCCATTATAAATATAGTTTTTAACAATTTTATGAATTATATTTGAAAAATTAAACTTCTTATTTAGAGTTGGGATATAAAATTTTACTTTGGACAAAGTTTTGATATTTTTCTAATAATATTCGTTTTTAATGAATAGTGAAAAATACCACATTTTAATTAAAAATTGGTTTTTCATCTAATTTGATTATATTGTTAGAATATACTTTTAATAGGTGGTAAAGTATATTTTGATTATTATTTTATCATTTAATCTAATTTTTTCATTATAATAAATTTCGAATTGAAAATAGATATAAAAACATTTCAATCTTTTGAATGTTTCACTTTAAAAACCCGCTTTTTAGTCTTGTCTGTGGAATTACTTTTAAATATAATTTTCCTAGTTTTCTAAATTCAATTTAGTAAAATAGATTTAATATTTGTAATAATAAGGCCTAAATTAGGTTTTTAGGTTGTAAGATTAATTTCATATTTAGATATAAAAAATTTACAATGGTAAAAAAAACTATTTACCGCAATAAAATTAAAATTTTGACAAGGGTTAAAATAAAAAGTTAAAAGCTTAACATACCAAAAAAGTAAAAAATTAAAAAGTTTTTTGAGGTTTTTATTGACCCAAACCAGCCTATAATTCATTAATTACAAGACAATGTTGTGTAATTTAATACCACCTCAATGTGGTTAGCTTTTAATATAAAATAATCAATAAATTAATCACTTGAACCGACTTCTCCTCAAGTATAAATAACAACCCTCACCTTCCCATTTCGACCCACAAAGACTTTTAAATACTAAAATATCTACCCAAAACACTCTTCCTCACTGTATACACGTATATGTTCTGTTGGTATTACCAAAATATCAAATCTGTGGTCCTTAAGGGTCTTTTAAGGAGGGGATATCCAAGAGGTAATTTTCTCAAATTACCTCTCTTAATTTGTTTTCCTTTTCTAATTTATCCTCAACTCCTTCATACATAAATTAATTATAAATATAGAGTCATTTATACACTATAGTTTTATGTCTATAATAGAATATCTCATATCCATTTCATTTATCATCTTCTATTAATCAAAGAAATGAAATTATTATCCAAGTTATGTCGGTTATTCACCCCCGACAATAAATTTTTTGTTCTTTTTTCCATTACCGCCTTCATGGATGGTCTTGAAACAAATTTTATGGTAAAATAATATTTTAATATTTATATTATAACCTATTTAACCTTATGAAAATTTTATATTAATCATACCTTCATGCTTTCCATATTGGGGTTATACGATAACTTTGTTTGGGGACGTGTGAACTACTGCCTCCTCAAAATAATGTGATTCATTCACATATAAAATTGAATGTATTAAATATTGTATTTGTAAAAATTAATGATATAAATAAAATACTAGTTATAATTTAATTATATTATATATTTATACATATTTACATAAATTTAATTTTCTTTTGTTCTTTCAATACGATAGGAAAAATGAAAATAGTGTTCATGCGTACGTACGATCAACCGTTTCCATAAATGGTGTTTTTAGTTTGTCTTAAAATATTATTATAAATAATTATATAATTAATTTATAATATATTTATATCATGTTTTATATTTTAGATATAATGGACAAATGACAACATGGACTATTGACATCACACGATGTTCATTTTCAACTCAAGTACCGAATATCGAAAAAACATCTGACATGACCTTAAATAATAATGTAATTGTTATAACATGGGAATAAGTGATAAAAATTAATAATAAACTTGAAAAGGGTTCTCAATAATTTATAAATTAACACAAGTTTATAATTCAGGAAGATAAATAATGTATGTGATAATTCGAACACAAGGTAAGGGATTTTTCTAACTGAATTTCCATTCATTGAGTTATTAGTCTACTTCATTGATTTTATTATGCCAAGATTATTTATGCAATAAATTTTTATTGGTTTATGTTTTAATTTCCACTTATATGGATATACTATTTCTATATATAATCACCGTGTTGATAAATTCTGACATCATCGATACGAACTTTGTAAGGATTTACTCACCTCACTTTTTACCTCTATGAGATATATTCATTATTCACCACAAATTAATTTTATTTTATGTATATATAAGGAAATTTGATATTAAATATCATGAATATATTTATCTTAATATTAGTAAATATTTCATCTGATGATTATTACTTTTATGATTCATACAATTCGACAGATTACAAGTGGTAAGGGAATTTCTTAACCCAATTTCCATTCTTTAGGTTAAACTTATACTTCTTGATTATGTCATTAAACTATTATTTGTTAAATTAATTATGAATATATTTTATTTTATTTTTATTTTTTATGTTGATTTATAGTAAAAACACATAATTGATCTATTTTATTAACAGAATGATCATTGTAAGGGATTATTTAACTAAAACATCATTTTAAATGTTTTAAAGATTTATTCTTCTGAATACTTCTCAATTAATGTCCATATTTTAAAAATGGTTTTATGTATATATTTATACGTAAATATTTTTTTTAAAATTTTAATTCCTTTCAAAATTTTCAAAATGGTTTGGGAAACTTTGATTAAAAAATATTATTTTTAAATTTTTTAATTGTGTTTTATAAATGAATTGATTATTTCAATATCATGGAATATTTTTTAACATATACTACCTGAAAGGATTGTATCGATTTTATGTCTCTTTAATGTTTTAATGTATCCCTTACATGTTTACACATTTATTTTCAAATAATGTGTTTTCATTTTTAAATGCGTGTGTAACACCCCATGTAAATAAAGAATATGACATTTTTATATTTATCCCTTTTTTTGAATAAAATGTTAATACTAATTTAGAGGGAACACTATGCTTTATGGCTTACCCAATACACAACAAGGAGTTCCTTTGAAATCTTATGTTGCACTCTAATAATAAAATAAAATTATTTTAAATGTTAGTTAACACGTAGCCGTTGTATTGGTGGAAATGAATAGAAATAACTAAAATATGATTATATATGTTTGTTAAATGTTTTTACATTTATCCAATAAAGGATAAAGGCTTAAAATACGAAAATAATTCAATTTTAGGCATCTATACTCTAATCTTCACTAAAGGTCCACTTATCAACTTTTGATGGAGAACCGTCATTAAATATAGTTTTGATCACTCTTATACATTTTATTGGACCAAATAAAACTCTTCTTTAGAATCGGGACATCAAAATTCACTTTGTGTAAATTTTTGGTATTTTTTTCTGATAAAGATCATTTTTTAATGAATAGTGAAAAATGTTGTACTTTAATTCAAAACCTCTTTTTAATCTAATTTATTTATATGATTAGATTTTTTTAATTGGTTTCAAAGTAAAATTAGAATATATTTTTACCATTTAATCCAATAGTGGTCGTTGGAATTAATTTTATCTTGAAATTAGACTTAAACTAGTGTCAATCTTTTGATACTTGTTCTTTCATAAAAACACGCTATTTGCTCTAACTGCGGGAATTAATTATTAAATTAATTAATGTAACTTATATGTTTTTAATTTTGTAAAATAGACATCATTTTTTAATTTGGAATATCAAATATAGCATAGGGTAAATTTTTGGTAATTTTCTGAAAACTTCAATTTTTGATGAATAGTGAAACCACTAAGTGGTAGTTAAAGAAACTGATTTTTCGTTTAAATGAAGCTTTACCACTTCTGTGATTTGAATTTCAAAAATCCAACATACATGGTTGTCATTAAGAAGTAAAATGTGGTACAATGGGATTAAAATAATTTTTGGTGAATAGTAACTTTTAAGTTTATTAATCGCGATTAGAGGTAATTAGTGTAATTTAATGTAAAAATAATGTTTTAATAATATGAAATGACCTAGACATACGTCCTACCCTCATTGGATGTGTCATGGCCGACCAAGACAATCCATGGGTCAACTTGGGGACCCCATGAATCCACTTTGGTAGTAAAATGACATTAATACCTTTTTATTTAATGTTAAAATTAAAATGTCACAAACATGTGTTGTTTTACTAAACCAATTTTTATATGGGGTTATAAAAGTAAGATGTTTGACTATAAATATTCATTGGAAAGATAAAAGGATTTCATACATCATAGTATTTGTTTTATAATTTTTATACATTAAATAAATTAAATTATTTATGACACCATGATGATGCAGTGATTTCCTCATTATTTAACGATTTAAATAAAATGGAATGATAATGTAAAATATAAGACCTACACATGTCCAAAACCTACTGGATGAATGGATTTCGAACCCTTATCAGCTTATCCTCGAAAAACATCAATGTGAGACCTTTAAAATCCGAAACTCATTCTAAAATACAGTAACATTTCCTTACTTTCCAAGAGTGTCCCTCCTCTCCTCTTATAAAAGGCCACCACCTCTACCTCCTTACCCACAACTCTCAAGCCTTTGGATCGGCCAAACCCTGCCCATTTTGTCTCTACAAATCCCTCTATTACTCCTAGAAGACTCACTTTGGGCAGAAGTCTTCCCACGGAAGCCTTTGAGCACAAATCAAAAAGAGTTACCCGATTTAAAGGTAGTGTCTTCTCTTGTGTTCTTTTGTTTTATTTTGCTTCTCCAACCCCCTAAACACTTTTTATTCTTTTATTTTGTAACAACTACAATATATTCAATATACTAGGATGTTTTTATAAGGATAATTTTAGCTACACTTACACACACCTACATCTAATGGTTAAAGAACGTACTGTTTCTGTGGATGACGAATTTCTGCCTCACGAAACGATGATTGCTCAACACTCATATAACAACTTCAAAGGTGGCCATTAAGATGTCACTACATTTATATATGATATATAATATGTTTATGTTTTACTTAAGCTTATGTATTTTTCTTTTGTGGCATACCTTTATGGTTTCCATTGTGGGTAAAACACGATAATTTCATTTTAGGAAGTGCAGACTACCGACCCCTCAAAGTGATTTGATTCGTTAATTCCATATGTGGGATGTATAAAAGATGGACTTAAAGTTATTATATATGATTTATGTTACATATAAATTATGAATATAATTCTGGAATTAAAATATACACACCTCTCATTTGGTTTTAATTCAATTAATATGACATAGAAATGAAAGTAGGGTTCATGCGTACGTACGGCTTACCGTCTCCATGAACGGTGCATTTCATTTCTTACCTCTAAATGATTATTTAATACTATAAATACTTATATATTATTGATATATATGATATATATTATATCCAAATCATGAATATCATTCTGGATATAATGAACCTTTGACCACATGAACAACATGTAATTGTAAGAAGTCTACTTTCGACTTAAGAACCAAATATCAACAAAACAAACATTATTAACTTAAATGATTACATAATGATTATAACATGGAAATAAGTGATATAAAAGGATTAATGAACATGAAAATTTTTCTTAAGAAAGTGTAGATTAACTCAAGTTTATTATTCAGGACATTAAAGAACGATCGAGTCAGGTCAGACCCGAGGTAAGGGATCCAACCACTCTCTTTCTTTTTAAGTACTCTCTTTTATGTCATTTCATTTAAGCTCATATTTATTATGTTTGGGGATGTTATTTTATATTCCACGTACTGTAATTTTTATGTTCATATTATGAGAGACCCTATTTGATCTCAAAAATCTATTTTTTGGAAGTTTTAAGTGGCGCCGTTAGACTGTCGAGTTTTCGTAAGGAATTTTTCATCTCACTTTTATTCCTGTGACATTTATGTTGCGTTTTCCACTATTTCCTTTTAGTGGTGTATGTACTGCCCATTATTATACACTTTGTGTAGTATAATTTTATTTATGGGTATTTACATCTTCATTGTATGACCCTTCTTCCATGGCGTGTACGTTTTGAAAGTTACCCAACTCGGTAAGGGGACCTTTCACCCAACACTTTTAAAAAGACTTATATTGTTATGTCTTTTAATTCACATAATATTATGTTGTTATATGTTCTTATATATCATTATTTATGTAAATTTTATGTCCAAGTGATGAGATACCATTTTCTCTCTCATCAACTAATTTTCTGAATTTTAAAGTCACGCGGTAAGGCTGTCGGATTTCTGTAAGGGAACTTCTTAACCCACTTTCAATTATTTGGGTTAAACCTATAATTCTTGATTGTATTATGCCAAGATTATTTTTGGAATAATTATGTTGTAATTTCCACAAACCTTTCTGTAGATATAATATTTCTACACATAATCATCTCATTGATAAATTCTTACGAACTTGTTTTGGAAATCATAACTCAATCTCATTTCATTGAGTTAAATATCTATGTCATTGGTTTTGTTTTTCCAAGATTATGTGTGAATGACCTATGATTGTTTAACACTTAATATCCAGTTATATTGGGTGTATTTATATTTCTCACACCTAATTATGTGATAGATTTGTCCTTAATTTAAGGATACCATCTTTATAATGGATTTCATCTCAATTTACATTTCCATTGAGACTTCATTGTTGTTATGCACCAATTCACTCTTATATGGTGTGTATACTGTATTTTGACATATTATATCATGAATCCCTTTATTCTCATGATATTATAAAGCTCGGATTAAATTTTATTCCACAATTATTTGTATTCAAGAGTCTCTCATTTTGTTAAAAACTGTTTAACAAAAATATCATTTTAAATGTTTTAAAGATTAATTATTCTAAATCTTTATCTTTAATATACATGTTTTCAAAATGGTTTTCAGTATTTATTTATATGGAAATTTTTGTTTTAAAATTATAATTCCATTAAAATCTCCAAAGTGGTATGGGACACTTTGATTCAAAAATCTCTTTTAAATGGTTTTTGAAAATGGATTTATTAATTCAATATCTTGGAATTACTTATTGTGTTTGAAAATGAAATGTTGTTATTGAAATGTTTATATTTTCAATATTTTATGTGTAATGATGGTACTTGGACATTTTACGGGTGGTTACGTGATAAACCATATGACGGGTGGTGCCGTGAATACCAAGATGGGTGGTTACGTTATAACCTCTAATGAATTGGGTATGGAAGTCGTCCATATGGATATTCCATTAAGTATGTGTGGAAGTCGACCGTATGGTTATTAAATTTAAGTATGTTTATGTCCCATGTTACCTTTATATGTTATGTGTTTTTATGTGAGTTTTATGGTAATATTTTGGTTACAAAACAGTAAGTAATGATATTTTATTCAGTGAAGAGCTTTTACTACTTCCTAAAGGTGAAAGGTATTAATTAGATAAAGTATACATGGTTTACCTGTTGCATTGAAAAACTAACAGTTTTCATTCTTTGTGTATCCCTTGCTGAGCTTTTTATGCTCACACCATGTTTTTTTTGAAATTTTTTTCACAGGACTTAATGTGGAACAAGGTCAAGGATGTGATCAAGGGAAAGTCATGCTATCTAATACATGGAACTGGAAATGTTTCTCTTTAAGAGTTTTTTATTTTATGGAAATTTAGTAGAAGTGACTACTTTGTAATCTTTTGAGATGTAATAGTTATGCCCTAATTCTATAAATCTCTAAACCTGAAAAGATCCTCAATGTAAATTATTCATTTAATTCAATATTAAGTAAGGTTTAAGGACGGGGCTTTATAGTTGGTATCAGAGGTCAGTTTAGATAACTTCAGAGGTTAGGGTATTCTCTAAGAATAAGTGACATTACCATAATGGTTAGGATTTCAGAAAGAGTCCTAGTTTTAGATAAAGTGAATGAGTAAGTATATCTTAGTGTTTATCTTCCTCATTAGTACATGATGGTTTTGTTGATATACTCACACTAACCTTTTTGGTTTTAGTAAATGGATGTATCTAGCAGGCACCAAAGTAACAATGGATGTGAAGGAAACTGTGACAGTTTTCTAAGCGAGCAACTGAATGATATGGGAGCTGCAATGAGAACTCTTGTGTTTATCCTCAACCAACTATCTGGAGTTATGATTGACCACCTAAACCTTGGTGATTTCTATAAGGAATCATATATGCAAGAAACAAATACCTACGGAACTACAGGTAATAATCATAAAGGTAAGTGTGTTCAAAAACCTATGTGTCAAAGATGTGGAAAGAAACTCGTAGGAAAATGTTTCGAAGGGACAAAAATATGCTATAGATGTGGAAATGAAGGTCATAAAGCAAGAACCTGCCATGGAAGAAGGAAGCATCCAGTTGACTCGAGGAAAGGGAAATAAGTTCTTTTCTAAGTGATCAATTGAATGTTTTCAATGTGGTGTGCATGGTAATTGTGCAAACACATGTTCTATGAATAAGTTTTGGGAATGGGATAAACAAGATCGTACAAATATTATTTTACCAATACCTAATGCCATTCTAATTGAGGATGAAGAAACTAACAATGACCAGTCAAAGGTATGGATTATTTCATAACATTTGTTTTCCTATTTTGGAATCTTAGGATATGATTCATGATTTTGTTTGTAGGAAATGAGTATTTCAGAATAAGTTGGAAATGAACGTTTAATGGATCATGAAGAATATTGAATGAGTAAGAAGTCAACATATAAGGGCTTCAAGAGTTATGATGAAATTCTTAAGAGTATTAAGTCTCTTTTGATGATGGGGTTACATTAGAAGACTTTTTATAGTATGTTTAACCCTGATGTTTGATATATGAAAATTTTATTCAAGGAATAGTTATCTGTTCTTTTGTGGACATAGTTATAAAGAACCATTTGGGTTTATATGATCCTTACTTTTGAGGTAATTATGGGTTACAAGATGTTATGATGGAAAGTGAAAGGCATGAGATAAAATTGAGGTTAAATTATGTTATGGTTATTTTTGATGATTTTGTCTCTTTTTGGGGAATGATTTGAGAATTATATAGTTTGGAAAAAGGAAAACACGCAGACCATGTGACAACCCGTCGTGTCGGACAAAGCTGCGGGAATCGAACCCACAACCAAAGTGCGATTGATATTTATCACCTACCACTGGACTACGTGAAGTCCCTGGTTAGTTTGACTGACTCTTTTTAGTTAGATGACTTTATTAATTAAGAGTACGTTGATTTTGGGTTATCTATGGAAATTTATTAACCTATCATAGAGGATATGTGATTAGGTTAATTACTTTTCAATTAGAGACTTTAAGAGAAACTGATGTTGTTTGGAGATAAATGTTACGATTTAACTTGGAAGACTATGTGACTAAATCCTTCAAAAAATTGGGTTTCAATCTTAGTTTGGTTTACTTTGAATAATTTTATGGGAAAATTGTTTATCTAATGGTCCTTGTTGAACTTTGGGTTTTGTTGGAAAAATTTTGGAGATTAAGAATAGATTTTCTTTTTATAAAGGGTTATCCATTTCTGGATTATCTAATCTTGTACTAAAATTTTTGGTTTTGGTTTTGGTTAAAGTATAAAGACATGGGAAGTATATACTTCTCTTTTGTGGATTAGGTGATTCTCTAGAAGTTGATTATAGTACTCTTAATGTGAACAAGTCTTCCTAAATACTCGTCTTTTTGAGAAAATATGAGTCTGTTTAAGAAATGTAATAAAAGTTGAAAGTCAACATGATAAGTAATTATGTTCCCTTATGAATAAATTCCTCAATAAAAATTAACTTAAAATAGAAATTCTGTCTATTAACTTTTCCTACTGGGGAATCGAATACCGTTTAACCCATCACATGTTTGTGATTTTCTTGTGGTTAACTTTCTCCTAAACATGTTTTCTACCACTCTCCATTAGAACATGACCCTATGTTTTCTCCTCCATGTCCAGGTTTTTCTACATAGAATCCTGGTGTGGGTTCACTAGGGTGACCCCTGTACTTATCTTTTTTTTAAGTGATTGTTTTACTGACTCTTGTTCCGATGTTGGACTTTCAATGAAGTTTCCGAGCCCAATTTTAAAATTGCGAGGACGCAATTCCCAAAAGGGGGGAAGGATGTAACAGCCAAGGTAAATAAATAATATTACATTTTTATATTTATCCCTTTTTTTATGAAAATGTTAATATTAATTTAAAGGGAACACTATGCTTGATGTCTTACCCAATAAGCAACAACGAGTTCATTTGAAATCTTACGTTACACTCTAATAATAAAATAAAATAATTTTAAATGTTAGTTGACACGTAGCCATTGTATTGGAGAGAATGAATAGAAATAACTAAAATATGATTATATATGTTTGTTAAATGTTTTTACACTTATCCAATAAAGGATAAAGGCTTAAAATACGAAAATAATTCAATTTTAGGCATATATACTCTAATCTTCACTAAAGGCCCACTTATCAACTTTTGATGGCGAACCGTCATTAAATATAGTTTTGGTCACTCTTATACATTCTATTGGACCAAATAAAACTCTTCTTTAGAATCGGGACATCAAAATTCACTTTGTGTAATTTTTTGGTATTTTTTTCTGATAAAGATCATTTTTAATGAATAGTGAAAAATGTTGTATTTTAATTCAAAAACTCTTTTTAATCTAATTTATTTATATGATTAGATTTTAATTTTAATTGGTTTAAAAGTGAAATTAGAATATATTTTTACCATTTAATCCAATAGTGGTCGTTGGAATTAATTTCATCTTGAAATTGGACTTAAACTAGTGTCAATCTTTTGATACTTATTGTTTCATAAAAACACGCTATTTGCTCTGATAGCGGGAATTAATTATTAAATTAATTAATGTAACTTATATGTTTTGAATTTTTTAAAATAGACATCATTTTTGAATTTGGAATATCAAATATAGCCTAGGGTAAATTTTTGGTAATTTTCTGAAAAACATCAATTTTTGATGAATAGTGAAACCACTAAGTGGTAGTTAAAGAAACTGATTTTTCGTTTAAATTAAACTTTACCACTTCTGTGGTTTGAATTTCAAAAATCCGACATACATGGTTGTCATTAAGAAGTAAAATGAGGTTCAATGGGATTAAAATAATTTTTGGTGAATAGTAACTTTTAAGTTTATTAATCGCGATTAGAGGTAATTAGTGTAACTTAATGTAAAAATAATGTTTTAATAATATGAAATGACCTAGAAACATGTCCTACCCTCATTGGATGTGTCATGTCCGACCAAGAAAATCCATGGGTCAACTTGGGGACCCCATGAAGCCAATTTGGTAGGAAAATGACATTAATACCTATTTATTTAATGTTAAAATTAAAATGTCACAAACATGTGTTGTTTTACTAAAACAATTTTTATATAGGGTTATACAAGTCAGATGTTTGACTATAAATATTAATTGTAAATATAAAAATATTTCCTACATCATAGTATTTTTTTATAATTTTTAGACATTAACTAAATTAAATAATTTATGACACCATGATGATGCAGCAATTACCTCATTATTTAACGATTTAAATAAAATGGAATGATAATGTAAAATCTAAGACCTAAACATATCCAAAACCTATTGGATGAGTGGATTTAGAACCCTTATCACCTTATCCTCGAAAAACATAAATGTTGGACCTTTAAAATCCGAAACTCATTCTAAAATAAAGTAACATTTCCTTACTTTCCAAGAGTGCCCCTCCTCTCCTCTTATAAAAGGCCCCCAACTCTACCTCCTTACCCACACCTATCAAGCCTTTGGATCGGCCAAACCCTGCCCATTTTGTCTGTCCACATCCCTCTATTACTCCTAGAAGCCTCACATTGGGCAGAAGTCTTCCCACGGAATCCATTGATCTCAAATCAAAAAGAGTTACCCGATTTATAGGTAGTGTCTTCTCTTGTGTTCTTTTGTTTTATTTTGCTTCTCCAACACCCTAAACTCTTTTTATTCTTTTCTTTTGTAACAACTAAAGTATCTTCAATATACTAGGATGTAGTTATAAGGAGCATTAGAGCTACACTTACACACACCTACATCTAATGGTTAAAGAACATACTGTTTCTGTGGATGGAGAATTTCTGCCTCACGAAACGATGATTGTTCAACACTCATATAACACCTTCAAAGGTTGCCATTAAGATGTCACTATATTTATATATGATATATAATATTTTTATATTTTACTTAAGCTTCTGTATTTTTCTTTTGTGGCATACCTTTATGGTTTACATTGTGGGTAAAACACGATAATTTCATTTTAGGAAGTGCGGACTACCGCCCCTCAAAGTGATTTGATTCGTTAATGCCATATGTGGGATGTATAAAATATGGATTTAAAGTTATTATATATGATTTATGTTACATATAAATGATGAATATAATTCTGGAATTAAAATATACACACCTCTCATTTGGTTTTAATTCCATTAATATGACATAGAAATGAAAGTAGCGTTCATGCGTACGTACGGCTTACCGTCTCCATGAACGATGCATTTAATTTCTTACCTATAAATGATTATGTAATATTATATATAATTGTATATTCTGGATATATATGATATATATGATATCCGAATCATGAATATCATTCTGGATATAATGAACCTTTGACCACACGAACAACATGTAATTGTAAGAAGTCCACTTTCGACTTAAGAACCAAATATCGACAAAACAAAAATTATTAAATTAAATGATTAAATAATGCTTATAACATGGAAATAAGTGATATAAAAGGATTAATGAACTTGAAAAAGTTTTTTTAAGCAAGTTTAAATTAACTCAAGTTTATTATTTAGGACATTAAAGAACGATCGAGTCAGATCGGACCCGAGGTAAGGGATCCAACCACTCTCTTTCTTTTCAAGTACTCTCTTTTGTGTCATTTATTTTAAGCTCATATTTATTATGATTGGGGATGTTATTTTATATTCCTCATACTAGAATTTTTATATTCATATTATGAGAGACCCTATTTGATCTCAAAAATCCATTTTTTGGAAGTTTTAAGTGGCGCCGTTAGGCTGCCGAGTTTTCATAAGGAATTTTTCATCTAACTTTTATTCCCGTGACATTTATGTTGCGTTTGACACTATTTCCTTTGAGTGGTGTATGTACGACACATTATTGTACACTTTTTGTAATATAATTTCATTTATGGGTATTTATATCTTCATTGTATGACCCTTCTTCCATGGCGTGTACGTTTCGAAAGTTACCCAACTCGGTAAGGGGACCTTTCACCCACCACTTTTTAAAAGACTTATTTTGCTATGTCTTTTAAGTCACATACTGTTATGTTGGGATATGTTATTATATATCATTATTTATGTAAATTTTATGTCCAAGTGATCAGATACCATTTTCTCTATCATCAACTAATTTTCTGAATTTTAAAGTGACGCGGTTAGGCTGTCGGATTTCTGTAAGGGAACTTCTTAACCCACTTTCAATTCTTTGGGTTAAACCTCTACTTCTTGATTGTATTATTCCAAGATTATGTGTGTAATCACTATGTTGTAATTTCCACAAACCTTTGTGTAGATATACTATTTCTACACATAATTATCTCATTGATAAATTCTTACGAACTTGTTTTGGAAATCATAACTCAATCTTATTTCATTGAGTTAAATATCTATGTCATTGGTTTTGTTTTTCCAAGATTATGTGTGAATGACCTATGATTGTTTAACACTTAATATCCACTTATATTGGGTGTATTTATATTTCTCACACCTAATTATGTGATTGATTTATCCTTAATTTAAGGATACCATCTTTATAATGGATTTCATCTCAATTTCCATTTCCATTGAGACTTCATTGTTGTTATGCACCAATTCACTCTTATATGGTGTGTATACTGTCCTTTGACATATTATATCATGAACACCTTTATTCTCATGATATTATAAAGCTCGGATAAAATGTTATTCCAGAATTCTTTGTATTCAAGTGTCTCTCATTTTGTTAAAAGATCTTTAACAAAAATATCATTTTAAATGTTTTAAAGATTCATTATTATAAATGTTTATCATTAATGTCCATGTTTTCAAAATGGTTTTAAGTATTTATTTATATGGACATTAATGTTTTAAAATTATAATTCCATCAAAATCTCCGAAGTGGTATGGGACACTTTGATTCAAAAATCTCTTTTAAATGGTTTTTGAAAATGGATTGATTAATTCAATATATTGGAATTACTTATTGTGATTGAAAATTAAATGTTGTTATTGAAATGTATATATTTTCAACATTTTATGTGTAAAGATGGTACTTGGACATTTTACGGGTGGTTACATGATAAACCATATGACGGGTGGTGCCGTGAATACCAGGACGGGTGGTTACGTTATAACCTCTAATTCATTGGGTATAGAAGTCGGCCGTATGGCTATTCCATTAAGTATGTGTGGAAGTCGACCGTATGGTTATTCCATTTAAGTATGTTTATGTCCCAAGTTACCTTTATAAGTTATGTGTACTTTATATGGGTTTTATGGTAATCTTTTGGTTAAAAAAGGGTAAGTAATGATATTTTATTCAGGGAAGAGTTTTTACTACTTCCTAAAGGTGAAAGGTATTACTTTGATAAAGTATACATGGTTTACTAGTTGCATTGAAAAACTAACAGTTTCCATTCTTTGTGTATCCCTTGCTGAGATTTTTATGCTCACACCATGTTTTTTTTGAAATGTTTTTCACAGGACTTAATGTGGAATAGGGTCAAGGATGGGATCAAGGGAAAGTCATGCTATCTAATACATGGAACTCGACATGTTTCTTTTTAAGATTTTTTATTTTATGGAAATTTATTAGAAGTGACTACTTTGTAATCTTTTGAGATGTAATAGTTATGTCCTAATTCTCTAAAACTCTAAACCTTAAAAGATCCTCAATGTAAATTATTCATTTAATTCAATATTAGGTAAGGTTTAAGGCTGGGGATTTATAGTTGGTATCAGAGGTCGGTTTAGATAACTTTAGAGGTTAGGGTATTCTCTAAGCATAAGTGACATTACAATAATGTATAGGATTTCAGAAAGAGTCCTAGTTTTAGATAAATTGAATGAGTAAGTATATCTTAGTGTTTATCTTCCTCATTAGTACATGATGGTTTTGTTGATATACTTACACTGACCTTTTTGGTTTTCGTAAATGGATCGATCTAGCAGGCACCAAAGTAACAATGGATGTGAAGGAAACTGTGACAGTTTTCTGAGCGAGCAACTGAATGATATGGGAGCTGCAATGAGAACTCTTGTGTTTATCCTCAACCAACTATCTGGAGTCATGATTGACCACCTAAACCTTGTTGATTTTTATAAGGCATCATATATGCGAGAAACAAATCCCTACGGAACTATAGGTAATAATCATAAAGGCAAGTGTGGTCAAAAACCTATGTGTCAAAGATGTGGAAAGAAACACCTAGGAAAATGTTTCGAAGGGACATAAATATGCTATAGATGTGGAAATGAAGGTCATAAAGGAAGAACCTGCCATGGAAAAAGGAAGCATCCAGTTGACTCGAGGAAAGGGAAAGAAGTTCTTTCTGAGGGATCAATTGAATGTTTTAAATGTGGTGTGCATGGTCATTATGCTAACACATGTCATATGAATAAGTTTCGGGAATGGGATCACCAAGATCATACAAATATTCGTTTACCAATACCTAATTCCATTCCGATTGAGGATGAAGAAACTGAAAATGACCAGTCAAAGGTATGGATTATTTCATAACATTTGTTTTCCTATTTTGGAATCTTAGGATATGATTCATGATTTTGTTTGTAGGAAAGGAGTATTTCAGAATAAGTTTTAAATGAATGGTTAATGGATCATGAAGAATGTTGAATGAGTAAGAAGTCAACATATAAGGGCTTCAAGAGTTATGGTGAAATTCTTAAGAGTATTAAGTCTCTTTTGATGATGGGGTTATATTAGAAGACTTTTTATAGTATGTGTAACCCTGATGTTTGATATATGAAAATTTTATTCAAGGAATAGTTATCTGTTCTTTTGTGGACATAGTTATAAAGAACAATTTGGGTTTATATGATCCTTACTTTTGAGGTAATTATGGGTTACAATATGTTATGATGGAAAGTGAAGGGCATGGGATAAAATTGAGGTTAAATTATGTTATGGTTATTTTTGATGATTTTATCTCTTTTTGGGGAATTATTTTAGAATTATATAGTTTGGAAAAAGGACAACACATAGACCGTGTGACAACCCATCGCATCGGACAAAGCTTCGGGAATCGAACCCACAACCAAAGTGCGACTGGCATTTATCGCCTACCACTGGACTACGTGAAGTCCCTGGTTAGTTTGAATGATTATTTTTAGTTAGAAGACTTTATAAATTAAGAGTAAGTTGATTTTGGGTTATCTATGGAAATTTATTAACCTATCATGGAGGATATGTGATTAGGTTAATAACTTTTCAATACGATACTTTAAGAGCAACTGATGTTGTTTGGAGATAAATGTTACGATTTAACTTGGAAGTCTATGTGACTAAATCCTTCAAAAATTTGGGTTTCAATATTAGTTTAGTTTACTTTGAATAATTTTATGGAAAAATTGTTTATCGAATGGTCCTCGTTGAACTTTGGGTTTTGTTGGACAAATTTTGGAGATTAAGAATAGATTTTCTTTTTATAAAGGGTTATCCATTTCTGGATTATCTGATCTTGTACTAATATTTTTGGTTTTGGTTTTGGTTAAAGTCTAAAGACATGGGAAGTATATAGTTCTACTTTGTGGATTAGGTGATTCTCTATAAGTTGATTATAGTACTCTTAATGTGAACAAGTCTTCCTAAATACTCTTCTTTTTGAGAAAATATGAGTTTGTGTAAGAAATCTAATAATAGTTGAAAGTCAACATGATAAGTAATTATGTTTCCTTATGAATAAATTCCTCAATAAAAAGTAACTTAAAACAAAAATGTTGTCTATCAACTTTTCCTACTGGGGAATTGAGTACCGTTTAACCCATCACAAGTTTGTGATTTTCTTGTGGTTAACTTTCTCCTAAACATGTTTTATATCACTCTCCATCGGAACATGACCCTATGTTTTCTCCTCCATGTCCATGTTTTCCTACATGGAATCCTAGTGTGGGTTCACTCGGCTGAACTCTGTATTTCTCTTTCTTTCTTTTAAAGTGATTGTTTTACCAACTCTTATTCCGATGTGGGACTTTCAATGAAGTTTCCGAGCCCAATTTTAAAATTGCGAGGATGCAATTCTCAAAAGGGGGGAAGGATGTAACACCCCAGGTAAATAAAGAATATGTCATTTTTATATTTATCCCTTTTTTTGAATAAAATTTTAATATTAATTTAAAGGGAACGCTATGCTTGATGGCTTACCCAATATGCAACAATGAGTTCCTTTGAAATCTTACGTTTCACTCTAATAATAAAATAAAATTATTTTAAATGTTAGTTAACTCGTAGCCGTTGTATTGGAGGGAATGAATATAAATAACTAAAATATGATTATATATGTTTGTTAAATGTTTTTACATTTATCCAATAAAGTATAAAGGCTTAAAATACGAAAAGAATTCAATTTTAGGCATATATACTCTAATCTTCACTAAAGGTCCACTTATCAAATTTTTATGGCGAACCGTCATTAAATATAGTTTTGGTCACTATTATATATTCTATTAGACCAAATAAAACTCTTCTTTAGAATCGGGACATCAAAATTCACTTTGTGTAAATTTTTGGTATTTTTTTCCGATAAAGATCATTTTTTAATGAATAATGAAAAATGTTGTATTTTAATTCAAAACCTCTTTTTAATATAATTTATTTATATGATTACATTTTCTTTTGAATTGGTTTCAAAGTTAAATTAGAATATATTTTTACCATTTAATCCAATAGTGGTCATTGGAATTAATTTTATCATGAAATTGGACTTAAACTAGTGTCAATCTTTTGATACTTATTGTTTCATAAAAACACGCTATTTGCTCTGACAGCAGGAATTAATTATTAAATTAATTAATGTAACTTATAATTTTTGAATTTTTTAAAATATACATCATTTTTAAATTCGGAATATCAAATATAGCCTAGGGTAAATTTTTGGTAATTTTTTGAAAAACTTCAATTTTTGATGAATAGTGAAACCACTAAGTGGTAGTTAAAGAAACTGATTTTTCGTTTAAATGAAACTTTACCATTTCTGTGATTTGAATTTCAAAAATCCGACCTACATGGTTGTCATTAAGAAGTAAAATGTGGTTCAATGGTATTAAAATAATTTTTGGTGAATAGTAACTTTTAAGTTTATTAATCGCGATTACAGGTAATTAGTGTAATTTAATGTAAAAA
Source organism: Viscum album (assembly GCA_963277665.1). Classification (NCBI taxonomy): domain Eukaryota; kingdom Viridiplantae; phylum Streptophyta; class Magnoliopsida; order Santalales; family Viscaceae; genus Viscum; species Viscum album. The sequence continues at coordinate 1,770,407,446 of OY728132.1, forward strand.
TAATGTTTTAATAATATGAAATGACCTAGACACATGTCCTACCATCATTTTATGTGTCATGGCCGACCAAGAAAATCCATGGGTCAACTTGGGGACCCCATGTAGCCACTTTGGTAGGAAAATGACATTAATACCTTTTTATTTAATGTTAAAATTAAAATGTCACAAACATGTGTTGTTTTACTAAAACAATTTTTATATGGGGGTATACAAGTCAGATCTTTGACTATAAATATTAATTGGAAAGCTAAAACGGTTTCCTACATCATATTATTTTTTTTATAATCTTTAGACATTAAAAAAATTAAATTATTTATGACACCATGATGATGCAGCGATTACCTCATTATTTAACGATTTAAATAAAATGGAAAGATAATGTAAAATCTAAGACCTACACATGTCCAAAACCTATTGTATGAGTTTATTCCGAACCCTTATCACCTTATACTCTAAACAAATCAATGTGGGACCTTTAAAATTCGAGACTCATTCTAAAATAAAGTAACATTTCCTTACTTTCCAAGAGTGCCCCTCCTCTCCTCTTATAAAAGGCCCCCACCTCTACCTCCTTAACCACACCTCTCAATCCTTTGGCTCGGCCAAACCCTTCCAATTTTGTCTCTCCACATCCATCTATTACTTTTAGAAGCCTCACTTTTGGCAGAAGTCTTCCCACGGAAGCCTTTGAGCTCAAATCAAAAAGAGTTACCCGATTTAAAGGTAGTGTCTTCTCTTGTGTTCTTTTGTTTTATTTTGCTTCTCGAAACCCCTAAAATCTTTTTATTCTTTTATTTTGTAAAAACTTCAGTATCTTCAATATAATAGGATGTTTTTATAAGGATCATTCAATCTACACTTACAAACACCTACATCTAATGGATAAAGAACATATTGTTTCTGTGGATGGTGAATTTCTGCCTCACGAAACGATGATTGTTCAACACTCATATAACACCTTCAAAGGTGGACATTAAGATTTCACTATATTTATATATGATATATAATATGTTTATGTTTTACTTAAGCTTATGTATTTCTATTTTGTGGCATACATTTATGGTTTCCATTGTGGGTAAAACACAATAATTTCATTTTAGGAAGTGCGGACTACCGCCCCCTCAAAGTGATTTGATTCGTTAATACCATATGTGGGATGTATAAAATATGGATTTAAAGTTATTATATATTATTTATGTTACATATAAATTATGAATATAATTATGGAATTAAAATATACACACCTTTCATTTGGTTTTAATTCCATTAATATGACATAGAAATGAAAGTAGCGTTCATGCGTACGTACGACTTACCGTCTCCATGAACGGTGCATTTCATTTCTTACCTCTAAATGATTATGTAATATTATAAATAATTGTATATTCTGGATATATATGATATATATTATATCCAAGTCATTAATATCATTCTGGATATAATGAACCTTTGACCACACGAACAACATGTAATTGTAAGAAGTCCACTTTCGACTTAAGAACCAAATATCGACAAAAAAAACATTATTAACTTAAATGATTACATAATGCTTATAACATTTAAATAAGTGATATAAAAGGATTAATGAACTTGAAAAAGTTTTTTAAGAAAGTTTAAATTAACTCAAGTTTATTATTCAGGACATTAAAGTACGATCAAGTCAGGTCGGACCCGAGGTAAGGGATCCAACCACTATCTTTCTTTTTAAGTACTCTCTTTTATGTCATTTATTTTAAGCTCATATTTATTATGTTTGGGGATGTTATTTTATATTACCCAAACTGTAATTTTTATGTTCATATTATGAGAGACCCTATTTGTTCTCAAACATCCATTTTTTGGAAGTTTTAAGTGGCGCCGTTAGGCTGCCGAATTTTCGTAAGGAATTTTTGATCTCACTTTTATTCCCGTGACATTTATGTTGCGTTTGCCACTATTTACTTTGAGTGGTGTATGTAATTCCCATTATTATACACTTTTTGTAGTATAATTTCATTTATGGGTATTTACATATTCATTGTATAACCCTTCTTCCATGGTGTGTACGTTTCGAAAGTTACCCAACTCGGTAAGGGGACCTTTCACCCACCACTTTTTAAAAGGATTATTTTGTTATGTCTTTTAATTGACATACTATTATGTTGGGATATGTTCTTATATATCATTATTTATGTAAATTTTATGTCCAAGTGATGAGATACCATTTTCTCTCTCATCAACTTATTTTCTAAATTTTAAAGTGACACGGTTAGGCTGTTGGATTTCTTTAAGGGAACTTCTTAACCCACTTTCAATTCATTGGGTTAAACCTATACTTCTTGATTGTATTATGACAATATTATGTGTGGAATCACTATTTTGTAATTTCCACAAACCTTTGTGTAGATATACTATTTCTACACATAATCATCTCATTGATAAATTCTTACGAACTTGTTTTGGAAATCATAATTCAATCTCATTTCATTGAGTTAAATATCTATGTCATTGGTTTTGTTTTTCCAAGATTATGTGCGAATGAACTATGATTTTTTAACACCTAATATCCACTTATATTGGGTGTATTTATATTTCTCACACCTAATTATTTGATAGATTTTTCCTTAATTTAAGGATACCATCTTTATAATGGATTTCATCTCAATTTACATTTCCATTGAGACTTCATTGTTGTTATGCACCAATTCACTCTTAGATGGTGTGTATACTGTCCTTTGACATATTATATCATGAATCCCTTTATTCTCATGATATTATAAAGCTCGGATTAAATTTTATTCCACAATTATTTTTATTCAAGAGTCTCTCATTTTGTTAAAAACTCTTTAACAAAAATATCGTTTTAAATGTTTTAAAGATTCATTATTATAAATGTTTATCTTTAATGTCCATGTTTTCAAAATGGTTTTAAGTATTTATTTATATGGACATTAATGTTTTAAAATTATAATTCCATTAAAAGATCTAAAGTGGTATGGGACACTTTGATTCAAAAATCTCTTTTAAATGGTTTTTGAAAATGGATTGATTAATTCAGTATCTTGGAATTACTTATTGTGATTGAAAATGAAATGTTGTCATTGAAATGTTTATATTTTAAATATTTTATGTGTAATGATGGTACTTGTACATTTTATGGGTGGTTACGTGATAAACCATATGACGGGTGGTGCCATGAATACCAAGACGGGTGGTTACGTTATAACCTCTAATGCATTGGGTATGGAAGTCGGCCGTATGGCTATTCCATTAAGTATGTGTGGAAGTCGACCGTATGGTTATTCCATTTAAGTATGTTTATGTACCAAGCTACCTTTATATGTTATGTGTTCTTTATATGGGTTATATGGTAATATTTTGGTTACAAAAGGGTAAGTAATGATATTTTATTCAGTGAAGAGTTTTTACTAATTCCTAAAGGTGAAAGGTATTACTTTGATAAAATATACATGGTTTACTTGTTGCATTGAAAAACTAACAATTTTCATTCTTTTTGTATCCATTTCTGAGATTTTTATGCTCACACCATGTTTTTTTTGAAATTTTTTTCACAGGACTTAATGTGGAATAGGGTCAAGGATGGGATCAAGGGAAAGTCATGCTATCTAATACATGGAACTAGACATGTTTCTTTTTAAGAGTTTTTATTTTATGGAAATTTAGTAGAAGTGACTACTTTGTAATCTTTTGAGATGTTATAGTTATGTCCTAATTCTCTAAAACTCTAAACCTGAAAAGATCCTCAATGTGAATTATTCATTTAATTCAATATTAAGTAAGGTTTAAGGCCGGGGCTTTATTGCGTGACTTTTTAGAAATTAAACACGATTTGAAAGTGGAAATGTTATTTTTTTCCATCATACTTATTTTATGTCTTATGATTATTTTATGTTTTTTTTTGAATTTATTATGTATACGGGTGGTTCCATGATAAAACAAGGGTGGGAGAGATCATGATATCTCCTTAATGAATTGCATAATTAGACGAAGTTAAATGATAGGGTTTCTTCTAAGAGATTTAAGGAATATACTATGATGGGTATTCCAAAGGTAACAATGAAGGTTACTCCCTATGTAGATAGGAATGATTCAATGTAAGTATGATATGGATTCCAAAAGTTACCTTTATTATTCAATATTTCTAAGAATTACTTTCAGGAATATTATGATTTTATATGGTATGTTAAAGACTATTATTTATGGGTGGAAATTTTTATTTTTTGAAAATGTTTTCATGAGTTTTAAATATTCATGTATTAATGGTTTCATTATTTATTTTATATCCCATACTAAGATTTTTTTACTCATACCATGTTTTTTAATTATTTTTTACAGGGAATAAGGATGGGTGAGAGAAAAAAATAAGTCAAGAATATTTTTATCTAGAATAGAAATCAAGTTTTATTTTAAAATGTTTTATATTATGAAAAAATATATAGTGAGTAGAAATGTATACTTTTTAATATTTGAGTTTTTATGTAATATTTATGGCCTAATATTCTAAAAATCTAAACCTTAAATGATACTCAATGTGAAATAAAGGAAATTCTTGACTAAAATTTCTATTATGTAATGTTTATGGTTGAGTCCTTACAGTTGGTATCAATGAAAAGGTTTAGAAAATTTTATATATTAAGTGTTTTGGTTAAAAATATGGTAAGTTTATATGTCTATTATTTTATTTAAATTATTATTCTATAAGTTTTTCAGATTGAGAAAATTTGGTTACAATTGGAAGTAGGAGGATATCAAATAACATTCCAATCTATTCCTGATGACTTGACTGCAATAATTATTTCAAAGTCATGTCTGGATTATTTTGATTATTTTTTCTAACATATAACTCTATTAAAAAATGTTTTATGAGATATTAAACACCTCCTATATACCTCAATACCATCATGGATAATGGTTTGTTTGAATCAAATCATATTTTCCCAATATTCTCATATTCTTTTAAAAGGTAAATATTATCAAGGTATATTCAAATATTTTACCTTATCACAAGATTATAAAGAATATTATGATTTTGAAAAATTTTCTGAATAAAGAGACCCTTGAACAACCAATTTTTATTTTATTTTAACTTATAGTCTTTCAGTAAATAATTATGGTATTTTAATTGGACACTTGATTTAATGCTTTAATTCAAACTCGGACTAAATGTTTTATAAAATGCATGTCTTATATGATGTTTTAAATTATATATTGTAAACAATTATTTTGTAAAACTATTTCTCTGTGAACACCCATATGACACAATTTGAACAAGGTGTATTTGGATATAGGAAGCAAATGATTTTTAATAATATATACAACATTATTACAATGCATGGACCATATATGTACGTGAAAAAATGATGATGAAACCAGGTGGACACCATGATCAAGGTACACCATTATTTATTTTTGGAATAGTTTTATTAAATCATTTAGAGATGAAATAAAAAATTTAACTATACATAAGACTTCATGAATTAAGATATTGACATAATTATAAGTTGGAATGAAAAGGAAAGGTATGAAATAACCTTTGAGGTTGAAACATAATATGATTATTTTTTATTATTTTATCTCATTTTGGGAATGATATTTGAAATATATATTTTTTGAAAAAGTTCAACACAAAGACCACGTGATAACCTGTCATGTTGGACAAGGATGTGGGTATCAAACTCACAACTGAAGGGCGATATAGATTTATTTTTCTACCACTGGCCTCTTTTAAGTCCCTAGTTAGTATCAATTTTTATTTTTTATTTAAATGAGTTTATAAAATATGAACAAGTTTATTTTGGGAACTTATATTTTATCAAATGGATATAATTGTTATTGGAAAATGATTTGGAGATTAAGTGATAAATGTTATTCTGGAGGACGTTAACTATTTTGGGAACCCTATATGACTAACATAAATAGAATACTATGGGTTTTTTTTGAGGAGTAATGGTTGATGTTTACTTTTTAATAATATTTTTTTTATTTAGTTATGGATATTTGGTTTATTTATGGAAATGATTAACCAGTCTAGGAGAATATGTGTTTTTGGAAATTACATTTTTGGTATAAGACATTAAGAGTGGTCGATGTTATTTGAAGATAAATTTTAAAATTTATATTGGAAGACTATGTAATAAAATTATTCTATGTTTTGGGTTTCAAACTTAGTTTGGATTTTTTTGAGTGATTTAAATGATAGTGATTTGTTGAATGGCATATATTGAACTTTTGGTTTTACAATTGAATTTCAGAGATTAAAAGTAGTTTTCTTCGTACAATGGTATATTATTTTTGGTAATTTACTTATCAAGTACTAAATATTTTGGTATTAGTTAATGCATAAATATAATAGAAATATATAGATCATATTTTTTTGGATTATGTGATTCTATATAAGTTAATTCTAGTGATTTAGTTGTGAGTAATTCATCTTGAAATACTCATCGTTTGAAGAAAAAGATGATTTTATGGAGGAAATTTATTAAAGGATGAAACTATAATTTCTATATAACTATAATTCCTTATGATCTTAGTCCCGGTAGTAATATAATTCCTCAATTTAATGAAAAGGCTACTAAAACAAAAACATTATCTGATTTCTTTACATAATGGGAAATCAATGGCCGTTTAACCCGTCACAAAATTATGGTTTTGTAATTGTTAGATTTATCTTTAAAATATTTTATATCACTCTCCATCCAAACTTTATGGTTACTTTTTACTTCCATGTCCATGTTTTCTGATATGGAACCACAGTATTTGTTATCTCATGTGATCTTCATACTTCTATTTCTGTCTTTTTTATGTGGAAGTTTTATTGAACCTTGTTCTGATGTGGGATTTTAGTAAAGGAATTTTGAAAATTCATACCTTAGTTAATAAACATGAATTAAAATTTTAAGAATTCAATTTATTAAATGGTGGGGATGTAACATCCCGATTTTTAAGAAAGAAACACTATGTTTAAAAGTGTATATTATACGCTACATTGAGCTTAAACAAACAACAAAATATTATTATTTAAATGTTACCATTATAACATAACAGTTTGAATAGAGGGAATAAATAGTATTAACTAAATTATTAATTTTTTACACATGTTTATAAGTAATTATTTAGTGCACAATTAATTATAAATTAATGAGAAACCTATTTTAAATAGACAGAAATGTTTTTTTTAAAAAAACTATTTAAATGAAAATAAGTGAGTTTATAAATTAATAAAATCACACTTGTTGGGTTTTATTAATGAAATATATATAAAATAAATTCAATTTAATGTTTCATATTAATATTATATTTTTTCTATTCATGACATAAGAAAAAATTATATTTTTCAGATAAAAGAAGTATTTTTCAAAAAATTGATGTTTTACTGCCTTCTAAAAGAGAAAACATTTTAAATATTTATTTTGAAAATTTTATAAGTTAAATTTGAAAAAATAAACTTATTATTTGGAATTGGGACATAAAATTTTACTTCGTATAATTATTCGGTATTTTTATGATAATATTCATTTTAATGAATAGTGAAAAATATAGTATTTTAATTCAAAACTACATTTTCTTCTAATTTAATTATATTGTTAGACTATACTTTTAATACTTCTTAATGTATATTTATATTATGTTTTTAATATTTAATCCAATATTGGTCAATTGAATCGATTTAAAATTTAAAATAGATATAAAAACATTTCAAAATTTTGAACAATTCACTTTAAAAACCTGATATTTAGTCTTGTCAGCAGAATTGGTTTTAAAACTATTTTTTTTTCAATTATGTGAATTGAGTTAGGTAAAATAGATTCTTTATTTGGAATATGAATGTCCAAATTAGGTTTTAAGGAAATTTCAATTTTAGATATTAAAAATTTACTATGGTAAAAAATTATTTACCGTAATAAAAGTAAAATTTTGACAGGGGTTAAAATTAAATGTTAAAAGCATAGCATACCTAAAAAATAAAACATTTAAAGGGTGGTTGAGGTGTTTCTAGACACTCACTAGTATATCAAACATTAATTACTAGACAAATTTGGGTAATTTAATTCCACATCAATATGATCAACTTTTAATATAAAATAATCAATAAATTAATAAATTGAACCCACCTCTCCTCAAGTATAAATAATAACCCTAACCTCCCTATTTCAACACAAAAACCCTATTATATCCTTAAATATCTGCCCCAACCTCTCCTCATCACTCTCCCCATGTCCAAGTGCTTATGGTATCATTAAACGACCAAATACAAGGTCCTCAAAGGTCTTTCAAGGAGGGGATATTCAAGAGGTAATTTTCTCAAAGTACCTTTGTCAATTTGTTTTATTTTTTATAATTTCTAATCACCTAATTCATCCATAAATGAATGATAAATACATAATCATGTATATACTATCGTTTTATTTTTATAATTTAATATATCATATTTGTTTCATTTCTCATATCCTCTTATCAATGAAATGAAATTATTATCCAAGTTATGATAGTTATTCACCTCCATGAATATTTTTTTTTCGTGTTTACATTACCACCTTCATGGATGGTCTTAAAACTATTTTTATGGTACTATAATATTTTAATATGTATATTATAACCTATTTAACATTCTATAAATTTTATATTAAACATACATTCATTCTTTCTATATGGTGGTTATATGATTACTTTGTTTGGGGATGTGTGGACTACCACCTCCTCAAAATAACGTGATTTGTTCACACATAAAATGGAATATTTTAGAGATTGTTTTAATAAAAATATATTATATAATTTAAATATTAAATATACTATAATGATATTATATATGTATACATATTTACATATAATTCATTTAATTTCATTCTTTCAATATGACAGGAAAAATGAAAATAGCGTTCAAGAGTATGTACGACCTACCATCTCCATGAATGGTGTTTTTAGTTTTTATTTAAGGATTATTATAAATAATTATATAATGAATATATAATATATTTATATCATGTTTTATATTTTTTAGATAATGGACTTATGACCACATGAACTATCGATATCAAACCAAGTTCATTTTCGACTCAAGCACCGAATATTGACAAAAAAACCAACATGAACATAAATAATTATGTATTTGTTATAACATGGTAATAAATGATATAAAATGAATAATAATCTCAAAAAAGTTTCTAAATAAATTATAAATTAACCCATGTTTTATATTTAATAAGAAAATGATCATACGAGACAAGTGAGACTCAAGCTAAGAGATTTTTCTAACTCAATTTCCGCTCATTTGGTTATACATCTACTTAGTTGATTTTATTATGACATGATTATGTGTGGAATAAATTTTTATTGTATTATGTTATAATTTACAGTTATCTTTGTGTGTATATAATTTTTCTACACATAATATCCCGATTGATAAATTCTTACGTCATTGATACAGACTTTGTAATGATTTACTCATCTCACTTTTTACCTCTATGAGATATATGCATTATTAACAAATAATTACTTTTATGTGGTGTATATATAATGAAATTTGATATGAAATATCATGAATCTTTTTTATTAATGTTGTTAAATGTTTCATCAAATGATTATTACTTTTATGGGTCATATGATTCAATTGATTACAAGTGGTAAGAGAATTTCTTAACGCAATTTCTATTCTTTGGGTAAAACTTCTACTTCTTGATTATTTCATTCAATTATAATGTGTGAAATGAATTATTAATATCTTCTATATTATTTCTAATTGTTTTATATGTATTTATAGTGAAAAAACATAATTTATCTATTTTATTAACAAAATGATCTTTGTAAGGGGATATTTTACTAAAAAATAATTTTAAATGTATTATTGATTTATTCTTATAAATATTTATCTTTAATGTTTATGTTTTCAAAATGGTTTTATTGATATATTTATATGGCCATGAATTTTTTAAAATTTTATTTATATTCAAAAGTTTCAATGTGGTTTGGGACACTTTTATTGAAAAATATTATTTTTAAATGTTTTAACCATGTTTTAGAAATAGATTGTTTATTTCAATAACTTGGAATGTTTTTTAACATATACGCCATGAATGTAATTTCTCACTTTCATTTATCTTTAATGTTTTTTTGTTTCCATTAAAATTTTACACATTTAGTTTCAAATAAAGTATTTCATTTTTATGTGGGTGACTTTGTAAAAATGAAATGTGATTTCAAAGTGGAAATGTTATTTTTCCTTTATACTAGATTTATGTGTTATGATTATCTTCTGGTTATTGGAAATTTATTATGTATACAGGTTTTTCCATGATAAACTGAGGGTGGGTGATCCTGTGATAGCTCTCTAATGCATTGGGTAATGAGACAAAGTTAAATGATAGGGTTTATCCTAAGAGATTTAGGGAATATACTATAATGGGTATTCCAAACGTAACCATGAAGGTTCCTCCCTAATAAGTTATGAAATATATAATGTAAGTATGATATAGATGCCATAAGTTACCTTTATGATTTATGATTTCTAAGAAGAATTTTCTAGAATCTTATGATTTCATGTGGTATGTTACGTAGTTTGTGATTTATGGGTGAAAAGTATGATTATGTGAAAAATGTTTTCATGAGTTTTAAATATTAATGGATTAATGGATTCATTCTTTATTTTCTATCTGTTGTTGAGAATTTTGTGCTCATACCAAGTTTTTGAAATGGTTTCCGTAGTGTATTAAGATGGGTATGATAAAGGAAGAATTCCAGAAGATTTTTATCATGAAGGGAAATCATGTTTTATTTTAAAATTTTTTATATTATGAAAAAATGGATAAAGAGTAGAAGTGTCTAATTTGTAAAATTTGAGATTTTATGTAATAGTTATGGCCTAATTCTCTAAAATTCTAAACCCGAAAAGATCTTAAATGTGAAATAAAGTATATTCTTGAAAAAACCATAGATTATGTAATGTTTAAGGCTAGGTCATTACAATTTCATCTTCCACAAGTTGTCCTAATAATAAGGAAAATGATACTCCAATTATATTCTATACCCTTAAAACATTTTTTAGCCTTTGGAATCATGGGAACATAACCTATGGTTAGTATTACATGAAGATATTCCAAATATAATGGGTAAGGGGTAGGATGTTACACCCCAACCATCAAAGCCCAAAATTTTAAGATAAATTTTCATTTAGATTTTCTAGTGAGCATAATTTTTACCATTAAATAAAGGAGGTCAACTGGGATCATGTCCCTCAAGTCTGGAATAATCCATAAAGACAAAATAATAAAGAAACCAAAATTAATATCTCTCCCTCAAGACTAGATCAATGTTAAAACAAATAAAGATAATAAATAGATAAACACAAATATTTAGAAAGAATACGATGTGATACTAATGGTCCCACTAGAGTGATCAAATGGGGGTGAATTTATCATCCAATGAAAGTTACTATTTTTAAAATAATTAAAATTCATTGGAAATTTATTTTAAATCCCTTAAATTATAAATCAGACCAGTTAAACAATATAGTAGGTATATATAATTTAACATTTTAAAATAAATTATCAAAGTCAATAATCAAAACCTAATTAAAAATGAAATTATTTTAACTTTTAAACTATTATAATATCACAAGAAATTGTGTGTGTGTATATATATCATTGAAAAATTATAACTATTTGAGTTTTCTTATAAACATAGTTTAAAAAATACTTATTTAAAAATAAGTAACTAAAAGAATATAATTAAATAAAAAAAGAACTTAAATTAATTTGTTTAGTTCTATACTGGTACCAAGTGTTATCCACTTTACAATAAACCCCTTCCAATAATGTTTATTAGAAGTAAAATAATCCCTAACCTATATTTGGTATACAGACAGAAAAATACACACAAGAAGTACAAGTTAGACGAAGCCTATTACACTATTATTTATGGGAAATAAATGTAAATAAGCACAAGTAATGTGTATATGAGTAATCTTATTTAAAAAGAAGAAATATTTACTATTTTTTAAAAAAATAACAGGTCAAAATAAAATGTAAACATAGAGAGAACAATGAGTAATGAGATGTGTAATGAATATCTATCTCTATCTCTTATGTAGTGAGTCTTGAGGCTACCTCCCAATTTCTCCATGTTGTGAAATAAAAATAGAGTATTATGGAGTTTGAAATTTTTTTAAGTGAATTCTAAAATAGTTCATGTGTATCCACTAATTTGAATCTTAGAGTCTTCCTCATATTTTTAAAAGTTTCTTCTTCATATATATTTTCTAAACAATCCTAAATATATCCTCAGAATAAAAATCTTCAATTTCTCTAACACCATCATTAAATACTAAAAATATTTCTATTGGAGGTTATGTATTGTAGTTAAACACCCACGATCAATGATAATAAGTGATTTTGAATTATAGTAGGTTTATCTAGTCTTGAATTTAGTCACTATAATGGTAGGTCCTTAGATCAACACTTGTGGTTGATGTAGAAATTTTCAGTTAATGAAAACTTTCTTCACACAACTGCATCATTGTGTGGTTAGTCTATATGTGGTTGATGATTCTCTTCACACATTTGATCCAACACTTATAAAAATTTCAAATTGTATAACATGGTGGCTTTTTTATCAGAAATAATTTATTTTCTCTCTTTATATAGTTGATATTCTACCTTACGACCAATCAACAATAATGTATGATTGATCTAGAAAACATAAGAGTTTATTCATGGTTAATGGAAATGATTCATATAGTTTATCAGTATGGTTACTTTTCCATCATGGTTTATTGATCACATTGAATAAATTTTATTATGTGGTTGATCCATTGGTCATGTGGTCAAGCCAATTTAATGAATGTTCATTATACTATAACGTACAATCAATACAATACTTTTATTTTTTCAAAAGAAAAATAATTCACTATCCAAAAACACAGAAATCATTAGAATAATAGTAAACATGATTGTGATATCATTAAAAGAAAGAATTATTGTGCTAAAAAAATAGTTGGACTCAATTTGAGTGGAAGGGTGCTGACATTGACCACCCACAACAAGATATTATTAGTACAGAATGTGATTATGTCCCTAACATGAGTGAGATGGTAGAGGCTGAGACATGGTATGATGTGGATGAGGTTTAGTATGAACTATACCCCGAGTGAGATGGTAGTGATCATGACATGAAATGGAACTCTATCATGAGATAAAAGATATGGGTAAATGTGATATCATGAGGTGAATTATTTTTCTAATGTTATCCAATATAGATATGGTTTGGTGTTATGGTGTCCTAGTTAGAACATGATGACCTGATGTACATTCTCATGTGAAATTATTTTATCTTATTTATTTTATTCATGAATACCCATGTATGTGATGGAATATATTAGTAGAACTTGGTTAAACCCAACTATGATGTATTTCTGAGACCCTATACAAGAACCTTAGTGCATGTACAATCATTATGTTTGACTTTCTTGACAAAATCTATATAGTGGATCAAGATAAAATAGCCTCATATGGATTTTGAGACGGGGATGAGGTGAGACTTTGGGTTTTGTGGAGCCTCCTTATACTTTTGTTTATTTAATTAGTTCATATGATCATTTTGGTGGAAAATCTATTAGAATATACCATTGTATGACCTTTATATTCATTTTCTGTATCATGATGTATGTTTTTTTTCAATTGTTTACTTGGGATGTAATTCCATACCATGTAATATTATTTGTGATGTTAGTTAATGTTTAGTTAATTTATTGTTATTGATGGTAAATATATTGAGGGAACAATCTTCCCAATATATGGATCAGTCTATCAAAACTTATTGGTAGCATCTTTTCTATGGAGAACCATGCATAAGGTCACATGGTACTATATCTGGGGTTCATTTTTAGCAATTTTAGTCAATAATTATAAATGGTATCATAAAATCTTATCTTTTGTCATACTATTTTGGGATTGATATATGGTGATAGTAATGTGTTATAGATTGTAATGGACCTCAAGTTGGTGAGTCATGAAAACCTTACCAGTGGAATTTATAGTTTACCAAGGTTACAATATTTCCATTCCTAGTTTTTCTATTACCATTAAAATACTTATTCAAGTCTGATATATATATTTAAGGTTTTTATTATGGTTTTGAAAGTAGCCTATGGTGTTAAGAGTCTTGTGTAATTTCCTCATAATTGGAATGTATGATTAACATGATATTCATATTCTAGTGTGAGTGATTTTGTTGATGACATAGGGTTTAATTATTTAAAGTGTCAACAACATATATAGTGTTCTATTATATAAATTGTTGGAGTAATTCTATTCAGATGAACCACGATGTTCTATGATAATAGTTTATAAGGATCTTATCATAAAATTTTATCTAGTGATAGAAATATAGTCTATAGGTGAAAGGGATATATGGTAACCCTTATTGTGTTAGTTTGGGTATTGGATGCCATTTTTATAGTTTAATACAAGCAGGGTTTTTCTAAATAATGATTCATAATTGGTACAGGTTGATTTGATGAGTTGGATATACTTGAGAGGGTTGAGAAAGGAATGTGGGGTGCATCAGGGTATGTGATGTAAAGTTACAAGAGAAAATTTGGTTATCTAATCATGTTAGAAGGTAGGATTAGTGGGATACCCAACCCTATTTAATTAAATTGTAGTTTTTGATGGGATAATGATATTTGATTCTATATAGTTAACTCTATAATGGGTAGAGTGGGTAGATTTTTTTTTCACATGAGCCTCATCCCAGTTGGTGAGGACTCTTAAGTGCATCCAGGTGACCCGTGATCAAATCCAGGCAGAGGCACAATTTCCGAGGGGGTACTGTAGCAGTACTGTTAACACTATAGCATCCATGAATTTTCCCCCGTTTGGGCCTTCAGGCCACTGATTTGGTCCCCTAGTCCTTTAAGGCCCTAGGGCTACCTCAAGGCCTTCGGGTCACCTTAAGTGCAGATGCAGACTAGAAAAACTACAAGGAACACGCTCTATAGAAGGATGAGCGAGGAGATTTCACCATACAGAAGCTACGCAGGTTGCAAAAATGATAGGGTATGGAACCTGCCATTGGGACAAGCCTGTGCATGCACGAGATAACCTAGCTGAACAGCCATGCGAAGGTGGAGAGATGATTTAACAATGAAGATGCTACTGAGGAGCGGTTTCAAGTAGTTATTCTGGGTTGTATGTAATATTTAAAGCCTACGGGCAATGGATTTCTCTAATTCCTACTGTCTATGTAATACTTATTCCTACAGGCCTTGTAAGGGTTCCACCTCACCCCTTGAAAGGTAGATTATCAAAAATCAATACAAAATGAAGGCCTTCAGGACATTGGATGGATGTGTATATGTTTTTGGTTTTAAAATGATGTATGGGTGGTAGTTTATAGTGCAATATACTTAGAATTATTTAGATGCCTTTATTTTTTATAAACAAGAAACCAAGAGTGTTTTTGGGGATATGAATTGACATGAATGCGAACCCGGTATTGATTATAGGATTGTGAGCCTAAGTTTGGTGCGAGGTGACTCATACACATATGAGTTTGGAAGTATGATTGGATGATACAAGAGTGTTTACCCATTTTGGTTTAGTTGAGATTGAATTGAAGGTGGGTAAGAACCCAAGGTAAGATTCTTTAGTGGTCAACTCCCTCATTATAAATAAGAGTGAATATTTTTATGACCTATATAGGGTTGGTTTTGATGTGCGAGACAAGTACACATTGGTTACATGTGATTTATTTTTGGTATATGTATCATTAGAGTGGCCATGTTTGGGTTTGTTAGTATTTTACTAGGTTCTAGGGGATCCTGAGTAGTGCATTGATGATAATATAATGAAGTGAAAAAACCTTTTCCTGAAAATTTAGGTGAGTCATGAGACTTTGGTGTGTTGGGACGTGATCACACTTGGTGTGTGATTGGGAGTGAGATGTGGCCTTTTTATTTTTAGTTATGGGTTAAAAACCAAAGAATTTGATTATATTATAATGTAAATGGAATCTTGGATATTTTATGAGAATATAAAATGTTTGACCCATGATAACATAGGTTATTTATGAGGAATTAGAAAATAATGGAATGGGATATGATTTTCTATTGGAGGAGGTGTGATATTTGTTAATGGTTATAGAATTTGTGAGTGCAAGATATATCTTCCAAGGTGTTAGGGATGAGTGATGGATCAATGGTATGTTTTTAAAGCCTTGTGTCAGAGTACCAGAAACATTGATTTAGACATGAGGCATGAGAAGGTTCATTCATGACCTGATGGTTGTGGCTCCGAGGGAATAAAACACATATGATGTTAGGAACTATCTAGATTAGTGACAGAGGAGTAGTGTAAGGGGAGACACATGAAGGGGATCATAACATTGGATATTTCAGGGTGGGACCCTCCTTGTAGGAGAGTTTTATAAAACATTGAGGATGATGTTCATAGTAATTCAAAAATGTGTAGTGATTAGTGTTCTGTGTTTCTGATCAAATATGGGTGGTTTTTTATGTCCAATCATTATGTTTAGTAATGGACTACACGTGTTATGTGGATATCATGTGTTTTGGTTTAGTGGGGATATAATGAAGATACTCTTATAGAGGGGAGCATAAAATTGACCATTGGTGTATGAACTTTAGGTCTAAAAGGGTATGGATATAGTGAAACCGATAGTGGAGAAGGAATCAGGATTCTAGTTTATAGGTAGATTCAATTTTTTTGGTTCTTAGGTTTAATTAAAGATTTAGGATTCAAATATAGTTTATGAAGCAGTATGAGTATTAGTAGTGGACTCGGGATGGAATTAGGAATGATTTGAGAGTGAGTCATATAAAATATATGACAGTGATTATAGTAGAGCATGAAAATAGATTTGGTTGGATGAGGATCCAACTATTGAAATAAACTAAGTGTCGAGTTCAAACAACAATGTGGGTTCTTGGAAAATTCTATAGTGTATCTGGGAGTTAAGAAATAATGATTAGGTTGAGGTGTAAGTGCATTAGTGTGAAGGGATAGGTTACTTTGAGAAAGGTGAACTAGAGGGAGTTCGATCGATTTTTTACATGGAATTAGATGTAGTGAGTGTACATGACATCAGGTGTTGCCTATTGAGTTTGATGGATTTATTTTTATGATTGAACATGGGATTTTCATGGTAAATATGGGGTATCTAGCCTTAGTTCATGGACATTAGAAATGTGTTTGAGTCAATTTAGAATTGGGAATTTGGAGTGGCATCAAATTTTGATCAATGGATTTGAAGTTAAGAGATATTTCTTGTTGATTATTGGGTCAGATAATCTATATATTGAGTATTTTGTAAAGTCCATCATTATGGGATGGTAATTTATCGGTAATTTGGATTTTTTTTTGAAGTTGGGATGATCTAAGGATTGAGATTAAAATTGGAATTTCAAGTGTTTGGAAATCTCCAGAGGGTGTTTTTGGGCTTGATTCGAGGTTTGGGAGTTATAACTGGTGGTTAAAAGAGTATCAGAGTTGGGTGAGGATGGATCTACTACTAAAATTGCATCATGGGGGATACCGGGTAACCAACATGGAGGCATCACCCACATAGTTTTCTTTATAGAGGGAAATTATCCCCTAGATTACCATATAACACTCAGCGGTGGTGCATTAAGTGGTTGATATATGTTTGGGTACCTAGCATAGCCCACTAGAGTACTTGGTGGGGCTTGTGGTGGTTTTTTACTTAGGTAATGGTGGTATTTTTACCGTTAATATACCTTAAGTTCATAGTGGGGGAGGGCTCTAGAATCTAAATTTTTGGATATCCATTCCCCCTTCTTACCCCAGTCTTACTTCTTGATGTAACCAATTATATGGGGTGATCTAGGAGGTGTTTACAATATTTTTAAGGTGTGTTTCTCATTACCATTATTTCATTCTTCTTTTTCATTGTTTTCCATAGATTTGTGATGTTTTGGGCTATTGTTTGAGTAATGAATCTTCTATAGTATGGTGGAATCATCCAAATTAAAGGGTATTTTTGTTGTGGTGCCTAGAGTAGGTCCTAGAAGGAGAAGTAGATGTCATTTTTCATTGTTTAGATTTAATTACATCAACCAACAGATTTATTTTGGGTTTTCAATTTAATTGAATTAAATTGGAAATTGATCAAGTGTCAAATGATAAGTCTGTTGTTTCTTATGGTATTTTGGGTGTTCTATGGAACTTATACGGGAGGTTTAAATGGTTTTAGTGTGGTGGAAAAACTTGGTGATATTTTTAAAATTATTCTACATTGAAATAAATTGTTTAGTTATTATTATTATTATTATAAATAATTGTTAAATTGATTGAAAATTAAATTAGAACAAAAATTTCACTTCAGGTTTGATTAAATAATTTTGTGATTTTCACTATTAAAAATCTAAATTTCACTTGTTTTGATGATTTTATTTAAGGTGGAGGTGATTCGAAGAGTCCACGATGATGCAGAAGGGAAATGTGCCAAAATTTATGGAATCCCATGAACACATGTCCACTATTTTTCATATTCTGAAAAAATACATGCCTTAAAATGGGATGCAATTTTATGGACCGATCCATAACTTCGTGGGATAAAACTTTCAAGAAGGTACCCGAGCCCAATTCGTCCACTAAGAGTCCCATCCAAACAAATGTTTCTAGGTAATCAAATCGGCAGAAAGTTAAAAGTCATGTTTTTTTTTTCAAATTTATCTTGAGATGTGGTCCATCGAATAATGCCACATTTTCATTGGATATAGAAAAGTTGTTGGTCAACATTTTTGTAGTTTTGAAAAAAATGAGATAATTATTTCTAGATAATAAAAACCCCATTCTGTGTGTTTTTTTACAAAATTTGGGTGCCTAAAACCACCATACACTTTGCCTATAGAAGAGTACCTTAGGCACCCCATTTTGAAAGTATGACCAATAGGAAAGGTGATAAAATTTTGGAGTCCCAAATTAGTACTATCATCATCCCTATAAGTTTTAGAGATATGTGAAGTACTACATCAACTTATATTTCTTTCTCCCCTCCCATGGATTTCTAAACGCCTCATGATCACTTGGGGAGGATGTGATTTAAATCCCAAGATTTGTTTTTGTAATATTTGAATGTTCATTTAAATTATATGTTTTTGTGTTATTTTTAATCATCCTATATTCTTAGTTTATTGATTTATATACTAGTATGTTTTAATTGACTCATATGATCATGTTTTGAGGTACCCATTTATGAGATGTTCCACACACCATTCACAACTTCTTCTTCTCACTTTCAATTGTGGTATTTTTGTGGTTCATATTGGTTAATTGAACTCCCATAAACACTTCCATTTCCATTTAATTTAATTTCATGTTTAAAAATTGAAATAACATACAAACTTGGAAATATCATCGAGTTATTCATGTGTTTCCTTGGTGAGTTTAGGTTATAAAGTTGAAAACAAATCACCCAATCAATGATGGTATTTCAGTGAATCATTGTGTATTTTAGTCTAAACCCTAGGTGGTATCCTAGTATAAACATAGTAAAATTCTGGCTCTCGGTGTTACAAACCATGGATTAAAATTTCATAATCCTATCTCTTGAAGCGATAAACGATGAGCATCATGAGATTTCTTTGGGTTGACCATGATTAATTAATTTGGTAAATTTCTTCTTTGTTTTATCACTTTCCATTTTCTTTTATATTATTAAATCACTAGGCCCAAAATTTTCCAAAACCCCATTCCCTTTTTCTTAATCAAAACTATTTATTAATTAATGATCTAAGTATTCATTAAGAGACAACCATGGGTTCCTACTATACTGCATAGATTCTAGTAAAAACTAAATAACTAATTTTACATGCTCAAAAACACGATAAAATTTTGGCATTGTTGTCGAGAATAAAAGATCATTTTTTTCTTCTTTCATTCATTTTATTTATTTATTTTACTTCTTAATTATTACTCCTTTCAATATCCCCTGTCCCTTTTGTTTTTTTTTATTTTTTTTGTGTGGGTTTCTCCCCGTTTTCTTCTTCTTCTTCTTCTACTTATTATCTCCTTTTTTATCTAATTATATAGTATAAAATTATATTTTCTTAAACAATTTCATTTTTACTATGTGTTTTTATTTTATTTATCTTCCATAAAAAAAATAAAAAAATAAATAAAAAGGGCAATCAAACAAATAAAAACTTATATTGGGCATCATTGTTTTATGAAATGATATGGAAAAGAAATACTACATGAATTTGACCCTAAAATTGAAAAGTAACTTCACTCACAAATTAGTTCATCTAGTATAGGAAAATAAATTAACATTGAAGAACCCCTTGTAGATCCTCAAGTGGTCCTAAAACAATAAAAAAATTGAACCAAATCAATACCAAGAAAACATAGGTGCAAATAACTGAACATTAAAAGAACTAAAACCCTGGATGTGGAGTACCAACCTACATACATACAATATCTTGAGGAAGTAGCCAACATTGAGATGAGATCATTCCTCATCCACCTTCTTCCTAAATTCTATGTTCTTCTCAGTGAAGACCCTCACAAACATCTTAAAGTGTTTCACATAGTGTTCTCCACCCTGAAACCCCAAAATGTGTCTGAAGACATCATTATGTTTAGGGCCTTCCATTTATCCCTTGATGGCATAGCCAAAGACCAGATATAATATATTATTACCATGATTGGGGGCTATAATGGCCTGAAAATACTATTTATAGAGAATATATTCCCAGCCTCCCAAAGTGAATCAATTAGTAATGAAATATGTGGAATTAGGCAATCACAATGATACACCTTTCATGAATACTGGGTGAGATTAAAAAGTATTTTCTCAAGTTTCTCCCACCACCAAATTAGTGAATAATTTTTAATTCAATAATTCTATGAGGGAATATTTCCCATGCATCATGGTGTGATCAATGCTATAACTTGTTTTTCTGTAGTTAGTAAAACTCATTCTACCATTTGTGACTTAATAGCCAACATGGCTCAAAATGAACAACAATTTGGTACATGAGCAATTGAACCAATTTAAGGATTTCATGAGTTATGTAATTAATATATTTAACAAAAGGTAGATAATAAACATGATGAGATTCATACCCTTCCAAGGAAATTAGCTCAAGCACAAGGTAACCCACACTCTTCTTCTATTTCTTTAAATTGTGGTATTTTTTATTATAACACACATTTTTTCTGACCATTACCCATAACTTCTGGATTCATCTAATTCATGTATAGTCATATTCCCTAGGCATCAATGCCAACAATCACCTACCTTCAATAAATAACCATTTAGGAAAAATCCAAATCCCGAGTGGAAAGCAAAACCATAGTACAAAAAAGGGGGCACCTCAAACTTCCACATGATGAATTGGTATCAATAAGGCAAAGGTATTCAACCTTATTATCATTCAAATTCATAAAACAATCCTCCTTCTCCTTCCAAATCTAAACCAATCCTCTAAGACATAGTGAAGAAAATGGAAAACCAAAACCTTAAGTTCCAACCAACTATACAATTAGCCAGTCAGGACCTATGAACTCAATTAGGACAATTGGAAAAAACCATCATTGAGATTAAGATGCAAGGTTATGGACAAATATCATTCTAGTCTATTTATATTCCAAAAGATAAAGGTTATGTTTATTCAATCACACATTGTAGTGGTTAAAAAGTTTCTTTATCTAATGATTCTAACCAAAAGGTACTCTTTAAAATATCTTTTTAATCCCTCAAGTGTTTCAAGTAAAGAAAAACAAGTCAAAAGGGTAATAAAATTATCATTGAGAACTCCCACGAACAATTCATTCCTCTTCCTTTCATAAAAATATTATATCAATAAAAGAAATTTTTTTGATAATGAGATTGATAAATAAATAATGGATACATTTACAAAGATCAAGTTAACATTACTTTATTGGATGAAGTTAAACTGATTCCTTATTATACCAAATTTCTTAAAGAACTTTAAACCCATAGATGAAGGCTTAAGGGGAATGAGAGTGTCAACCTGGGAAGGAATGTCTCGGTCGTGATTCAACCGGACATGACAACCAAATTCAAGGAACTAGGAACTTTCATGATACCTTGCAGTATAGGGGAGACATTCTTTTCATATGCTATGCTAGATTTAGGCTCTTCAATTAATGTAATTCCTTACTATGTGTACACTTATCTGTAGGTAGGATAGCTTCAACAGACAGGACTCAAAGTGATACTTTCTAACAGGTTCACACCACACCCATCATGAGTGGTCAAGGATGTCCTCATAAAAGTGAAAAATCTCATCTTCCTCAAAGACTTCTACATTATTAAGATGGAAAATACTCGTACCCAAAGACATTCCCCTCTCATAAATGTAAGTCCATTATTGAAAAAAGAAAATAAGATCATTAATGTCTATAATAGTACACTTTCTATGAGGTTCGGTAGATAAAAGTTAATTTTTAACATTATTGATTCCATGAAACACCCCATTGAAGAGCACTCCACATGTCCTATCTATTAGATGAAAGTGATCTCTAACAACACACACACAATTCCCTTCTCAACCTATACTCTGATTCATTTTCCTCTTATTCACCCTTGGTTGATTTGAGTTTTGATTCATGTTTTTAGTGTTGTGTAGGGTTTAAAAAGTGTATATTTTGTGCTTTAATTTATGATTGTATTCATTTTGAGGTATCCATAACCATAAATGATTTTGTAAATCTCATTTTCATATATTCTCTTTCCTTAGAGAATAAACATGAGCTAATAGATAGTTTCATGGACCTCACTTTCCCTAAATCCCCCTTTTAATCCAAAAACCACTGATGTTTGAATTAAAATCACTTCGTTCAAATTTAATATATGCCTATCTTGAGGGTATTGAAAAATTTCATATAATTATTTCCAATAAAATCTCTCTATAATAGGAATAAAAAATTGTCAAACTTTTGAGAGTGTAAAAAGCAAATTGGATGGATATTGGCTGATATTCCCCAAATTATTACATATATTTGTAAACACCATATAATTTTAGATTATGTGGCTAATCCTACAAAGAATGATCAACACCAGTTGAATCCCACCCTCTTTGAAGTGGTAAAATTGGAAGTTAGTAAATTACTTACTTTTGAGGTCATTTATCCTATATTTGATAGTAAATAGGTAATCTCAGTGAAAATTGTGTCTAAAAAAATGAAATATTGGTTGGGTCAAATGAAAGGAATGAATTGGTTCCAACACGTGTAAAAAATAGTTGGCGAGTCTATATTGACTACCATCGACTGAATAAATCCATGTAGAAGGACAAATTTCCTCTACCTTTAATTGACCAAATGTTATAAATATTAGAGAGAAAGTCCCATTATTGTTTCCTTGATTTCTATTTGGGTTATTTTCAAATCCATATAGTCCCTGATGATCAAGAAAGGAAAACATTTACCTATCAATTTGACATAATTGAATACAGAAGGATGAATTTTGGTCTATGTAATGCTCCTGGTACATTTTATTGATGTATGTTGAGTATTAGTTCTGAATATATTAATAATTGTATAGAAATTTTTATTTATGATTTCACAATTTATGGAACTTCCTTTGATGAATGTTTAACACATGCATGTTCTATTCTCTTCCATTTCATTGAAAAAGATCTCATATTAAATTATAAGAAATTTAATTTCATGGTTGAGTGGGGGATAGTTCTTGGGAATGTTATTTCAAATGAGGGAATTCAACTGGATAATTCAAAAAATTGAACTAATTTCAACCTTCCATATCCATAAATGTGTTCATGATGTGCGATCATTCTTTGTTCATGTTAGTTTTTACTACCGATTAATTAATGAATTTAGTAAGACCAAACTTCCCTTGTCTTAATTGTTGCAAAATGAGTCTGAATTTGTATTTGATAAAAATTTTGAGGATTCTTTAAATTCACAAAAAAGGAGTCTCTCCTCACCTCCCATCATCCAACCACCAAGGTAGGATATCCCCTTTGAACTTATGTGTGACACCTCTAACATTACAATTTGGGAATATTTATCACAATGGGTTGAAAAGTATCCTCATGTCATTGCATTTTCCTCACATATCCTTGACCCTACCTAGGAAAACTACACCACCCTTGAAAAAAAAATCCTTTCTATTGTGTTTTTCATGAAAAAATTCCATTCTTATCTTATTAGGTAAAAAATAATTGTGTTTTTGAATATTAATGCCCTTAGATTTTTCCTAAAGAAACATGAAGCTAAGCCCCACCACATGTTGTGAATGCTCATCCTTTAGGAGTTTGACCTTAATATTATAGGTAAGAGAGGAGTGGAAAATGTGGTAGCTAACCACATTAGTAGGATTTAACCACCACTAGACCACCATGTTGACTCATACCTCCTCATTGAAGAATTATTCCCTAATGAGAACCTTTTTGATGTTGTTAACCTTAACCCTTGGTATGTAGACATTGTGAATTTTGTAGAAACATCTAGTGTCCCAAATAGTTTTATCAATTCACAATCCTAGAGACTTAATAATGATTCTAAATGGTAAATTTGGGATGACCCATATTTGTGGAGATTTTTTTGTGACCAACTCATTCCTTGGTGTGTCTCTGACCATGATTTCACCTCTGTTTTGAGCTTCTATCACACTTTGTCTTATGGGTGACACTTTGGCTCTCAATTTAATACTCCAAAATTCCTTGAATCAGAAATTTATTGGAAAAAATTGTATAGAGATTCCCGTCAGTTTTGTAAGTCATGTACTCGATGTCAATTTATAGAGAATATATCTAAGAGTAATGAAATGCCCCAACAAACCATGTTATTTTGTGAGATCTTTGATGCACGGGGAATTGATTTTATGGGTCCTTTTCCCAAATCATTTGGATCTGGGTTAATATTATTAGCTATTGAATATGTGTCTAAATATGTGGAAGAAAAGGCTAATAGGAATAATTACTCTAAATTTTTTGTTTATTCTTTGAGGTCCTAGATTTTTAGTAGGTTTGGTTTGCTAAGATTCATCATTAGTGACCAAGGTTCAAATTTTTACAATCAAAAAATGAATAATTTTCTTCTTAAGTATGGGGTTGTTCATAAAATCTCCACTACATATCATCCCCAAACAAACAGACAAGAAGAAATCTCATATTCAGAAGTTAAGAGAATCTTGTTAAAAACAGTACAACCTAATAGGGAAGATTGGATTTTGTGCTTGGATAAAGCACTTTGGGAATACTATATAGCTTTTAAAACCCCAATCCGACTGTCACCATATAGGATTTTGTTTGTAAAGTCCTATCAACTTTTGGAATAGGTAAATCACTGTTCATATTGTGATTTCAAACAATTTAATACGAATATCTCATATTTTTGTGAGCATAGGAAGTTATAGATTCTGGATTTGGAGGAAATTCAATGAGATACATATGAGAACTCTTGAATCTACAAAGATAAGAAAAAGGCTATCCATGATGGGATGATTAATCAGAGGATGTTTCATATCTATGATAATGTTCTTATGTACAATTTCAGGCTAAATATGCACACATGTAAGCTTTATTCTCGAGGGCTTTGTTCTTATACTATAACTAATTTTTACCTTTTTAGTGAAATATAGGTTTTTCATGATCATAGTGGATGAAGTAATACCATCAATGGGAAGATATTTATACAATTTTATGATGATTTTATAAAGCATCTGGTGGAGAAAATACACCTTCAAGAAGAAACATACCAGTAAATCCCACAAGGTTTTATCATTCCTTCAAACATTATCATTTATTATATTTAGTACACAACATGCTCTAGGTATGGGGGATGGGTATATTCCTGGTTTAGTTAGTAATTCTCATCATAATTTATGTTTTTATATTTTTTTATTGCTAGATTGTATTGTCACTTTCCCCTATTTCTCCCTCAATTTTGTGCATGAATTTAAAATTTTGATGTCCACTTTTTCACGGAAAATGATTCCCACTTAATCATGAATGTTAATAGAAATTCTTGAGGAATTTACCTATTTCATGTTGTTTCTTTGATTCAATGATGAAATGTGTTTTCTAGCATGAAATTTACATTGGGGTGTGAAATTTATTAAATTGGTTGTTTGCCGATGATATAAATGGTGGTATCTATTTGAAACCATTGATAATAGTGGTACCCTTTATGTGAGTTGTTCATGGTAAATTGAGTCTCTTAATATCTCCACACATCTTTTGCACAAAACCATGAAGTGTGAATATGTATTACTTAATATAAGTTAAATATAATTTAGTTTAATATTTATTAACTTTCTAAAATGAGTTTTCCATACGTTCGTTCCTTATCGGATCAGTTTAATTACTATATCAGATTGACCAATGATTGTGTACCTATTATCCAACTATTTTATACCTTAAAAATTATAACAAAAAATAAAAAAAAATTAATTTAAAAAAAGAAACACAAAAAATACGGGTTCTTCTTGGGTAGGTCAAAAACCCCCTTCCTAAACATTGGATATTGTTATAACTACTATAATAAGTGTTGTGAGGAGACCATATAAGGGTTGAGTGATGATTGTGATAATTGTACCAATTAAATCTTTTGAAAAAAAGTAATAAATGTGGAGAGTGATGAAATGTACAACATAGGTGGATATCTTGGTCGGGAGATTAATGTTTGACTTTTGGGAATGCTTAAGTGAGTGGGTTTTGAAATTTGATTGTAAAGGATGTAGGGCAGGTTCGGTGGAAGAAATCATTTGAGAAGAAGAATTTTAAAATAACCTATATGTACTGGCTAGAATATATAAATAATAACATGGAATGGTTTTCACACAAAAAAATGGAGAGTTAATGGAATGATTGAATTTCGAATTCCTTTCTCATATTGGTATAATGCATCTATTTGAATTTCATTTTGATATAATTTATGAGACAAATTTTTCCATGATCACGAGAATAACTCCTTGGTGTGATTTCTGATTTGATTACATTTATTTTATGAATAATATTTTCATTTAATTTTAATTATTCATAAAGTTGGGAATATATACATGAATCATTTTTTAAATGTAAATTTTTCGAGGAGTGAAAAGGTTTAGGTGTGGGGGTGTGATCTCACCATGATTAATTATTCATTTCTACACATACACAACTTTTTTAAACTAGTTTTGTATTGAAAATTAAAACTATAATAAGAAACTTCACTTCATGATTTGTTATATAATTTTGGTATTTTAACTTTTAAAAATATAAAATTTTCTTATTTTTATGATTTCATTGTAGGTGGAGGTGATTCAGAGATCCCACGATGATGCAAAAGGAAAATGGGCTAAACTGCATGGAATACCATGAACACATGTCCACTATTTTTCATGTTAAAAAAATAAATGAATAAAAATGGATTAAATTTTGTGATCTGGTCCATACATTTGTGTTCTACAACTTTCATGAAGTAACACAATCATAATTCATCTACTAAGAGGCCAATCTAAACTAATCTATCTAGGGAATCAAATACGTAGAGAGTTAAAAGTTGTGTTATGTATTTTAGATTTATCTAGAGATTTAGGCCTCAAAATAATGCCACATTTTTTTTGGAGAGATAAATGAGGTGGGAGAACATGTTTATTGTTTTTTAAAAAAATAGATAAGACTTCGTAGTGGCCGAAAAACACGTTACTAGTATATTTATGAAATTTGGGTGCCCCAAACCACCATCCACTTTGCCTATTAAAGAGTGCCTCGAGAACCCCATTTGGATGTTTGACTAGGAGGCAAGGTTACTCCATTTTAGAGTCCCAAAGGAGCCCTCTCATCATCCCTAGAAGGTTGGGATTATATGGGAAGTGATACATCAACATATCTTTCTTCCTCCCCTCACATGGATTTATAAAATCACCATGATCACCCGAGTATAATGTGATGTAAATCCCAAGATTTTTTTTTGTAATATTTGAATGGTCTTTTAAATTGTAGGTGTGTTTGTTATTTTTCATCATAATCATTTTCTATTTTATTGATTTATGTACTGATATGTCATACTCGACTCATATGATCATGTTTAAGGGTACCCATTCATGTGATGTTTTACACACCATTCACCACTTATTCTATCCATTTCAATTATGGTGTTTGTGCATTTAATACTGATCAATTAAACTCACATAAACACTACCATGGACATGTAATTTCATTTAATGGTAAAACATTAAAATAAAATACAAACTTGGACAGTACACCAAGTTTATCATGTACTTCCTTGGTGAGTTTCAGTTATAGAGTCGAACATAAATCACCCAATCAACGATGGTATCTGGTGAATCATTATGTGTTTCCAACCAAACACTAAGAGGTATCTTTGTATAAAAATGGTAACATTCTGGTTCTAGGTGTTACAAACTAGGAATTAAAAGATCATAACCCTATCTGTTGAAGTGATGAAGGATGAGCATCATGATATTTCCTTATATTGATAAAGATTAATTAATTTAGTTAATTCATACAATATTTTATCACTTTCCATTTTATTTTAGATTCTTAAATAACCAAACCCAAAGTTTTCCAAAACCCGATTCCCTTTTTCTTAATAAAAAATTTCTTCTTAAATTAATGATCTAAGGATCTGTTGAGAGATGAGCTAGGGTTCTTACTATACTACATAAATTATGGTAAAAAATAAACAACTAATTTTATGCACCCAAAAATGAAATCACTACTATAATGTTGTATTCATATTAAAAATAAATATTAGAGAAGGTTTATGTGGGTATGGTTAATGTGTTAGATTTTATTTTTAGTGCATAAATAATATTCAAACTAGTAAAAAATAATTGTTCCCATGAGAGGTGAAGGTTTTATGGGTAATTTAAATTATATGGAGTCTATTTTTAGAGGTTGGGAATCATTTGAACATAATTTGGATTGATGGTACTTGATGTAGGATTTTTGGAAAAGTACCGAATCTAGAGTTTCTTAAAAAATGTAGACTTCATTCTATCAACAAATTTTATAATGATAAAGGATATTATAGAGTAATATAAACCAATAAATATTTCAAATGAAATATATATTTATGAGATTAAGGTTTATATAACATATTTTCAATAATTTTGATAAATGAAAAGTAAGAATTTAGAGACAATCTACTGAATACATAGTTCCAAACTGAGATAATTTTTGAGGTTTATCTAGAATTCAAGATGTGATAAAATATATACTGGGAACTTATATAGATTGACTTAAGTGAACTTTATTTAATAATAACCTTTTTAAATGATCATAAAAATAAATTAGGTGATACCAAGTAATTCATTCTTCACCAATATAAACTCACAAAAAATTATTAAAATATTTGTTCAAGGAATTTTCACTGTAAGAGCATCTATAAGGTGACCCAAAACATACATACATAAATATTACATATTATTTTATGAATATTCATTACATTTAATTGTGATACATTCCATAGCCGTAAAGGTTTTGTTACTTTGAAAACATGGATACATAAGAAATTGGTATATAAAATATCATCATCATTTCCCACTTATTTCTTTTCAACTATCACCCTTCTTAGACATATCATAATTAAAACATTTCTTCATATCTTGAGGAAAAGGAAACATAATAAAGGGTGAGATCATATTATTATTAATGGTTAGTAAGGGAGATTTCAAGTATTATTTAAGAATAATACAATCATAATGTTATGAGAATATAATCATAACATTTTAAAACCATACCCAAAAAATCATATATTATATTCATGATACATGGAATAAATCATGAAAGATCATAAGACATGAATTATAAATTAATCAAAGAATATGATTCATGAGAGAATAAAATTCTTGTAAGTTTATATCATAAAATAGTGGCACAAAGTACGGAATAATCATACTCAAATAAATCTTATTTCTAGGATTCCCACCAAGGCATTGTTTACATGTTATGCTTGGGATAATCACTAATTTACCTACTTCAGCCTTGGGATAAACACCTCTGTACACTTTTTTTTGTCTTGAGATAAACTCATGTGTATCATATGAGATCATAAAACATTAAACATTACTCAATTAATTTAAGGGAAATATAATTATATTTCCACACATTAAATATTCATAATCCATTCATATATATTCCATAAGATCATGAAAAAATTCATCATAATATAACCCATAGAAAAAACAGGTTTCATCAATATTTCATCCTCATAACCATAAAAATCTTGAGAAATAATAAGTATGGTTTCATATAATTATATAACTATTGAATCAAAAGTAACATCAAAGGATGTTATCATAGATGAAAAATTCATTCGAAAGATCACTGGAATATTTATTGAGGAAATTACCCTTTTTATTTTGAATTCACTTATTTAAAATGTAAATATCCCAAAATATAAAGGAATACATTTTATTTGAAAATATAAATGTATAATTTTATTTTAATATTAAAATAAAATAGTAATCATGATTGTGGAAAAAGTTGTTCGTATGGTAAACATTAATATAGAGGTTCCTTCCACATTCTTGGTTAAAAAACAAATAGTAAACCATTTGGAAAATAAAAAGAAGATTACCTATAAATTTTTTTATAGAAATTAAAAAATATATAAAAGTTAATTTAAAAATCATTTTCGAATAGAATAAAAATTCTTTAAAACATTCTAAAGAAAACACAGACACAAAAGAAAACATTCCTGATCAAAGAAGAAAATAAATCCATTTTTATTAAAAATATTCCTTCCATCTATTGGGTAATTAAAGAGAGTAAAATTAAAAGGAAATTTTTTTATCACCATAAATAACCATATGATAATAAAATAAATATTATTTTTAAGCAATATAATATTTAATTTCATTATAAAAAATGTAAGCATAAACATTCATGGTAAAAATGAGACTGTAGCATAAAACCCAAACCTCATGTTCGACTTGCTTTGTAAGTAATATAACTTCTTGAATAAAAAATTTAAATTTATTATACTAACATAAAAAAAATAATTTGCATTATAATAATATCATATATGATCCACTTATAATATTTCAACACCCATTTATTAATAATTTATTATTAAAATAACCGTTTCTTGGTACTAAGTTTTTTGTTTTTCATGAAAGTTTCAGTTTGAATGTTCTAGTCCTTATGATTTTATCATGGTTAAATCCTATTAATAATGATAATAATTATATAAATATAATATATTTTTATTATATATATATATATTTAAAATCATTCAAAAGTGGAAAATATAGAAAAATAAATGGCACCGTTCATGGATACAAATGTACATATGTACACATGAACACAACTTTCACTTTCTAATAAAAATAAATAAAGAAATATAAATAATATTTTATCATTAATGAATCATTATTAAATAATAAATTTAACATATATGTTGTAAATATTTCATTATAAATAACCATGTGAGGTGGTGATGGAAAATGATTTATATTTCTATGTAGAGGCGGTAGTCCGCACGTAAGCATGAGTGATGATTTCATTTCCCATTTAATGAAAAAGTGTTGAAGAGGTTATGATATAATTATAATAAAATATCAATGTATATATTATTAGATATTAATAATATTATTATGGATTCAATAGGTTTATATATGGTGTAAGAAGGAATAATATTGAAAGAACTCGGTTAAGAGTTATACCTCTTCCATGAGAAACCTCCTTTGCCTTACACCTTAAGCATTGAAAGGATGATATTATGATTAAAAAAGATCTATATGACAAGGGGTGGGATTTTATAAAATTAATTTTTTATGTCTTGTATTAGATAATAGGCTATTTAAATGTGGAGAAGATAGGATAAGGGTGTCCTTTTATAAGTGGGGGAGAGGACACACTTGGAATTTCATAAAAGATTAAAATATAATAATATATTATTCAAAAAAAAAGATTCATAATGGAAAAGTATTAAAAGTTAGGATAATATTTGGTCAAAATATAAACATTAAATAGTATTTAGACAAGTTTATATGGAATTATAATCCTTATATATTATTTTAACCCTCTAGTAAACCCGTTTGAACATTAATCGTGGTAAGTTTTTCACTATTTTTTATAAAAAAATGAAAGTGGACACATTAAAAAAAATTAAATTATAATTATAAACATGTAATCAATTTTTTAAAATTCAATTTCTATAATTGGAATAAATTAGTTTTAAACTATAACCGCAAGGCACATCAAAAAATAGTTTTCCAGAAAAATGCATTTTTAAGTATAATAATGTTTTTACATTAAAATTAAGTATAATTTAAATTATAATAAAACTTGTTAGATTATGTTTAATAAAAATTAAATAATTATATTTTAAAATCAATTTAAGGAATGATACTTTGTAAATAATTGAAGGAAAAAGATAGTTTTCTATAAAATTAGTATTTTTTACTATTCACTGAAAAATAATTTTTTTAGAAAAATCTCAAATTTTACCTTAAGATATTTTTTTCATGATAATTTTAAAAAATATATACATTTTATAAAATAATTTTTTTAAAAAGTGATAGAAATTAATTATAATATTCACACAAAAAATGTAAAAAACCAGTTTTTAGAAAACAAACTTTTGAAGCTTGAAATGATTTTTCTGAAAATTGAGTACCTATTTAATTTAAAATAACATGTAATTTTCATAATATAAAAAATTGATACACATTTATCTTAATTTTTTTATTATTATTCATACCACTAATTTAACAGAGATGTTAAAACTATATACTCTATCATGGTTAATTTAGACTTGGGGTTTCGTGTTATGAAATCCACCAAATATGTCAAGTTTATTTCAAAGAAAAACATATAAAATATTGGGGTGTTACATTATCCCTCTTTGAAAATGAACATCACTCTCAATATTCCATCACTCTGATAGAAATTAATGAGGATATCTCTATTTTATCACATCTTTTATTTTCAATGTAGCTTCTCAAAATTTCTAATTCCTCTACAGAACTTTTACTAGGCGAGTAGTCATATTTTGAAGAAATTTATCTCCACGATCAAAGATTTATACAGGTTATTATTCATATAAAAGGTCATGATACAGTGATATAATATTTGAATTTAGTATATGTGCATGATCAAGTATGTACATCCTTATCATAGATACATGGAACACATTGTGAACTTGAGAGAGGTTTGGAGGAAGCCCTAAGCAGTTAGATACTGTCCCTACTCAGTCAAGAATAATGAAGGGGACAATATAACTTGGGATTATATTTTAATTATTTTCAAATCTCATCACATTCTTAGATTGAGAAATTATACGAATACCATTTCACTAACTTTGAATTCCATATTTCACCTACAATTGTCTACATAACTTTTCTGTTGACTCTAAGCTGCCTTGATGTGCTGCTGAATAGATATGATTTTATTTGAAATTTCATTATCTTGATAAAGTCCTTATAGCTTTCATTTTTTGAATCTATCCCAATGAATGAGAGATTATACTTATTTTTAAAGAGGGATTTATAAGGATCCATCTCAATGGTCTAGTGAAAGCTATTATTATAAGAAAACTTGAATAGAGAATGATGTTGATCCCAAACACATTTGAAATCAAGAGAATAAGAAAAAAATATCCTTCAGGGTTTTAATTTCCTTCTCAATATGAAAATATATCAAAGTATGATAAGATGTATTGGAACATAACTCTATATCCATAGCTTTCTAAATACTTCTATAGAACTTCAAGGTAAACCTCAGATCTCGATCAGATATAATAGAATGTGGTACTATATTTAAATG
Organism: Viscum album; assembly: GCA_963277665.1. Lineage (NCBI taxonomy): Eukaryota > Viridiplantae > Streptophyta > Magnoliopsida > Santalales > Viscaceae > Viscum > Viscum album. Next base: position 1,770,441,191 of record OY728132.1, read on the forward strand.
TACCACTTCTTTAAAATATATCCTAAATGGTTAATAAAGATAGAGATATTCTCTAATAGTAATGAAGTGTGACTAATTCTTAAGATAATCAACTAAAACCCAAATTGCATTATACCCTTAGATGTTTTGGGTATTCTGATGGAAATAATCCATGGTGATGTTTTCCCATTTGTATTTTGACATGGGTAATGGTTGTATGAACACCTTATAATTCTATATCTTAGACTAATTTTTTTTGGAATACCATGTACTGAGATAAAAAATCCAAAATATTTCACTTTATCTAGTCCCACTAGAAATACTCTTTCAATTATCTATACATATTTGAACATTTGGGATGAATAGATAATTATGAACATTGAGATTTATCCAAAAACTCATTCCTCAAATACATTATTTATGGGACACATACAAGGTTCCTAAGACTTATAATCAAATACCAATCAAGGTTGAACACATGAACATTTATTCACATCTTTTGTAACTCTACATCTTCCTTCTAAGACTCTTTAATTTTACATGGATAGATGAGTTAACACTCATTTCAGAAAGATAAGATTTCTCCCCTTACTTTAAAATTTAAAGTTCTATCCTATTAAATTATATTTATATGTGATCTTTTATGGTACTCATCATAGAAAAGATAACATGATATTTTCAACTAAGAATATCATCTACCTTGTTTTCTTTCCCAGGGTTGTAATGTATGGATTAGTCGTAGTCTTTAATCAACTACAACCATATTACTTGGAAAATATTCAAATCATTGTATGTGAAAGTTTACTTTTAACTGTTATTATTAATATATATGTCACCCATTTATAATTAAATATAATTCCACCATATATTTAATGAAAATACTACCACTGATAACTTCTGGACATTAGTTGAGTGTTGTTTCTCATGAGCCTTCTATTTTATTGAGGCCTAAGATATCACCATATGATTATGCATGAGGATGAATCCAAGTAATTTATTTCATGCATCACTATATATTATGAAATATTATGAATAGGTGCACTACCTAACTATATCTTCAGTTACTTTAAATTTTAATTACATTCATTTTTCTAAAGGAACACGACCCCATTATAAGTTAACATGGTGAGTAGATTAGATATTTGTGAGAATTTATTCACAAATCATCAATAATATATATATAAAAAAACAAATCATGGATCTCATTCATTATGTTTGGCATGGTCCAATGTTCAATAAATTCTGTCTTTGATGGAACCACTTATAAACTATCAATTGAGGTTATATAACCAAGAACTGAAACATTTTTGTAGCCAAAATTTACAATTGCTAATTTTTTCATATAAATTCTTCTTCCTTAGGATCCTTAGCACAATTCTAAATTGATATTAAATATATTTCTTAATATTATAATATATAATCATATCATCTTTATATATTACTAAAAACCAATCAAGGCAATCTCTAAATACTATATTCATTAAATACATGATGATTGTGGGGTAATTAGTAGGAAAAAATGGAATCAAAAAAAAATTATAGTGTTTATAAATCCTATGAAGGGATATATTAGGTATATTTAGTTTTTATTATCAATTGATAGTATCCAGTTCAAAGATCAATCCATGAAAACTATTGAGCTCCTTGTAAATGATTGAACAAATCATAAAAACAGGGAAGACGATACTTATTCTTGATTGTGATCTTATTTAGTTTTAGATAATAAATACCAAATCATATTGATCTATCTATCTTCTCAAAAAATAATAAGAAAAAGGCTCACCCCATGGTGACACACCTGGCCATATGAATCCCTTATCAAGATTCTCCAAGAGTTGCTTCTTCAATTCCTAAAACTCAATCAATGCCATTCTATATGATGTCTTTGAAATAGGTGTAGAACTAGGTATGAGTTATATTGAAAACTCAAATTCATGATTTTTATGAAGACTAGGAATCTGTTTTTGAAATAAATCGACAAACTTCAACACAATTGGAATATAGTAGAATATGAGTTTCTCTCCAAACATTTAAGATAAATATACATTTAGAATACGAATCAAGAATAGATATAAATTCCATTAAAATTTCATATTTTTCCTAAAAAGGATAGAAAATCATAGGTTGGTTTAGAATAATAGTTGTGAACTCCCTTCCCAATAAATTGATATTATAGTTATATAAATAAATCCTATCCATTCCCAATATAATATCAAATTCAACTAGTGATAGAATAATGAGATTTGGAGGAAGAAAATTCCAAAAAAAAATCAATAGGAGAAGAATCAAATACTTGAGATTCAATCATCATATGATTAAGAGTTTTCACTGATAATTCAAAATATAATAATTAAGTATATAAATTAAAATTCCTTTAGAATTTTTATAATATACATGAATTCATATAATTAATCTCAAACAGGATACATCAAATTTGAGTATCCTATGAAAACCTCAAATCTATCAATATTTATTTAATCTTAAACTAAAACTAGAATGGTTAACATGAATATAATGAACCACATAAATAAATCATATAATCAAGAAAAAATAGTTATATGATGTCTAAATAATGACACCTTATTTTAAATATACGACACCATAATTTGAACCTAGTTCTTCCATGGTCATTATCTATTTCAATCTATCATAATGGTTCATAAAAAAAGTTAATTAGCCCAAGAATATACCTTTAGAGTTCCTATCCATGTACGTAGTCTTAGGCCCACTCATCATTCACTCCTGATGATCAAGTTAATCACATTCCTCCCCTTTCATAGTTATTACCCCTAGGTGCATCTATGCCACAACTACATCCACCTTCGAGTATCCAAAAAGGGATTTATTTTCTAGTAAAACCACTAAATGTCAACTTTAACAAAACTTGAGTATGTTATATTACACTTATACTTGTCCATATGGGTTTCAACAAATTTCTCTAATCAAAATATCTAAATATTAACTAAACCCCACACTGACCGCACTCGAATTGGACCAAACTTTAAATACATGAATATTACATATTATTTAATTAATATTAATTACATATCATTACGATCTACATTAGAACCATAAAGGTTTAGTGTATTAGGAAACCTTGACACATAATCAATTGGAAAATAAAATATCTACATCAAATACTACTTTTTTCTTCACAACTATCACCTTTCTTAGACATATCATACTTAAAACCTATATACATATCTTATGGGAGAGGAAACATAAGAAAGGGTGTGCTTAGATACTCAGTAAGGGTATGCAAGGAAGCTATAAATGAACATTTAAGTATAACATGAGAATATGGGTATAAGACCATAAAACTAACATTTTAAAGTAGAACAAACCAAATCATATATCATAAACATGAGTCATTGCCTAAAACATGGAAAATCATAAGACATGAATCATAAAGGAATCAAAGAACATGATCCATGAGAGAATAACATTGGCATAAGTTCATATCATAAAATAGTGTCATAATGTGTTTCGTAATCGTAATAATAGGTTTATTATCTCATGATTACCCACCAATACATTTTCACATGTTAGTATTGGGATAACTACCTTTGTACCTACTTTAGGGTTGGGATAACCTCATGTATACCATTTTTAGGCTTAGTAAAACCTCCCATGTACCCTTTGAGATTATAAAAAATTAAACGTTACCCAATTAATTAGAGATAAATATAATTTCAGACCCACCTATCATATATTCCTAATACATCCATATTTATTCCACAAGATCTGAAGATATTCATCATAACATAACCCATGGAATAGAAAATGAGTTTCATCAATACTTCATCTCTATAAACATAAACCACATATATAATTAATAAGTATGGAATCATATAATCATATACCCAATGAAGCATATGTAACATCAAATAATTTTAACATATATAGATGAAAAATTCCTTCAAAAGACCATTAGTATATTTTTTGAGGAAAATACCCTTTTAATTTTTAAATAAATTATTTAAAATCAAATAATTTCCAAAACATTAAGGAAATAACTTTCATTTAAAATCACAATAAAAATTTTAATGGAATATTCATGGAAAATAGTTTTCATAATGAAGGGAAAATTTTTTCATACAGAAAATATAAAAATGAGGTATCCTTTCACATTTTTGATAAAAAGTCAAAAGTACCTAATTTGGAAATAAAAGAAGATTCCTTTTAAATGTTTTTATTTAAATTAAAATATGGGTAAAAATGAAAATTAAAAATAAATTTTTAATATTAAAAATATTCTTGAAATAATTATATAGAAAATGTAGACATGGAAGAAAATATTCCCCACCATAGTGGTAAATAATGTTATTTTTTCTTAAATACAATTCTTTTGGTATCTTGAGTACTTGGAGAGATGAAAATAAAATGGAAAAAAATAAAATATTCAAAAATAACTATATGATAAAAAAATTAATAATTTTTAGTGTGATAAATTATATAATTCCATCATAAGAAAATTTAGTATAAATGATCTCGATAAAAATGAGATTGTAGCATAAAACCCCAAACTCAAGTTTGACATGCTTCAAAATTTCTCTAACGTCATATAAAATAAATTTAAATTTAATATAATTATATAATATAATAATTTCTATACTTATAATATCATATATGACCTATTTATAACATCTCAACACCAATTTATTTATAATTTCTTATTAAAACATCGTTTCTGGGTGTTGAATGTTTAATTTTTCATGGAAGTTTCTTTTTGAAAATTATGATCCTTATAATTTGATCATGGTTAAATAATATAATTTTTTATTAATGACATAATTATTATATATATTAATTATATACATATTCAGAATCATCCATAAAATTCAGAGATAGAAAAATGAATTACAATATTCATGGAGACAGTAGCCTGTATGTACGCTGAACACTTTTTCATTTTCTAACAAAAATAAAGAAAGAATGATAAATAATATTTTATCAATACAGAATAATTATTAAATAATAAATATGATATATATTTATTAAATTTATCATTAAAAATATCCATATGTGTTAGTTTTAAAAGATGATTCATATCACTGTGTGGAGGAATTAATCCACACATATGAATGAGAGATACTTTCTTTTCGTATTTTTTAGAAAAGTAGTGGACAAATATTATAAAATCATCATAAAATTATAAGTATATTTATGAAACTAGATTTATGATTTTATGATGTATACCATAGGTTTATAGAATTTGTAAGGAGAAAGAAAAGAAAAAGAGATTAGTTAAGAGTTGTACCTCTTCATTGAGAAGCCTCCTTTGGCTTACACCTTAATCATTAAAAGGTTGATATTATAATAAATAATAGAGATAGGACATGATTATTGATGTTAAGAAAGTATTTAGGAAGGTATTTTATGATATATCAGGCTCTTTAAGTGTAAATAATAGAGGATAGAGGGTATTCTTTTATAAGTGGGGGAGAGGACACACTTTGAATTTATAAAAATATTAAAATATAATAATATATTATTCAATATAAATGATTCCAAATGTAAAAGTATTTTAATTTAGGATAACTTATATTCTAAATATTTTCAAAAAACATTATTTATAAATTTTTATAAAGAAATATCATCCTTATCTCTTTCTTTAACCACTCTGGTAAACCTGTTTTAACATTAACCGTGACAACGAATTTTTACATTTTTTTATTTCTCATTATGAAAAAAATGAAAGTAGAATTATTTTAAAATATTTAATTTAAAATTTAAAATATAGAATCCATTTTATGAAACTAAATTTCTATAAGTTTTAGAAATTAATTTTTAAATTAACCAACAAAACACATCAAAAAGGTTTTTTCTTGAAAAATGCATTTTTAAGTATAAAAATGTTTTTATAACAAAATTCAGAATGATATAGATTACAATGAAATATATTATTATATTTTAAATCAAAATAAAATAATGAAATATAAATATCAATTAAAAAAATAGAACTTTTTGAATACTCTAATGAAAAATATAGTTTTCAATGAAATCAATATTCTTTATAATATTCACTAAAATTTAATCTTTTCAAAAAATTAAAAAACATTCAAATTAAACTAATTTTGGTATGTTTATTTCAAAAAATGTATCATTTTTAAAATTTAATTTATAAAATATGAAACAATTATTTATAATATCTACACACAAAATGCAGTAGAAACCATTTTTTTAGAAAACATACCTTTGAAGCATAAAATGACTTTATTGAAAATTGGGAACTTATTTATTAAGAACTAATCTTTAAATTTTCATAATTTAATACTTTTATACATATTTTAAATTATTTTGTGATTAATATTTATACCAATAATTTAACAATTAATTCATAATGATAAACTATATAATGGTTTTTTCAGAATGGGGTTGCGTATAATGAAAACCATCAAATACTTCAAGATTATTTTTAAGAAAATACATATTAAATCTTAGGGTGTTATATTAAACCCCCCTCAAAATTAGTTATACCCATAAAATTAAATCACTCCAATTAAAAAAAATGATATTATATCAATTTATTTACATCCCCAGGTTCCCTTGTAGTTTCTTCAAATTTCAGATTCCTCTAGAGAACCTTAACTTGGTGAGTAGACATATTCTATATAAAAATTACCACTATGATCCAAGATTTTTCCTATTGTTATTCATAAGAAATATCATGATCCAAATTTATGACCTATGATTTATGTATATTTGAAGGATCAGTTATGTTCTTCTTTAGGAGAGATACATGGAAAACATTTTAAACAATATAAAGGTTTGATGGAAGCACCAAGAGAAAAACCACCATCCCTACTTGATCATGAATATAGAAGGGTAAAATATAAATAGGTCTCATATTTCATTTTTTTTAATCTCATAAACTTCTTCCATAGATAAATTTTTAGGAATTCCTTTTCACCAACTTTGAATTTCATATTTCATTGATGATTTCTAGCATAAATTTTCTATTGACTCTAAGATGCTTTGATGTGCTACTAACTAGTTCTTACTTTCCCTACCATTACCATAGCTATATTTGGCACTAATATATTTAATTATCCAACTTTATCCAAACACATTATAGTTCTACACTTCTTTCCATTGAGGGATTCATAAAGATCAATCTGAATGATTGAGTGAAATATATTGTTGTAAGAAAACTCAACTGGAGAAATATGTTGATCCAAAAAATATTTTAAATCTAGATAACATGGTCAAAATATATACTATATGTAATTAATGGTCCTATAAGACTAGCTATCTCTCTGAAGATGATAATTAGTATCGACACACAAATTTTTATTCACTTTTTATTGAAGGCTTTTCCAAAACATAGAGGTTAATCTTAGATATCAATCATATATAATAGAATGTGGTGATACTTTAAACATTACCACTTAAATAATATATAACCATAAAATTTGATCAAGAGATAAATATTATCTGATATAAATGAAATGTGCTAAATTTGTAATGTCACTAACCATAACCCAAATTACAATATGTCCTTTAGAAGTTTTGTGTAGTTTGATGATAAAATCAACGGTGATGTTCCACAATTTAAATTATAGTATTTGTAATGTTAGTAAAATACAATTAGACTTAAATCTCTCATCCAAAACTTACTGATATACGAAGAATCTAGGTACAAAATTTTCATTATCTACATTCATGTCATCACATCAAAAAAATACACTCTTAGATCTCTACAAATTTTGGTACTTTTAAGATGAATAGAGAATGATAAACTATGAGATTCATCCAAAAAACCTTATTAAAATATAGTATTGATGGTACACATACACAATTCATGAACAATATCATTCCATCAGAATCAACATTGATCTCCGGAACATCCATCACCCTCATTTGCATCTCTACATCTTGTTTTTTCACCTATTTAATCTTCACCTAGATAGATGAGTGAAAATTCATTTGAGAAAGATAATATTTATACCGTTACATATATATTTCAAGGTTTATCCTAATAAAATACACAAATATAAAATGATTTTTATCTTTATCAAAGACAATATAGAAAGACCTTTTTGACTCAAAACATCAACCACCTTATTTTCTTTCCCAGGGTGGTAATGTATTGAGAATTCATAGTCATTAATCAAATCAGACCATCTTCTTTAGCACATATTCAACTATTTTCATTTAATATATAATTTTAAATTTTATGATCATTATATATGTCACAAATTTCTATGTAAATATTATGCCTCCATATATTTAATGCAAATATTACAATTGCGAACTCCATGTCATGATTCAAGTAACTTTTATCACGAACCATCAATTTTTACGAGCCATAATCTATCACTGTATCACACTATATGATGATTCAACCTATTTTTTTGATGCATCAATATAGATAAAAAACCCTTATCCATTATAAGGTATTGTGTGCACAGTTGCATTGGACAACCTTCTATCCAATTCATTAAAAATTAATTAAAATTCATATATGAAAATAAACTTGTCATCCTTTTGAGTTAACTAGATGATTAGATTATATAACCATGATAAATTGACCACAAATCATCAATATTATCTAGAAAAAACATGAAAACTATAGATCTCATCCACCATGATTGGTCTAAAAAATGTTTAATAAATTTCATCTTTTATGGATCTACCGATATACCCTCAATTGAGATTATATGACCAAAAAATGAAACTTTATATAGACATAATTCACTATTGGTAAAGTTAACATATAGTTTATCTTTATTTAGGGTCTTCATTAAAATTTTACAACAATATCAATGATCTTAGTTACTATTGAAATATATAATAATATCTTCTATAATGACCTCCAAAAACAGATCAAAGTAATATCTAAATTCTCAATTTATTAAATCCATGAATATAGATGGGGAATTAATAAGACTAAATGATATCAATATAACTTTGTAGTGTTTATACCTCTTATGAAAGAATTTATTTGGTATGTATTCACTTTTGACCCTTAATTGATATTATATAGATCAAAGATCAATATTGGAGAAATATTGAGCTCCTTCTAATTGATTGAACATATAATCAATACGGGGTAGAGGATATATATTATTGATTGTGATCATAGTTAAACTAACCCATTTTATTCTTAAAAAATAGGTTCACCCCATGGTGGTGAACTTGGCAGAATGAATCCCTTATCAAGATTCTCTTATAGATTCTTATTCAATCCCTACAACCCAATCAGGGCCAATCTATATGGATTATTTGAAATAGGTGTAGCACTGGGTATGAGTTCTATTAAAAACAAAACTTCATGATTCTAGGGAACTCTAGGAAACTTTTATAGAGAGATATAAACAACCTCCCATAAAATAGTAATATCTTAAATGTTGAGTTTCTCCCAAATCATCTGAGATAAATACCCTTTGTTAATAGTAATCAATACCCATACAATAGATGTAATTTCCATTGGATGTTCATATTTATCTATACATCGATAGATGATCATAGGTAGGATAAAAATATAAAATATGAATTCCCTTCAATAGAAGTTGATAAAATGGATTCTACATTTTGAATTATCATATTTAATATTAGGTAATAAGGCCATCTTAATTTCTAGCCATAATGACTAGTAAAAATAGTAAAAATTAATTATCATGATTAAAGTTAAAATGATGTTTTTATCATTACATGAAATTGTGTAAAAATTAATTTTCCACACAAAAATAATTTTTATTTTAGAATTTTTATTTAATTTTTAGAATTAGTGGGTGGAAATTATCTAATAAGGATCATTCTATTTTAGGCTTAATGGGTAAATTACTTAGGTTAAAAAATAGTTACCATTGTGAAAACTAAAATGGTAAAAGTGAGTAACCTTGGAGGTAAAGGGAATAAATTGTTAAAAAATGTTTATTTTTAGTGGAGGAGGTGTGTATTGACATTAACATCCCCACAAACCATTATTTTTCAATTTTGTAGGCACATGGGTTGAGAGTGACTTCCCATTATTGAATTGTTTGGGGTATTTAATAAAATAACACTACTCCTAAATTATAAATGGGAACCCCATTAACTCACTTATTTAAACATATAAATCCATTTATATCATCCAAAACTAAAAAAATATCATATCAATATCCTTAGACACTTCTTGGATCTTATGGTCTTTCAAAAATACCAACCCAAGGGTCTTTATTAAGATATCCAGTGGGGGTTCTTTTAAGAAAATGTAATTGTATTCACTACGATCTCTCTTTTTTACTTAATATTTCACCTCCTTAAATCATGCCCTATAAATTCAAATATAATAACAAAATTATCTACTATATACCAATATCTTATTATGTTTTTGTCATAAATGGGAAACAAATCCATCACATGTGTGTACGGTGGATTGCCACCTCACAAACCGATGTAATTTTTCTTCTATAACCTAATCAAATGGATAGTAATAATTATGGAAATAATGAATATATATGATAAATATGACATGATATTAATTCTATAAAATTAATATATCATCAAATTCATCACCCATTCACCCATTAAGGAAATTATAATGTCGCTCGTGTATACGTATGACCTAACATATCCATGAAGTGATGTGATTCATTATCTATATTAAAATTTTAATAATGAATATAAACATGTATATAATGAATAAATATAATATTTATAACTTTAATATAATTTTTAATATGATGTAACTATATAATATGAAAAATAATCGGTACTTCTGTGAAACAATATGCATGAAAAAACAAAGCAGTTGACACTTGAAATAAGTGTAATAATAAAATATTATTAATGAACATGTGACATAATATTATAAAAAGATCATATATGATATTATAAATATGAATATGGTTCTTTTATAAATTAAAAAAATGTTCAAAACCATTATACATGGGGTTAGATCATGTAAAACTACAGGGAAACCTGAGGTAAGTGATTCCATCTCAATTTCCTTTAATTGAGTTATATTTTAATGTTATGAACCTAATTTTCTCTATACGGTGTGTATAATTCCCTTTTACATATAATATTATGAATTTTTTTACTTAACGGTATTTTATGTCTCAATTCGAATTATTTTCATTCAATGGGGTTTGACTGGAAAGTTATCAAGTGGTAAGAAATTTCATAACTCAATTACTTTTCATTGGGTTATAATACTTCTTCATTAGGTCTGATATTATAAGATTATATGTGTAATGTATTTTGGTTATAATTTTTTTATTTATAAATTTTTTATATGGATTTATATTTCTAAACTTAATAAATTCATTGATTAATCCATACTTTAATGGCATGATCTTTTTAAGTGATTTTGTCTAAATTTTAATTACATTGAAATATATTTTTTATTATGAATTGTTCACTTTTATGTGGTGTATATGAAGAAAATTTGATATATTTAACCTGAATAAATATTAATTCACGATGATTAATATTTCAATTCATGACTATTCATTAAAAGTTTAATAATTCCAATGGTACCAAGGATGTAAGAATTTATTTTACAAACTCACTTTCTGTTCATATAGCTTAAATTTTCATGAAAGGAATCTTGTCATTTATACTTCATAAGATCAGATAAATTTTTTATCCTATAAATATTTATGGATTTTTCATATCTTCATCCAAATTTTCCTATCTTTGGTTCTTGGTCAATAAAAGAAAATTTTAAAATTATAACATATTTTATTTCTCTGTTAATCAGATATCTTTTTCTTCCATGTCCATGATTTTCAAAATTTTCTTGAAAATGCAATTTTATTTAATAAAGTGATTTATTGAAGAAATTTTATGTTATCATTGAATTTTTAAAAGGGGTTTGAATTAAATCATTCCAATTTTTTCTAAAAGGTTTATTTTCAACTTTCATTTCAAAAATTCAAAATGTTTTTTTAATATATACAACAATAACAGACTTCCCCAATGCCATAACCATTTTATGATGTTTAGATTCTTCTATATGTTTTAAATGGATTTAAAAGGAAATATCTATTATTAAATATTATTTTCATATTTCACTTCCATTATCTTTATTCTTCCAAATAAAATTATTTTTTACAAAACATATATTCATGATGAACTAATGGTCATCTCTTATTACTTAATAATTTCATGTTCAGAACTCATATTGAAACATTTTTTTTCTTGTTATAATTGGCCATTTATTTTTCATTAAATATCTATATTATTTGTATTATTAATATAATTTTTTCATAAACCATATACCATTTTTATTTATAGTGCATTACTATTAATGATATTTGACTTACTCAGGGAAATCTTTATAAATCCATATTCTTTAATCAATAAATATATTTATTGATAAGGAATATTTCTTATAAATTTATTTAATCATTCTATATATAAAGAAGGAATTTTAAATGTAGTGATATGTGGGGCCTAGTCATATATAGCCTATTAATGCATTCATAGTATCATGATACCAATCAGTTGGCTAGAAAAATTAAATGGGTTTTGGCACATAAAAACCCATTGATTAAAATATCATGGTGAAATATTTTGATAGAATAGATATCATGATTTCGAAGAAAAATATGTACAATAGTATTTATTTCCTTCATTAATAATTCAATATTTATTATCCATGAGATTTTTGTATTGGTACTATCAATGTATTAATTCCCATTTTGAAGTTATTGATTAAATGGAGCATGTTTTTAGTAATTTAATTCACCATATTAATCATTATTTATTTTTTATTCACAGATTCTATTATACGTAACCATTACTGATTATTTGAGCTCAACCATATTTTTTTCCTTTTCCATTGAAATGAAGAAAGAATCTATGATTTAATTTAAGAAATAACATTGTTTACTCTTACTATATTGTATTTCATGCATTCAATTGTATTATTAGAATCAAGTATATATCTAGTTTAACAATAATATTATCTTATTAAGTCCTTGGAGACATGATCACTTATATCTAGAAGTAATTTAATAAGGTTACCACTGACTTTGGTCTATTGGTGTCTAGATATTTATTGTAAATACCCTCCTCAAGATGCCATACATGAGACTCCTCATTGAAAAAAATGACGAGTTACGAAACAAAAAAGGTCATTAAAAACGATTACTAGATATCGCACAATGATGCTCCTCTATTGAAGAGATATGAAATTTTTCCTCTGATCACTTCATCATTTATTAAAGGAATTCCACCCAAATATCATTATAAAAATATTCCCATGAAATGTATGACTAAATGATAGAAGAACCTAATACTCTTACTAGGCCCAAATAAAACTAAAGGAAATATCATGGTCCTCTAACTAGTAATCCATCTCTAGATTAAATATTCTACTCTCATACTTCACCATAACATACCACTAAAAGGCATGAAATGTCCTTCACCACTACACATACTCCTAAGCTGGGCTAACCCTTCAAAAATCAATTGAGTCAGCTTGCTAAACCTCACTATCCTAAACCACATATAGAAAAAATCAAGGACACATAAATTAAAGGAAAATAAGGATATCATAAACCTGGTAGATATCTCTACATTGGACCATCGATGGCCCTAAAATCTTATGTACCTACTAGTCTCACTTTCTTTCATCACACATTAAATCTATTGTCCCTATTTTATTACTAAACCCATGCAATTCTGACCAGTTTCTAAAAACAAAATTCTTTTTATCTATTAACCAAAACCTCAAATACCAATTTTTTATGACCCTACCCACTGGAAAATCCTCCAAGGATAATGAAAAATATGATAGGGAATTCTGAGGCCTAACTTCAATAGGCCCTAAGTTGACAACTAGCATCAAGGGTATAAAACCAAAACATGTGAGGCATTACCCTCATAAGCCAAAGGATCATACAAAGTATCCACCAAACCAACAACATAACATATGAAAAAAATAAAAAACAACCAATTATCTCCTAAAGAAAATAATTTCATATTACTATAATCCCAAAATAACCACACCCAAGAATACCATGGAAAAAAATCAATAGATCTAGGATCAAAGATAGAAGTTTCAAGATTAGTATCTAACTGTCTCCTAATAACCTAAAAAACAATATATATATATATATATATATACATATTTGGGTGAGCATAAATGATAGAGAAAATAATTTAAACAAATTTACTTTGAATTTAACTATTTTAAATCCCACAAAAGTATTAATTTAAGATAAATTGCTGCATTTTTATGATATTAGTGATATTTTGAGCTGAATAGTAAAAATAGCCCATTTCAGTTTTTAACTATTTTAAATTATTTCTGTATTTTATCCATAACATTTTATACACTAATCCAAATTGAAAAATTATTTCTTTTCCAGATTCTATACATCCAGGGATTAATTAAATTCTACTTGAACAAAAGCTTAATCAGCCATATGGAAGCTCAAACGAATCTCACGAGTTAGACAATGATAACTGTTTATAGATATTTTGTTTTTTTTGTGTGGGGTCCGTAACAAGTTAATGGTTGTCCCAATTTCTCTGAAATTTGGTGGGATAATGAAGAAGACGTTTTGGAACATCTTTCATGAAGGTAAGTATGCATCCATTCGACGTTTTAATGGTCATTAAAACACTCTAATATGGAGGTTTGCGATTTGGAGTGTCTGACTGGACAGAATAAATTGTTAGAGTAAAATGGTAATAACTCTCATAATACTTTTCCAAATACTATGAGATTTTGAGGGGGAATATAAAATATAATTATAAACAATCTTTAAGTAGGGTGAAACACATGAATAGGTCATTTATTGGGGATAGAACTCATCAAATCTCGAGGTACATATTCTGGATATAAAAGAAGGGGAGATCCTCCCTCTCAAAGCATCCCATTTTCTATCCCATTCCTTCAAAGAACCAAGGAGGATATCTCCACCGAGGGAGGCCGATTGAAAATTTCTCCCCATTATTTTTAATTTATTTAATTTATTTATTTTTGTTTTAGTCTTCAATTGTAATTTATATTTCTAATAAATTCATGCATTGTTTTTATTTCTGTGTCCATCCATCCACCTACTTTTCTCCTGTTCATCTTACCATCATGAACTATAATACTCATGATCATGAGTAACTAATATGAGGAATGTACAAAGGGATTAATTAGGTTATTGAACCCAAGGATATGTTTTTAATATTTTTTTAGTTAACTCTAAGGATAATTTATAGTGTTCGTAATCCTCACTATGGTTTTCTAATGTTTAACTTCTTAATCTACTACCATTTTCCCTCGACTAAGGAGGTGGATAGAAGGTGTTCTTGGTAATTTATAAGTGGAATTTTGATTCATAATTAGTGTTGACTAAGTTTTGCACACATATGATGGAGTGTGTTCTATAAGAATATTTGAATCTGGTCAATGCAGGTGCTCCCTAAAAGTTCTCTCAGGAGAACTTCCTTTCTTCACTAATTCTATTTTGTTTAGAATTTCATATTAATATGAATTTAATTTTTGAATTTCATTTATTTTCATAAATTATATTCCATTCATAGATTAAATAGAAACATCCAAAATTAAGTAGTTAATGTGAATTAGATTAGGTGAGTGAATGAAATAAAAAATATCCTCATGTGAGATGACTTTGGTTCACCACTATGCTGCACTAGGAAAATTAAATTGCTTTGTCCACACCGTGTAACTCGTGTGCGTCAAAATTGGAACCGTTGTCAGGGATCCAATTATTAGTTTACTTACATTTTTTTATTTTTAAATTTTAGATAGATTTTAATTCAGAAAAAATCATAAATTTTAAAAGAACATAAAAAAATCTTTGTTCATGATGTCTTTCAATTCAAATTATTATTCATGGAATGAAAAGTCTCAAGTTCCATATAATGTTTGCAATGCTATTGATGTTGAGTTTCAAAGGATTAGTGATAAATTGAAAAATATGGAGAGCCAAATAGATTTGATTACTTAATATGTACGTTCATCCCAAGAGAAACCTGACCCTGAGCCAAAGCAAGAACCTGAGGTAGTAGTGGAATAAATTTCACCACTCATCTTTGAAGTTGAAGAACCTAAGGAAGAAAGAAAGGAATACTTTCCTACTAAGACACATGTGTGAGATCATAATGAATTGGATGAATTAGTGAGTGAATGTGAGGAACTTATTGATATACCCAAGCCTTTCAATGAAGAAGAGCCAGAAGAACCAAAGGAAGAAACCACCAGAGTGGTGGAATATGAAGTAATAATGGAGAAGATTGACTACCTATCTCCATTCGGTGAAGATCAACTCTAAGAGGCACGTTTAATTGAGGAGGATATTAATGTCTAACCAAATCAGGGATATGATACATTCTTGAACTAAAATTATTTTAATTTGGTTGAAAATAATATGAGTATCTATCCTAATTCTATTGAATTTTTTAGATTCATCCAACTCATACAACACCTTGGAGGATGATGTAGAAAATAATGCCCTTGTTGAGGTACACTTGGAGCTCCCTGAAGACATTGAATATCTATTGGAGGAGCCCCAACATGAAGAGATCCAAGTTACTAAGCATGAGGAAATCAAAAAAGATATTGAACCCCAATGAAGCTAGGATTAGAAGACAAGATGGTCTCACAAGTAACTACAAAAGAAGATAAGGTTACCTACTTCATCTTACCACTACCATGAAAGTTGTACCACATTGCGAAGGGGGTGGATCTGGTATAATATATCCATGGAGTCCTCCTAAACATGAACAAATAAATATAAGCTAAGAAGATCCACATGTGGTGGTTCAAATCAAAAAAGCATAATCCACTGACATATTATGGATAAAAGCTGGTACTGCCCTCTGGAGGTAGTAAAAGATGATAGGGCCCACTTGGGGGATCATACCAAGATTTTTCCTTTACATTCTTTATAATACATTAATTTTAAATTTTATTAATTTATATTTCAAATTCATTATTAAGAATTAGTCCAACTTTCAGCATACTCCCTCTTTTCATTATGATCTTAAATGAAATGATCGTTGTGATTAATTGAATAATTTTTATTTTGTAGAATCATGATGGAAGAACGAATCCTCAAGAATTGGAGGAAGAGGAATAAAGTTTTAATTCAAAATAGAGTTCACTTTTTACGATAATCATTTAAAATCCTTTAATATTTTTGGTCCAAATCATATTTTAAGCTTTAATGATAAAATTACATGCCCACACTTGAATTAATGATTTAATTGACTTATCTTAGAGACATGAGTTTCTTAGAAATCTAGTGATGTCATGTTTTATATTTAAATGTTAATGATATTAAATGAGTAAAATGGAGAATAAAATTATTAAAGTAAAGAATGGATATTGATATGATGTATCATCATTTAAGGGAATTAGTTGATTTATGTAAATGAAATTTCCCACCTATTTTTCATGATTTGGATTTCTGAAGTTCAGGGGAATTAATTTGTTACTATTTATCATGCCTTGAGTTATTATCCAATATCATATGTCTCATTCCTGAGAGGATTTATAGACCATTTACTTCCTATTTATTCTTGAGCATATATATTGATTGATCTCGGGACATGTCACCGACCAGAACTTGCATTTGAACATGTCGAAGCTATGATTGTGAAAAAAATTAAAATGATTGAGGCATCTTTTGAAAAGCACTTATCCTTAAATACCACCTTTACATTAATCCTTATTTTATCCCATAGAGACCTTGAATGAAATTTATAGGGTTGATAAATGTTTCAATCCATTTTTATCCATAACTACCCTACTCTTGGTATTTGCATGATATTTTAAAAGATGAAGTGTGGGGGTGAAGGGATTCATGGTAGAAGGGATGATTTAAATTGTAAGAAAATTGTGTGGGGGTGTTATTGTTGGAATTGTAAAAGGTTTTGAAGTCATTATTTGTACTTCATTATTTTCCCCTATTGAATTAAAAAATGAAAAGATGACAAAATGAACCAAAAAAAATGAGAAAAATGGGTTATGATTTGGAAAAAAATAATCATTTTTCAAACCGATGATCCTTTTATTTTATGTGGTTAGGTTATGTATGTGAGGTTTGATCTAATCATAACTTTAAAAAAAAATAAAAAAAAATAAAAAAAATCAAGAGGGTGCATTAATCATTAATTATTCTTTACTTTGACGATGTCCTTACTTTGAGTTTTGGGGGAAGTGGGTGTTGCTACATTTAAGGGTATAATTCCATTACACCTTTTTATATCATGCATTTTACTTAATATATAAACCTTATAGTTGAGGCTTAATTTTTATAACAAAAAATCCTATAAACCTTAAGCCTTAGATTCATTTGAACCTTTATTGAAAATTCCTCATGAATTTATGTGTATTTTGTATTTAAAAAGTGGATAAAGTAATTATTTTAAAATCATATAGATAAGGTGAATGTTCTCATTATATGATCATAAATCTAATTGAATTTTATCATGAGAGATGAGAGTAACAATTCAAAGGTGAGGTAAACCATGATGTGGCATGCTTAATAATAATGAATTGAGAGGATTGAATGAATGAAAGAAAACGTTCCATCATTTTTTCAAATGGGAAATTAAAATAAATGAATTAATTGTTTCTTTAAAAAATGGTAAATCAAATTGATATTTTCTATGGATTTTTGAATGATTGATTTGACATTGAAATTTTTTAAATTTTATTACATAGGAATTTTAATTTTGGTAACATTGGTGTCCTTTGAATTTTATATTGATATTTTATGCTTGATGATAAGTATAATTTAAGTGTGGGGGGATTTGATAGAGAAAATATTTTCAACAAATTTACTTTGAATTTCAATATTTTAAATCCCAAACAAAGTGTTAATTTAAGATAAATTTCTGCATTTCTCTGATATTGGTGATATTTTGAGTTGAATAGTAACAATGACCCATTTCATTTTTTAACTGTTTTTAAGTATTTATATATTTTGTTCATAACTTTTTCTATACTAATCAAAATTAAAAAACTATTTCTTTTCAAGATTCTACCCATAAAAGGATTCATTTAATCCTTCTTGACCAAAATATGAATCCACCATATGGAATCTCAAATGAAGCTCACAAGTTGGACCATGAAAACTGTTTACAGATATGTGAATTTTTTGTGTGGGGTCCATAACTCGTATATGGTGGGAAAAATTGATCTTAAATCAGGTGGATGGACGCAAAATATGTTTTTAAAAATCTTTAATGAAGGATAGTATGTGTGAATTGGCTGTTTTAATGGTAATTAAAGCATTCTAATCCGGAGGTTTGTGCTTTGGGGAGTCTTACTGGATAGAATAAATTGTCAAAGTAAAAAGGTCATAACTCACGAAATACTTCTCCACATATGCTGAGATTTTGAGGGGAAACGTTAAAGATAATTTGGATCAACATTCAAGAAGGGTGAAAGTCGTGATGAGGTCATTTAATGGCGTTAAATATATTGAACTCTTGGGGTCCAAATTTTGGCTATGAAAGGAGGGGAGATCCTCCCTCTCAAAGCATTCCATTTTACATCCCATTCCTTCAAGGAACCAAGGAGGAGACCTCCACAAAGGGAGGCCGACCTAAAATCTTCCCACTTTATTATTATTTTAATAATTTTATTTATTTTTTAGTTTTCAATTTTATTTTATATTTCTAATAAATTCATGCATTGTTTTTATTTTTGTGTCCACCCATCCACCCTCTTTTCTCTTGCTCATCTTACCATCGTGAACTATAAAAATCATGATCATGAGTAAATAATATGAGGAATATTCCAAGGGAGTAATTAGGTTCTTCATCCCAAGACCATGTTTTTTATATTATTTAAGTTAATAATAAGGATAATATATAGTGGGTTTAATCCTCATTGTGGTTGTCTAAAGTTTAACTTCTTAATCTACAACCATTTTCTCTCGATTGAGGAGTTGGTTGGAGGGTGTGCTTAGAAATCACTTAGTGTAATGTTACTTCATAACTGGGGTAAAATAAGGTGTTCCCACATATTATGGAGTGTGTTCACTAAGAATATTTTAAGCTGGTTAATGCAGGTGCTCCCTGAATGTTCTCTCGGGAGAACTTTTTTTCTTCAATAATTTCATTTTTTTAGAATTTAATATTAATATGAATTGAATTATTTCATTTCATTTATTTTCATAAATTCAATTCCATTCATAGATTAAATAGAAACATCAAAAAATGAAGTATTTAAGGTGAATTATATTAAGTGAGTTAACATACTAAAAAAGCTCCTCAAGTGAGACGACCTTGGTCAGCCACTGTGCTGCACTGGGAAAATTAAATTGCATTTTCCACTCTATATGACAGGCGTGCGTCAATAAAATTTATTCCTAGTAGGATAAAACTTAAGGAATCTTTTGAAAATGTTAAAATATAATACCAATTTTCCATTAAAAAAACAATATAATCAAAAATAACTTTTCAGGAAAACTATTTCACGGACTCACTAAGACTCAATCACCAAATAATGTATTCAAGTATAATTATATAAGAAGAAATATATTGAAAAAGAGAACCCCACAAAACTTACCCACTAGTTATCCACTCTTACACTAAAATTTTATATGTCCTGGTGCTTCAATAACTTCTATATCTATCAGCCTCATACCATCACAAGACTTATCATAATAAGAAATACCCAACTCCCAACCCATCCCACAACCCTCACTTCATAATAATCCCATAACCTCTTCCATATATCTAGAATATTAGGGTATCATGAACATTAAGTACATAAACCTCATTCCCTCATCCTACCATGTAATACCCCAC
This sequence comes from Viscum album, assembly GCA_963277665.1. NCBI lineage: Eukaryota > Viridiplantae > Streptophyta > Magnoliopsida > Santalales > Viscaceae > Viscum > Viscum album. Next base: position 1,770,461,894 of record OY728132.1, read on the forward strand.
TGCGAAACACATCTTCCTTTCTTCAATCATCACACCTACTGAACTACAACCACAAGTAATCACAACCCATGTGTAACAACCTCACGTAGAAGAATGAGTGAGGAAGTGGGGGTATCCATGTATCTTACCTCATTAAATTGGATGGTTGGGGATAAAAATAATAACCAAAAACCATTGGGAATTGGGAGGATTATTGGGTTTTTTCAAGTCATTGGTTCGAGGCGGTGACGTGCTTGCAAAGTCAGTGCGCCGGGCTCGAGATGCAGTCGATGTAGTTTCTCGCGTGATCTGCTGTGACGATGGTCTATTTTGAATTTTGAAATAGGGTGGCTGATGAGCAGGGGTGATATGGTTTTGGTTTGTTATTTTGAAATTTTAATTCTGTAATGGGTGTTTTGTTTGTGTTTTTTGAGGGCGTGATTTGATGGTGCAAGGAATGTTTACGTAGGTTCCCATTTTCCCTTAAAGTGGATTTTCAATAAAAAAAATGGATTGGAGGACAAATGACTTGAGTGGTGTCTCTATAAAAATCATAATGAAGATAAAATATATAATAGTTATAAACAATATAAAACTTTGGGTTAAAAAACAGAAAAACTACCACAACCTCCATATCACAAATATCATACATCAACACCATTATCATGATAATAACCACCCATACAACCCAAATTACCAATTATATAACTATACATCAGTTCATAGTTCCCATTTAACCACATTTGTTACCAAAAATTTACATATTAATTTACCATCTTTCCATATTTAATAATAATCCATTCTTTATCGAAGGAATACATTTATTAACATCCATTCATATTAAATTTAAGCATTATCATACCATTTACCCTCAATTATTCATTCATTTCCAAACCCAATATAATTAATCGAACCCAAGTTTATATACCATAATTTACCATTTCAAAAATTTCATAACTACCAAGAAACTTCCATTCCAACACTTAATACCATAAAATTACATTACATTAACCCCATAATTTCTACATCACACATCATCCCCATAACATGATTCCAAACATAGAAACAAACCACACCTGTAATTTCAGGTTTCACAGAAATGATCACATCAATAAACTTCACAAACAAATTGGAAAGATAACATTTTCTTATTTACAAATAGCTAGTTCAATTAAAATATTTAATGGATTTAACATTTTCATGTGAGGTGATTTAGATATTTATATAAAAAAAACCAATTCACAATAGTAACCATGTGGGATAGCCATCAAAAATTGGCACACATAAATGAAAAACCCATATCATGAGAACAAGTAAAGAACATTTGATATATCCTATTTCCCTTTAATTTCAATTGAATACAATTTGTTGTATTAAATAGAAAAACTCTTATCATTGACCCAAATGGATAGAAAACATACTAATATCACATATACACAAAAATAAGAAGGGAACTCAGATCCACTACCTTGATCATCACTTTCCAATTCACCGTGAAATGAAAAATAAAATAAGGGATTCTAAAAATACTAAAATCCCAATTAGGGGATTTCAATATACTAAAAAAAACAATACCACATCAATATAGTAATTAAGTATTACAAAAACCAGTTGTTCCCATGATAGTATCCCTCTTCTGAGGAAGAACAGAAAGAAAATCCAGGGGGGTACTAACCTAGAATCACTAAATACTGATATAAAAAGGCTTGAGTTGGAAGATGTTGAAAGGTAATTGAATGAAATATTAGGGATATACCTGGATTTGCCAATAACTAAGAGAAAATGTGGAATAATTATAGGGTTTAAGGGGGTACTTGAATTTAGAGGAAATATGGAAAATAAAACATCACAATGACAGGACATACACTGATGTGAATGTGTTCTGACATAGAATAAGGATATTACATAAAATAATAGACCAAAACACAATAAGGCTAGTCAAAACCACATATAATAAACACAATTTGGTCCATGTTGTATATTTTATAAGGTACGAGAAGGACTATAGTAAAAGGAAAACCACCACACCACCAAATTCTATCACCAAGAATATGGCTATGTCATAGCCCAAATCTATAGAAAAACTACTAATAAAAAGTTATAACTACCAAAACACACATTATCAAGGATACAAACCATATAGAATCTCACCACACCACAAAAACCCCATTACGATTCAACATAGGCCTCCTCACTACAAAATCCTTATCCATATAAAATTTATTCTTCAATTCCACCATCCACCACTAACCTCTATAAAAAATTCCCCCCAAAAACCATTATAAAAAGAATTCCCAAAAACTAATTGGTTGTAAATCTTGAAAAATTATATATTTAAAGAAATATTTTTTAGGTTTAAGCTTTGTATTCAACATTGTTCATGTGTGACAAGTTTTAATGGTGTTGTTCAAGTTCTTGTAATTTTCTTCTTTAATAGGTTCCTGGAAAAAATCAGTCAAGTTGAATATAAACATGACGTGATGATGAAGTATTTATTGAATAAGGTAAATATTATAAAATTTTATGATTAAGTATTTAGTGAAGAATTTTTTAATATCAGAATTATTCTCAAGTGGTACAATTTCATCAAGGAGAATCAAGAGGACTGTATTTGATGATTTTTAATGTATGTCACTATTTATTATAGAAAACATGATATTTTTATTCAATATTATTGTTTCTTATGTCATGTTTAGTCAAGTGGTATTTTAATTATTTAGTGATGATTCCTTGTTGAGAATTAAATGTTAGATAGTGATTTATGTTTCTTAGCAGCCAAAATATTCAAAAGGGGGAGATTATTAACCCCAAGAGATGATGGGATGATATTGAGTACACTGGGGAGATTATTTCTCTCATGAATAAGTACAAGAAATAAAATAGTTCCTTCTTAATGTGTCATTAATCCAGAGAATAAGTATTGAATATATTTTAAGTAGTCACTGTTAATTTTTTGGAATTTTTTATCAATGAAAAATCATATTCAAACATGCAGGAAATATTTTTTCTCAGGTGAGGTGAAGGTATTCTTGGTGTTTGATACTATTTTCAACTAAATTAAAGTGGTTTGGATTAATTTTAACTTAATATGGATTCTTGGAACTTGATGATGATTTTTTTCGAAAAGGATATAATGTAGAGTTTATAGGTTAATATAGAGTTCATTATTTTGAGAAATTTGAAACAGGAAAAGGATAATGTAGAGATTTATAGATCAATGTATAGTTTAAATTAACTCTATTTTGATGAATTTAGGATTTATATCACCTAGGTTTTAGGATTTTAACAAAAGAAAAGGAAGAACATAGAGTTTACTTACTCAATGTAGATTTTATAAATTAGAGAATTTTTTATGTTTATCAACAATTCATGCTGTGATAAACTATATAATGCAAACTTATATGGTGTGACTTTAATGCAATTTTTTATATAATAACTTATTTAAAGGATCATAAAATTAATTTAAGAGATTCCAAGTAAAAATAGGGCGTTGTTCAATTGGTGACCAACACCCTTCCTATGATTTTTTTTTGGAGGCCCCATGTTCAATCCCTAATGGACTCCTTTGTGGGGTTTTTATGACAGTAATGCTACTCCGGCCATGGTGGGTGGTATAATGAGGTTAGTGGTGGGAATCTAGTGACAACAATGCTGGTGTGTGGAAACAGAAACATAATTATGGAGGGAGTATTATGAATTTCATATAAAATATTGGTTGATATTCACAAAGGTGGTATTAGGGGCTGGTGTCTAGCGATAACACTGTTGGCATGTGATGAGGGAAATGTGAAGATAGTGGAAAGGTGATCTGCATAATGTTGGTGGTTCTGCTGATGATGGGTGATAGTGGGATAGGCTGATAGGGGATCGTATGACAGATGATGATGATTTATCATGTTTTCAGGGTTGACCTATGTGTTTGGGCCTTCGAGTCATGTTATGAGTTCCCTATACCTAGAAATTAAGAGGTATTTTTTTTGGATTTATAAAGTGGGGTGGGGGGTGATTCCCCCATACATATTTAAATAAAATCAGGCGATTCCAAGTAAGATTGATATTCATAAATATAAATATAATTATAAATTATGATATAGGGTATTTGAGTATTTAATGTTGTAAAAGGATAAAAAATGTCACAAAATGCAATAATCTTATTAATAAATATATATTTTTTGTTGAATAAGATTATATGAAAGTTTTATGAAGAGAAATAAGTAAGGAAGAAGGATTGTATTATTTTCTACATGTGAGATTGCAATTACAAGTGGTTATGAAGAGGGGTAACAAGATATTTTGAATATCGAGTATTTAGGGATTTAAATTTAAATATTTATATATATTTCATTATTTTTTAAGACAAAAAACAAGGAAAAATAGATTTAAAAATATTTATTTGGTTTTTTGAATATATATGAGAAGAAGAACAAGAAGAATAAGTATAATAATGTACTAGTGAAAAATTCTCTATATAAAATTATAAAGGATATTTTGAAGTTAGATAGGAAAGTTGGTCATAATGTTCACAATAGAGAGAGGGAGAGAGATAGTGAGAGAGAGAGTGAGAGGAAGCTATTGATGTTATATTTTTGGCAGAACCTCATTCATGATAAAAATGTAAAAAATATGAGAAGTCATTTAATGTCATGTTGTGAATGAAAATTGATGAATTTTATTACTATTAATCATGAATATGAAAAGAATAATAACTCCACACACTTGAACACATGGAAATAGTCTATTTGAGGAAGGAAATTCTAGCATTTCCCAAACTTTTTATCATTACAAAGTATGTGATGAAGTTAAATATGGGATATATAAAATAATTTTTGTGAGATATTTAATGAGAGTTCAAGGATATACATTACTCTCATGTACTCATAGGATAATTCTTTTGGTCTATGTGATCTTTGAGGAAACCAAATCAAACTAAGAAATTACCTTTTTATTTTGAGAGGTGAACCTTTTAAATTTATTATGTTTCATTTTATTAGTGTGAGTTTTGGGTGTGCTTATTTAAAACATCACTATACTTTAATAGGCGGTGAAGTTTGTTTCAAAATAAACATAAAACTAGTATAGTTCATGATTTATGCCTCAATGATCTTCTCTATATCCTACTGGTGGATTTACATATATGGGATTGGGAATTAGCATGGCCTAGTTCAGGATTGTACTAGGATTAGTTGTCATGGATTTAGGATGGTAGCTTCTTTAAGGAGGTAGGTGGTCAATGTTATACTTAAATAGGTGGCCTATTTTGTTTAGAATCTAGAACTAACCATGTCTTATTTTACATGTATCATATTTTTATTGATCCTCCTTGAAGTATGATCAATGATAAGCAATATTCTCTTCATTAGACTTCAACTGATTTGATTTTATTTCTCTAATGCAACAATCATAAAGACACCTCTTATGTAAAAAAATATTCAATAAAATGCCTTAATATTATTCAGTCCTTATAATATAAGTATATCATTGGGTAGTATTTTTAATCCCTCTTATTTGTACTATCATAACATCAATTGATAATTAGTAATATTCTCTCTCTCTCTTCTTCTTCTTATTCTTCAACACATGGATGATTTATCAATAGTTTTAGATTTTATTCTATCTTTTAATTGATGCAAATGATCTATTTAGTGACAGATTAAATAATGGTTTTAGTAATTATTCCTCTTTCTTACTCTCCCCATTTATTTTAACTAAATATCACATTGATAATAGTTTTCATATTTTATAATTTGAAAAAACTTCAATACCGATGGTAAAATCCTCTATGATCCTCTGTCTTCAAACCTCAATAATTCTTAGTCTAGCTTGTTGATATTATTCTATAATATTAAATTCTTAGAGATATGGTTGTGTTAAACCCACAATTTCCAACTATATATTCAGACTTTAAATATTAAACCACTATTATAGAATAATAAACAATGTTTAACCAATTATATTGCTCTGACTTTCCATAAATCTCGATATTATCTTCCTCAATGTATCCCTCAATTATCATGGTTTCATTCCTTAAAACTTACATAAAAACGAGAAGACTTTATTTTTATGTGTGCATGACTTTATGCATAAACTATTACAATGTGAAGGGTATTATCATGGAACAATAAACTTCGTTATATAAAATTTTTTATATCTACTTGAATCGCGACTAATCAATATTACCATCTTGTTATATAAATCATTGAAGATCATCATTGAATAATCAAAATTAAATCCCAAAGGATCAGTTTTGTAAAACTATATAACTTTATGTTTGAAATAAATATACTATTTTTCACTAGGGCTCTATTCCATAACCAATTTTTCTTAAAAAAATATCTTACGTACCAAAAAATCAGATTACATATGAATTTTAATATCTTACATATGATCTAAAAGATCTTATATACCATATAAAATATCTTATGTACTATATCAAGATATTTATCTTTACTAATTTTTTGTTTGAAAGGTCTATAAAACCCTTATGTATTGAGTACCATTATACATGAATTGGAGAACCCTAATTAATTGATTATAGATTCAATTCTGTTCTAAATTCACAATTTTCCTTCAGAGAACCTTTATGTAATATCAATGAATCCTTATGAATCATCACTTACATTTTTAGTCCTTTTCAATTTTTAAAAACTCTATAACAAGGGATTAATCTTATGTATCCTTCATAATTTTAGAGTAACTCTTACATATAAAAGATTTTTTATAATTTTCATTTTCCCAAAACTATGAAATTCTCTATCCTTTTTCAAACATATTAATATATCTCAAATACATCAAATTACTTTGAAATACCTTCAAATTAATTTTAAATGAACTCAAATTACTTTTAAATAATATCAAATCATCTTAAATCATCACCAGAATAATTTGATGTTTTATACAACATATAAATGGACCTTAAATTACATAAACCAACTTTAACTCATCTTTAAAAATCATACAAGTATATTATTGATGTAAAATAATTTTTAAACATATTATAATACTTAAGATGGAACTTTAAAACTTTTTTTTCATCTTCTTCATAGATATATAACATCGATCAATCAATATACTCCATGAAACTTTAGTTCCCCACATTCAAAAAAACTACTAAAATAGATTACGCATATGAAACTTCAAGAAGTAGCTTCATACATCAATGATCATGATCAAATTTCAAAAAAAAGTAGAATCTTCATCCAATGTTGGAAGAACCTTAATACCTTTTATATATAACTAATTATAGTAACTCAGTTCCATGATCCACGCTTCTTCTTCAACCCTCATCAATTGTTTACAACTAAACATATAATGACACCTTTCTTGGGCACTTCATTACATCTTCTCATCACATTCTTGGATACTTAAAAATAATTCGAATATTATCTTATAAACACATATTAATATCATTCTTATTGAAAACAAATACATCTTAAAACCAAATGGGTTAAATAATCTCCTCTATTAGATTTTTTTAATACACATATATAAAATTTATGTTAATTTATTTTCCTACATTTTATTCACTCTACCCCTTATTCTAAATAAATATTAAGGATATTAAGAGAGAATGGTATTATTTAAATTAACTATATATACCATTAATTAATCATGTGTAATTCTACATATGAAATTTGTTATGTTAAAAGTAAGAGGGACTAATTTAGACAACAAAGCTACCCATAAAAAATCTGAATATGATAACAACTGAAGAGAATTTTTTCAAGGCATGTTTACATATTTTCATGTTCATAAAAATTCGAAAATATATTCTCATTATATTTTTCAACCAAAATTCCTAAACTAATCTTATTAACTGATTAAAATAAATTAAATAAACTGGAAGGATTAGTTTTATAAATTATACATTGATATTTTTAGTTTTTTATTATGACATTGAATAATAAAAATTCTTTACCTTTTCATCTAAATTTATTATCATAAAATAAGGATGATAGAGTATGAAATCATACCTTTATAATTAAACTTTACAACCAATTTTTCTAAAATTATATATTTGTCTAAAGTATTTACTTATGGAAGCCTTCTCAATTTCCCCCCTTAAGGTATGCAATCTTACTTCAATTAATCATGTACGATCACTTCATCAAATAATATTCACAAAACCAAATGTTAGATCACATTGGATATGGTGTATTACAACCCAATGTAATACTTTTAAAAAATTCTCATTTTATCATATATTCCCTTGAGAATATTCATCACCTATAATTACCTATATATAAATAAAAATAAAAAAAAATATATGGGAGTTAGGTTGGATCTCCCGAACTTATTATCGATAAAATCAAAGATAATAGTTTCTTATCAACCAAGAAAATCATTTAATTTTAAGTAAAAATTTTAGAAAACTCTTCATACAAGCACTTTGTATTTTCTAGATAAATTTCCCTTTGGAATTTTGTTGTTCTATCCTTTCTCATAAAACTATTTGTATGGAATCCACTTCTATACATTATCCATTAATGAAGATGAGTTTATTAGTATTATATATATATATTATTAAGTATCTCTACATGGACTTTTTGTGTGATGAAACAATACTTCTAGATATAATCATTTTACTTTCACCTTCCACACATATTTTCATGAATATTTATGTTACCATTTTTTAGAAAAGTCTTATGATATTAAACTTCTTATTCATGGATTTATCTAAAAAACCAAAATTTTTAATTCTTTCATGTATTATTTTTTTATGTGTTGTTTTATATTTCCTCTATAAAAACTAATTTCCATGACTTGATTATGATAGTCCATGGTGTGAAATATTTTTCCATAACAAAATTCACTTATTTTTCTTGATGAAGCATCCTTCTTGGTCTTCTTGGGTTTATTTTGAGTATAATTTTTATTTATTTATTTTAAAAAGTAAAAAAACCGTTATTATATTTAGTTTAACTCAAAATTTTTGTTATTATATTATATATTACTTTTGGATCATGTTTCCATGATTTATAACATCAATATTTTTTACTCTGACCACACTTATAAAAATTTCCATAGACTCTAAATGCTTCCAAACCTGTCTGTGATAAAGATATTTTTATAATTTCTATATTTAATTTTAATTTATTTATATTTTCTTCCCGATGATATAATATTCTTTTATCCTCCATAATTTGATATGTTATTTTAACAATCATGTGACTTATTCCTGAATATCTCACATTCTCAGAACAACCCAACAAACCTTGTTCTTCTTCTTTGAGAAGCAATATTTCTAGTTTTTTCTTTTATTTTTTTATTTATTTTCTTCCTATAGTTAGAATTATTTTGTGGGAAAAATTTTCTATAGTTTTTCCCATCCACTATAGATATAGTGTTTAGTTCCTCAATATTTTTCTTAACCAATATTTCTCTATATTTTAAATTAATGACTGTATTGATCATGTAAACAAACTTAGTGAAATAAAACTTTTCTATGAAAAAATGTTAATTTTTGTTTTTATTTTGTAATAGGTTTACCAATTTATGATCTCAAGATCTTATTATTCAACCATATAGGTCTTTTTGAACTAATAAATTCATCAAGATTTCTGATTGAAATGAATATTTTTAGATATTCTTATGGAGATGCTACCTAATCTATTTCTAGAATTTCTAATTTAAATTCAAGTTCAAAAAATTTCATATTGAGGATATTTTTCATTATACACTAAATTTATTATATCTTATTAATCCTTTATAATGCTCTTAATTTTATCCTCATTTATTTTTTCTTCTCTTGTAACAAATTATGATGTAATTTTATCTTGTCTTCCTTGATTTATAGTTATTCATTATTAACATCAATAAAATTATTTTAATTCTCATCCTATTTATGAAAATTAATATCAATCCATTTTAAGGATCCATTATTCTTTTTAGTTTTGTGAGAAAATCATTAAAAATTTTAGAGTATTATTATTTATTATATATATTACTTGTAATTTTATTATCAGGTTGTTTGAGGAGTTTTTTTCCAGAAAAAAATATTTTTAAGCCAATGCAAATTCCTTTTATTGTATTTTTTAAAAAAGGTAGATTATATTATTTGGAACGTATTTAGAAGAGACAAAAATAAAAGAAACTATATCTATGGGAAGGTCCTATAGGGTTTCATTCAATTATGCACCCAAATCATCATATAATTTATCATGAAATTATTTAGAGATGTGATATTTACAACTTGTTATTCATTTACCAAGGGGAATTTTTTCGAAATGAACTAAAATTATGTCTTATTAATGTAAATATTATGAACCTCCTAAGGAATAAGTGACTTATATCTCCTTAATATTATATTTTTTGACCGAATATCATATATCCATGTGAGAAGTAATATTAATATGATTTCAACATATAGAACTTGGATTTCATTCTTATTTACATTGAAGGGATGTTTTCTTCATCCTCTTCACTTAATCCTTATTATTTTTAGAATCTATAAAGTTATTGAATTATGATTTGTAATAATTTTTTTTGTATTTATTAGTGCATTCATGGGAAATTCGGAACAAGAGGATTCTATTTACAATTTTTATGAATTTGTGGTTCTAAGGGGTGGATCGAGCCATCAATGAAGTAAGGGAACATTTTTTTGATTCTAATAATAGGGTGATGGATTATTTGGGTGGAAAGGAACAAATAAATAAGGAAACACGTGCTCATGACTTAGCCTGAATCTGAGAGTTGAGATCCTAATATTTGAGCATAGAAATCAGATCAAACAGTGGGATAAAGAACCTTCTACAATAAATATGACTCCACTCCAAATTTATTTCACCATTGGTGTGAACACTATCAACAAAGGTCACTAGGTCTGTTGGAAACCCCCCATCATGACTATGAAGCTCAATACTGATGGTTCATGAAATCATGTTTTAATGAGAATATTTTTTCTCATTTAAGACACTAGGAGTTCAATGGTTTTATTATTTATTGGTTACTATGTGAATTTCAATTACCATACATCCAAGTCTTGGGTGATGCTCAGTGGTCTTAAGTTGTGAAATTCTCTTAAAATTAGCCTATATGTAGTTAAAAAAGATTCAGAAATTATTTTTTATTCCATTACCAATCATCTTATCACCCCTTGGTGCATCTTCAATCACATTTAGAACTATAATATACTCATTAATTTTGATATAGATGTTAGACACACCTAGATAGAAGGAAGAAAATCCACAAACAACCATGCTGTAAAAGCTAACCCAAATGAATCTTTTATCGTTTTCTCTAACATTGGTTCCCTTCCCCCTGAATCTAAGAAAATTTATAGTGGGGATTCTCTCCTTATCCAAAACTTTATACCACCATGAATCAGTTTATTTTAGATCATTTTCTTTTTGATAAAGTTTCCATTTTGATATGTTAAAAAAATATGAGGCTAAAATATGGCTTAAACACCAATTATTGATTCACTAGGATCAATGATACTATAATGAGTGAGGAGAGTTAATTAATTTGGGTGACTTTTAAAAATTTAAAATTTCCCCCCTTTTTATCTCTACAACTATTCTGTTAATATACCTCTCACTATTTTCTCACACCTTAGGAAACATGCATGCAGTAGTAAATAAGAATATACACAATTAGAGCACACAACAATTTGATAATGAGGATCAACTTCAATGTGGATGACTAAATCCTCAGTGTATATTGGTTATTATTAAACTAAAAAAATTATCTTTTATTATGAAGAATAATATCAAAAAACAATATATATTTGAACCTATATTTATAGCACAAACTAAGTTAAATAGAATACTAACTTCTAGGTATTTTGATTCTAGAAATAACCAAGTCTTCCTCTCCTAGTACCATAATTTGTTATATCTTCATTGAAATATAATTAATGGTAAAAAAGTCACTATAGTAGACTTCATAAAATATGATATTCTTCATTAGACATGAAATAATCCCAAGTATTCATATTTTAAAAAAAATTTAGTAGTAGTATCAATCTTATTTATTCCTTATGATACAGATACATCATGTGCTACTCTTCTCAATTACTCAGCTTTAGCCAGTAATAATGTTTACGAATAATATGAATGGTGGTCTATCTATATCTCTAACTATCTCTTTGTTTCATCAATGAAAAAAGATGATATCACAATTTTTATAGTGTTGGTTCTCTCTTTTCTTCAATATAATGGATCTCTTTAGTGATAACACAGACATTAATTTTTAATACTATTCCTATTCTCCTAATATTCCCCATTATATTTTAATAATACCACATGGATAATAGTATTTATATTTTATAATTTAAAAAACCATTAAATATAAAAACTCCAATCCTACCCGATCCTTGTCCACGACCCCTCTATAATTCCTAGTCCAACTTATCGGTAGTATTTTTCAATATTAAATTCATGAGCAATTGTCTATGATTAACCCGCTATTTCTTCTTAGATATTCAACCATTAATTATTCAATTAATGGTTTAGAATAAGTAATGTTCATCGAATATCATTGCTTTTAATTCCCATAAATTTGGGCCTAATCTTAATCACGATATCATATAAAAATTATAGTTTCATTCTATAAAACTTCCATAATAATTGTATGCATGTATTTCCACATGTAAAAGATTTAATGTACTAATTGTCATAGTGTAAAGGGTATTCCCACATCGTAATTCGTTTCTTTATATAAATAATTCACCTATACCTTAATCATGGAGAATTACCATTATCATAGTGATATTTAATTCACTAAATGTTAGTATCTCATCATCAAAATTAAGACCATATTACCCTCATATTTTTTCTAACTGTATCATCATAGATAATAAATAAATCCTTTACATATAACTATGGCTCAAATCCTTTCCAATTTTTTAAATAAAATATTTTATATACTAATAGAATATATTATGATTGAATTTAAAAATTATATGTATGATCGAAAATATCTCGCATATCTACCACAATATCTTACGTATCACTGCGAGCTCTCGTAATTTTTAAATTTCTTATCTAAAAGGTTTATGCAAATCTTATATATTGATTACACTTACTAATGAACTCGATATAATTTAGATATTAAGTGTGTATTCAATACTTTTCCAAATTTATAATCTTCCTTCAAAGTATCCATATGTATACTCCATGCACCCTTACATATCAACCCACGCATATTCTGTCCTTTTCTATTTTTAAAATATTGTAACAAAAAAAGACTCTTAATAATCATTTAACATTTCAGAGTAACACTTATATATATGGATTTTGAAAAGTTTTCAACAACCAACAAATCTAAAATACCCCAGCCTTCTCCAAACATAGTTAACATATCTTAAATAGTTCAAATTAATTTGGAATAACTTTAAATCATCTTAAATCATCAAAAAAATAATTATAAATTTTATGCAATATAAAAATACTTCATAGAGTTTTTAATGGACCTTCAATTTACTTAACCAACTTAATATCTTCCTTAAAAATCATCCATGTGTATTCTTCAAGAAACATAAGTCTTCACCATATGATAATACTTAGTATGGAACTTCAATGCAAGATTTCTCATCTTCTTTATAGTGATATAATTTCAAAAAATCACCATACTCTATGGAACTTTATTTATTCAAATTAAACTAATCTTCTTAAATAGATTATGCATATAAAACTTTAAGAATAATTTTTACACATCAATGAAATTTTTTATCCTTTAACAAAAGTATAATCTTTATGTATTTTTGGAAGAAACTCAATCCATTTTCTATATGAATAATTAAAAACCCTCTCTTATAAGCTCTAAGATGATTCTTTAACCATCATCCATTATTCATAAATCAACATATAATAACATATTTATTATGTACTTAATTCCATCTACTCATCACATGGTTAAATACTCCAAACCCTTTCTAAGGTTCTCTTCTCAATGCATATTGACATCATTTTTATTAAAAAAATTCTTATTGACTACAAATACAATTTAACACAAATTTGTTTCAACAATAAGTATGTTATAATATTTTTTTGAAATATTTTATAATTAATTATTATTAAATAGTGTGAAAAAATAAATGAAAATATTTCCCTTTTAAATATATGAACCATGTTGATTTGGATTGAATTAAAACTAATAATTTTATTGTTTGAATTATATAAACATTATAATTTCGTACTAATTATATTTTAGGTAAAACTTATAACAATTTCAACATAAATTTTTCAAAACCATGAACTAATTATTATAATTATTATAATGTTATTGTTTGACCATAAAGATAAAATATATATTTAAGTATTCAAAAAAATAACAATAGTTATAAATCAATCAAAAAATATAAAAACATTTATATATAAGATCATTTAAATTTTATTTCCCTAACACATTTTTATTATTGAATATGATAAAATAATTTCTTTAAATTTCCCACCCAAATTGATCATTTCAATACCAACTAGATAATGAGTTTAATAAATGATCATAAAGACCCTCAAAAACCTATATCTTTGCATATTGAACACGTTACTCAGCTACTACATAGTTGAGTTAGGGAAATTAATTTGACTTTCCTTATGATAGGAATGATCAATAGATTTTTTTAAATAAACGAGGATATATTTTAAATTTGGTATTTAATGATATATTTTTAGATATATTTATCGTTAATGTTATTTAAAAGGAATTAATCAATGATCTATGATCATATATATAGGTTCGAGAACTATTTTCTTCCTCTTTATTTTATTGATCATGGAAGAGTCTGAGAACAACTTTATGTTATTGGTCATGGAAGAGTCTGAGAATGGGCATATAAATGGGTGATGACATTTACATATGATTGGTTATGTGGGAGAAGACTTATTTTTGTTAGGATTTGGTCACCAGCAATATCGATTATTTACAGGTTTTGACAATCATATAATGTATACTATGATGTTTTTTAATATGGAGACTTTATGACTATTATATATGGGGTTTTTATATGGGTTTTTATATTAATACCCTATAGGTTTTGATATGGAACTCTTTGATAAATTTTGGGTTATCACAATACATATTTTTAAATAAACATGTTAGGTTATTTAAAAAGGATTGTTGAATCGAAACCTATGGTTTTTGGATTATTTTTGTGTATGATTTTAAAAAATGATTTATTTTTGATACGTTTCTATAAAGGTTAACTTTTAAACTATTTTTGATGTACCTTTTAGTTTAAAATGTTTTACTTTGTATTGAAATTTCATATTTGGGATTATTCAAGCGTGGGAGTACATGGAAGTCATTAGAAAAAACCCACTAATTTTTTCACTAAACCAATATGTGAACATTTGTATACCTATAGTGTTCCTATTAATTATGTATGTAAAAAGAATAATTATTACATTGTATAAAATGACGCTTTTAACATATTGTTAGTCACTTATACTCATGAAATTTTTTCCAACTCATTATTTATTAGAAACACGTTTCAAAATTTTTAGTAGTTGTTTTGGGTTATTTTATTAAGGTAAAATCATTCTCTAACATTTTATTTTATCCCCTACTATTATTTTTAGCTTTTTGTGTTAATAAATCATTCTTGAGGCTATGTGGCAGTCAAAATCAAGCCTCATTATTCAAGTATCTGAGTAAAGTAATAAATTTTTTTAGATCCAAGGTTTAAGTTGTGTTTTTTGGATTTATGAGGTAATAATGGATATATAATGGTTGAGACAAGAAATATTACTATAAAAATGAATCAGTAACCTTTTTATAATAATATCTAAGTTTCTAGAGTGCTTGTGTAGAATAAGTGGTTAGTGAATATCTTTTAAGAAATTTGAATGTTGTTATATTTATGTATCTTCAACCTTGTAGAGTTGAGATGTGAAAGTTCTAATTCATCATTTAAGTCATGAGAATAATTTTATCACATGATCATGTTTTTGAAATGATTTTATTTTTCAAACATGGAATTCAATTGAATCCATTAGTCTATGATTTTCCAAATCTATTTTTTTGAAATTTGACTTGGTTACATTTTTTTGGAATATGATTGATTAGATTTATCAAATAATTTCTTAAGTATACTTAGATATATTTCATAATGGGGGAGATAGTGATGATGTGTGAATATATTCTTTTATAATGTGCATATTGATCATTTTTTTCAAAATAATGTTTAAAACAAAGGGAATTATTTTATATTTCAGAAGAATATGTTTCAATGAAGAAACCATATAGACAAGGTTGGGGATAAGTAGAAAATGATATTGTGGATCCCTACTATATAAAAAAATTTATTAAAATAATCCAAGTAATTTCTAGGGAATTCAATCAGAATATATCTATAGGCCATAATAGGGATTTATAGATTTAGTGATAAAATCAATCATATTGTCAAGGTGATGCTGGGTGTTAATATTTAGAAGATTTGTTCAAAATAAGTCACCATATTTCCTTGTTTCAAAACTTATGAATTCTATGGTGTGTTTTTATAAAAAATATTTAAAGGGATATGATGACCCCTGACATGATGTCAGATTTCTGAGAGGTGGTGGGGTGAACCATTGAGTAATATTTAATTTTTCCTTTTATTATTTCTTATGATATAATATATTTAGATTATTTGAAGAAATTTTATTAATATTGAAATCTCACACATTGAGGAAAGAAAAAAATAAACAACACCTGATGTATATGGTTCATTAATCAAAATTTGAAGTAACTCTTTTGGCTTGATTCAAAATATTGTTGACATTATTTTATTACAAGAAAATGATATACCTTGGTCATTGTATCTGTAATGGTCATTATAGTGGAATATGCGGTCTTTGGTTTTTCCAGATCATTCCAAGGAGTAGGTACTCATTTTGAGTTGTAAAACTTGTATATCAGGCATTATCTTTTTGTTTGATTTATTTAAATTTTAAGAGTTTAGTAGTGGCATTATTCAATCTAACAAGTGATGGTAATTGATTTAATAGGAGATCATAAAATAGAAAATGCCAGATTTCTTCGATATCCCATGAAATGTTAATAATAAATCAATTTTATGGATATTTAATGTTCATAATCAGATTTTATGGATTTAAATTGAATATAATAATTTTATATAATTTTTAATTAGAAAAAAATAGTTTTATTTTAATTTATTTTTTACAAGAATTGTATGGTTTTTTAAAAGATAAATTTATAAATTTTTTAATTTTATTAAATGGCCTTAATTTTTGAATTCACCATTTAAAAATTATCATAGTGTTAATTTTTGTGATTTTTTAGAAAAATATCATTTCCAAAAATACTGTAATTTTTGTGACATCATTATGATATAAGAATGACTTGAAAATTTTTAAAACCTTCTTTGATAGAAAAAAATATATATTTTAAAAGTAAATAAATAATTTAAAAATATTATTTCAAATTTAGAAACCTACTTTTGGCCTTCTGAAACCCATATAATTTTTATTATAATAATATACCTCTTTTTGATCATTTTATTTTATTAAGTATTTACAAAGTTACATGGGTTTTGGATGGGTTTTAAGTCACATTAATATTATATTTTTATTAAAAAACTAATAAATTTCATGGATATCAATTATATACATGATTTTAGTGTAAATTAATTTTTATGCTTAGAAGGTGTTTAAAAAAACATTTTTCCATTATGCTTTGTGTATTTATTTAATAAATTTTTTTAACACCTTGTGAAATTGAATCTTGCAAAATATATTCCATATTTTGAATCAAAAAATTCAAAATAGGTAATATATTCTTTTTTAGTCCTAAAATAATGTTACCTTAGTAAATGTTTGTCTCCACAAAAAAGATTAAAATGGGTTAAATATTGATAAGGTTACAAATCTCTCAAAATCCTATCTCTAATTTGAATATATGAGTGGATTTTGACATGTCATATCTTATCATTGAATTTGGGTTTCCTTATTTCCACTTAACCTTGAGGAATAAATTTATACGGTTTTAATGTTTAGAGTATTTACAAGGGTTCCACTCCTCTCATTTTTAAAAGGACCTCCCCACCATCTCACTTAAGTACACACTTTGTCCACCTTAGATTGACCGAGATGTTCCAAAACAACTTATTATCATAGATATCATTATCTTATAGTCTTTGGTATTCTCAAGAGACAAATATAATAATCTTTATGGTGTATTTTAAGGAATATTATCTAAGGATTCAGAAAGTAAAATACGTACGTAGTGGGTAGAGGCTCATAGTAGGGATTTTTCTTTAAGACCTTATTTTAATTTTTTAAAAGTTTTTATTTAAAATTATTATATTACATATCCATGTTATTTTAAATGTTTCAAGAATATTCTTCTTTAAACTCAAAACGAATGGTTAAGGAAATTTTCAACTATATTTTAATTTTCATACATAGGTTTTAATGGAATATTTTTAATGTTTTCATACACTTAATATTTTTAGTTTCTTTTTAAAATCATGAAAAAATGTTTTTAACATTTACCACTTGATTACTTATTCCATTAAATATGATCATTATTTATAATTAGTCTTCGTATAAAAGTTTCTGTGGATTTTTAAATAATATCCTATTCCTATAGTTTTATGAATTTTTAATTATCAAAATGAAAATATATTATTCTTTATTTTCATGTGATATATAAAAATATTTATCATTACAGGTTTAAAAATATTTTACCTATGTTTGGTGATATAAATTCAATATTTTATGAATTTTATTCATGTTATGGTTCTTGAAAATTTATTATGATGAAGGTTGTGTCCAATATAAGCCTCAAATGCATTGGGTAATGTTTTTTTCTCCAGAAAAATTGTATTGGAATAAACTAGTGAAGTAATTCCATTATAAGGGTTATTATAAGGGTGATATGGTTATAATTTCCCAAGATTCATAAATTGTTTTTCTATGATTTATATGAGTTTTATTGGAAATATTTTGATTTAATTATGCTATAAAATTATCTTAAGATTTAAGTAAGGTTAGTGTTATTTTAAGATGTAAGGTTTGTTTTTCAAGTAAAGGTTTTCTTGTGTTATCATGTTTTTGTAAGTAATTTTCATGATTATTATTTTAAATTTAATATTTCTTAAAAAATTTTTTATGAAAAAATTTAATAAATTATTTTGGTTTTATGTTTAATAAATGGTTTTTTGATCTTAATGTTTGTTATGTAAAAGGATAGAATTCTTATGAAATTTTAAGTTTTTAAATATACTAACATGCATGTTTTTTTTGTATCACTTTCTAATATTATTTTTCTCAACACACATTTTAAAATGGGGTTTAAAGGTCATAAGGATGTTTATAAACAATGGAATGGTCAATGATTAAGTTTATTTGTGACTTTTATTGAATGAAGAAAAAGTTCCAGGAATGAAATATGAGTATAAACATAAAAACATATTTTTATTAAAAAAATTCACACTATATAGAAGTGTCTAATTTTTTATATAATAGTTTTCTTAATTATCTAAAAATCTAAAACTAAAATATCATGGTAATATAAAAAATTATGCATTATTACTACTAAAATCACATGTATGGTTTGATCTATATGGGTTATTATAGTTAGTATTATATGAAGGTTTACCTAAAATTAGAGGTTAGAATAGTGTTAAGAAAAGAAACTTTTGGGATGCTAATCTATGGATATATTATCATGAGATTTTGAATGCGGGTTTTTATCTTTATTCATTTAATATATGTTGATTTTATAATAATATTCTATAAAGTAATCATGGTGAATGAGTTAGTAAAGGTACAAGATGATAATATCCTTTTGAACCAGCAAATTGGAGTGGTTAGAGTTGGAGTTGAGTAGATTTTGGATGTGTTAACTCAATTAACACTGGATATTAATTTTGAAACCCATGCAAGATAGTGATGAAATTCTCTACAGAGAAACATTTCGATAGTGAATCATTCTCAGAAACAACAACCTTCGACATTTGGTGGAACCTTAAATCTAATGGTAGTTGAATGATGGATTAATTATTTTATGATGATAATGGAAGTTTTAGTATTTTTATATAATCCTAAATAAAAATTTATATTTATTAGTTTGAAGGCGAAGTTGATCAATGGTGTTCATATAAGGACCCATAACTCGCAGACATAGATCAAATACTGAAATCTTAAACATTACTTTTTCGTCTCTAATACCGAAAATTTTGAACCAATTTTTATCCATAAAAACCATAAAACATTAAAAAATATATATTTGGTCACCTAAATTCTTAAGGAAATTTTAGGTATAAAGTTCTATAGAATTAGGAAAAACTCATAAATAAACAATACCCATTTCATTAAATGATATTTCCTCCCACTTAACAAATCTTTTCTTATTTAGAATTATGTCATCATCTTAATCTATATGAAATCCCTTCTAAAAATAATTCATTCATCATAATTTTTTTATAACCTGGTAAATAAGGATGTATAAGAAGGGTTAGATCAAATGTCCAGTAAGGGTAAAAAAATCATTAACACGTGATGTTCTTCAATAAACATAATAATTTCATGAGGGTATAAAGATATAAACAGAGTGCATGGGTGAATCATAAAAGTACTCATACGCATCAATACCAAAATCATCAATCATAAAACATGGCATACAACATTAACAAATTAAATATTCATACGAAGAAATAATTCTGAGCCTTGTGATATCAATAATGACCAAATAAAACATTATAAACCCACGAAAATCATATATAAAACATGTTAGTATCTTGGAACATCATCAACATATAACAATTAAAAAACCCTTATATAATACTTACAATTGGAATAACCATATGGATGACTTCCAATATAATTATCTAGAGAACATAATCCTTACCAAATGTATTAGATAATGTTTTGGGTGCACCAATATTTTATGCTATAATAAGATCAACCAATGCCGTGTGGGATGACCCATTGAATAATCTATAATAGTCTCCCCTGATGCTATCTCATCAAACTTATCATAGAAACTCTAATGGGATCACCTAGAACTATCTGGTTTACCGTATCGTCTAAGTATTATCCAAGGACCACAACTTAAATAAAGTACAAAGAGCTTCATATCATTATAAGGCTAAAAAAAATCATTATTACTTTTATAACTTGGTTAACCTATGGAAAGGAAATGAAATCCATGAAAATATAATTGAAACAAGATTAACCGATGTAAAATAAATGGGTTACATGATAATCTCTTTGAAACATGATTAACACATGGAAAAGAAATTGGTTTTATAACAATATCTTTGAAACAATATTAATCCCCCAAATAAAGAATAAAGATGACATAAATAAAAATTGTCACCATTATATCATAAGTAAAAAAAAGTGTTTTTTACATTTATGAATGTAAATATGATAAAAATATCATTAAAAACATTCTTGGGTAAAACATTATTTTCATTTAAAAATTAAAATTTTAAAAAATAACTCAAAAACACTTTAAGAAATTAGAAATTTCAAGAATATAAATATATTTTTTAAAAATCATTGTATTATTGAAAGGGATGTCTTAATAAAATGATGGTCATGTTTGTTGGTAATTATGTTCAAACCATAAAAACATTCATTTTTCATGGTAAAAATCTTAGAAAATTGACTTGTTTGAAAAGAGACAAAAAGATTCATTTGAATTTATTGAAAATAATGAAGTGATAAAATTGTATCTAATAAATCAGTTTTAAAAGGTTAAGAGAATTTGTTAATACATTTTTAGAAAACATTGTTTTGGAAGAAAATAAATTTTTGACTGAAGAGAGAAATGCAGTTTTATTTTCGTAAAACATTTTCTCTATTATTTAAAATACGAAAGAGTTTAAAAATGATAATATAATTTTAAAATATAATTAATAACTATAGGATAATAAAATTCATTAGATTCTTGAGATATGGACAATAATATCTCATCATTGAAATCATAATCATAAATAATCCTGATAAATGATGAGATTGTAACGTAGTTATCTTACCAATTCGGTAACATTGAATCATAATACCAATGAAATAATAACATTAAATGAAAATTATAATATCCTAAAAAAACTAAATTCATGATATAACATGTCATTTAGGTATTAAATAAAACTCATAAAAGAATATAGGTGTATAACATAACATACCTCTCAAAGAAAGATAATCGAGAAAAAATCCCTTAACAGTTTAGTTACTTTGAAACTATAAATCCCATAAAAGAGAGATAATAAAATGGATATTTAAATATCCAAATATTTAATGGCAATTATTAAAAAATACATTCATATGAAAAAATGGGGAATACAACATATATCTCACCGAAATAAATGTGAGTCGAAAAAACTCTTACCTAGACTTTGATTCATCACACTCAATATTTATCTTCCTAAATAATGAACTTATGTTAAGTATTTAATTTATTGAGAGAATTTTTCAATTTTATTATTATTTATATTTCACTAATTACAATTTTATATACAATTACTCAATTAATTAGGTTTAGTTCTATGTTTTGACCATATTCAACTTATGCATAAAAAATGACATTTTTAGGTTGACTATGGTCAAACAGGTCATTATTTATAAATACACATAGTAATAATCATGAAATAATCATCATATTTACACATTAATTATACTTTTAAAACTAATCATGTAATATGATTATGAAAAATTAAATAATGTTATAATAATAGAGATGGTAGGTTGTACATCTACATGAGTAACATTTCCATTTTTCAATGATCATTATGGAAGTATTATTTTATCTTTAAATTATGATAAAAAATCTTAAATACCATATTATTTAATTTTGTATACTTATATATATCATTATTTTGTTTTGGTGATGAAAAATGGAATCATATCACTTCGTGGAGGCGGTAGTGCACACGTTCACAAACGACGTTATCATTTTTAGTGAAAGAAATAAAATGGTATAATATATTTCAAAAATACAATATTTAATTAATATTATAATTATGTCTTTTATATAACATATATTTAATATATTTACCCTCACTACCTTCCATGTAAATTGTTTGTTAAAAATGAATCACATAACTTTATGAGAAGATAGTCCTCGGTACACATGAGCAACATTATCGTATCCCCTATGGAATGGAAAGAAAAATATATATATGATATAATGAATAGAGAGGTATAATAATATTATTAATATCATATATATAATATATATTCATTGTGATACCCATCCGTGAGAGGTTGAAATGGAAAGATTAATTACATTGGTTTGTGAGGTGGTAGTCCGTCGTACACAAGAACGAGGATTTATTAACCCATTTTATGGAAGTGAAGATGGTTTTAGGTAATTCACTAAACATTAAAAAATATCAGTATATGGAATGTACCTATTATATTATATCATCATGGTATAATTAGAATTTATTGAGGTAGAGAAAGAAATAAAAATCAAAATGCTTGTTGAAGAATAATAACTCTTAATCGGGAATCTTCTTTAGGTTTACACAAATTCCTTCATTGACTGGATTTATTCCAAAAAAAAAATTCTATTATGAGATGATGGAATTTGGGAAGTTATTTGGGAAGGGATTGTCCAAAAAAATGTCTTGTTCGGTGGGAATAAGTGAGGGGAGTGGGCTTTCTTTTATAGTTGAGGAGGGGTGATATTTTTGTAAATACATAAAAGTATTAAATATTGGGAGGTCAATAATACCTCAAGTTGATCCAATATTTTTTATTAATGGAGTGGAGGTATTATATGGTCCATAAAAATTCAAAAACATAATAAAAACATATGTTTTAAACATTTTTTTCCTTAACTTCCATGTTTCCTTATTTTTTCCATTTTCATTTTTCACAGTGGTAACTAGTCTTTTTAACCAAGGTGATTTATCCTTTAAGACTAAAATAAATTTATCCTTACAAGATAATTTGGAAAAAATTATTAAAATTATGAAATCAAATTTACGAAATAAAAATTCAATATGTGTTTAAAATTAATTTTAACACAAGCACATGTAACGTGGAAAAACACTGTTTTAATCTTAACCATGCTAACATAATTTCTACAATTTAGTGGTCAAAATAGTAATTATAAAAGAAAAATTGGTCCATGAAAGGAAAATAGATTAAATTTATTAACCTTTAAAAATAACTTGGAAAAATATATACTTTTTAGTAATTTTAATCATTTAATAATATATAATTTATCATAAAATAATATTAACGTTGATTTATACATAATTCATTTAAATTGAATTTAATAATATCAAGACAGTGATGGAATTCCAATATATTCTGTTAAAAAATGTTTAATACAATTTTTTAATATAAAAAATAATGAAGCATAATAATTTATTCAATTTACTTTACTTTTAATATTTTTAGTATCATTTATCTTATATTTTTCATTAAGTAATTATTGCAATGATATTTCTTAAAAATTTATTTTAAATATTTTATATCTAAGAATTAAAAATAAATTATCTCAAAAAACACATTAATATTTTAAAATGATACTTATAACTGAACATGTGTTGACTTTTTCCCTATAACAAGGCTTTATAGATATTAAAATCACGACATATCCCCTTTTTGTCTTTTTCTTTACTTAACTTATTATATAGGCCACTTTCAGGGAAAAGTATCCCAAAAACTCATAAAGATATATAATAAGGTCATTTGGATCTAAATATACACATAAAATGGGGTTTTTACAAATTTTTATGTCATTTTAACCAGTATATTCATTGTTTAACCCCTTGGTAAACCCATTTTTACCTTAACCACAATAAATATTTTTTTTATCGTTTTCACTATTCATTATGGTCGAAAATTAATGTGACATTATTATAAATTATAAATTCTTATAATTATAAATAAGTAATTTATTTTTACAAAATCAATTCATTGGGTTTTTAAATTTTAATTTAAAATTAATCCCACAAGCGTGATGAGAAAGCCGATTTTTAAAGAAAAAATGTCAAAAAGTTTAAATACCGTTTTTCTCCAAATTCAATTTAAAAATTAATTAAATGATGAAAATGGATAAAAAAATATTTAATATAACAAAAATTATTATAAAACAAATTCAAAATATAATTTAATGTCATAAATAATTTAATCTAAAAGGAAGATTTCAATTAAAATTCAATATTTTTCACTATTCATCAAAAAATGAAACTTTTCTGAAAAAAACTAAAAATCCACCCCAAGATATTTTTTATATTATGATTTTAAAAATAAAGTTTATTTTTTCAAATAAATTTCCTAAAATTTGAAAAAATTAATTTTAAAGTTTGTGCGCAAGGAGCGGTTAAACCATCTTTTGGAAAAAATAAGGGTTCTCAGAAAACATATATTTTTTTATTTTGAATGGTTCTAGTTTTATCACAAGTAAATATGTATCAATTTAATTTTTTTTATAAATGTGCAAAACCTATAACTTTCTTAATATATTTTTTATTATTTATACCCATTAATTTAATGTCTAGGTTATAATGGTAATTTTTAAATTATAATATTTTAAAAAAGTACCATGTTACATTCAAACCTGGTGTTGTGTGCATTGAAAGCTATCAAAGATACTGAATTTATAAATTCATCATAAATTTTCATGATAGTATATTCTCTTATACCTTTTTAGTTTCATGTCAAACATGCTATCAAACATAATTCTCTTCTTTTAAAAACAGAAGGTGTTACATCCTCCCCACCTTTAATAAATTACACCCTCGCAATTTGATCTTTATCTCATTAATCAAAGAGTGGATATTTGAAAATATATTTTTTGTAAACCCACATCATTAAAAAGGTTATTAAACCATCCAAATAATAAGAGATAAATAGGAATATAAAGGAAATCTAGAAAAACACTTACTAGGTTTCCAAAAAGGAGAACATAGGATGGAAGTAAAGACTTAGACATGGAAGAGAAGTGTAAATAATTATATAGTGTGATAAAGGTAATTGATCACAATAAAGAGAATTATCAAAGTACTATTATGGGAATCAAAACCATTTATATATCATGATATAAAATACCTTCAGTTCATTAGAAATTAATGTATTAGGCTAGCAATTTTGTTTCAAGATCCTTTTCTTAGATTTGAGGAATTATCTTACCATCTAAACTAAGAGAATATATAAATATACTTACTTGATGTGTAGAATTTTATTCTTTAATCAATTTATACCACAATATAATTTTTTCTTTAAATTATGTGTATTTAGGATGAATATTTAATTAATGAAGCACTAAAATAAAATTTCAAAGGACCACATAATCCCTAAAATCAAAAATAGATATTCCTCCTATCTTTAGAAATTAACCAAAACAAAAATGGTTAGCACATAATAATATAACTTCCAAAAAATAAAACATCATAAATTAATCTCAAAATTTCAATCGTAATACCCTAATTTCAAACCAAATAATTCCATATATAACGATCCTTAAAATTATAAAATCATTTATTTACTAATATAGGAACCCACTGATTTGAAGGGTTTGATCATATATTCTTCCCTGATAAATAAACTATCATTCCTCAAATAAAATCCCATATGTTTTTAAAATTAATTTAAACTTTACCTATAAAATTATCATATTTACCAGTGCATCATATAGGCTAGAGGTAGGTGCTACACCCTTATTTCCCTTCATTAGTGGGTTCAAGCCCTGTGGCCTTGCCTGATGCAATGAGGTGTCACCCAAATTTCAGGTTTTCAATTTTTTACATTAAATATGAAAAGTATTCCTCTATAAATAACATTTAATTTTGATCCTAGGGGTTAAAAATACCCCAAACTAATAAAAAATATCCTCAAATATCATGAATCAACTAAATATTTTTACTACTTAAAACCTGAAATGGGGTGTCTAAGACTTTGAACTCACAATCAAACATAGTGTTATAGACCTATGATGGAATCCATAATTATTAAGATAAAATCATATGAAAAATCCTAATCTACAAATTTATCTAAACCTTTCATCTTATACTAAATATAACATCCCAAAACACACACTCTCAGATCCAGTGATGAAATCATAAAATTTACATTTTCAACTTTTATACTGATAATTGTGACCTAATTTTATCCTTACAAACCTTAAAAATCAAAAGGAAAAAATTGGATCACTTAAATTCTCAAAGAAATTTTAGGTTTATAGTCATAGAGAATTAGGAAAAATTCTTACATAAACAGTACCCATGTCATTAAATGAGGACTTATCCCACTTAACCCAGATTTTATTATTTCATATTAACTCATCATTATCAACCATATAAAATCATTTCTAGAAATTATTTATTCAACCACATTTATTTATAACTAAGGAAAAATAGGAAATATAAGATGGGTGAATTCAAATGCTCAGTGAGGATAATAATAATCATTGACAAGTGAATTTCATCAATAAATATAACAAGTGAATAAGGGTATGACGAAATAATTAGAATTCATGAGAGAATCATAAAAGAACTCATAGCCCTTAATACCCAAATAATCAATCATGAAAATGGAATAAGGATTTAATAAAGTAAAAATTCATAAGAATCAATAATTAAGATCCATGTGATATCACTCATGATCAAAGGAAATATTATAAACCCATTGTATGCATAGATAAAATGTGTTTATAACTTGGAATATAGTCATAATAGAACACTAAAAAACCATTATAACCCTTAAAATTAGAATAACCATATGGAATAATTCCAATATAATTCTATATAGAACATAATAATTTCCTAATTCATTGGATAATTGTTTGGTTTCACCCATCATTTATGATATAACGGGCTCACCTGAAACTATTTGGGCCACCCCATCATATAAATTTTAACAGCATCACCCAATTTTATCTGGGACACCACATCATATAAGCTATAATGGGATCACTTAATTATATCTGGATCTCACCATTATATAATTAATATCAAAGAACCACAACATGAATAAAGTACAAAGATCTTTCATATCATCATAAAATACATAAAAATAATCATTATTCCATTTGTAACTTAGTTAAGCCATGGAAATAAAATGATTTCCATGAAAATATATTTGAAATATGATTAAACCATGGAAAATAAATAGGTTACATGATAGTCTATTTGAAACATGATTAATCAATTTAAAATAAATAGATTTCATAACAATCTCTTTGAAAAAAATATTAATCCATCCATAGAAAGAATGAAGATGTTTTGAAAAAAAATATAACCATTGTATAATAACTAATAATAATTTTTGTTGACATTTATGTGGGGAAATACAATTAAAATATCATTAAAAACATTATGGAGGAAAATATCCTTTTCATTTTAAAATTCACTTTTTAAAACATAAAATGTTCTGAAAATCCATTTCTTTTAAATCCACTTTTAAAAACAAATAATTTCAATAAGATAAAGAAAAAAATTTCTTTAAAAATATCCTTTTAACCTTGAAATGGAACCTTCAATGAAATAATGGTGATATCGACAGGTAATTCCATACAAGCCATAAAAAACATACCTTTTATATGGTAAAATGTTTAGAAAAGTGCCTTGTTTGGAAAGTGACAAGAAAATTCATTTGATTTTTAAAAAAAGAAAAAATGGATAATTTTTTTTAATAAATAATTTTAAAATGTTAATAACATTTTTGAATAAATTTTTAGAAAAGACGGTGTTGGAAGAAAATATATTTTTGACTAAAGAGACAAATGAAGTTGGATTTTATTAAAAAAAATTCTCAATTATTTAAAGTAATAATTAGTTTAAAAATGATACCATTATTTGGAAATATAATGAATAACTAGTGTAGAATAAAATTCATGAGTTTATTGAGATATATACCATAATATCTTATCATTGAAATTACAATCACAAACAATCCTGATAAATGATGAGATTGTAACATAATACTCTCACCACATTGGTAACATTAAAACATAATAACTATGAAAGAATAAAATTAAATGAATATTTTAATATCCTAAAAATAAGGAAATTCATTATATAACATGTCAATGGGGTAGTAAATACGACTCATAAAAGAAGAACTGTATAATATAACATAACTCTCAAAGAAGTAAAATTGAGACAAAAATCCCTTACCATTTTTGTAAATTTGAAACTGTAAACCCCATGAAATAGAGATAACCAAATGGATAGTTAAATCTCCATATATTTAATGATAAAAAAAATACAATCATATAACAACAAATAAGTGGTGAATATGGAATATTTCTCATAATAATAAAAGCGAGTTGAGAAAACCATTACTTAGAGATTGATTAATCACACTCATTATTTATCTTCCTAAATAATAAAATTATATTAATTATTTAATTTATTGATATTTTTTCCCAACTTTATTATTTATTTTATTTCACTAATTACAATTTTATGTACACTTATTTATTCAATTTGGTTTATATCGGCTATTTTTACCATATTTACCTTATGTGTCAAAAATGACTTTGGTAGGTTAACTATGGTTCAATAGACCATTATTTAAACATATCCATAATAATGATCAGGAAATAATAATCACATCTACACATTAATTAAACTTTGAAAACTAATCATGAAATATGTTCATGAAAAATTTACTAATGTTACGATCATGGAGATGGTAGGCTGTACGTATGCAGGAGTAACATTTCCATTTTTCAATGATCATTATAGATGTAATATTTTAACTTTTAGAATGATAAAAATATCATAAATACCATAGAATTAAATTGTATATACATATATATATATATATATATATATATCATTCATGCGATGTGGTGATGAAAAAAGGAATCACATCGCTTTGTGGAGACAATAGTCCACACGTTCATGAATTACGTCATCATTTTTAGGGAAAGAAAGAAAATGATATAATATATTTTAGAAAGATAAATATTTCCTGAATATTATAATTATTTTATTTATATCACATATATTCATTATATTTAACATTATTACCTACTATGTAAATCTTTAGTGACAAAACGAATCATATTACTTCACGATACGGTAGCCCTCCATACAGATGAGAAACATTATCATATCCCCTACAGAATGGAAAGTAAAAAGGTATATACTATATAATGAATAGATAGGTATAATAATATTATAAATATCATATATATACTTTATATCCATCATTATACCCAACTGTGAGAGGTGGGAATGGAAAGATGAATGTCATCAGTTCGCGAGGTGGTTGTTCATCGTACACACGAATGATGATTTATTAACCCACTTTATGGAAGTGGAGATAGTTGTAGGTCATGAATTTAACATTAAATCATCTAATTATATGGAATATAAAAATATTATTATATCATCATGGTATAATCATAATGTAACATCTCATATTTCTTGTGTATTATTATTAAATATTTTATAGATTATTTTCAAGACCAGGTGCTAAGACGACATGCGATTCCAAGGCCCAGGGTGCCCAAAATAAATTTTTGAAATAAATTAAGTATATTTAATAGCATGCACATGAGGTTTTCATGAATAAAGTGGAATAAATTCAAAATAGGTTCGTAGATCAGAAATCCAAGTGTACCGTTGAGTTTAGAATGGCGATTTTACCCTAGGCACGACTAAACATTAGTCGATGTGGGCCATTTGAGAAAACATTATAACAGGTGTAAAATGAAGAAAATTATTTAATAAAATTATTTTATTTTGTTTCATTGACATTTAAACAGTTTTGTCTTTAAATATATGTTTATGTTGGAAATCAAGGGTTAACCTAATAACCCTAGAGATAACGTAGGACCGTTGGATAGAGATCTGGAGAATTATCTCAGGAAAACGATGACAGAACAAGATCATATCACAGATAATTTCACTAATGGAATCAGTGGACATTTTCAATGAAATAAACACAATATTTATTCGTCAATGATTGATCCAACTCGAGTTAGTATTTTTGATTTATGTAGAATCTTCCCCATTCTTAAATTCTATGACGAACACAAATCATTATATAAACGAAATTATTTGTGGATCGATCACCTTGTGGGATGAAATTTATTTTGTAGGGATTTAATATGAAAAAATATTTTGATTAAAGTTTTGATGTATTTTATTTTCGTTATAATAGAAACAAACCATGATTGACCAGAACATTGATCGAGGTTCGTTCCACTTGATTGATTTGTGCTTTTCGACCCTGATTTTGTGATTCACCATGGGAATTGTTTGTTTGGGATGAGGTTTGTCAAATATAGATCTATCGATCATTGAAAACCCATTTCCTAGCATAATAATATGATATTGTAGAACTGGGATTGGAATGATGCGATGGAGGTGCGATGGTGGTTGCAACAGTGAATCAGATGACAAATGATTCCCGTTTTGTGTTCTTGAACGTTTTTTGGATTGAAATTAAGAAATTCAATTTGATTCATTTTTTGAGAAGTTTTGGCGTTGAAACATGTTGATTTGGTGATGGAATAGAAAAATGACCTTGGATCTTGAGTTTTTCAATGTGATGAGGCTGAAAACCAAAGTCAAGAGAAGCGGAATAAACACAAGACCGCAGATCTGGGATTTTGGTAAATCCCACAGACCATGTTGTGTAATCTAGGATTGCATGGTGTGTGGAACCCATTTAGTGGTAGATAGGGTTTATGGATGGGGATAATGATCACATTACATGTGACCCCTATCACACGGCGTGTAACCCTCCTTGATTGAATCGACATGTACATTGTAAGTACATGAACATGAGTTGAAGTTCATTAGAACGAACACGCTGTGTAATCCCATACAGACACATTTTTTCAGACATGGACTGATACACATACATGGATTAGGTAGAAAAACATGACCAAGTGACACAAGAAAGGTAACATCTATCTCTACACACCTTGTACTCATTCTACACACTATGTATATGGATATTACATGTTGTGTGATGCTCTTCCACATGAGAGAAACATAGGATAGCTGGGCATACAGTGTACCGCTTAGGGCATTTCGTGTAGTCCCTTCAAGAGTTCTTGAGGCTATTTGTTTTCTTAGTTTAGACTACTATTGTTTGAGTGCATTTATTCTATCCTTTCCCCCAAGGTACAAATCAACATTACATCCACATCACTACATTTTGATTCCCAAAAAACATGTAATTTGATCTATGTTTTGATTTTTTAACTTTTGAAGGGGATTTTTTAACTCTTTTAATGAAACTGAAATATCAACTTCAAGGGGGATAAATCAATATTATTATATCTCAAACATCAGATAGTTTGGAATATGATAATACTAATCCTAGAACCATTGTTTATCATTACCCGTTGACTGAAATAATTGTTTTCCTTACCTAAAATGTACATGGGTAATATATCAATCAAAATATAATCCTTTTTATTTTTGTATGAATGATAAATTTGGTCGAAATTCTACTGAACTAGTTTCCTCTCAATAAAACTCTCTTGTGGTGACTTCTCTCTCAAAATTATAGGGCCTCTTGTGTCCATCAATAAGAGACTTGATGGGTTCCTTTTAATGGTGATGACTATCCATAATTAAAATACTAGATGGGGAAGCAACCATCTATTTCAATATTTCCTTCTCTATATGGGAGGAATATCATTTCCAATGTGGGTTTCTACATGGAATGTGGATTAGAGGCTAATGCACAAGAAGTAGAATAACTTTGATACTTGGAATAACGTTAGGGTAAACCTTCAGCTAATATGTTATATTGATATAGAAAACATAATTGGTTGTGTAGAATAGATAGTTTCACACCTACCAACCAGCCATACCAAGAAATTGTGTTTAGATAAATCCTAGGGGATTTTAGGGTGTCTCTCTGATATTTTTAGACTAACATGAGGTATTTACAATAGTTTTCATCCACATATAATGATTTATAGAAGATTTGGATATAATATTAAGTTCAAACATGATTCTATCATCACCTATTCCCTCTGATTCTATAACTGCCCCCACCATCTACCCAATTATGTATGATAACCTCAAGTTCTTGTGAATACTTATCATCAGATAAAGTGTGGGTTAAGAGAATATAATTAACATAATCGAAATTATATTTTCATATAATGAGGATTCTATTTGTTGGGGTGGTTAACAAGATCTGATTGATAAGGGTACAAAAATATAAAGATTCAAGGACAGTTGGGGGTTATATGAGACTCACATTTTGACACCTTATTCAATATTTTCTAGTTATGTATACCTTTAAAGAAAGGTTGGATTGTGTCTCATTGAATTATATAGGGTGATATGGGTTGAAAATTAATTTAATGATTTGTTACTTCAGGATAGGAAGAGACCGATCAATCATATTTATGATCATCTACTCATTGTACATTCACTCATGCCTAAATATGACTTCTTTCTAATCACTTTCCTTATCTGATTTTATGGTGGTTACATAGACCACATATATTTATTATTTCAACATCGCATTTTTATGGGATCAAATATTTTATTTAAGATTCCCTTGAAGATTATATAGTCTGAGATAGTGTGTCTCAGCCTCTGTGGAATAGATAAATAGTTGGGTATATCACTAAGGATTATTTCATTTAGCCTCCTAAGATCAAGAAACTCGAGGATATTGTTTTCTATGGTTTTTAGGAAGTAAGTAAGGGCCTTTCCCTTATGAAATAAATAGTTTATAATTCATCATATTATTGGAATACACGTTCTTTATTTTTGACCATATAAAGTTGGTTTTGTTTTTGTTTCCATTCATCTGGAGGCACCAATTGATGTGCAATTTTACTAGGTGATTCTATTGTTTCTATCACTTGTATGAGTGTTATATTGGTTACTTCTACCTTACTGGACCGTTTCCCCACCATTATGGGTGATGGTATTTATTTTTCTGTGATTCAGTAAAGGGTAACATCTGGAGGTTGAGTTGGTTCTGCGATCTTCTGGAACCTGCCTTGGTACTTCAATGGGATCAACAGTGTCTACTTTTTGACATTTTTGTTTTATTCAAAAGGATTCAATATCTACTCTTATGACATTAGAATGAAAATTGAGTAAATTAGAACATTTTATATGATTTTAAAGATAAAAAACCTTAGTTTTTCACTATTATTAAAGATTTTGATGTTAAACCATTATTTTTCAATATCTTGGAGATAAATAAGTAATGGAAATGATGGGGAAGATCTTCCCATATTGTAATGAATCATCATGGTAAGATTCTATGCTTAAAAAAAGTTGGAACCACTAAATTTTTTAAAAAAAACCTTAAATTTTTTACCATTAGTATTTTCATGGGACCATCATGGGGTTTCATTAGGAAAATATATGTAACAAATTCTACTTTTGATCCTCTATACTATTTAAATTTGGGGAAAAAAGATTCCTAAAATTAGTCAAAGGAGGAGTGGAATCCACCCATTTTAGAAATGTATTCTATTCAATATTCACTATAGAAAATGAAATTTCCATATAATCATTGTGATCATTATGTAACTCAATGGTTCTGATGGGGTTTGTGGGAAATAATATCCAATTTTTCCCTAGAGTGTGAGTAATAGTTTAAGCTTGATGTGGTTATTCAAAATATG
The DNA here is from genome assembly GCA_963277665.1 of Viscum album. Taxonomy (NCBI): domain Eukaryota; kingdom Viridiplantae; phylum Streptophyta; class Magnoliopsida; order Santalales; family Viscaceae; genus Viscum; species Viscum album. The sequence continues at coordinate 1,770,496,355 of OY728132.1, forward strand.
TAGGCTAATAATTTATAGTTCATGTTTGGAATAGGTTAATTTCATGAAATAATGGATATTATTATAATAAAAGTGAGAAATATTACTCTTCTATATTTCTTGAATTAAAATAGACCCATTAACTAGATCCATATCCTATTTGGTTTTTGGATTCTATTCTTTAAGGTGGGTTAACCCTGTCTTGATGAGTTATAATATTTGTATTCATTTCTTCACGAATTTTATACTGAGTGGGAATATTTCCCATATGTAATTCTTCATTGATCCCCATCATATTAAATATCTATACCTTATACTACACCAAATTTTCTTCTACATCGAGTAAATAAAACTCAATTGGTAGATGGTGGGATGCAACCACACTATTCCATTTTTCTTTATAACGATGACATTGAGGAGGTGAAATCCACTTTTATAGGTTTTACATTATAATGTTTTCTCTAATTTTTGGTATATAAACCATGATATTGTGTTTCAGTATATCCCACTTCTTTAAAAACTATTACCCCATCATGTATATTTGTGTATTTTCCTTGGACTGTGTCATCTACTGTATTGACAATGTTGATTCTCATCGAATAATATTAGGAATCATGAATCACATCATCATCAACTCTATAATATAGTTAGATGTTTTTCTCATATTCTCTTCCCTGGGTATATTAGGATCTTCTCCACATTCCCCTTTCCTAGTGTTCATTTTCTTCTTGTGACCTTTACAATGTTTGATATTCGTTATCAGATATTAACCTACATTTGATCTATGGATGGTGATGCTAAGGGAATCACCAACATTCCTCATTGATTATACCATGATCGATAAGGTCATGTCCTATGGAGATAGGTTCACCTAGGGGATCAACTACTAGAAATAATTTTTTAGTCTTGAAAAGACTTATTCTCTTAGTGACGATGATACCAATATCCCTAGTCCATAGGGTTGATACATATGTGGAGCCTCCACAAATCCTTTTAAAACCGGATGTGGATCGGATAATTTTTAGGCTCAAAATGGTGATAAAATTACACTTGACCAATTTGATAGGGTTTCTCCATGATGACCTTCATAACAACATCCAATGCAATCCTTTTAATTTAATTCACTTTCTCTTGGACATGATATAGTTTTAGTTCCTACTCATGATGTGATCTACTTTTTGTTGGGAGTTTTCCTTCAACCCTAGGCTCTGTAATTCTCATTAGAGATGTGTTATTAACGTTTCAAGAGGACTAGATTATGAGCCATCCAATGTAATTGTCTCTTTAATTAAGCTAATGTTTCTCCATAGAGGTGGGCAGGATTCATTGGATGGACTAGATGTCATGAAATTTATTCTGAACCAATTGCCTATCTTGTAATAGTGACATTATAGTACTCTATATTATATGGAATCTGATGATCTAGGAATGAAGTGAGGTTCAATTACCCATAGTATCTAAATCCATGGATATTAATTTTTAATGAGGTATCCTTGATTATCAATTTAAGTTCAAATAGATAGTGGACACATGCATAGATAAATCCTTCATAGGTATTAACTAAACATGGGATCTGAACCATGGAGAATATAAGAAAGGTATATCTAAAAGAAAATATTTTTCAATGCTTATATGTTCTCATAATACCTCAAATAATTGTGGTTTTTAGAATTTATCCAATAAATAATCACCCATAGTTCTTGTGTTTTTAATGAATTCATTTATTCCTTAATATATAGGGGATTCCATAACAGGGAGTTTTGATGGGACATAACATAGTCCAGAGGATGTAATTTTCCAATTCATTCCATATAAACATCATGTCTTTTGGAAACATCTTATATATATTTACACTAACACAATTACTTTCTCCATGATTTATCCTAGATGGGAGGCTATCATTCAACTGATAAAGTCATATTATCATGAGTGGTCATCGGGATCATTGGATTGGCTAACCCTAATCCCTCAATTTGTGACCGATATGAGGGAACTCTTATGGTAGATTAAAACAGGGTTAGAACATCTCATCATGAAGGATTATTGATGCAAGTGAAAAATTCATGGTATCCAAATATTAGGATAGTAAGGGGAGTACCTTCTTTCCATTTGATCATCTTATTATGAGGAGAATAATAATAATAGGCCATAGGAGGAGAGTTACCATGACTGAACCATATGTTTTCATCAAAAGGTCCTTCATGGGACATGTTCATGGGAGGGCCTCTAGAACTACTGGTCAGAGTATCTTGGGGAGGAGCTCCATTGTAGAGGCATACCTAAATTCCAAAAAGGATTGGTCAAAATGTCAAGCCACTTTATATATAAATTTTAGGTCACTGAGAGTACCTGTATTGATTAGTGTTGGAGCATTGGAATATATTTTAGATATTTTCATCCCTTGGTAAGATATCCTTTTGGATGATCCCCCAGGGGTAGACAAATAGCCTTGAAATCTAAAAGTCATATCTGTTGACTCATATTATGTTAGTGGATTTAGTTTACCGGATCCATGGAATTCGGTAGGAATATCAGGTTGTCCCATATATTCTGTAATTATATGCTAATGGATCCCTTAAGAATGGGAAGGAATGTGTACATACCATTTAGTATCTGTTGAGTCGTGTCATCAATTTTTACTGGGAGTATCTACCATCCCAAATATGGTTGTCATAATATGCTGAGACACACAAGTATATATTTTATTTTGACCCTAACCCATATCTTTACTATTTATGGAAATATATCTGTAGCCTACTAAAATGGGAGTAATAATTTATCATTTCCCTATAGAATATTTTTGGTCATTTTGAGTATACTGATACCCTACGTTGGTGGTTGGAATAGTTATTTTTCATTATCCTATGTGATTGATAGAGTATGATATAAAACACCATCTTTATATGCTAGAATATGTTAGTAGCTAAAAATGGATTTATTAGTGATATTATTATTCACATTTTCTAGTGTCAATATATGACGGAAGAGATCTTAAATTTATGTGGGAATAGGTTCCCACTCCTATCTTCCATTTTATATCTAGATATACAAATAGGTTTGGGGAACATGGGGGAAAATATGAACCCAATCCCAACTTTATGTTAAAATATATTTGATGAATTCATATGTTCAATCTAGGATATGGCCATGCTCACTATGTTCCATCAATATATTTTGGTTGTATTATTTAGGTTTATCATTGATGTGAGCTCACTTCCTATGGGTTTCTAATCACCACACTAAGTTATATTTACAAGATGATTGGGTTAGCGTGACTAGGAGAGAAATATATTGGGTGGTTCCTATAACAAGAATCTAATAGGAAGTAGTTCCATGACACCAGTAGTAGAATCTATCAAAAGCTATTAAGGGTGGTTACATAGTTGAAGAGGTATTATGGTAGAATTATTTACATATCAACCTATAATAATCAAGGTATTAGTTATTATGCTTTAGGAATAGGATCCTAAAGTGGTTAGTGGTGGTGCCATGTGTCACTAGCTCTCTTGTTATTTTCCTTAGATGGGATGGTCTCATATTATTTGGTTTATTGAGATCATTTTGTGTTTCTTCAAAGTTCAATATGGTACCATACCAATAAAAATCCCTTACTGTCACATTTTCCACCTGTTTCTAGTGAAGATGATTGGGTGATGCTTTCCTCTATTTTTTGGGGGTCGTGTCTCTGGTGGAAGCTAAAGCAAGAAAACATATTCTTAACAATGATTACATTTCATTTGATTGAATAAAACACTTGAAAATGGTTTCAAAAGGGTGATAATTCAACACGAATATTCGTACCTATTGTATAAAAATTATGTTTATATTTATAAAATAGTTTTTATATGGGAAATATTCATGATTGGTTCTCCTTATATTCAATAAAATATATAAAACAAATTTCCATTATGTGTGGTAAAACTGCTAGCTTTTTATTATTGAATGAATCATATGTGATTCACCATTTTTTCAACATAAGATAGGGTTTACCAATGCTTTATTTTTAGGGGATGAATGTTACTATATAGTATTCTCATCAGTTTACTTATAATATTTTGTATGGCTTCTAGTGGATCTGGTATATTTGTGGGACTAGAAAAACCAAATGGATCCTATATCTGTGGAAAGATATCTTATTAAAGATTTCCTTTATAAGAGAATGTGGTTATTATAGTTTATTATCAATGATTCTATGAAAATCATATTGAGAAAGAGGATAGAAGGTTGGGCTCATAACACCCTACTGGATATAATTATTTCCCACTATAGGAGTCTCTTATATATTTAAGTTGTACTTGTGAATATTTCCCAAAATACAGTATATAATGGGTTTCCCTCCTGATATCAATCAATAATTAGCATAAATTAATGTGAATGTCATTTTATATCAAAGGTATCCGATAAATGTGAGAATTTATATGTATCTATGTTTATCTATTTAGGAAACCATAAATATGTATCAAAGGTTCTCCATATTTATATATTTATTACATTATGATACTGGAATATAGGTCACTTTGATTTAAATCCACGTATCTGGGAATGTTAGATTTTTTTATAAACCCAAAAGATCGTAAGTATTTTTTTTGTAGATCATTCCTAGAAAAATTGGATTGTTATGAATCCTTGAAAAAGGAATCAGAAACCATGTAGTTTGGTTCCACCTAATAGGGAAATTCATGCCTTTAATTTTCATGTGACAAGGATTGTTCCATGAAATTTTACATCATATAGTAAATTTGACTTGGTGAAAGATGCAGAGAAATGGTTGGTGTGGGATTCACACATGTGAAATCATTTTTTGTTGAACTTAAATTGATAATGGTTTAATTATGATGGGTCAAACTCACAATGGATGTGGACCTTTTAGGATAGTACCCATCTAGAATATAACCTGATGAGGGTTATGTGATTAAGCACCTAAGATGAATAAATATATCTATGTGATATTGTGATTATATTAGGGATATATCCTGATGGGGGAGAAGAGAAAATCAATGATGTTCAGTAAAAACCATATATATTTTTCTAACATATCCTATAAAAATAGGAATCATGGCCCATGTGTTTTAACTGACCCAGTTCAAGGTCACATAACAATACCATACCGTGCAGTTTAATGGCACGTGGAAAGGAAGTTTTCGTGGAATTTAATGATTCTCCACTTAGATATAAGACACTTAGTTTAACTTTATGATTTATGGAATTAAATTTCATTATAGATACACAAATACAATATTTGGTGGTTCTTATGGATATAAGTATTCCATATCCCACTTAGTAGTGGATGAGAGAAGTTTGTAGGGTACTTTCCATCAATGATGCCATTATTTTGGCATACATATCCACTATATAAGTGTGACTGGAAAGTAGAAGGAGAATGTTCTTACAATTTAATAACATAAAAATGAATACTTATCATATTAAGTGGAATAGAAGTTTATATCTAGGGGTTATGATAATTTTCACTTCCTCTCCCCCAGGTGAACTCAGGTTTCAACCAAGCACCAATGTCGATCAAGCTCGATCCTAGACCGATAATTTTACATAAAATATTTAATTATAGTTATTTCACATTTTATTTTTATAAAACTATAGTAAACTTTATAGTTTAATATATCAGGTCCCATAAATTTTAATTTTATTATATTAATATCTATTTTGAACTTACAATGTGAAAATAATCCAAAACTATATTTTTTTTATAATTTCTATGAGGAAAAATAAATTTTTAATAATAGAAAATGTATTATTAAACTATTAAAAATATTATTAATGATAATGTGTGATAATATTCATTATTTACCTTATATTTATTATCAATTTTATAAAATAAAAATACCTCTATTTGGAGAAAAAATGGATATTTTTCCAAAAAAGGTATTTAAGTGAGTAATGTTATTACATTTTAACAAATTTAAATAATTAACTATTATTGTTGTTGTAAATGAAATAAATATATTATACATCTATAAATATTAATTGAAATTATTATAATTATTATCACTAGTTATATAATTAATGTAAGATCATCTTATTCTTGAAAAATGTATCTTCACGAAATTTTGTGTTTCACCACATTTGGCCAGTTTATTTTTAAATTAGTTTCATATAATTATATGAATTGAAATTAATAAATGTTATTTCTTGGTGTGAATCATAATTTACAATTTTTTTATTGACTCTAATTTTCTTTTTTCACATTATGATTACTAAAATAGTAAAAATTGGTTACCACAGTTAAGGGTGGAATGGGATATAAAGGTTAAAATGAAGTGATATTGATTAAAGAAAATAAAAAACATTTTATTAAACCTTATTTAATGGTTTTATTATTACGATAACATAAAAAATTTGAAAATGGGTCATTTTTTATCCATTGGACTTATGTAAGTCATTGATATTATTTAATATTTTAAAAGTACAAAGTGTATCATCTCCCTTACATAAAAAGGGAACCTCTTCCCATCATTTGTTAAAAAATATTGATATATTTAACTCTACTAAAGTAATAAATTTATTTATTAAACATACTAAATAAAATTTTAGAGTTTTTTCCCTTCCTAAAATACCAACCCTAGGGTAGTTAAGAGGAGATCAAAATAATATCTTTCAAAGAAGAGGTAATCATCTTAACTGAACATTATCATTTTTATTCCTATTTAACCACCATCAATTATATCATTAAAGTTAGAATATAATAACTATATTATATTACATATAATTTTATTAAGATATTTTTATGTAATAATATTTATTCATACCCTTCTCCTCGAAATGGAAAACAAAACCAACACTCAGGTGTACAATAGACTACTGTCTAGCGAACCAATGTAGCTTATTTCCCTTTATCGCCTCATATGGATAGTCATAATGATGTAACTAATGAATATATATTTTATATTTATAGTTTAATAATATTTCTTGAAATATTATATATCATATAGTTTCATTCTGTTCCACCTATTAAAAATGATAACATCGCTCGTTTGAACATGTGGATTACCACCTACATAGAATAATGTGACTCATTTATCATGTCCTATTTTTACAGATGATTCTAAATATGTATATAATAATAGTTTGTGATAATAATATTAGTTTTTTAAATATTATATAACTATGATCAATAAATATTTACCATAACTTTCGAGTCAAAGACTATAAGAAAAATATAGTGTTTTGCACCTTAAACAATGAGAATAAAGAAAGATTATTTACAAATGGGTGTTAAGAAGTTATATTTGGAACATAAATGATACTGTAAATATTAATATGGTTTTGGTATATAATTAAAAAATATATAGAAGATTGAATAATTTTTAACTTCATAAAAGTGTGACATAAAAGTTTTCATTACAATTTCTACTCCATTGAGACATATTTGGTAATATACACCAATTTTATTTAATGTGGTCTATATATAATCCCATTAATGAAATTAATTGGAATATTTATTTATTAAATGTAACTAATGTTTCAAATAATCTTAAATTGTTAAAGTGGTTATAATTTTAATGTTATCATGGAGATGATAATTTCTTTTACAATATTATTTCTTAGATTGAATTTATTTTTATTGAAGGAATATTATAATATATCCTTAATAAACACCATATATTTTCATATCCTATGTCTATTTAAGGATTTTAAACTTTTTATTCCAAAATATATTGTATTTTTCACTTGAATATAGAATATAAATTTTTAAAATAAAAGGGGACCTTAGTTTTTTTTAATCCGGGATATTTATCTCCCATGATCATTTTTTTCAAATAAATTTAAAAAAAAATCATTTAAATTTATCAAATGATTTATTGAGGATATTTTATTTCATCCTTTATATTTTACATTGTTTGAATGGAATATTTATAATTTTTCTAGAATGGTTAATTTTTTCCTTTTTTTTCAAAAAGTGAAAAGAAATGTTTTTTATCTAATAGAGTTATGAAATTTTCCCACCACCATATCCATTATACACAATTTATATAATTTGAAATTTTTTCAATGGTTTTAAAAATAATAATACTTTATGAATGATTATTTTATTTTTTTTAATTCTATTTTATTTTATTTTCCAAAGGGAATCGTATTAATACAAACTTATATATCTAATGAATAGATAATCATCTTTTTTATCTTACTATTTTTATTGACATTAACTTTCACTTCGAATAATCACATTCATTTGATAATCATTCATTGGAAATTTTATTTATCATTTATATTAATATTTATTGTCTCATTGACATGCTTATCACCAGAATTGTTTCTCTCAATAAAAGGTGTTTTATATTGAATGGTTTTTGATTGAATGAGGAAATCTAAATATTCTATATTCCTTAATCAATATAGAAATTTATTAATAAATTATATTGTTTTTGGTAAAATTTATTATTCCATATACAGGGAGTGAATTTGAACTGAAGTGATGGGTGGGGACAAAAAATTACATAGCCCCACAAGGAATTGATGGGTATTGTGAGACAAACTAGACATCTAGCCTTATTAAATATGGTTTTGGTGCATACCTACCCATAAACATAAAAAATCTTAGAATATGGCCATGATGGAAATATATCATGATGCATTAGATAATTACATCAAACATTTTACATTTCCATCATTGAAAATTTAATTATTAAAATCTATAAGATTATTACTTTTATATATTCTGTGGATTCCTTTAGTGCTCAAGTTATTGATAAAATGAATGGGTTTTTAGTTGTTTACCTTATAATATTCAGTAGAACTTATTTACAAATTATAGTTTCATATATACATATCCCTTAATAATAATTTTATCTCACTATTATTATTTTCCTTCCCATGGATATGATGAAATATTATAGGAATGAGTTTCAATGATGTAAATGGGATGGCCCTGTTCTCCCACAGAGCGCTCCCTAGAGTGTGCCTCGATTCTGCCTAGGGTTTCCACATGATGATGTGACTATTTCGGTCTATTAATTTATTCTTTGTTTCATTGATCTGACCATCTTTCTCCCATCTTCTTTCATCCAAGATCACATTATGGTTCTTTCATCTTTCATGGTGTTGTTGTCGAAGGTGGTTTGTTGTAGAAGCCTCAGGCTGCTTCAACCTTATTTGATCTTGTGTTTCACAATGCCTCTCTAGGTCAGATCTGGAGTGATTTTTCATCATGGTTTTTGGGTTCTTTGGATTAGTAGTCGATGATTTTTAGGTGCCTCTCGGAGTCGGCTCATTCTCAACTTTTTCTCGGGATTTAGCATCATCGAGATATCATAGTTAGGATCCGTCAACCATTTAAACCTATACCCAGACTTCAATTCCCTTAGATCGTCTCCTATTTAGATCTATAGAGGTGGCTTCTCAGTGGTTTTGGGAGGTGAGTTTTTATGGATGATGGTTCCCCTCACACAATCTTCTCTGGTTTTCTTCTCCCTTGTTGTTCAAGATTCAGCATCATTAATTTTTTGTTTTGGTCTATTCGTTTTTATTCCATAATCCATTTGTAATGGTTTGATTCTTCTTCTATGATGTGATGTTTTTTTAGTGTTGAACCTGTTTATTTTTTATAGAGTGGTTTCATTCATGTTTGGTATTCAATATCAAGAGAACTGTGTAGAGAACTTTGATCAATATGTACTGCTGTTTGGGTGTTTTTTCTAGTTTGATGGGGGATGATATGACTGACTCTGGCTTATGGTTTTCATTTGGATGGCATGGATGTTGGACAGTGTTTTTTGATGTTATGATGCTCTTCATTGACAGCCATGTGATAGTGATGATGGTGTTGAAAATATTACATGATTCTCTTCGTCATGGGTATGGTAGGAACATTAAGGTTCTCATGGAACGAGGTAACCTTGAATGATGTGCTTTTTGAATTTTTAATTTCATGTTATTTTGAATCTATATCCCATGTGAACTGTTGGTTACTACTTACCCATAAATTGGTTTATTTTAATATTAATAAAAATAGAGAGATGTAGAAGTTTCAATGATATAGATTTTTTAATTTTTTTTAATATTTTAAAATTTATTTCTAATAAGAGATATGAATAATGTATGTATCCAGTTCCTCAAGAATTTTATACTAATTTTCCATGATTATTTGATCCCTTTTATATTATTTTAATGTCATAAATTAAAACCCAACTATAGGTTACTGGAGTGGGGTTGTTATAGTTATTATTAAGGAAATTTTAATACAACCCATGGGAAATAGATTTATGAAAACATATATTAGGGAACATAACCCTATAAAATAAATTCAGGATATGTCTAATTGTAGGATAATATTATTAATTTTTTGTTAAGGCTAAGATTATTTAGTTTTCCTATCCATTTATACCTTTAAATATAAAATAATTGGATACCATTTTTGAACATGTTGGTCTAGGGGTAAATATAAGAAAATTAATTGGTCAAGTATATCTTAGTCATCATTATGGTTCACGATGAATATGTTCATAATGTACTCATAGTTTGGTGATACTTTGGGATATTATTTAGTTAATTGACATTATATATACAAACCATTGTGAAATATTTAGCAATATTTTAATTATTTGAGGATATTACAAAAGAAATCAAGGTTGTGATTCTATGATTAGTTATGCTTATATTCTAAATTTATACTATAAAATAAAAAATATAGTATTATTTAAAATTCACGTTTTTTTTTGAAAAAAATTATTTTATAATACTGTTTGGAAATGGATCCTAGGAAAAATAATGGTATCAATACTCATTGATAATGTAGATCTTTCCCTATAAATCAATCCAATAAAACTAGTTTTAGAGATGATTATACCATGGACATATTTAGGCTTCTATAATTAGATAAATATATAAAACTTCAACATATATAGCAACAAGATTATCTAAAGAATGATACATATACATATTGGATCTCTTTATGTGACATAAGCCTCCTTAATTTTGTGGAACTACTAATATAGTTGTTGCTGATAAATAGATTATGTTCCCTAAAAATATATATTTATCCTATAGATGAAATGAATGGGAAAGGTTTATGGTAACATTGTAATATATTAATGGAAATGATGATAAATGGTGGTTATTGATTCTAAATAATAGTAATGAATAAAAAAAATATGGAATGGAGAGATTTTAAACTAACATTCTTTGATAAATATTTCCATCATGAATAATGAACTGAATTGTAGAGTCAGTTCTTCGAAATAAAGTTAAAGGAAAAAGGTATAGTTTTATAGTATGAGGATTCATTTACAAGAAAATATAGGTATTCTATGGATCACATATTAAATATGGAATGAAATATTAACCATTTCTTATAAGGTATTAGTATATTTATTTTAATAGAAATTTTTTTCAATATTTTTTATAATATTATGAAGTAGAATAATTTACCATCAAAATTGAGAGTGAATTTTATAAAAACTACATCTTCAATGGAAATAAATATATTAAGATGTTGGTAGAGAACCATGAGACATAGAATGTGTCAATGAATAAGAGGGGGAAAAAATTTTCCATCATGTGAAAATTATAAAAATAAATATCATAGAAAATTAGTTAATTGAAAGTGTGTTTATTAAAAAAACGCAGAGATATTTTTTATCTGGATAATAAAAGAACATGGGAAAAATAAACCACTTCTATTCAATTCATAAACTATAGATAAATGGGACATCATTTACAAAATAGTCCCATGACTCAATGGAATGTACCATAGTATAGGATGAGGTGAAAAGGCTAAAGAAATGTGATCACTATAGATAATGTTAATGTTAATAATGATATATATAGTGGTTGGTAGATTAATGATTTCCTAAAATTTATGTAAAGATTTATTGGAGTTAGTTTCATCTTTTAATTTATATCTTTCATGTTATCTAGGAAAATTAAATATTTCCCCATCAGCATAAGATGGGAGTAGTCATTTAAGACACTATGAGTAAATCTTACCGTAATAAGGATTTATAAGTCAGTTCCAATTATTTCATGTACATATACCCTATTTTTTTCTTGATTGTTATACCTATGGTTTAATATGGTACAACACTTATTATGGATTGACATTCAAAATATATGAAAACAATATATAAATAAGGGAATGAAATTACAATTTGTTATGATGATAGATAATTACTTATCTTTATTGAATATACTTTATCATGAAGGTCAAGTATAGATCTAACTCTAATAACTATTCTGAATGACATTCATTTTAATGAAGAGAATTGAATTTTATAGATGTGAAACATAATTTTTAACTTGAAGATGATAGTATTTAACAATAATACATTTATGTGTTACCTATTTAATTTTCTAGAAATTCACAAGAGGGTAAGGTTTTGTTTTCAATTGATTTAATCACTTATTTGAGACCTATATAAAAGACAATCAACAGAAAGTACACATTAAAATTATAGTATTTTAGAAAAAAACTATATGGATTGTGTGATAAAGTATTTATCTTCCCTAGTGTTTCACATTTATGGGACCTTATTCATTTAATGAAAAAAAGTTAGATCCATGAGTTAGTGAATTGATTATATTGAAATCAATTTTATTAATTATAAATAACAATTATCCTATTTCTCTCAATGTTGAATTTTAAAAATTATTTCATGGAGCTTAATATTTTTTAAATTAATGACCTTTGTTCTGGGTATCGTCAATTGTGAAAAAATAATGTATATATTATTGAGATGATATTTTTTGTTGTGTTGACATTACATGTATAAAATAATTCCACTTGAATTGATTAATGAATCCTATATTCATATAGATATAATGAACATAGTATTAAATGAATATCATGAATTTATTTTAGTATGTATTCATGATATATTAGTGTACTCTAAAAGATTTGATTACCATGACAATCATTTTTCCATCATTCTTGATACTTTTATCAAAAAATATTTATATTTTGAATTTAACAAGAGCTAATTCTAGTATCATAATGTTTTCTCTATGGCCATATTTTACATGTGAAAAGAATATTTGATGATCTTGTGATAAAAAAGAAATAAATGAATAGCCAACACTAACAATCAAATTTTCTCTATATAGTTTCCTTTGACTGATAGGTTAATGTCGATGGTTTTCTCAAAATATTTTCTGATTAACAAACCTATTAATAAATAATACACATAAAGGGGTTATGTTCATATAGATAATGTAATGTGAATATTGTCATTAAGAATTGAATAGGAAATTGGTCAATAATATAATATTGACTCTAAAATTGGGAAAGGATTAATTTTTAATATATAGGATTGAATCAAATAATTTATATTATTTTTTCCTTATATAGAATCATAAAGTCATTTCCTAAGCATCAAAACCATTAAAGACACATGAAATGAACTATCCAACTGAATATCACATGTTTGAAGCCATAATATTTTCATTGACAACATAGAAACATTATCTCTATGGTAAAGAATATGAAATATACATAGATCATAATAGTCTAAATTTCATTATTCAATTTAAATAGATCGATATGTGGAAAAAACGATGACTTAAGGTACTCAAATATTATGATCAATCAATACAATTCCACTGTGGGAATAAAAATAAGGTAGATGTTGCATTGAGAAAGAAATATCATTATCTTTTAACAAAAATGATGATTTATGGGGATCCTATGTTCATTAATTTTTTAAATATGTATATAGAAATTATAAATGAAGTAGAAATATGACCTTTTTTCAATTGATTTACAAACCAATGTTAGTTAAAAAAGATTCAAAATTCTCCTCCAGATGATGATAATTTTCAAAATAAAATAAAACCCACAAATGATGGAATATCATAGACTTTATTTATGAAGATGGTGTTCTAGAATTTGGAAAGAGAATAATTATTTAATTCTTTATTTGATATGAAAATGGAATTATTAGATGTTTCTCATAGCCTGAATTCCACTATCCACCCTGGTAGAAAACATATATATTTGTATTTGAAGGACTGTTTTAAGGGATAATATAAAGTGGTATGTTACTAATTATGTATCAAGATACCTGATTTTTTATTAGTTGATGGTAGAGAGATATTATCCTTTATGTTCCATGAAACATATACTTATTCTTATGTGGAAATGAGATAACAATATTATAATATTTTCAATTAGATTACTAGAAATACCTACATATAATGATTCTATTTGGTTTATTATATACTTCCTTACAAAATCATCAAATATTCTTACTATATGAGAATATTTTTTTAGGTATATACTCACACATATCTATATTGATGCTGTTTTATGAATTCACGGTGAACCTATTTTAATTTTGTAAGTTCATGAATGATGGTTTACATCAAAATTTTGGACAATTCATCAAAAATATATTGATATTAATATTCATTTGAGAACCTCCTATCATCCTCAAACTAAGAAATTTTCCAAAAGGATGGATAAAACATTATAAGATATGTAGAGTTCAGTGACACATGAATTTCAAGGTATATAATATTAGTATTTACCTTTGGTTGAATTACCATATAATAGTATATTTTTTTCAAGTATTCAACTAGAAATGAATGAAGAATTAAGTGGAAAGAGACATTATAATAGATTTTTTTGGGATGAAGTTGGGTAAATGAAGCTTGTATTCCCAAATATTATTGAGGAGGGAAAACCAAATGTAAATACTTTTTAGACTCATATTAATGAATCTCAAAGTATTCCAATGTTCTATACCAATAATCTATGTAATGACTTGTAATTTCAAGTGGGAGATCATATTTTATTAAATGTATCTCTATGGAAAGCTGTTATAATGGTTAGTAAAAAATGGAAACTGATCTTCATGAATATCATACCTTTTCAAAATCGAGAAACAATTGGATCTATTTTGTCATATTCATAATTTCAATAGATCCTCTTTAATTTACATGATGTGTTCCATATCACATTGTTAGAAAAGTATATTTCATACCCAATGTATGTTATCAACATTAAAGAAATTTAAATGAGATGTGGTCTATATTACTATGAACATTGTATCTAGATCCTTTAAACTAGAAAAATTGCATTACAGAATCTGATGACTTGATAGGTAATGGTACATTGATGATATCCTAAAATATAGTAATAAATGTGGGAACTTGATGATGTTATGAAAAAAACCACCCTCAATTTTTTAGAATGTAATATAACTAAATTTTTTGAGGGAAAACATTTTAATTGATAGATGAATTTAACAATCACGATTCAATCATAGTAAGTGGAAATTTTTTTCTCAATAAACAATATTTAAATTAACATTTTAATTTATATTTGAGAAATTTTAATTTGGATAGTATGGATATCAGTTTTGAACATACTATGTCAAAATAAAAATAAAATTAATTTTTAAATTATCTATTTGAAATTAAATTAGATGAATAATTGAAAGTGTATTTTTAACTAAAAATAATATCATTTATAATAAAGTTTGTTAATAATCTAGTGATTTTATATTAGATATAAATAAAGACATGATCATTTGTAGTTAAAATGGGATATTTTTCAGAAAACTGTTTTTAGGTGCCTAATGATTTCCCATTGTAGCTAATTAATATAATTCCTAATGAAGAATGATTTAAATGAAATATATAGATTATATATCAATATATATTTATTTAAATTAATATAATGATGATTAATACTCATATATTTAACATAATATCATCTTATTTTTGAAAATATCATTTTCATGAAAACATATTTTTTCCCATTTTGTGGGATTATTATTAAATTATTTTATTTCCATTTTTGAATGGAATTTGATAAAATTGTTTCCATATTTTGAATCATAATTTCAAAATTCTTTAATATTGTTACATTCATTATTTTTCATTATTAAAGTAAAAATTGTAACAATTGGTTACAATGGTTATGGGTAAAATGTGTTGATTGTGTTTTAAAAAGGATTGGGCTTCAAGAAAAAGGAAAAAATTTGTTAACCAAATTGGATTGTTTTATTTAAACTATACCATTATCTTCTTCTAATATGAGTAGTTTTGGATACATTTAGCTTGATTAATTATTAATGTATTTTAATCATTAAAATGATTCAAATTGCATCCCCTTCCTCGCATATAAAATGGAACCTCCATGCCCCCCATTTTACCACATAACTATAACCATTTATCTATTAAAAACCAAAAACAAATATATCTTAAACTTCTTTATCAACTTTTTTGTGGTTATATAGTTCCTAAAGGACCAACACTAGTGTCCTTAAAAGGTTATCTAGATGCTCCCTTTCAAATAAGATGTAAAAATCATAATCAAATAGTTTTATTTTCAATATTATTTTAAAAATTTCAATTATTTCTTAAAAATTACAATATAATAAAACCAAAATATCCCATATAATGAGATTTTATTATTTTTATGCAAAAAATTTTATCTATCAACTCATCCATCACATGCAAAACAAAACCATCACCCATATGTACATCAAACTATCTCCTTGTGAACTGATTTAATTGGTATTCCATCATCAACTTACATGGAATGCCATAATGATGAAAATAATAAAATTATATGATATTTTTTATAAAATAAGGATTCTATAAATTTATGATATAATTTACTTACTAACCCTTCAACCCATTAAAATATGATAGCATTACTTGTGCATATACATGGACGAACACATCAATGATGCAATGTGATTTATTTTTCACATCATAATTTCATGGGTGATTATAAATATGTATATAATTAATATTTATTATATTTATAACATGATTAAAATTCTATAGATGATATAACACATATCATTAAATAAGGACATAAAATTATTAATTAAAACATACAAGAAAAATAATGTATTTAACACCAAATAATGATAATAATTAAATATTCTTAAAAAATGGGTCATAATATATTATAAGTTGATTTTAACACCCTATTATTTTTTGAAATATTTTTTTGAATTAATTTGATTTTTTTTGTATTCTTAATTTTACACAACAATAAAAATTGTTTTTTATATTAATGAAATAGTTTTGGGTTGCATTATACACAACACCAAGTTAATCCCACACTACAAAAACTCAAATTTCAGTTTTATCTATAATAAACACTGAGGTTTGATTATGTTCTATGCAATACTTACATTCCTTGATGGCTTGCATAACACGCAAGACCGAGATTTTGAGGAACAATAATATATTATTAAAAATGTTTTATTTAATATAATATGATATTAACTAGCCATTAAGTTGGTGGTCATGAATATTATTAACTAAATTATAAAAATATGTGTCTGAATTCCTTGGTTACAAATTAATTAAAAATGAATATAAGATTCAATTGAATATGAAGGGTTTGTTTTTATAAAAACTTCTTTTATGATCACAAAATAATTTTATCCTAATAAATGAAAATTATAATTATTTTTTGATAATATTAATTAAATATATATTTTATATATTCAATCAATTATTTTTAACATTTTTCAAATATATTTTATATGTATAAGATAAGAACATGCCAAATATTACAAAGAATAAGTTTTTTCAAATATGTTTTACCTCTTTTTAATGGTGAAACTATTTTAAATATGAATTTTGGAAAATTTTCAAATTTTATATGATAAAATGAAATTAATTTTTTAAATATAAACATAAAAATTAAATTAGGGTGATTTTTTTTGATTTTTCTGGGAATTTTCATTTTTTGATGAAGAGTGAAAATTACAGACTATTGAATCAAAAATATTTTTTCATCTAATTTATTAATAATGTTAATTTATATTTATATTTTTTCTTAAAATCTAATTATATTAATTTTCCATAAATTACTCCAATTTAAGTCATTTTTGAAATTCCACATCGAAATTAGATATAAAAACATATAAAATGTTTGAACAATTCTAATTTAAAAACATATGTTTTCACCCTATCTATAGGATTAATTTTAAATTCTTTTCTACAAAATATATTATTAGAATATGGAAAAAATTTATTGCTTATTTTTATCATAATAAATTGTAATGTTTAATAATTTCAACATAGTTTTTGAAAAACAATAGTTAATGTACTTAAAATTAATTATAACTATTAATAGAAAAATAAGATTAACTAGGGACTAAACCAAAATCTAAAGGGTAAAAATGACCTAGAAAATACTCGATAATCCATTGGATATTCATATTTAGACCCTATATTCCCATGGATAAATTTTTTCTATTATTGTATCCACAGACCATTAGAAAAATGTGGGTGAGATTCCCTTTTCAAGAATTTACAAGAACCACTTCTCCTACACTATCAAAGGAACTAACCCCTCACTATTATTCACACATCTAAATCCATTTGTATCACCAAAACACTTATCAAATAATATAACAAAATCCATCCCTACATCATTTAGGTTTATCTTTTGACATAAATCCATCCTAGGAATCCCTTTGGTTCAAACTTGGAAGAGTTACCCAAAGAAGGGGTAAAATGATTCCTCAAGCTCCTTCAATTTATTTTCATTATCAAACACTAAAAAATTATTATTACATGATAATATAATAAACTTAGTGTCCTTATTATAATAATATTCTATTATTATAAGGGTTTTACCTACAATTAAAAAAATGTTCATCGAATTGGTAATGAACTTACAATTCTTATGTACAATGAACTATTACCTCATGAACCTATATTGTTCATTTTACCATTACCACCTCTCATGGTTGGTAATTATGATGGAAAATATATTTTTATATAATAAAGATGATAATAATTATTTATTTTTTATTATTTAATTATTTTATTAATCAAACATTCATGATTTCAAATTTTTGTAAATATGATAACTTCATTTTTGGATGTGTAGACTACCGTCTCCTCAAAGCGATGTGATTCTTTCACATTATACATGGAATGAATTTAGGATTATTTTAGTGAACTTATATGATATATATGACATATTATTTATAATGGAATCCTATTATATATACATATATATATATATATATATAAATGTATGTACATTTCATTTAATTTGGTTCTTTAAATATGATAATGGACTACTGTCTCAATGAATGGTGTATTCCATTTCATACATATATATTTTATAAATTATTATAAATATTTATTTAATGAATATATATGTTCTTTATATTATGTTTTATATTCCTGAAATAATTAAACCATGATCTATGTAATAGGATCAAGAATAAAAAGTCAAAACGAATACATAATGAAAGTGATTATTACCAGAAGCGTAACATTAAAATGGATTTGTTAAAAAACTAAAAATATAAATTCATAATAAAATAATATAAGGTATTATATATAATAAAATTTCAATTTTTAATATTTATAATTAACATATATTATTTATATAGTTGTTTTGAATGAGTACGAAGAGAGTCAATACTTATTGTTAGGGTTTTCTCATCTCACTTCTTATATCTATGAGATTATTGAATTATTCAACACTAATTTGTTTTGGGTATATAATAAACATGAATTTATTATATGATTCATATAGTTAAATTTATTTATTTTTTACATATCCATTTTATGACCCTCCCTTTATGGGGGTTGTGGTGCAAAATTACTAAACTGGTGATGTAATTTTCTACCAATTTTTCTTCTTTGGGACACATTCAATTTTATGAACCTATTTTTTATAGGAGATGAATATTATAACCTTTACATGTTATATAATTATGATAACTCTTTTAATGACTTTTTTAGCTTCATTTATTTTTTTCCATAGTATTATGATTCAAGGTTACCACATTGGTAATGGTATATTACAACAATCTCATCATTTATTGATATTGGTTATGATTCTGTTTATATCAATGTGATATTATGATCCGTATTTCATAAAAGATCATGAAATTTATTATCCTATATTTATCCTTGATACCATCATGAATTAGTATCAGTTTCCCACTCTTTGGTATATAATAGAATAGAAATTGTTTTTATGAAAATATGAATTTATTTATCCTTTCATTAAAAAATATATGTTTTTCAAAATTGAGTTTTCTAAAAATGTTTTAAATTTTTTCAATATATTCCTTTTAATGTTTAAAGGAAATTTTTATCCATGTTTTACCTTTTAAATAAATGTTTTTAGAATGAATCTCCTTTATTTCTAATCAAGAAACTTTTCTAAAAATTTAAGGTGAAAAAGGAATGTTCAACAAGTATGGACTTACCCACTTTTAGGACCATAATTTACATTAAGCATCCACTGTAACTTTGTAAGGTTATTTTTCATGAAAATTATTACCTAATATGATAGAATTTATTAAATTTAATGTGTTTTTAATGAAAATTGTTTTTAAAAAACTACATATTTTTAAATAGTGTTTTAAATTATTTTCAATGCACCCTTAATTTTTTTAAAAGAGTTATTTTTGAAGAAAAAGTTTTCAATGGTATTGAGTTTTCTTTATAATTTTTTAAAAACCATTTTCAATGAAAATGGGTTTCAAAAATTTTTAGCCTTCTTTTTTATTTTTATAATATTTCCAAAGAAAAGGTTTCACAAAATGTTTTCAAGCTTTCTTTATAAGTATTAAATATTTTTTCAAAGAAAAATGTTATAAAAATAATTTATGTTTTTAAAAGAATTGTTTTTATGGTGAAAAGATATTTTCCTCAAGAAATGATGTAAATGAAATTGTAAAATATTATTTATAAGAAAATGATTTTTTTGAATGGTTTCATGATATGCATTTTCAATTGAAGGATATTTTACTTAAGAAATGTTCCATTAGATTTTTCAAAATACATCACTATATAATATGGAATACATTATTATAGTTAATGGATATCATTAGTATTGTTTAATGAATGGTTTATGTTTTTATGGAATAATATTTATGGTAGCCATTTTTCTTTAAGGGGTTACATTATTTTAGAAACCCGATTCATTTCAGGGGGTATGATGTGATGAAATGATTATGAAACCTATCTCTTTTCTATATGTTATGTTGTCATTAAACATTAATGATATTCATTTAATTTCATAGTTAAAGATAGAATGATTTTTTTCTTATCATATGGAAGTTGAATGTATAATTTTATTATGTGACGGGTGG
Organism: Viscum album; assembly: GCA_963277665.1. Classification (NCBI taxonomy): domain Eukaryota; kingdom Viridiplantae; phylum Streptophyta; class Magnoliopsida; order Santalales; family Viscaceae; genus Viscum; species Viscum album. Next base: position 1,770,517,381 of record OY728132.1, read on the forward strand.
GACCAATACCTATCTCCAATGCAATGGGTAATGAATTTTTTTATGAGCTCAATAGGGTACACAAGAGGGAATCCCAAGATGTATAAAAAATAATCTTAAGCTTTAAACAAGATGGTACACATGAGGGAATCCTAATACCTAAACAATAGTTATTTTTAATCTCCAAAATAAAGGGTACATGGGTGGACATTAGAAACCCAAAATAAGAGGGAACATGGAAGGTATTCCAAATATATAAATAAGAGGGTGCATGATATGACATCCCAATACCAAATAAAGAGGGTACACAGGAGGTAATTCCAAGGCCAAAATAAGAGTGTATATAGAAAAGCATCCTAAGACCTAAAAAGAGGGTGCATGGGAGGGAATCCTAAGGCCGATCCAGGTACATGGGGTTTTAACCCAAGCTCGAAGAACATACAACTATGATTATCCCAATCCTAACATGTTGTGAAGGACTTGGTTCAAAGCCTCTCCATATGATTTTATATATTTACTTGTCTTCCACAAATTCTATGTCTTATTCATATGATATACGAACATGGTTCATGTTCTTTATTGTTTTATATTTATTTTCATATGAAATTACAATATTGATTCCATGTCTCATGTATATAATATTTGATATGTTATGTATATTATTCAAATAGTATGATCATATCCTCAAACCCTTATGTTCATGTTATGCCTACATTTTTCTATTATTTACACATACTGAGCATTCTAACTCACCTATTTCATATGATTCCTTTCCTTAGGTTATGAATAATGGTTTTAAGTATGTGTAAAAAAGGGGAATATCTTTAAGGTTGATATTGAATATCTTTCACCATATTAGAATAATGGGTTTTAAGTTTCCAAAGACACTAATCTATTATGGTCCTTGGGAATTAACTTTTGTAATGTACTGAATATTAATATAATATGATGTAATATCCTTTTATTTTAATCCCGGGTCATTGTAGTTGGTATTAAAGGGAGGTTTAGTAAACCATTGGAAACTATGATGATAATATTTCATTCATAATTTTAGGTTTATTTCTAAATATATGTCTAGGGGAGTATTTAATGAAGAGTATAAGAATGCGTTATTGATTTAGAAATTGTACTGGAATTTTGGGAAAGGATAGAGTGATTGGTTTCATAGAAAAACATCCAAATATAGATACTATAATTCTATGTGGATACAGAACAGATGTACCTAGCGGTAACAAATCTAAAAAGGAGTGTCGGGCCTTACTCAAGAATTACATGGTATATGGTAGAAACCTTTTCTGTACAAATGGTTTGTCACTCCTGAGGGATATTTTTTTAAAATAAATTCAAAAAATATTTATGAACCATCATGAAGAATTTAAATAGAGCATGACTACTAATAAAATATGATAACTCTAATGTTTCATAGATTAAATAAATTTGTGTCATGATTTAGACATCCTATAAGTATTTTTTTACATGATTATGTAATTTTATACAATGCTAAGTGTTCCTCACCCTATGGTTTCTAGACATAAGAAATAGAGTGAACTAAAAGTAATTGAGTTGAAATTTAATTTTGTAGATTTGGATTGTATATGAATGATGAAAACTGATTTCATAAGTGGAAATCTCATGAATATAATATGGAGGTTCCAAAATTATTGGTTAAACTTCTTATGATAAAGAGGACAATAACTTCATTTGAAAGGCATGGTATGTTCTTCCAGTGTTGTTTATATAAAATGTAAGAAACACAATTTAATTGAAATTGAGTATCCTTAATAAACTATTAAAGTTTTATATTTTCAAAAGGATTTATTATTGAATATGTTGATGAATCTTGGTTAATTGTTTAAGAATAAAATTGGATGCTTGAAGTGTATATTTTTTGGAATTCAAAGATTATGTTATATAATTCCTAAGGTTTATAAGTACCTTTTATAGATGTTTTTCTATATATATTTCCAATAATGTTTTAAATGATAGTAATGAATGAGAAAATTGATTTAATGGAAAGGTTACATTATGGGAAGTTAAAAATTTATGTGTCCCTGAGGATTAGGAAATGATATTTAGTATGGATAAAGATATTATGATATAGATAAAGTTAATTGATTAATTATTTATGACCTCAAACCTGATAAATAATCTAATGAAAAAGTGGTCTATGTTATCATGGATGATGTTTACAACTTCTTGAATTTAAGTAATATATCTAGTAATCTTGTTAATAAGGAACTTTTCATGCTTTCAAAATTTATTTATGGTAACTTAGGTTATTTTCATGTTTTAAATTATTATACGATGAAGGTATTCACATGTTTTGAATGTGATAACCAATAGATTATTTATGGTATATGGGGGACCAATCTTAAGTTGATATATGAGCTATATTTCTATAGTTTTGGGTTTTTATATTTTATAGGGGTTAAAAGGTTAAAAATTTATGGTATGGTTTAAGATAAACTTCAGATGTTGTTTTTGAGACAAAATGATAATCTTAATAAATGAGGATTTGTTTATATTTGATAACATATCATATCCTTTTTGTTCTGATAAAGGAACATGGAATAACCAATCATCATACTTGTGTATATTGTGATCTATTGATGCTTCTGGAATGAAAAATCACCTTTATTTCTTAAAATAATAGTTGGAGAGGAAGTTGATCAGGGAACAAAAAAAGGCGATCTTATTCTGAAATCATGAAAATAAATCTTTTCATGAAAATTCTTTAAATTTATATAAATGATATAAAAATATTTTCTTAATACCTTACTTTTGATTACCTGATTCCCTTTTAAATAATTACATATTTATGAATTTGATGCCCTCATATTTTCATTAATCATTTACTTGTCTGTGATTTATGACCTCAATCACTCTTAATAAATATTTACGGTTTTCCTCAAATTACATATTTTCACTTTCCACCAATGTTCTCATTTGTGGAAAAATGTTATGGGTTTCTTTTTTTAGTCATTATGTTTCCAACTTTTCTTTTTGAAAAAACATTTTATTATTCATATTTGCAATTTGGGTTTCTATTAAAGTAACTTTCAAGTATTGAAACATTTATAACCCATAATAATATCTAAGGAGTAATTCATTTTAAGGTAGATAAAATATAACTCCCTAATATTTTTTGAAATGTTTTTTTTTTCAAATTAATTTAATATTTTCGATATTTTTCATTTCACGCAACACTGAAAATAACTTTCATATATTAAAGAACTATGTTTGGTTATCATTATAAAAAAACACCAATTTAATCATTCACAACACATTGCAAAATATTTGTCTCTCTCTACATAAATCATAGAGGTTTGCTTAAATTACACATAAGATTGACTTTTCTTGATGGCTTGTGTAACACGCATGACTATGTTTTACCAAAGAGTACTATATTATTAAAAATAATAATTTAACATACTAAGGTATACTCTATAATTTAATCTAGAGGTAATTAATAGTATTAAATAACTTATGAAAAAACATGGTTGAACTCATTGGTTAAAAATTAATTAGAAACGAATATAAGAATCAAATGAATATAAAGGGAATGTTTTAATGAAAACAAAGTTTATGCTTGGAAAATAATGTTATACTAATAAATTAAATTAACTAATATAGGAAAATTATATTAATGAAATATATATTTTATATATTCAATAAAATATTTTTTCTATTCATCGAATATATCGGATAGGCATGTAAGAACCTGGTTCTGATTTTTGAGGTATGGGTTTCTTCTTTTATCCTTTCCTTAAGTGTTTTTAATAAAATATGGAAATTGGGGGAAAATCCTAAATTTTGGAAAGTACATGCTGAGTAATTTTGGCCATGTGGGATGGGTACACGAGGCGTGTGGCCATGTCAGGGATGAAGGGTGTAGGAACTAACTACACGCCCTGTAGTGGTCCTTTACACTCCGTGTAGTCAGTCGGCAGGCCAAAACAGTAAGGCGATGGAGCAGCCGCCAGCTGGGCGATAGTACACACTGTGTAGTCGGGAGTACATGCTGTGTACTCATGTCGACAGGTGAACAATGCCGCACTTGCTAGAAGCCGCCAGAGGAACAGTTTAAAAATGGGAAGTACACGCCGTGTACTTTGTTTTTTTCGCTTAAAATGGGTAGTAGCCTCCCCTATTAATAGGGAAGGCTTAAATCCAAAGGAAAGAACAGGAGGGGATGACCGAACCATTGATGATCTGCCGAGTGTTCGTCTGGAATCCATTTCTGCCTCGGATGATCTAGTTGAAACCGCACGGGTAAGCCCTCCACTCTCCTTAACGCCTTCTTACCAATTATTTCCCAAGGGAAAGTTATTTATGTTTGAATGGGTTTTCTTCTTCGTCAGATCTACATTGTTCTTGGGCGTTTTTGCAATCTACGTTCACGTATAATGTTCTTTCGCATTAATGGTAGGTGGCTTGGTGTTTATTTTTCCAACTGTTGTGTGTTTTGTGTAATTTATTGCCACGAACCCATGTTGGGGTGTCGTGTGGCTAAGGTCGTGGATAATTTAACTACCTAGAACTGTATAGGTAATTAAATAAAATTGTAAAATTACTGTTTGGGATCGTTGCTTGGATCCAGGACCACCCCGGGGGTGCGTTCCTCTATTTAGTCATTTGTCCAGGATACCCGAGGGCATGCCATGTTTAAATTATGCATTACTTTTCCTTGAGAGGAATTGTATGTGAATTGCATGTTTATATGATGGGCATGGCCCGCTTACCTATTTAGACTAAGGGCAGTGTTGTGATTAGCCTATGAGAAGTGTACTACTTAGCCTCTGGGGAACTTCTTCCATGCCTGTGGGCAGCTGATTCTGTGCCTATGGGCAACACTTCTTACGCCTGTGGGAAAATACCGTGTGCCTGTGGGTCAATTATTGTGTTTGGATACTCTTTACCTGATGGTAAGGGTTTAAGTGTCTGAGTAATTTTGTATGTTTTCTTATGATTATTCATTGTGGTGATATTTTAATTTCAATGATTAAATGGATATTAAAATGGCAATATAACTGGTTAAGTTAGTTACTTTCTGTACTTCTTAATTTATTGCATTTTATTACTGCACACTGTTGTTGCATGCCTTACACATAGTTGGGCATGAGCCTTTAGTGGATGCCTACTGGGAATTTATTTATCACAACCTGTTTGGGTCACGTTTTTCGGCCCAAACAGATTACGTTTCTGCAGGTGTAGATAAGGGAAAGGGTCCTTATACAGGTATTTGATTGCTGCTGAGGAGTAGGGGAGCATGGGACGAGGCTTAGGCTCGTTATGCTACCAGCTGTTTCGTTTTTTCTTTGTTGTACTCTGTATTGTATTGAACTACTATGTAACATGTTCTGGCTATTTTCTTAGAACTTGATACATGTTTCATCATATCTATATACTGGTTGGTTATATCTACTGCAGTTGTTTATTTCAGTTATGTGTATGGTTTATTGCTTCTGCTGTTGTTGTATGGTTATATTATATTCCGCTGTGCTACACTTTGAAAAATGAGGGCATAGATTTCCCACTATCAGACCTGGGCCCTCGCTGCTAGTCGGCATCCTCTAGCGTTTGGAGAAATACGCTTGAGGTCATGTGGCGAACCGGGTTTGGGGCACCCGTTGAGTGGCACCCAGAACCGGGAAGTTACAAAGTGGTATCAGTGGCAGGTTCTTTTCTTGAATTACTATTTGGAGCCGTAGTCAGGGATAGGATGAACGGTAGTTGGTAATTGGATGTTCCTGGGCATAGCTAACCCATGTACAGGGAAAATCCAGTCTACCTTGTATTTTTGCAATTCTTTTGATTTTTTAAATTTTACACTTGATTGATTTCACCGTTGGGTGACGCACTTGTGATTGTGCTCTTTATATTTTATCTATGGGTTCTATTTAGTTGCAACCCGATGAGATTAGGGTATGCCATCTCATGCATCATTTAGGAAAATGCTATAAATCACATTCCATGCATAGTTCCATGCCATGTAGGTGCTTTAGAAATTTCATATTGTTGTGATAGATGTTGTGCTAGTAAAGCATGTTGTTGTGATAGCTGCTTGATAAATACCTGCTTGTGATAAGGTATTTTCTTGTGTGAGCAGGTTAGTAGAATGGATGCCAAACTTTTTTTTGGGGAGTATGGGACCCCATTTACCTGAATTTTGTGGATCATTAGATGTTTGTATTGTTATAACAAATATAATATGTCAAACTTTGATTCATGGGGAGTATGGGCCCCCACAGATCAGAATTTGACACTTAGGTGTTGCTTTACTGTATTTTCTGGGTTCTAGAGATGTTTCTGAGGCATACTGTCTAGAAACCTAGTATACACGCCTTGTAGTACTTTAGACATGCCGTGTATGTTCTTCTGTTCGGGAAGAAAAATGAACTTTTTGAGTACACGCCGTGTACCCCTAGTACACGCCGTGTAGTCTCTTCCCGTGTCACAAACGACGTGGGCGACGACACAGGGAAAAGAAGAGATTGGGGCGAACACGCCGTGTACCGGATGTACACGCCGTGTAGTGTTGACCAAGAGTCTGGCCGTGTAACTAACAACATGGATGGATGAGACGTTGAGACATAAACACCGTGTCAATTATGAACACGTCGTGTAGTGTGACCTAGGGACTCGGCCATGTAACTAACAACACGGGTCGGTGTCACCTATCCTTGAACACTCCGTGTACCTGTGGGAGACGCCGTGTAGTCTTATCCGAGGACAGACCGTGTGGTGTTAACTGTGTGGCTAGGGGAAAACGGGGTAGTGTACACACCCTGTGCGGGTGTAACACACCGTGTAGTGTCAAGACGAGTAGTCGACCGTGTCACATATGACACATGAAGTTAGAAAGTAACACCATACACTCCGTGTACATGATATACATGCCATGTAGTTTTTGTTCAACAGAAGCTGTGTGGGTCAGCCGTGTATAAGGAACTGGGTAGGGGAAGGAAAGTAGAGTACATGTCGTGTAGTCATTATACACGCCATGTAGTCATGTTTTGAAAATCATGAAATGCTATCTTCCTCTTGTTCCCTCATGGTTCCTTCACTTTCATCCTTGATAAACTTGAATCTAAGGTGTGCATTTGACCTTGTAGTGTCATGATGCTGAGACGACAACACTTTTTCACTAGGAGAGCTGCAACGACTATACTCTAGAGATGGTGGGCCATGGGCTACCAGTGGATCCTCCAGCAGAGACAGATGCGGCGCCCGCTATTGTACTGGACACCGGCATGGAGGCGCAGTTCCGTGAAGGCTTCATGCGGTTCATGCAGACCTTTCAGGGAGCACCGCAGGCTGCCACATCTATGGCAGAGCTGACTCGTATCTTTCAGCAGTAGCATCTGCCTACGTTTTCAAGGGATGGTGGACCAAAGGCTGTGGAGTCTTGGCTGGGGTCGATTCAGACTATTTTCGAGCATCTTGAGACGTCTCCAGGGCGGAGGGTCAAGCTCGTGACTTACATGTTGCGTGATTCCGCCAAGAGGTGGTGGGATGTTACCACCCAGTCAGAGAATCACAGAGACATGGCCTGGGAGGATTTTCAGGCAGTTTTCTATGACTTCTTCTTTCCCATGATGCTGAGGGTAGACAAAGCTAGAGAGTTCATGAATCTGCAGGAGGGCGCTATGTCAGTGATAGACTATTCTTCTCTCTTTACCGAGCTTCAGCATTTTGCACCCGTTCTGGTGGGTGATGAAACGTTGAGGGCCAGATGTTTTGAGGATGGTCTTCGGTATGACATCCGAGCACTGGTGAATGTTTTCAGGTTTCCTACTATACATGCTATTGTGAACCAGGCGCTGATTACAGAAAGGAACCTGTGGGAATCTAGTAGTTTGGGCCAGGGTGGTTCAGCACCAGTTTTTGGTACTATTTCTTATGGAAAGATGAAGAGACATATGGACTTCTCTCAGGGTGGCAGTACCAGTTAGAAGAATGCTTCAGGTGGCCAGGTCATGTGCTACAAGTGTGGTAGAGAGGGGAACAAGAGGCCACAGTGTCCAAGAGACCCAGTGGAGTGCCAAGCTTGTGAAAGGATGGGTCATATGCAGTGATTTTGTAGGGCGTTTCCACTGATGGCTAGTGAGAGGTGTTCTGTACAAACTCCGCAAGCAGGAGCAGGACAAGCAGCTTCTTACCAGTCAGGGAGCTAGAATACATAAGGGCGTGTAGGTAGAGATGTTGGTTGTGGTCGTGGTAGCTAGACACCAGGATCTCAGAGGCAGCAGGGCGGGATAGCTCAGGGTAGCCAGGCTATGTCGCAGGGCTGCGACACTGGGCAGGCATATGCAGTGCAGCAGACCCAGTAGGAGCAGGATCCCGAACCTTCCACAGTCAGAGGTACTATTCTAGTAGCTTCTGTCTTATCTTTAGTACTCTTCGATACGAGTGCTACCCATAGCTTTATATCTGTGCCTGTTGTGGAGAGCCTTGGGCTCTATGTTTCTACTTCTTATGATATTAAGATGCTAGACACTTAGTTGGGGACTAGAACGGATGGTGTGCGTCGATGCAAGGAGTGCCCCCATGGTGTTGGGGGGTGCTAATTTCTTTGGTACCTCTATGTATTAGAGATGAAAGCTTATGAAGTCATTCTCGGGATGGACTGGTTGGTTCCCTTTCGAGCCTTTGTGGACTGCTATCATCATAGGGTGTATTTCACGTCACCAAAGGGTGGATAGTTTCTATACAAGGGAGAATGGGATGTTCAAGCGAGTCGAGCTGGACCAGAGCATTGTGGGTGAGGTGGAGTCATAGCCTAGATTTTGAGATTATATCTCGATGATCAGGGGACTTGTCAGACGTATTTCCCTCTAGTGGTTGATCATTTCAGGGATGTCTTCCCGAACGACTTTTTGGGTCTACCTCAGGAACATGAGGTGGATTTCTCTATCGAGCTTGTTCCAGGAGTAGCACCGGTTTCCATTACTCTTTATAGAATAGCTACGCATGAGTTTCGTGATCTCAAGAGGTAGTTAGAGTAGTTAAAGGTGAAGGGCTTTATCCGACCCAGTACTTCTCCATGGGGTTCTCCGGTCCTTTTTGCAAAGAAGGCGAATAGTACCCTCAGACTCTGTGTGGATTATCGGAAGCTGAACCAGTTGATGGTTAAGAACGGATATCCCTTCCCGGGGATTGATGATCATTTTGATCAACTTCGGGGAGAATGAGTGTTCTCGAAGATTGACATGAGATCTGGATATCATTAGCTGCACGTAATACCATCTAATATTCCTCTTACGGCTTTCATGAGCAGGTATGGTCTATACGAGTATATGGTTATGCTGTTCAGACTCACGAATGCGCCAGCAATATTCATGGATCTGATGAATCATGTGTTCCATCCTTATCTGGACTCTTTTGTGGTAGTATTCGTGGATGACATCATGGTGAAATCTCACACTCTACACAACCATGCCACCCATCTTGAGATCATATTGGGTACACTAAGAGAGAATTGACTATATGCTAAGCTCTCAAAGTGCCAATTTTGGATGGACCAGATTCACTTCCTGGGTCATATCATCTTAGAGGTTGAAGTTTCCATAGACCCAGAGAAGGTGAGAGTAGTAGTTTTTTATGAGCAGCCTAAGAACGTGTTTGAGATACAGAGTTTATTGGGGCTGGATGGTTACTACAGACGTTTCATCCAGGACTTCTCCCACTTAGCTGCACCATTGATGGGTTTGACTAAGAAGGGTGTGAAGTTCATTTGAACTGAATCTTGGGAGACAGACTTTCTGGACCTGAAAGTAAGGTTGACATCAGCACCGATCCTGATACTCCCAGGGCAGGGGAAGAGGTATACAGTTTACTGTGATGAATTAGGTATTGGGCTGGGAGCAGTGTTGATGCAGGGCAATCGAGTTGTTGAGTATGAGTCTCGGTTGTTGAGGCCACATGAGAGGAATTACCCGATGCACGATCTCGAGTTGGCTGTAGTTGTGCATGCGTTGCGCTGTTGGAGACATTATCTGCTGGGAGAATGTTTTGTGGTTTTCACCAACAACAAGAGTCTTAAGTATATATTTACTCAGCGTGACTTAAATCTGAGGCAGTGAAGGTGGGTTGAATACCTACAGTCCTTTGATTTTGATCTTGCCTATACACCTGGTAAAGGTAATGCAGTAGCTGATGCACTAAGAAGGAAGGCTCAGAAACAGGGTGTGCAGGAGGCTAGTGATGAGTGGTAGCTCATGGCTCTGTTCTCTGAGATGCATTTAGAGGTTCACGACAGTCAGGGAAAGAATTATCTTTCCTCATTAGCTGTGAATTCTACCCTCCTGGATAGAGTGAGGATGAGACAACTATCTAATTCATAAGGCCTAGTTTTATGGGAGTCAGTGGCAAGTGAGGACCCTCCTCCTGGTTGGACGATAGGAAATGATGAAGTTCTATATTTCCATGGACGAGTATGGGTTCCAAGGGATATACGTGAGGTGCTGATGCGGGAATTTCATGCTTCATCTTGGGTAGTTCATCCCGGGGTTACCAAGATCTACCGTGACTTGAGACATCAGTACTGGTACCTGGGTATGAAGAGAGATGTAGCTGGTTTTGTTACGAGGTGTTCCACCTGTCAGTAGGTGAAGGCGGAGCATCAGAGGCCAGTCAGACTGTTACAGAAATTAACCATCCTAGAGTGGAAATGGGATGATGTCGCGATAGACTTCATGAATGGGTTGCCGTGGTCACCTAGAGGCAATGATGCTCTGTGGGTTGTTGTGGACAGACTCACAAAGGTAGCTCACTTTTTTCCGATCAAGGAGACCTTCGATGTTCACGAGCTCAGAAGGTTGTATATCCGAGAGATTGTACGCCTTTATGGGGTTCCTCATTCTATCATTTCAGATAGGGATGTCCGCTTTATGTCTCGTTTCTGGCAGAGTTTTCAAAGGGAACTAGGTACACAGGTTCTTCTGAGCACAACTTAACACCCTCAGACCGATGGCCAGTTAGAGCGTACGATATAGGTGATTGAGGACATGCTACGTGCATGCATCCTAGACTTTGGGGCTCTAGGGAGAAGCACATACCCCTAGTTGAGTTTTCTTATAACAATAGTTTCTAGGTGACTATCGAGATGGAACCTTACGAGGCATTATATGGTAGGCCATGCCGATCACCCTTGTGCTGGTTAGAGGCAGGTGAGGCAGCTTTACTAAGACCACATCTCGTGCAGGAGACTTCTGAGCAGGTCCAGTTGATTCAGAAGCAGATGGCTACCGCACATTCTTATCATAAGTCTTATTCTGATCGTCGTGGATGACCTTTGGAGTTCGTGGTCAGAGATCAGGTTTTCTTGCGTGTTTCGCTGAGGCTAGGACACAAGCGGATCAGGAGATAGGGTAAACTTACACTGAGGTATGTGGGGCCATTTGAGATTCTAGAGAGAGTCAGGCCGGTTGCTTATCGGTTTCAGTTACCTCAGAGGTACCGGGATATGCAGTATGTCTTCCATGTATCTCAGTTGCACCACTATCATTCAGACCCATCTCACACCTTTCAACCAGAGGAGGTTGAGCTTCAGATGGATGCGTCCTTTTAGGAGCATCCAATTCATATCGTTGATAGGATCACGAAGGTTATTCGAGTCCTGTTAGTTCCTCTCGTATGGGTGTTATGATAGCATGGCCGAGTGCAGGACAAAACTTGGGATTAGGAGACTAACGTACATGCTCAGTGGCTAGAGTTATTCTCAGCTTAATCTTCACCACCATTGGACGGGCAATTCAGAGATGAATTTCTTTAATGGGGGAAGTTTGTAAGATCCCAGTTCTCATTTTTTAGGTATGGGTTCTTTCTTTTATACTTTCCTTAACAATTTTTAAGAAAATTTGGAAAATGGAGAAAAATATTAAATTTTGGAAAGTACACGCCGTGTACTTTGTCCACACGCCGTTTAAATTTGGCCATGTGGGACGGGTACATGGGACGTGTGGCCATGCTAGGGATAAAGGGTGTAGGAACCGACTACACACCATGTAGTGGTCCTTTACATGTCGTGCATTTAGTCGGTAGGACAAAATAGTAAGGCGGTGGAGCAGCCGCCAACTGGGCGACAGTACATGCCGTGTAGTCGAGAGTACATACCGTGTACTCATGTCGGCAGGTGAACAATGACATGAAGGGAGGAAGCCTCCAGAGGAACAGTTTAAAATGGGATGTACATGCCGTGTACTTTGTTTTTTTCTCTTAAAATGGGCAGTATCCTCCCCTGTTCACAGGGAAGGCTTAGAACTGGAGGAAGGAGCGGGAGGGGACAACCGAACCTTTGAAGATCCGCCGAGTGTTCGTCTGGAATCCGTTTCTGCCTCAGACGATCTCGTTGGAACCACACAGGTATGCCCTCTACTCTCCTTACCTTGTTCTTACAAATTCTTTCCCGAGGAAAGTTATTTATGTTTGAATTAGTTTTCTTCTTCGTCAGATCTACATCGTTCTTGGGCGTTTCTGTAATCTACATTCACGTATAACGTTCGTTGGAATTAATGATAGGTGGATTGGTGTTTATTTTTCCAACTGTTGTGTGTTTAGTGTAATTTAGTGCCATGAAACCATGTTGGGGTGTCATGTGACTAAATCCATGGTTGATTTAACTACATATAACTGTATAGTTAATTAAATAAAATTTTAAAATTTTTGTTTGGGATCATTGCTTGGATCCAGGATCACCCCGGGGGTGCATTCCTCTGTTTAGCCATTTGGCCAGGATACCCGAGGGTATGCCATGTTTAAATTATTCATTACTTTTCCTTGAGAGTAATTGAATGTGAATTGCATGTTTATATGTTGGGCATGGCTCGCTTACCTGTTTAGCCTGAGGGCAGTGTTGTGATTAGCCTGTGGGCAGTGTACTACTTAGCCTATGGGAAACATATTCTGTGCCTGTGGACAGCTGATTCTACGCCTGTGGGCGACAATTCTTACGCCTTTGGGCAAATACCGTGTGCCTGTGGGCAGATTCTTGGGTTTGGATACTCTTTACCTGAGGGTAAGGGTTTATGTGTCTGAGGACTATTGGTTGTTTTATTAGAATATTCACTATGGTGATATTTTAATTTCAATGATTAAATGGATATTAAAATGGAAATATAACTAGTTAAGTTAGTTACTTTCAGTACTTCTTACTTTATTTCATTTTATTACTGCACACTGTTGTTGCATGCTCTACACACAGTTGGGCACAAGCCTTTGGTGGATGCCTACTGGGAATTTATTTCTCACACCCTGTTTGGGTCATGATATTTGGACCAAACAAATTACATTTTTGCAGGTGTAAATAAGGGCAAGGGTCCTTATACAGGTATTTGATTGCTGCTAAGGAGTAGGGGATCATGGGACCGAGCTTAGGCTCGCGATGCTACCAACTATTTAGTTTTTTCTTTGTTGTACTCTTTATTGTATTGAACTGCTATGTAACATGTTCTGGCTGTTTTCTTAGAACTTGAGACATGTTGCATCATATCTATATACTGGTTGGTTATATCTACTGCAGTTGTTTATTTTAGTTATGTGTATGGTTTATTGCTACCGCTGTTGTTGTATAGTTATATTATATTCCGCTATGCTACACTTTGACAAATGAGGGAATAGTTTCCCAACTATCAGACCTAGGCCCTCTCTGCTAGTCAGCAGCCTCTGGCGTTTGGGGATATGCACTTGAGGTCATGTGGTGAACCTGGTTCAGGGTACCCATAGAGTGGCACCCAGAACCGGGACGTTACAAGGCATAAGATAAGAATAAGACCAATATTACACAAAAAAACCTATAATGTTATAAACTGTTTTACCACCTTTTAATGGTGTCCCTATTTTAAATATATATTTTGGAAATTTTATGAATTTTATATGTCAAAATAATTTTATTTTTTAAAATCAAAAAATAAAAATTAGGGTAGGGTGGATTTTTTTATTTTTATTGATGATTCCTTTTTTATTAATAATGAATAATATTGAATTTTAATTCAATTTATTTCAATTAATTTATATATATTATTAAATTATATTTATAATTATTTTGAAGTATAATTATTTCAATTATATATAAATTTATCCAATTTTGTTCATTGTAATAAATGTATATTTTAAATTAGATATAAAAAATAGCAAACTTTTGTACAATTATACTTTAAAGAATTGAATTATCAGCTTGTCTGAAGAATTAATTTTAAATTAATTTATTCCACTTATATAAATATAATTTCGAAAAATTTATTCTATATTTAGAACCAAGATAATTTTAAATTAATGATAAGTTAAAAATACCTAATTTATATTAATTACAACTACTAAGGGGAAAATTAACATTACAAAGGAGTAAACCTTAATCTTAATTTCCAAAATGATCTATATAATTTTACAAAATCCAATTAATGTTCATTTTAAGACCATATAATATATTTGACCAAATTGATTCCAATATTGTATCCATTGGACATGGAAAAAACATGGGTGGAATTTCATTTTCCAAAATTTACAAGAATGCCACTTCTCATCCACTATAAAAAGGCACTCACCCCTCCCCCTTATTCACACAACTCAATACCATTGTATCACTAAGACTATTCTCAAATAAGATCGCAAAATCACTCAATTCATCCAATAATTATAAATTTGGTCATAAATCCATGCAAGTAATACCTTTGGTGCAATTCAATAGTAGTCACCCATAGAAGAGTTAACATCATTCCCTAATATCCTTTATTTCATTTTTATTCTCCATGACCTCAACACTTATTCATCATTGATTATATAAAAACCTAAATATAGTAAATATAAAAATGTGTTTTTATTAAAATTACTATTCCTAAATGTTCACACAGTTCAATATAATTGGTATTGAACGTATCATTCTTGGGGACAGATAACTACCGCCTCATGAAATGATATTGTTCATTTTTCCTTGACCACCTATCATGGTTGGGAATTATGATTGAAATTATATTTTAATATTATATATATGATATTTATTATATACTTATGATTTTTTATTTAATATAAAATATATAAATTCATACTTTCCATTTTGTGTAAATATGATGACTTCGTTTGTGGAGGTGTGGACTACTGCATCCTCAAAGTGATGTGATTTGTTCCCATTATAGATAGAATGAATTATGTATGGGTTTAATGAAATTATATGATATATACAACATATTAATTCTAATTTAGTGATATTATATATATATATCATATACTTTAATTTTTTAAATATGCCAAAAAAACAGAATCAACATTCATGCTTTTGTACGACCTACCATCTCCATGAATAGTGTATTGCATTCCATACTTATATCTTTTATATATTATTATATATATTTAAATAATTAATATATATGATATTTATATAATTTTTTACATTATTTAAATAATTAAATCATGATCTATGTAATATCATCATGAATAAAAAATAAAATTTAATATGAAAAACAATGTAATTACCACCCGAAACGTAACAATACCATGGAGTTGTTAATAAATAAGTAATATAAAGTCATAATTTAATAAAATATGGTATTATATATAACAATATATTTATTTTTTATATTTATAATAAACATATATTTAATATATATGAGTTTTCAAAGAGTATGATGAGAGTCAAGACTTATAGTAAGGGTTTTCCCATCAAACTTTTTATATCAAGGAGATGCATAACTTATTCATTAATCATTAATTTTGTGTAGTGTATATAATAACCATAAAATTATTCTATGATTATTATAAATAATTTTTTTTGGTATTTACATATCCATTTTATAAACTTTACTTCATGTTTTTTATGGCTCAAAATTTACCAAATCGTTAAAATAATTTTGTATCAAATTTCGTTCTTCGAGAAACATGTCATGTTGTGCACCTATATTATTCTATGAGGCGTATATAATTCCCATTAAAATATTATAACATGTTTATAATTATTTTAAAGATATTTTGAGTTTAATTTTATTTTATTCTTTCCATATTATTATGAGTCAATGTTTCCAAAGTGGTAACGGTTTATTGCTATAATCTCATCATTTATCGAATTTATTTATGATTTTTCTTCCATTGATGAAATATTATGATCCATATCTCAAGAACACTTATTAATTTTATTCTCTTATAGTTATGCATGATATATTAATGTAATAGTTCAATTTTTCCACTCATTGGTACTTAAAATAATTAAAAATAAGTTTTTACGAAAATCTGACTTTTTTCCCCTTTTGGTTGAAAATATGTGTTCTCTAAAACTTTGTTTTCAAGAATATTTTAAAAACTTTTTTTACTACTGTCATATGATGTTTAAATGGAAATTTTAACCCATTTTTACCATTTTAATTTTTTTTTAAAATGAATATTCCTACCATTATACGATCAAAATGATTTTCTCCACTTTTATGGTGAAAAAGGAGTGTCCAGAATTTATATAATTACCCACCATCATGACCATAATTTACTTGAATCTTCAGTTGTAATAATAAAAGATTAATATTAAAGAAAATTTATTTCAAGTTTTTTTTAGTTTTTTTGAATTTAATGTAGTTTTCAAAAAGAATGTTTTTAAAAAAATAATCAATGTTTAAAATGTGATTTAAATGATTTTACGATCACCATTTATATGATTTCACAAGGGAAATTTTTAGATAATATTATTTAAAAGATTTAAAGTTGCATTATATTTTTTCAAAATAATTTTCAATGAAAACAGAATCAAAATTATTTCAAGCCTTATTTTTATGTTTTTAAATTATTTCCCAATAAAAAATCTTGGATAATGCTTTCAACCTTTGTTTATGAGTATTCAATTTATTTTCAGAGAAAACATTTTTTAAAATAATTTAGGTTTTAATAATAATTTTATTTAAATAAGAAAAGATACATTCTTCGAGAAATGTTTTATATGAAATTTTGAATCCATATTTATAATAAATATATTTTAGAAATGGTTTTATGAAATTTATTTTCATCGAATTGACATTTTCCTTAAGAAATGATCCATGTGATCATTTAAAGCCCTTATCCATCTAAGATAAAATACTTTATTATAGTTTATGAATATAATTATTATTTTTATTTTAATGGTTTATGTTTTGGAGGAATGATATTTATGATACATGTTTCTCTTCAATTGGTTATATGCTTTTGGAAACCAGTTTCTTTTCATGGGTTATGATTTGATGAAATTTTTAAGAAACCCATCCCTTTTCCATGGGTTATAATGTGATTAAATTTTAATTATACCCATTTAACTTCATGGTTCAGGATAGAATGAATGTTTTGTTATCATGTGGAACATGAATGTATTATTTCATTATGTGATAGTGGGACATATACCTCCCTCCAATGCATTAGGGAATGATAAATGTTTTATGATCTCAATAGGGTACATGAAAGGGCATCCCAAGCCCAAAAAAGAGTTAATATTAATCCTAAAACAAGAGGTAACGTAAGATGAAATCCCAAGCCTGAAATAAGAGTGTACATAGAAGGCTATCCCATGCCTAAAACAATAGGGCGCACAGCAGGGCATCCCAGTCCCGAAACAAAAGGGTATATGGAAGGTAATCCCAATACAGAAAATAAAGTGTAAACCAGTGGGAATCCTAAGCCTAAGGAAGGTACAATGTTTTTTATCCCAATAATAAAGTATGTAAACAAGTTATTATCCCAATACTAACATGTTATGAAGGTAATTTTTGGTACCCTTGACATAAGTTTGTTTATTGATATCTATTTGCCACAAATTATATGTCATATGCCTCTGATATGGACACATGGTTCATGTTCTTGATTATCTTATGATTCATATCTTATATGATGAAAATATTGATTTCATGTCTCATGTATTTGACCTTTAGTATTCAAGGTATGATCAATTTTTTTTCTCATGTTCTCATGACCCTGTTTTCATGTTATGCCTTTGTATTTCCTTTATTTACCCTTACTAAGAATTAAAACTCACCACATTCTTATGTTTCCTTTCCCCAGGTTATGAAGAATATTTTTAAGTATGAGTACTAAAAGGGAACATCATTAATAGATATTTTAATGATCTTTTTCTAAACTAGAAGAAAGTATTCCATGATTTAAAATACACTAGACTATTGCGGTCCTTAAGCATGTTCTTTTGTAATTTGATAAGTATTCATCTAAAAATATGTAATATCCATGTATGTTAAGTTCGAGTATCTTTATTGATAATATATGATTTTATATCTATTTATAAGTTTATATTATGAAATTTTAGTAAATTTAAATTTATTAAACATGAGTTTAAATCACTTTTAAAAAATTGGAAGAGAGGTTTACAGGATTTTGTATTAACTTCTTGTCGATTGATATATATTTGGTATTATAAACAAATTTTCTATTTGTTTGGTGTATATACTACCACATAATTGTATTTAAACATGAATATTTCTTATTTAATCTGATTAAAGTTTCAATCAATGTTTATTAATTAAATAGGTTATAATTTAAAAGTTACGAAGATGTGATAATTTACTTGACAATCTCATTTTTAGGGATTGTGTAACGACCCAGACTTTTGGATTAAAATTTATTTCTGGAGGAAATGTTTATCAAATTATTTTTTAATAAAAAAACTATATCTATTTAATAATTAAGTGGGTATAAATTTAAATTTTGATTTTGATATTCAACTATTATATGATTTTTGGTCAATATTAATTTTTGTAACTTTACTCTTAGTAATATTTTTTGTGTTATAATTTATTAGTGTAAATGATAATGAATAATTAATGCACAATGGAGAAATTATGGCCTCAATCAGTATAGTCATGCTATATGAATCCAATTTTTCTTATCCCAAGATGGATGTAGCATCAATGGTGTTAGCCCTTGACCATGCCTAAGATGATCTTCAATAAGTGAAGCTGTAATGAAATTGAATAAAAGATAAGATCAAGTTAGTGGAAATTAAAAATTGGTTGATGTTAGCTGAAGCAACCCATAAACCTATAACCTTCACACACTTAACCCTTAGTTTATATATAGATGTTATAAGGGGTTATGTGTCAAAAAGTCAGTGACTTAGTGATTAATTCAATTGTATAAATAAATGTTTTTACATCTATTTCATTTTAAAAATTATTTTCCTTAATGAATTTGATCAATTGATTCATGAGACATATATTATAACTTCCATAAATGATATAAATATTTATAATAAAATAAAACATTGGTAATAATACTTATTTTAATGACATAGTATGAAAGAACACTTTTATTTAAATATAAATGATGAAATGATTTTTTTTCATGTTTTTGAAATTTTACTATGCATTTTGAACTTATTATTATTTTTAATAAATAAAGAATTTATAATTAAAATTTATAATTATCATATTTTGATAATTACATTGAAAAAATAAATATTATTTTTTAAAACACCATGTTTAAATTATTATAAGGTTATTATATGAGAATTTTCTAAAATAATTAATTTTTCATGAATTCTAAAAAAATATTTTTATATTTTCAGTATGTTTGATGAATTCAAAATTATTTTATAATGATCTAATAAATAATTAAAAAAAAAAGAAGAAAAAAATATTTTATTTTATTTTTATCAATTATTTTAATATATTTTAATCAATTTCTAAACAAATATTTTACTTTCCAAACTCTAAAATGGAAACATTAACTTGGAAACATTATTTCTGTGCAGACGTTAATTTTACAAGACAATATATGTAATTTAAAATGATAGTTGAATATTGCGGACTAATGTAATATAAAATATGACCCATGATTCCAAAAAAACTGGACAATACCATGGTCAAGCCCGTGGTTCTTCATTTTCTGTAACCAAGGTTTTCTAGGACAATATTTAGAAATTGATAAAACACCACCAATTTTTCTGTAAATATACACCCATTTCTATATTTATATTCACTTCTAATACATCCTCCACAAATATATGAAATTTTTACCTTCTAAATATTTCTCCCAAGGTTACAATCCTCAATTTTTCAGAGTAACACTTTAAGGTAAATAAAATATCATTCCTTTCTCTTTATTTCAAGAACCACTTTTTGTATATGTATTCTGAGTGTTATGGAAACTCTCTATTATATCCTTTTTATTCATTAACTTACTTAAAATTATGTTTTATCAATTCGAGACCTATGTCCACTCTATTTTTACCTTGTTCTAAAAACACGTTTTATACCTGTTATGCTGCCGATTATGCTTCTCAAAATTTGACTGTTCTTCTCAACAAGTTGCCTTTTATTTTATTTTATTGAATACCCAAACCACTTTGTTTTCTTGTGTTATTCACCAATATTTAATAATTATTTATCTAATTATATCATTGATATACATAAAACCATCATTCTCTTTCCATGGGTCAAAAGTGACATAATAATATTGTCTTAAGTACTTTTTAAAACATAATGATTTTAATACAAATCATGTTTATTTTATTAACCATGGGTTCTTTATGAAATGATTGATTATGATATATGTGGATCACATTAATTAAATTTTTTTAAGGTTTCACTCTTTTTGTTCTCCAATATATTGGTTATAGAATATAATCCCTATTGATGATATTATTTATGATACCTTTTTGAATAACCTTGACATGTTTTATGATGTTGTGGGGAAACACCATAGGGGTATTCTTATGAATGTCTCATTTTAAATGTTGTAGACACATTTTCATGTTATGATTCAGTTATTTATAGTTATTCTATACCTCTTGATCATGCCTTAATGTTATTACTCATTTTATTATTGATATTCCATGAGATCACAAGTAAATGTTTTCACTTTCTTACCCTTATTATGCCTTAGCTCACCATTTCCTTTGATGTTTGTCCCAAAGTTAGGATATTTACTAAATGTACATATGAAGAACCTTTGGGGACTGATTTAAAGTGTATTATAATTTTTTTATGTTTTTATGTATTATCTTCTTTTTTTACAAACCTTAACATTAAAATAAATTCTATTTGTACCATATAAATGCAATATTATGTAATAAAATGAAAGATTCCATAACGAGCTTCAAAGTAAGGATTAGTTATTAGTGAATATTATGATTTTAAATCTTTATGAAGAAAATTTGGTAATGCTAAAATTTTGAAAAACATCCTATTATATTGGAAAAGTATTCATTAAGTGGTTTCCAAGGACTAAAATCCATATATGGATAAAAACAAGTAGATGTTGATCTAGCTAAGATGTATCTAGGGGTAAAACCATAAAATGATGCTATGAGATAGACACAAATTAGAATTGGTTCATGGAAATTGGTCTTTCCACACTCTTGGTTTGATACTCCTTAGCAATATGTTTTGTTAATCACAATATTTTTATGATCCATTGTGAAGGTTTTATAGAAAATATAATTGTTTATAAAGAATAACATATTTAATAATGATTTCAAAAGAAATAATAATTCTTTCAAAATTTTAAGATTATTAAATTGAACATGTTTCTCATTGTGGTTTTCTTCCATTTGAAAATAGTGGTAAATAGGAGGAACCATGTAAATAGTGATCACAACAGATCATGCATTGGAAGCCCTTTGATGGAAGAAAGAATATAAAAAATCATAGAAATTATGAATCAACTAACTTGAGTTATGAACTATAAATTGAATCTTGTTGGTAGACTAGATTCCCCATGAAGGGATCAGAATTCTGTTGAGTATGTAATTTATCAATGACAACCTTTTTATATGGGATCTACAAATCCATTTATTGATGAAAAATGGATAAGCTCCATAGAAAAGATGATTTCTAGACTCCATTCTTCAGAACTAGGGAATGCCACCCCTGATGTATACCACTTAGAAGAACAAGATGATCAATAGTGGAAACTGATAAAAAACAAGAATCCAAGAATTTAGATTTAATATATGGAGTGGTAAGGGTTTAGGGGAACCTTTTTCAAATAAAAATTCTTCCTCTTTGATATGAATGAAAATGGAGAATGAATTCCAAGAATTGAAAATAATGAAACTGGTTCTATGGGAAGGTATGAGATTAAATTTATAATTATCTCTTATTATATCTATATATTTCTCATGGATCATGATAGAATGTTTGATAGATTCTTCGATGGACTAATACCCTATCTATAGAAGAATATGTCTAATCAATATTATGATAGTTACAAGGAGATAATGTGATGTGCTATGAAGGATGAATAAGAGTTTAAAGAGATGTAGTGCTCCCATAGATTGAATGAAATGAAAAATAAATTAAGCCATGATTACATAGGAATGTTAATAACAAAAGAGTAAGAATGTATGTGAAACATACCATATGTAATAATTGTGGGAAAATGCATTCATGGAACTATTTTCTTGGTAGTGGGAAATGAAACAAGTGTGGAAGAGATGGATTTATTTCTTGATACTACCATTGTGAGGTAATGCCTCAACTTCTCCAAAAAAATTACAAATAGAAGACAGTGTATACCAATCCTGATGTCAAATGCTATAAGTTAGGATATCATGAGAACTTTTCTAACCAATTTCCAAATTAGAAGATAATAGAGGGGTATCACCACCAACCTCAACACATGCCAAATGAACAAGGCCAATATTTTTCTATCAAAAATCATGAAGTTGAAGCTCCAAATGATGTGGTGGAAGGTACTCTCCTTTTACTCTTAATGCTAAAAATTATATCATTTTATTCAGGTTCAACACATTACATTATTTCCTCTATGTATGAAAATAATATATAATCAATCCACAAACTACTAGAAGTTGAATTATCATTGTAGACTCAATAAAGAATTATACAAAAATAAATAGTTTATATAAACTCCATTATTCAAATTTGAGAGAGAAATATCATCACAAATCTATTATTTATTCACAAGATGGAATTGAACACTATATGAGGGATAATTTTTCTCTGAAATTATAACTCTAATATCAACTGCATAAGTGAGGAAATCATTGTAGTTTAGATAAGAAAACCCATTTTTTTAAATGATAGATTTTCTAACATGAGTTTTTTCCATAATCACCTCCTATTTCCTTTTTTTATGGTAATGGTCTCTGAATAAGAAGAAGTAAATTAAAGTATATTAGTAGAGAATGTCTCTATCATTTCAGAATGCATTGACATACTTTCTGAGGAGTTACCTTGACCTCCATATGAAACAGATAGATATTTCTCCATTAAACTCATTCTGAGATCCAATATGATATCAATGTTCTCATAGATAATGAAAAATGTGGAGTTGGAGGAATTAAAGAAGCAACTACCTTATATTTTGTAGAAGGTGTTTATCAAAAAAAAATTCCTATCCAAGGGAATCACATTTTCTCTTTGTAAATAAGGGTGGTGGATCAATGCGGAAATGAATTAATTATAAAAAACATAACATGATCACATTGAAGAACAAGTATACACTTCTAAGGATTGTTGATTTATTTGACTTGCTTAATGGGGTCAATTCTTCTCCAATATTAGTCTTTGATATGGTTATTATCACTTGAGGATGAATAAAGAATATATTCAAAATACTACCTTATAATAATGACATGGTAATTATGTGTTTTTTGTATGAACTATGTATTAACCAATGAACCTTCTATATTTATGGATTTGATGAATAGTGTCTTTTTGAACTATGTTGATAATTATGTGGTAGTTTTTATTAAAAATATTATGATATATTCATAAGTCTTGAGGAGGATGAGGATCATCTAACGGTTGTATTGAAATACTTCAGGAAGGATGGGCTATTTATATAGTTCATAAAATGAGAAATTTAGTTAAAAAAGTTTTCTTTCTTGGGGAACATTTTAACAAATAGATGAATCATAGCCGAGCCTGCTAAGAAAAATGTTGTAGAGAAGAGGCCTTTACCTAAAACAGTGACTGTGATTTTTATTTTCATTTGTTTATTAGGATACTATTAGAGTTTTTTGAAAAATGTTTCAAAGCATTCTAATAAACTACCCAAAGTATAGTGAAATGGGGATAAGAACATTTAGACAAAGGCGTGCGAAGAATGTTTCCATGAGATGAAGTATAGATTAGTTATTGAACCTATATAAACTCTAACCTCTATTAGAGAAGGATTAGTTATTTTTATTGATTTATCTTTAAATGGGCTTGGGTACATTCTCATGAAAAATTTCAAGGTGATTTATTATGAATATCAAGATTTGGTGCCTCATGAGAAGAATTTTCCTACCCATGACATTGAGATAGAAGTGGTTATTTTTTGTCTTAAAATATAGATGCACTATCTTTATTGGGGGAAATGTGATATATTTGCATACCATCAATGTTTGATGTTTAATTTCAAACAAAAATAACAGAAAATGAGATAGAGGAAATGATTTTAACTTCTTAAACTATATGATTTTTCAATTCATTATTACCCCAAAATGGAAAACATTACTGCTGATTCATAATATAGTAATGACCCTATTGATTTGGAAATAGTGAGGATTAAAGGAGATCCACTGATCAAGGACCATGTAAAGTTGGACATGGATATTAAAAGGGAAGGGACATTATAAACCCCTTCCCAAATAATTTCTCAACTACCATAACTACATAAGATCAAAAAATATCAAATAGAGAATCCATTATTATAGAAGAAGATATATTCTATGAATAATAGGATGTTTTCTATGTTCAATATTCATTGAGAAGGTGTACTGAAATTTCATACAAGGCTATATTTTCCATCTATTCTAGAAGTAAAGTATTAGATTATGGATGATGCTAATTGATCTAAATTATCTATACATCCAAGAATCCCAACAATTAATAGGGACCTTTATGATCTTTATTCATTCACAAACAAGAAAATAGACATTACAAACTACACAACAAGGATCATGGGCTATCGAAAATTGAAGGTAGAGTGAAAACTTCCTTAAGGGGTATTTTAACCACTGACCATTCCAACATGGATATGGTGACAATATCACAATGGAATTTTTCAATGGTATCTTGGTAACATCCAAAGGAAAGAATGTGATATGGGTTATAGTGGATCATCTCACCAAGACTTCTTGTTGGATCGCTATCCAAGAAGATTTATCTATTGACTAACATGCCATGATATACATAAAGAAAATGGCTGGGATTCATGAAGTTATAATTTGTATCATTTTGGATCATGATCCAAGTTTCACATGGAAATTATAGAGAATTCATCAAACTGATCATAAAATTGAAATGAATTTTAGTATGGCCTATCACCACCAAACTGATGGCCAATCTAAAAAGACTATTAAATCACTTGATCAAATGTTGAGCACATGCTCAATGGAATTTAAATTTGTATGGGATCATCATCTCCCATTAGTTGAGTTCTTATACAGAAACAGATTTCATTTGAGTATTCAAATGGAACCCAATAAATAACTATATGGGAATCAACTTAGAACTTCTATTTGTTGGGATAAAGGTCATGAGAGAAAGCTTCATGGTCTTGATCCCATGCAAGAGATGACAAAAAAGGTTTATTCCATAAAACACCATGTAAAGGCATCTCGGATTTAGTAGAAGAACAATGATGAAAACCATTAAAGGGACTTGGTGTTTGATGTTGGTGACAATTACTTCCAGTGAATGTCACCTTGAATGATATCCATACAGTTTTTGATGAAAGGGAAGCTTATCCCTAGGTACATTGGCCCTAATGAAATCTTATATTACATAGGAGTAGTGTCTTATAGACTTGA
This sequence comes from Viscum album, assembly GCA_963277665.1. NCBI lineage: Eukaryota > Viridiplantae > Streptophyta > Magnoliopsida > Santalales > Viscaceae > Viscum > Viscum album. The sequence goes on from OY728132.1 coordinate 1,770,543,074, forward strand.
ACTTCCTCAAAATATAGCTCATGGCCATGATGTATTCCATGAATCTCTTTTGAGGAAGTACATACCTGACCCTTTAAATGAGTTAAATCCTGTAGTGGTATAACTAGAACAAGACCTCCCCTATGAGGAGCAGCCAATAGAGATCTTGTACCATATATAAAAGGTTATACACAACAATACTAACCACCTCATAAATATGTTGTGGAGGAACCATAAATATGATGAATCAATGTGGGAACTGGTGGAGATAATGAGATAGAAGTACACATTCCTTTTCTTTTTTGAGAGAATGAGTTGAAATTTCAAGGAAATAATTTTTTAAGGGGGATGAATGTAATGACCATGACTTTTTGAATACAATTTTTCTTCTTAATAAAGTGTGTGCAATATTATTTTGTACTCAGCTAAAACATATCTCGTTTATAATGATGTGATTATAAATGTAAATATAACTATTGAAAATAAACCTTTATATGACCATTTTTCATTATGACCATTGGAAACATTACTCATAGTAGTAATTTTTTACATTGTAATTTATAAGTCTAAATTATAATGAATAATTAATGTAGAAATGAGAAATGATACCCTCAACCAATAGATTCTTTCCATATAAATCCCATTTGTTGGAGCATTAGAGGGAGGTGGTTTCAATTGGGTTTTCTCTTCACCATACCCAAGATAAGCTTCTATAAATAAAGCATGAACAAAATCACCTATCGAAGAAGTTCATGTTTGTAGAAATTACTACTTGGTTGATGTTAACAAAACCTCCCTGTGAATCTATTAACATCATACACCTTACCCTTAAGTCATATTAGGGTATTAAAATGGGTTATATTTCCATTCCTTGGTTAAATATAGTATAATTACATTGTATAAAAAAAATTTCCATGATTTATGTTTTAATAATAGTTTTTCTTAATAATATTTAGATAGAATTTGATAAATTGAATTTTCATAAAACAATTGTACTTTAATGAAACCATTAGAATATTTATAATAATATATTATATTATTAATAATTCTTATTTTAATGAAATAGTGTGATTAAAACACTCTTACTTAAATATAATTGATACAATAATATTATTTTTTTTGAAGTGTTAGAAACTTTACTATGCATTTTCGATACACTATTATTTTCAATAAATACAGATATTTATAATTAAATGATCTAATTAAAATATTTATAGAATTATTATATTAAATTATATATTATTATTCAAATAATCATTATAAAATAAGTTTAGGTTGAATTTATGATAATTTTCTAGAACACTTTATTTTTTTCATGAATAGTGAAAACACAGTTTGAGTTTTTTTGTATGTTTAAGAAATTCGTAATTATTTCATAATGATGTTACAAATACATAAAAACAATTAAAGACTTGAAATATTTTATTTTATTAATTTACTATATTTTAATATATTTCAATCAATTTATAAACTTTTATTTTACCATCCAATGTCTAAAATGGAAACTTTAATATAAAAAAATTTATTTATGTGGAAGCATTACTTTTCCATGCTAAAAAAGTAATATAATATGATGGATGAATATCATGGATTAAAATAACTTGTAGTATGAAAAAAGTGTCAAAACCATGGGAAAATACCATGGTATGTCCCATGGTTTTTCATTCTCTACAACCTAGGTTTCGAAGTCCTATATTTTGAAAATTAATAAACAAATCTTCCAATCTTTCTATAAATACCCACACATTTCTCCGTTTTCACTAACTCTAAATCCATAATCCATGAGGATATGGTAGTTTTACCTTACAATGAGTCCTACTATGGTGTTATAAAGCCCCCAAGGCTCCAATATTCATGTTATAGGAGTAACATTTTATAGTAAGAGAAATATTGCACTTTTCTCTTCATTTCATGAATCTATTTTTGTACATGTCTTTTAAATGTTAAGGTAACTCTATTTTATTTCCTTTTCATTAATTCCCTTATAGAAAAATTATGTTTTATCAATTGATGAACCCCCACCCCTATATGTTTTCTTTTTTCTAAAATCACATTTTATACTCATTATGATGCTGATTTTACATCTCAAAATTTATCTTTTATGTATAAGAAATTACCTTTTACTTCCTTTTTGTGAATACCAAAACCAATATACATTCTATTCATATTCACTAATATGTAAAAAATTATTTATTTTATTATAGTATTTTTATAAATAAAACCCTCATTCCCTTCCCATGGGTATAAAATGACATAATAATCTTGTCATTAAGAACTTTTTAAAATGATTTGATTTTTATAATAATCCCATTTCATTTATTCTCCACATGATATTTATGAAATTTTATATTATTATCTATGTTGATCAACTTAATTAATATATGTGAATGTTTCTCCTAGATAGTGCTCCAATTAATTGGGTAAATAATTTAATGTCTTGGAATGGCATGTTTTATAATACCTTGGTTAATATAAATGTTAATTTTTATGACACCTTAGTGAAAAACCCTGGTTATATGTTTATTAATGTATCTATTAAATTATTTTTACACATTTATATTTTATGATATATGTTTTCATTATTATGATATGCATATTTCTCATGTCTTATTATTATTCCTCATCTTTTTATTGATATTCCCAAAGATCACAAGTAAACTAAATTTGTTTCATTCCCCTACTGGTCCTTAGCTCACCCATTCCTTTGATATATGTCCCCAGGTTATGAGATGAGGTAAATGTACTTAAGATGAACATTTTAAGATTACTTTAAAGTATATTTTAAGAATGTTTTACTTTTTTATTTATAATGTATCTTTTTTCTATGAAACTGAAATTTAAAATATCCTCTTTTTGTACGATGTAAATGAAATTTTTATGCAATAAAAGTATTGGATCCATAAATAGATTTTATTTTCAATGAGGGAATATTATAAACTACACACAATAAAATCCATTTATTTTATTTTTCTCTATAGCAGCGGGTACTGTAGTAGTACTATAGCAGCGACAGAACTGTTGCAGCAGTGACACTGTAGTGGAAAAGGGACTGTAGCGGCGGTGAATTTCCAGGCAGGGGAGAATTGTCGGGTACTGTAGTGGTGGCAATACTGTAGCAGTGTGAGTACTGTAGCAGTACTATTCACAAGGTGTCCTTTGGGCCAAAAAAATGGGATTCGAAGCATTGTATTCATGCCACTTGGCCTTGGATCTTCGATCTATGTAATGGGTCACCCTCTACCTAGTCTAAAGAGGTCTTGGCTTTAAATAATAAATTGAGAATTCAACCCCAACCTTAAAAAAATTAGATTCTATTTTATTCTTACAACTTTACCACTCTTTATGACATGAATCAATAAAACAAATGTTAATATTAAAATCCAATTTTATTTTGTTTTTGATCGAGTATATTTTTCATCCTTATCAATATATTTCATTTAATTTTTAAAAAGTTATTTTTTACTCAATTTATTTGTAATGTAAATTATATGTCTTCCTTTTATTTTTAAAAGCTTTCAATATAATATTTATATATATTTTTGAATTGTTTATTTACTCTTTCATTATAAAAAATAAAAAATAAATGTTTGTTTTTTCTATATATGGGGTTAATTGATTATACAAGAGCCATATGTTTTTAACACTAATTATATTCCACTCTATATTTTAAATGGGTTTTAAAAAAATTAGTAATATATTATTTTAATGTTTTATTTTTATTTTAATTTAAACTAGAAAGGACATGTTTTTTCTAGGAAACATATATTTCTAATGAACTTTTGATCATATGTTATTTACTATTAATTTTGTGTTCATTAACATTATCTTGAAAAATTTACATTCATTTGATCATATTTTATTGGAAATTAATTTTCACTACCATATCTGTATTTTTTTATTGGATATTCTTATTTTATATACTATATATCATTTTTAAATAAAACATTTTTCTATGAAAAATATTTTATTTAATGGGGAAATGATGATATTTATTATTATGTACTTAATACATATATTTATTGATAAGGCATATTGATAATAAATTAAATTAATCATTCAATAAATGGGGAATTAATTGGTTGTGTTTTGAGGGTTGCAACATTTAATTACATAGCAGATAAATTCAATGATATGTCTCACGAGACAAACCAATTGGATATACTTATTATTTTTTTGGTGTATACATACCCATCCACATAAATTATCATAGCATAAGGCCTTGATGGTAAGATTTGATGATGTTTGATATCATGACATACAGTATTATGAATTCACTTTATTGATAATTCAACTATTATTTCCACGAAATTATTACATTAATATATATATACACACACTTTATGATCAATTTTTTGAAAGAATATAATTTTTTTTTTCAGTTATTTACCTAGAGATATTTTTTCTTCCTTATTTACTCCAGATAGATTCTATTATATGTAACCCTTACTGAACATCGGATATCACCTTATTTTATTTTCCATTCCTTGTGATTTAAAGAAAGAATATGTGAATGAGTTTCAAGGGTAAATAATTTGTACATTTTATATGTTTTATAAATTTATTCAAATGTTAAAGGGTAATAATGTATGAATTTAGTTATTTTAGACTACTAAAATGATCGGTCAACAGTAACGTAGTCCATTTTATCTTATGATGATGTAATAAAGTAGAAAAGTACTCTACATTTCTGAGATAGGTTGTTACAAACCATGTTTTTATAAATATTACAACGGAATTATCACTTATTTCTATAATAATAAGACCCTAATTATGAAGGGAGTTTAGGGTTTTAAAACATAGAGGAACCTATCTACTAAGGGATATATATATATAGAAGGAACATTTAGTCATGGTAATGCAGTATCAGAAGGGGAAAATGGTGTTAATTACATATTAATGACCATATATTGGATTTTGGATAATTCTTGATGATGAAACATCCATATTGGTGCCTTTGATAAAAGGGTATTATGTTCCATGGAATAGGGAATCTATGGTATCCTAGTTTGATGATTGGAAAAGCATCTCACTAAAGTAGAGGGCCTAGAGGGACTTCACCTTAATGAAAAATTAAGAAGAGTGAATCACCTTACTGGATGGAATATGCGTATTTCTTACACTTGGGGAAAACCTTGGGTTATGGGTCACCAAAATGGATGAAATTAGGCGATGTGATTCTCTGGTGGATGAAAAATAGGTAATGGTTCACTATTTTTGATAAGCCTCGGTGACAGGTTGCTCAGGTGAGTCACCTTTGGTGATTTTTTTACCCATATAGATGTGGGGATATGAGAGCTTCATTCTAGTATATGAAAACTAATAGAAATTTTTTTGTAATGATTATTTTCCATATTGGATAATTATACCACCACATGGGTTATGACTTTTAATTATTAGAGTTTCATATTCAATATAAAAGATCCTATGAAGACATAAGAAAATAAAATTCATGATACTCTCTCTACAACAACTTCAGAACTCATGAAATAATTAATGTGAATGAGACCTATTTAAACATAATGATATAGGATTGAGAAAAGTTTGATTGGGAAATTAAGGCAGTGTTAATAGGTGACACATGAGAGATATGTTGGGTGACTAGATGAGAAAATAAGCGATGTAGGATGGGTGACCTGTGGATTCATTGGGTGAGGAAACTTGGGTGACTATGTGAACCCCTAGGAAATCCAATGGAACATTACATGGGAGATTGATAAATTTTTTCTCTACCCATTTATTTAATAAAATGAGCTTGAACAACCTCAAAATTCACTATTTTCAATTGACCTAACATTATTTCTTCTTTCTTATCATTCATAATAAAAATTTTGAATTGAGGGTCAGAATGGTATATGGTTACCACAAGATGTTTTATTACATACACTTTCTTAATAGTGGAGCATTCATGTATAATCACTAATTAAAATAAATGGGTTACTTGTGCACTTGAGGGTTATTTGATAAATTAGTATTCTCATACATTTAAAATATTATGGGTTATGTAGTTGAATGATATTTATTAACTCATTGAATTACGTGATTTGAAATAGTAAATAATAATGACGGGACTCAGTGTAATTCACTTAAGGACAATTTACTAATATTTTTAATTTTTTATTTGTATTTTTTAATTTTTACTTTAATTCTATAAATAACATATAAATTGACCCCATTTTTTCCATATTAATTTTGAAAATAGGAAAATAAAATATATGTGTTATGTTAGTCTATGTTTATCTCAGCATCTCAAGATAGATGACCATGTTCAGTCTCACTAGACTGTATTCTAGGAGTTACAAATATTTTTTACTTTTGAGGCTCTTGAAAACTATTCATCAATTGAAAAATTGATATAATCATACCTTATTTTTTTCATTATCTAGAATTTTCGTTTTCCAAATGATTTTTGGGTATTTTTACAGCTCAACTCTCCTTCATGGGACACACTCCATCAATATTTATCATGGATGATTTATTTTAAAATTAACTATAATCATATCTTTTTGATACCCATTAAAGTGTAGTAATTAGATGATAATCAATTTATATTGTATAGATATCTCTTGTAACCATAAAACCTCCATAACATTCTAGATATCTTTTTACAAATCATCACCTTTGATTACACTTTTATAAAACAAAAAACAATACATATATAGAAAAGGTGGATCCTACTCTACTTACTAATAAAAAAACGTTTGGACATAGTTCGTAACCTAAAAACTCTATTTCATTTAGATCAAAAAATATTAAAATTATTCATTATATCTCTTGTTATAATTTTATAGACATGAAAATTATTGAGAATCATATTATTACTTTTAATTTTCACATTATTCATCTATACATGTTATTATATCTTATTAGATAGAAATGTATATTCATTATTTTATGATTTTCTATCCTCTTTTATATTTTCAATTTGTTTTGAGAAATAATCATTCATAATTTTTGATATGAACAACTCCATTGATCTTATATAATGTTTCTCTAATGTGTTTTAGTTACCCTTTCTTTTAAAATTCCAAAACTCTTCTTGTTAGAAGACTTATACCAAAAAAATCCCATTGGTTCTTTCTTTAATTGATTTTCTTTGTTTCCCCATATTTCTTCGTTAAATTTTTTATTTTAATGGATTTATTTCCAAGGGCCATGAAATGTTATTTTATTCTATAGTATATTAATCTCTTCCTTGGATAGAATATATCTCAAAATTAATTGTTGGAGTGGATTTCAAAATATTATTAAATTTATTACAGTCAATAATAATTTCTCCTTTTTTCTTGTTCTCTTCTTCTATATATTTTATGGAATAATTTTCATAGGATCATATAAATTGTTCTTGGTTGGTTGGAACCATAAATCCTCACCACAATGACTACAATTTTCATATTTTCTATTGGTTTATTAATGACATATAAATTTATTCTTGATAAAGGAATCGACATTCTTCTATGAAATTGGTTTTAAATTATTAGAATAACTCTTGATTTCATTTCTTCTCCCCTTTTATCTAGGCCTTATATTTCTTCTAATTATTGAGAAATTATTCAAATAATAAATGTCCTTATATATAAACCTCCCATATAACCATTAATGGTCTATGTATGTTGTTTGTTTAACAATTAGTTTTAATTATTCATTCATTGAAACCATGTTGTTATTGAGGGAAAGTAATTTTATCACACATTGAATTTCATTTATTCATCTTCCAGATTATATACACTCTGGACATATTGGGGGATTTTTTAGAATATTATCTAACAATATTTTACTATAATATAAAATATAATCTGAACTTAACATGGAAACCAATTTTTTTAAAATAAGATTTCAAACCATTTAGTCAACAAAAATTAGTCTCCCTAGGGGAAAACTCTTATAAAAAATTACATAAAACCCCATATTATCATCATGATTAGTTAATTTTACTACTATATTTCATGATTTTATTTTCAAATCAAGACACTTTATATTGATGTTATTTTTATCAACTTCAATTTATATTAGTATTTCTTCCCAATTATTCAATATATTATAAATATAATCTTAATTCAATTTTCTACTTTCTTCCAATTGGTTATTGAGATAATGTATTCATTTACCTTTCATATCTCATTGTACATTCTTAACATATAAAATATCTTTAGGAATTTCATCCAATGCATGTATCCACTCCTCATAATTTTTCCATGAATCAAATTTATCATCACAAGAATTTTTAAACTTTTTATATTCTATAGGGTTTCCTTATTTAAACATCTATAATGATTATTTCCTAGATTTTATATCATTGTTGATTGTGTTAAACTTTTACAACTCCTTAGACAGTTGTTTCCCTATGGTATATTCTTCTAACATTAGTTGTTTATTTTCCTCATCTTGATCCATGACGAACTACAATATATATTTTAAAACATCAAAATATAAATTTTGAAATTAATTATTAATTTCATTATAATGATCATAGATTAATTCAGTTGGTATATACTTATTATTTCCTAAATTTGATTCTTCAATCTGATAATTTTCATCATATTTGATACATAAATGTATAAATTGATTACTTTATACTAGTGGTGATTTATGTTTATCTTATCTTTTAGATGATATATTTTTATATTCATATCCTTCCTTTTCTTCTATTTCTATGATATCCTCTATATAATCTTCATGTATGTTTTAATAAAAAAATCACATGCTTCATCAATTTTATAATTCATAATTAATTTTTATAAATATATTGGAAAATAAATAGACACAATAAATAGTGTAAACCTATTCTATTATACCAATTGGGATTCATATTTCAATTTTTTTAATCCCACTGAGTGGGGGTGAATCAGTTTGGATTAGTTTTTATAGAATTCTTGTAACATTAATTAATTAAAACTGATGCACCTACTTGGACTAATGGATATTAATATTATTTCCATATAGAACACACCACCTAAAAAATTGTAACTTAATAATAACAACATAACAAAATATTTTAAATGGTTTTTTGGAATCTTCTTTTAATAATTTAATTGTAAGAAACCCACAATGTTTCTTTAATCTATCATTTAAAATCAACATGTAGTATAAATAACATTATTATAACATGTATATTTGAAATGTGTAAAGAACTATACATAAAATTATTAATATATTTTCCATGATCATAATCACCAAACTATATTTAATGGACGATTTTTTTATAGAAATAACAGTAGACACTATAATTAATATTCATAATTAGAGGGAATCAATATCTAAAGGTGTTCTAATACCTTCTCCTCAAAGAAAAATGATGCATCATGGTGGAATAAAGATTTTACTATTGATTATTACTATAATAAGAATATAATAGGGGTATCTTATACATTTATATAGGATCTAATCATTTAATATAGGGGGCTGCGTATAAGGCCCCAGCCTTAAACCTTACTTAATCTTGAGTTATTACAAGATTAAACATTGAAGATCTTTTCAGGTTTAGAGTTTTAGAGAATTAGATCATAAAACTTTAATTACATTCCACATTTAAACAAAGTGGTTACATAAAAGATAGTATTCATTTTTCCCATTAACAGAAACATATTTAAAATAAAACATGGATTCTTTCTTGACACTTCCTTGACACTATCATCATATCATGTACCATTTCCTTGACCTGTGAAAAACATTTCAAAAAAATGGGATGAGCATAAAAAGCTCATTAAGGGATATAAAAGTACGAAATTAAAACATTAGTCCATGTATGAAATCATACTTTACTCATAAAACATAATCACTTTAACATACCTCATCAAATCAGGAATAAATCATAGAAATCATAAGACATAAAGGTAACATAAGGAATTCATAACATTCTTACGTAGGGAGTAACCCTCTTGGTTACGTTTGGAATACCCATCAAAGTATATTCCCTAAATCTCTTCAGAGAAACCTTAACGTTTAACCCCTTCACGTTACACAATGCATTAGAGAGCTATATCGGGCTCACCCGCCCTTAGTTTATCACGGAACCACCTGTCTTCATAAACAATGCCCAAGAACCATAACATAATCATATCACATAACTTAAGCATAAAGGAAATATAACATTCCCACATTGCAATAACAATATAACATTTTAAGCTAATAAATCCATTCTAATAACCATTTTCAAAACCATTTAAAATATTTAATAAAGTGATTTTTGAATCAAAGTGTCCCATACCACTTTGAAGTTTTTAACATTTTAAACCATTAATATATATATAATTAAATCCTTAAAACCATTTATAAAACATGGATATTAATGAGAAATATTTATAAGAATAAATCATTAAAACATTTAAAATGATATTTTAGTTAAAGGGTTTTTAACAAAATGAGAGACACTTGAATACCATAATTGAGGAATAACATTTAATCAAAACATTATAATATCATGAGAATAAATGGATTCAGGATATAATATTCCAAGGGACAGTATATACACCATATAATAGTGAATTGGTGCATAACAACAATGAAGTCTCAATAGAAATGTAAAATGAGATGAAATCCCTTATAAAGAATGTATCCTTAAATTAAAGATAAATCAATCTCATAATTATGTGTGAAAAATATAAATACTCCCAATATAAGTGGATATTAAGTGTAAAACAATCAATGGTAATTCACAAATATTAAAAGGATGACATATTCAATAACTAAATGTTGAACCAAAAGAAATCGAAATTGGGTTAAGAAGTTCCCTTGGTAAAATTCGACACACTAATGGTGTCACTTTAAAATTCATAAAATTAGTTGACGAGAGAGAAAACAGTATCTCATCACTTGGACATAAAATTTAAATCTATAAGGATATAGAAGAATATATCCCAACATAAAAATATGTAAATTAAAAGACATAACAAAATAAGTCTTTTAAAAAGAGAAGGGTGAAAGGTTCCCTTACCGATTTGGGTATCTTTCAAAACATACACCCCATGATAGAAAGACAATAAAACATTTATGTAAATAATCATAAACTAAATTATATTACAAAAAAAGTAGAATAATGGGAAGTACATATACCACTAAAAGGAAATGGAGGAAAATGTAGCATAAATCTCACGAGAATAAAAGTGAGATGAAAAATCCATTAAGAAAACTCGGCAGCCTAACGGCGCCACTTTAAACTTCCAAAAATGGATTGATGAGATCAAATAGGGTATCTAATAATATTAACATAAAATTCACAAAAAGAGGAATATAAAAGAACATCCTCCAACATAACAAAGAGGAGCTTGAAAGAAGTGACATAAATGAGAGTACTTAAAAAGAAAGAGAGAGGTTGAATCTCTTACGAAAATTCGGTAGCCTAACGGCGCCACTAAAAACTTCCAAAATGGATTGATGAGAGAAAATATTGTCTCTCATAATATGAAAATAAAAAATTACAGTAAGAGTAATATAAAATAATATCCCAATCATTAGAAATGTTATCTTAAAAGGAATGACATAAAAGAGTATACTTAAAAAGAAAGAGAGGGGTAGGATCCCTTACCTCGGGTCTGACTTGACTCGATCATTCTTTAACCTCCCGAATAATAAACTTGAGTAAATTTATACTTAGTTTAAAACTTTTTTCAAGTTAATTATTCCTTTTATATCACTTATTACCATGTTATTAACACTATGTAATTATTTAAGTTAATAATGGTCATTTTGTCGATCATTTCTACTTGAGTAAAAAATAAACTCTTTATAATTACAAGTTTGTTGATGGGGTAAAATATACATTATTTCCAGAATTATATTAATTATGTAGATATCATATATATCATATATATCTATTATATACATTTATTTATAATATTACATAACATTTAGAGGTAAGAAATGAAATGCACCGTTCATGGAGACGGTAAGTCGTACATACGCATGAACGCTACATCCATTTATATTTCATATTTAATGGAATTAAAATATAATGATACATAATAGTATTACAATTACAGTATGGTATGTTATATAATATCATTAAATCTATCCTTTATACATACCACATATGGTATTAACGAATCAATTCACTTTGAGGGGGCGGTAGTCTGCACTTCCTAAAATGAAGATATCGCATTTACCCATAATGGAAACCATAAAGGTATGCCATAAATGAAAAATACAGAAGATTAAGGAAAACATAAACATATTATATATCATATATAAATATAGTGACATCTTAATGGCCACCTTTGGAAGGTGTTAAAAGAATATTGAATAATCATCGTTTCGTGAGGCTGAAATTCACCATCCACAGAAACAGTATGTTCTTTAACCATTAGATGTAGGTGTGTGTAAGTGTACCTCGAATACTTATTATAACAACATACTAGTATATTTAAGATACTGGAGTTGTTACAAAATAAATGAATAAAAAGAGTTTAGGGGGTTGGAGAATCAGAATAAAACAAAAGAACACAAGTGAAGACATTACCTTAAAATCGGGTAACTTTCTTTGGTTTGAACAAAAATGGTTTCTTGAAGAGCTTTCTGCCCAATGTGAGGCTTCAATGATTAATAGATGGATGTGTAGAGATGAAATGGGAAGGGTTTGGCCGAGCCAAAGGCTTGAGAGGTGTGGGTAAGGAGGTATTGGTGGGGGCCTTTTATAAGAGGAGAGGAGGGGTACTCTTGGAAAGGTATAAAATGTTACTTTATTTTCAAATTAGTTTCGGATTTTAAAGGTCCCAAATTAATGTATTTCGAGGAAAAGATGACAAGGGTTCTAAATATACTCATCCAATAGGTTTTTTACATGTGTAGGCCTTACATTTTACATTATCTTTTCATTTTATTTAAATCGTTAAATAATGAGGTAATCACTGCATCATCATGGTGTCATAAATAATTTAATATATTTAATGTTTAAAAATTATAAAAAAATATCATGATGTATTAAATCTCTTTATATTTATAATTAATATTTATAGTCAAAAATATGACTTGTATAACCCCATTTAAAAATTGTTTTAGTAAAACAACTCATGTTTGTGACATTTTTATTTTAACTTTAAATAAAAAGTTATTTATGTCATTTTACTACCAAAGTGGCTCCATGGGGTCTCCAAGTTGACCCATGGATTTTATTGGTCGGCCATGACACATCCAATAAGGGTAGTACCTGTGTCTAGGTCATTTAATATTATTAAAACATTATTTTTACCTTAAATTACACTAATTACCTTTAATCGCGATTAATAAAACTTAAAAGTTACTATTCACCAAAAATTATTTCAATCTCATTGAACCACATTTTACTTCCTAATTATAACCATGTATGTTGGATTTTTAAAAATCAAATCACAGAAGTGGTAAAGTTTCATTTAAACGAAAAATCAGTTTCTTTAACTACCACTTAGTGGTATCACTATTCATCAAAATTTGAAGTTTTTCAGAAAAATACCAAAAATTAACCATAATCTATATTTGATATTCTGAATTCAAAAATGATGTCTATTTTACAAAATTAAAAACATATAAGTTTCATTAATAAATTTAATAATTATTTCCCACTGTCAAAACAAATAGCGTGTTTTTAAGAAACAATATATACTAAAAGATTAACACTAGTTTAAGTCCAATTTCAAAGTGAAATTAATTCCAATAACCACCATTGGATTAAATGGTAAAAATATATTCTAAATAAACTTTAATATTAATTAAAAATATAATCTATCCATATAAATAAATCAGATTAAAAAAGGTTTTTAATTAAAATGCAACATTTTCACTAAAAATGATCTTTATCGGAAAAATAACAAAAATTTACACAAAGTAAATTTTGATGTACAGATTTTAAAGAAAGATTTTATATTGTCAAATACAACATATAAAATTGTCAAAAGTATATTTAAAATGGGTTCTCCATCAAAAGGCGGTTAATCATCCTTTTAAAGAATATTAGAAGATTTATGCTTAAAATTGGATTCATTTGCATTTTACGCCATTAACAGTTATTGGATAAAAGTAAAAATATTTGACAAACATATATAATCATTTTGTAGTTAGTTAAATTCATTCCCGCCATTACAATGGCTAGGAATTAACTACCATTTAAAATAATATTATTTTATTATTAGAGTGCAACGTAAGATTTCAAAGGAACTCGTTGTCGCGTATTGGGTACACCATCGAGCATAGAGTTCCCTTTAAAGTAATATTAATATTTTATTCATAAATATGGTTAAATATATAAAATTTCATATTCGTTATTTACCTGGGGTGTTACACCGAGGGTTCACTTCCAACACATGGAAGCTGACATACATTACCCATAACACACTCCTATTGAGAATACTATCATTTAATAATTCCAAATACCTATTAATTTCATAATGAATGGTCCCATTGAGTGATAAGAAATGAAAACTATTTCAAATAAATAAAAGAATTTATCACTCAATGTCACATATCACATTTCTATCATACACTATGATAGAGAAAACACAATGTGTAAAATTAATTTTTTGTTATAAGAAAAAACTATATGACCATACAAACCTTTAGATCATTAAAATTATTTATAAAAACATGATTTTATATATGTAATCATTGAGTGGTCTCTAGGAATGCAACAGTGTTAATCAATACATAATGTTTTTTTGTGTAATCTCAATTAAATATACCCATACTTCTATAATAACATGTCCACCATAATATCTACTATATGCATCATGGTGTACATATATAATTCCTATTCTTAAGACATAATGTGATAACTATACATGGTTCAAGTGATTATAGTATATGATATGAAAAATAATAAGGATTATATGAAATAGACTAATAATTATGAACGAATATATCAAATTACATTCATATAAGTATTTGTGTTCATCGTGTTTAATTCAATAGAGCATAACCATGAATTTCATCACTCCAATTAAATCTACTTCCCAAATTTCATTACTCACTATATGAGTGGGTAAATTATATCATGGTTGATATCCTACCAATTAAATGATAAAAAACATACCAAATCACCCATGACTAGCTAAGCCTTCAGTTTTAATTAATCAATCTATCAATTTATGAAGGTTATATTCATAAGTATCTCACTATCCTCTGGTAATGGGGATTAATAATATGCATACAACCCTAAGTATACCAATGCTCTTTTGACATTCCATGTGTTATGATTCTATTGTTTATTCCATCTAACATGTAACAAATTATTATATTGTGAGCATATTCTTTGTACCAAATTTAAAATTCAATGTATCTAGTGTAAAAGTATGCAAATGAAAATATTAACATATCATCACAACCCATAATACTACATGATGATGATTGATTAAGGAAAACTAAAAGTTATAATTTAATTGTTAGATGTCAATTTAATTCATGATAAATATATATCCATTGTAAAAGAATGATAAGGTGGACAATTCCTTTTATACAACATGATAAATCTTATATTTTCAAACTCATTTTGGAATACATAACAAAAAAATATATTAAAAATTATTTAAAATATCATATTTGATAAATTTCTAGACTAACCATATGTTTGTTTCACATTGTAGTTTTTAACTCATTACATCTTTATGAAATTTCTACAATGTAACTATGTAAACACATGATGAAACCCTCATACTAATCTTTTTATTGAGGAACATATATTAATAAAACATGTTCAAATAATGGTGAGATTTAGGAATAATATTTCTAATGGTAAACACATTAAACAAATTATGACTCCTTTTATCTAACACAATAAATCATATGGCATTAATATTTTCTAATATCTATGTAAAACTCTTCTTAAGTACATTATTATCATTCTTGGAAACATTTCTATCAAATGTTTTCTTGAAAACTTTTGGTAACTAATATAACTATTCCTATCATTATTTAACCAATATACCCTAAACAATAAAGGATATAAAGTCATATCATATAAGTATGTTGACTGGAATAATATTTTATTTGTTAATTTTTAACTTATGTTCGTCTATCTGTAATCACACTAGATTCATAGACTATATTTTCTTCAAAATACCATGCTATAATACAAAAACCCCTTTGTGTTTAGGAATTAATCCCATTTGATTTTATTATGAATATTATTATAATTTAAACCTTAAAAAAATATCCCATGTTTCACTTTGTAATGATTAAACTTTATTATTCCCATAAGAACAACAAAATTTGGGTATAAAATCATTTTAATCATATTATTTGTGATTTAAAAAAAAAATTAGTGGATTTTTTCCAAAATCTATTATATGTATATAATATAAACAATATTTTTTCTATCATACCACCTTATTTTTCTCTGATAATTGTAACCTTGACCAAAAAATATGATGGGTTAAATAACCCATTAGGTTAGCTACTTCAAATGTTCCATACCCACTACAATCTCTTGAAACCCATTGTTATCATGAAACTTCCTAGTTGGTAGATTGAGGTAGAAAAATGTGTTTTCTATAGAAGTATTCTAACAACTAGTATTTTAATGGGGTTTAATATCACAATATTTCCACTAGTTATTCCCTTTTAAACGTATTCAGGGTTTTAATTAATTATTTTGGATTTTTATTCCTGGAATCAAATCAATATATTCAGTCCCTATTGATGTGTAGCTATTTGAAAAACTCATATCTTGTATTATAAAGAAAAATTAAAAGATAATTATATTCATACAAATAAAAAATCATCCCATGAGTTGCGTACATAATACCTATTCATGTAAATTATCATCAATATATAAAAACAACATTATCTACTTGAGTAATCTTGTATCCATAGATAATCAACTCCCAAAATTCTTCAATAAGGAAGAATCCAAAATACTAGAAGGAAATCTGAACCAAAGTCCCCCTAACACTCCATACATTACCCAAGAAAGATCTAAATTCTATCTTATAATAACACATAATATGTACCAATCATAATTTAACACTTTATTCAATCTTATAATCCAATTTAATCCAATTTTAATGAAGAAAAAAATAAAATCCATTATCATATCTAGTATGAAACTATTTATATAAATTAGTGATAATATCAAGAAAAAGATAAACAATTTCAATTGAAGCATACATAAAAATTCATAATATAATATTATATTAATGGATAATTTATGGAATAAATTTTAAATAAATGAAAACGAATAATTAAACATGGGGAAATATTTTTTATAAAATTTATATGTGGTGATAAAAATAATTACATTATAATTTAGTTAACCTTATGAAATTTCCGTACTTCTTGAATAATAACACATTATTTTAATTTACAATCCTAACTCCTTCTTATTTTAAATTATATGAAATTTAAATTGTATATGTGAAACTAAATAATTACATACTTCAATTGAATTACATAAAATTTTAAATTAATCAAAATACTATATATTTATATTACTATATAATCATTGAACAAAAAAAATATAAAAATTTATTTTGATGTTATTTAAATAATTTCATCAAATAAGGAATTTTGATTGAAAATAATAAATTTAAACAAATCATATTTTTAAATATAAAAACTATTAATTTTTTGACTTATTTGATGAATTTATAAACACAATATAAATTTCACTTATAATTTTTATATAAATACATTATATAAAAACTATAATTCATTCCATATATGTTTCACAAATTTTTTATAAAATATTAGCAATTTAAATCTATATTTATTTTATGTCATGAAATCTTTATTATCTCATGTTGTGTTCTACTTTTTATTCATAACTTATTTATTATTTTAGTCCAAATATAATATTCAAATTGAAGGTTCCGAGCGCAGTGGAAGCGCGTTGGTGGATGTTCCCACTTTGCTTTTTGTTATTAGAAATGATCAATCCGGGATCAATACGACGATAAATGCCAGTATCCACAGATCGAATCACAGAAAAAGACAAAGAAGAAGGTTTGTCCCGGAACAAAAAACAAGGATCGTTACAGGTTGATTATAATTAATATAATTAATTATAAATAAATAGCTTTTGGGTGTTCTTTCTTCATTGATGTTCTTGATCACGTTGTCGATGTGATCCGTCATTGCGTCGCAGAAGCCAAGTGTAGACTCCCTCTAGCGGTGATCCACACGTGCACCTCATATCTCTGGACGTCGCCGAAGGATTCTCCGGGTGCTAGCGTGGAGTAGCCTTTGCTTGCTTTGTCCGCCTTAGATCGTCTTGATCTGATGGAAGAGGATCTCTCTCGGTCTTGAGAGCATTCTTGGAGGAAGAGGTTCTTTCAGCATTTAAAGAATTTTCCAGAGATGTGTGTCGAAAAAGAGTTGGGGTTTTGAGGATATTTATAATCGGGTGTGTGGGGTTATAGAGTTATGACAATAAATAAACGCGTTATGGATTTTATTTATTTCATTTACTCTTATTTGAAATCCCATGTCGAATAATTAATTCCTTGACATACGCCCATGCTGATTATAATAAATATCATTTAAAGCAATATTATATCTTCAAAATCCCGACTGGAAAAACTACACGATGTGTATTAATAAATACACAGCGTGTACTTGTTTTTCATTGAAAACTACACAGTGTGTACATTAAATGTACACGGCATGTATATCTTGTTTCCATTTATTCATTTCCTTTCCAAAATGAAAACTACACGGCAAGTACATTTAAAAATACACGACATGTACTTGTTTTCAAAATAAAACTACATGACGTGTAATTATTAATACATAGTGTGTACTTGTTTTATTCTATTTTTCCTCCATCATTTAAAACAACTTAGTATTACTTGAATAATTATTAAACCACGTACAGGAATAATCATTATTCAACTTGAGATACTTGGATACACTTAGTGTGTGACCCTTTAGGCCTCTTTCTCGTTGGCATTAGGCGGGCTTGCCTAAAGTCCAAGATTACTGTCTAGCAACGGGTCAAGGCACCCAAGAGAAAGAAGTTGACACCGCATTGACGTATCACCTCATACGAATGCCTACTGTGTAATTTAATCCCTTTGTCTCGATATCTCATCAAGTAGGTTTCATGGTAGTGTCATAAACCAATATGCTTGATCTGTCATTCCTTGAATACCTGAAATAAACTCATCGTTCACACCATGGCCATGGAATTTAATTCAACATTTCTATTTCAATCAAAGGGCCGAGATATCAACTTCCATAAATGGAAGGGACAAATCTTTCCTCGACTTATCCATTAACAACATGTCACTTGTGACGCACCCAATGTACCCTACTTCACGCCAACTATCTGCATGGCGATCTTCTTCAGTAAATCTAAGTGTGCAAGTCATGACATGGGTTAATGATAATCTTTTAGTCCAAGGATCATTACACACGCTCATAGATAGAAATGTACGATGACACCAAGACATGTGGAATTGCTACTCGTGTGTCTGTTCTCATAATCTCCTATCTTAGAGATTACCAAGTGAGAACTCCATGAGAGAGAGTCTCGTCTTCTTACGAGTACTCTCACATGACGGTCTGTATACCATGTGTCCTATTATAGTACGTCATCAAACCACAGAACTTTATTGTAAGAATATTGTTATAGCATTTCAAGGTTATCATCATAGCGGGGATCTTCGATGACCTTATCAATGCAACAAATATTCCAGGACAGTATTATATTATAGTCATGAAGAACAATGAACAATATATTATAAGTGAACATTCATGTAATAAAAGTACAAAATAGTTGGTTCTCAGGACACCAACCCTTACAAACTCCCACTTGGACTAGAGCCAACTGTCTACGATTTTTAGTCCGCTAGACCTCACATGATGATCATGTTTCTGCTGAGTCAAGACTTTAGAAAAGGGATCCGCCACATTGTCTTTTGTGGAAATACTACTCACTGCAACTTCACCTCTCTGAGAAAAATCCCTCAATATATGATACTTCCAAAGTATGTTCTTTGTCCACTGATGTGACCTTGGATATTTTGCAAGTGCCACCACTGTAGTATTATCATAATAGAGTGTGATAGGATCTTTACTAATCGGTACAACATCTAGCTCTTGGATGAATTTTCACATCCATACTGCTTCTTTAGCTGCCTCAGAAGCTGCGATATACTCGGAATCCACTGTAGAATCTGCCACCACACATTGCTTTAAGCTCTTCCAGCTCACTGCACCTCCATTAAAACTGAAGATGTATCCAGTCTGCGACTTCATTTCATCTTGATCACTTTGGAAACTAGCATCTATATGTCTTCTGATGACTAGTTCCTCATCTCCTCCATAAACCAGGAACATATCCTTAGTACACCTTAGATACTTAAGGATAGTCTTGACTGCCATCCAATGACGGCCTCCTGGATCAGCTTGATATCTGCCTACTACACTTAATGTGTAAGCAACATCTATCCTCATACATAGCATATCATACATGACTGACCTAATCGCGGATGCGTAAGGGATCCTCGCCATTCTCTTTCTTTCCTCATGTGTCTGAGGACACATTTTCTTGGAAAGATGAATGTCATGTGACACTGGCAACAATCCCCTCTTGGACTGTTCCATACTGAATCTCTTCAGTATCTTGTCAATGTATGTACTTTGACTCAGGCCCAGCATTCTCTTGGATCTATCATGATGGATCTTGATACCAAGAATATATGTTTCCTTGCCCAAGTCCTTTATAGAGAATCATTTATGCAACCATGCCTTAACTGAATGTATGATAGGTAATTCATTTCCAATTAGTAATATGCCATGAACATATACTATTAGGAAAACCACTACACTTACACTAAACCTCTTGTAGACACAAGGCTCACATTCATTATTAACAAAGAAAAATTCCGTTACAGCTTCATCAAAACGAATGTTCCATGACCTTGATGCTTTCTTTAATCCATAACTAGATTTCTGCAACTTGCATACCTTGTTGGCATCCTTTGGAGTCACAAACCCTTCAGGTTATGTCATGTAGACATCTTCAGGGAGGTTCCCGTTAAGGAATGCTGTTTTGAAATCCATTTTCCAAATTTCCAAGTCATGGTAGGCGGCAATGGCCAATAGGATTCTGATAGATTTCAACATCACAACCGGTGAAAATTTTTCATCATAGTCAATTCCTTAACGCTGTCTAAAACCTTTTGCAACCAGTCATGCCTTATAGGTGCTGAATTTACCCTCCATGTCCAGTTTCTTCTTGAGTACCCATTTATTACTAATAGGCTTTACATCAACTGAAGGATCAACCAAAATCCAGACTTGGTTTTGGTATATGGAATCCATTTCAGAATTCATGGGTTCTTGCCACTTGGCAATGTCTGGACCTTCAACTGCTTCCTTGTAGGTAAGAGGATCATCATTGTCTACCAATAATGAGTCACCATCCTCAGTGACAAGAATACCATATCTTTCTGGTTCTCTCACCTCTCTCGTGCTTCTACGCAGTTCTTGTGTCTCTGGAACAGATTGTTCTTCCACGGGGCTTTGTGGAATCTGTTCTTGTACCAACTCTTGTATATATTGAGCCTCGACTTCATTGAAGTCTATCTGACTCCCACTATCTCTTTTGGAGATGTGCTCCATCTCAAGGAATATGGAGTGTATTGCCACTGTAACCTTTTTGTTTTAGGGGTTATATAGGTAATATCCCCTTATTTCTTTGGGATATCCTATAAAGATACACTTTGTGCCTCGGGGTGCATGTTTGTTACCTGAAGAGGCCTTAACAAATGATTCACTACCCCACACATTTAAATTCGATAACATGGCTTTGCGTCAACTCCATAACTCGTATGGAATACCATTTATCAATTTAGTTGGTACTTGGTTTAGTATTTGAGCTGCTGTTTGTAATGCATATCCCCAAAAGGATAATGGAAGACTCACATGACTCATCATTGATCTCACCATGTCCAAAAGTGTGCGGTTCCTCCTTTCACTTCCACCATTACACTACGGTGTGTAAGGAGGAGTGAGTTGAGATAGAATCCCAAAATCCAATAAGAAATCAATGAAGTCCTGATTAAGATATTCTCCTGCTCTATCTGAGAGTAGTTTCTTAATTTTCTTACCAAGATAGTTATCAACCTCATTCTTGTATTCTTTGAACCGATCAAAAGAATCGGAGTTATACCTCATTAAGTATATATATCCATATCTACTAAAATCATCAGTAAATGTTATGAAGTACGAGAACCCACCCCTAGTCTCAACTGGAAATGGCCCACACACATCTGTGTGAACTAATTCTAGAATCTCTTTATCTCTTTCACCTTTCCCACTAAATGGGGCTTTGGTCATTTTGCCTTGTAGACACGCATGACATACACCATGTGGTTTTTGTTCAAAAGAATCTAAATACCCATCCTGATGTAGTTTTGTCAAATGTTTCTCATTGACATGAACTAGCTGGTGATTCCAAATTTGGGTGTGGTATGAGTCATGTAAATTTACATTGTCAACGATTGACATTACTTGGTTTGTGTAGTCTAAAACATAAAGGCCGTTATATAAATGTGCCCTGCCAAAACAAATGCTATCATTATAAATGTAGCAACATTCATTTCCAAACATGAATCTGAATCCATCAGTATCTAATCTGGATACTGAAATAATGTTTTTAGTAACAGAAGGCACATAATAATGACCCTTTAACACCAAGATCATTCTAGTTGGAAACATGAGGTGGTAGTCCCCGACAGCTACAGTAGAAAGTTTGGCTCCGTTGGCTTCTTGTAGATCTACCTCCCCTCAATAAATCTTCTTGAATATACTTGGTTCCTGTATTTGGATACAGATGTGAGCACCATAAGTAGTATCTAATACCCAATTAGTAGAAACAGATAGATTGCATTCGATAACAAATGCACCTGAAGCTTCCCCTTGCTTCCTTGGCTGGGTGCAATTTTTCTTCCAGTGGCCCTTCTTTCCACATACGAAACAAACAACATCCTGTTCCTTTTCCTCCCCTTTGACCTTCCTTTTCACGGAAGTCCTTGAAGAAGCTTTGGGCTTAAAGATATTTGCCTTCCCTTTCCTTTTATTCACCATAAGGATAGAAGGCTTTTCATGCTTCATGTCATTGTCCACTTGGTGAATAAGGATAAGAAGATCAGATAGAGAGTTCTCAATGTTGTTCATGTTGAAATTAACAACAAAGTTTGAGACGCTCTGGGGGAGTGATGCAAGAATGAGATCGGTACCCAATTATTCGGGGAGTTTAAACCCTAGAACCTCCAAGCGCTCAATGTAGCCAATGAGCTTGACTACATGAGGCCCAGCTGGGGCACCCTCTCCAAGATTGCTCTGAAATAGAGACTTGGAGATCTCAAACCTTTCATGTCTTGATCTCTCCTGGTATAGACCACGGAGTTGCTCGAGCATGCTATAGGCATCCATGTCATCATGAGACTTCATGAGCTCACTAGACATAGATGACAACATCAAACATTGAACGTCGAGAGCATCGTTCAAATGTTGATCATAGAATAGGAAATGTTCATCACTCGCCCTTGGGGCAGGAGAATCAGGAAGCGAGGACTCCAGCATGTAAAACTTTCGTTCATGGCGCAGGATAACCTGAAGGTGCCTAAAACATTCCTAAAAGTTACGGCTGGTGAGGATATTATCTTTATCCAGAATTGATCTTAGAGAAAATGTGGTTGACAAATTTTTCATCTTGATTCTACAATTTAAAAGAGCAGATTTATTAGTATTTTCTTTGATTACATTTTATGAGAAATAGTAAATTTTATTAAGTCTCCCACTATTTTATTAAGTTTCAATGGCCCTCACCATTGAACTAGGAATTTCTAGTTGCTTTGACATTCTAGTGGTAAGGATCCATATTCCTCTTCGCATAACCCCAACAAGGGTTGGTCAAGCTATTTGAAGGTATTTAGGTAGGCAGGTCTTTGCCAACTGTGAGCTTAAAGTTCCTTGATCTGTTGAGTGGACTCCCCAATCCTAAAATCCTGACTTGGATTTCCTCAACTCTTACCTCCAATATTACATCAAGTCTAGCATGGGATACTTCTCTTGATGTAATATGGTTATGTTAACCCAAAACCTTTCATAAGGGATTCCTTTATAAAAGTAAGTGTCCCAACAAGGGTTGGTCAAACACATAGTTTTATTCAGTCTTACCCTTAATCAAGTAACGGAAGGCTTGGTCTGACTTAATATGGTATTTGAGGGATTTTATTCTTTATGCATAGTTTTCCATTATCACATGCTTGTTAATATTATGTGATGCTTGCTTAAGTGATTTACCATGTTCTGATAATGTTTACGCATAGTCCGGTTTTTATTTTATTCTATCATTGCAAGCTTGTTCATTAATTATGTGATCGCGACAACACATACATAATAAATAAACCATATAATCAGATAGAAATAAAATAAGATGGCATGATCATGATATTTTATTTGGTTAGCTTTTCTAGCGGTTTTGATAAGCTAACCCCGACCTAGGGAAAACACCTTGAACCTGATGGTTCATGTTTTGCAGCTCCCACCTGTCCACCTTTTTATCTTCTTGCGTCGATTTCGCCTTGGCTTTGGGATTTGAACCATCTCCTCTAGCTTGGGATATCCTCCATTACATGGGTTTACATTAAAGAAACCATGGGCGCGCAGACCCTACATTTTATGGGAAGAAGGTTCGAAGGCCAAAAAATTTAAATTAAATAAATTTAAATGAAACCATACACATAGAAAAGGTCTTTAGTCTAGCTCATGATCATCCATAACATGAAACGACATTTACGTATATCTAGAATTCAAATTCTTTTAATAGTTCTTTCATTTAAGATAAGTCACTCTTGAATTAAATTAATTATGATCTTATAATTAATCAATTCTTTATCTTAAATTGATTTATGAATTTCCTTGGGATTCTTCTCATCCATATTCCTTGTACGGGTCTTTGTACATTGGAGGAAACCTGGTGAAATTCCATTTCCGGAAAGTACTCGGCATGTGATTTATAATTACAAGGCGTGTATTTCTTTTCAACCTTTATCCAAAGTACACACTGGGGGCTTTGGCGTGTTTTCTTTACTTTAGAAATTTTGGAGTACACGACGCGTAGATGAATCATACACGGTGTGTACTTACTTGTTACACGGTAACCGGCTTGGTAACCTTGTGTACGCGGTACGTGGATTATCCTTGTACACGGTTTCACCAGGGTCGGAACGGACTACATGGCGTGTTTCTCCAACATACACGCCGTGTATTCTAGTTCCACGCGGTATTCAATTCTGGTCAACATGGCGTGATTAATACTTAGGCATATTCAATTCATACAGCGTGGTTTGAGGACCAGTGTCGGTTCATTGAACCTAAGTAAACGGTGTGTAGTTTTATTTACACGCCGTGTAATCCCGTGTTGTACAGAAAAAAGAGTGGCTCCTCCGGATGAGTTCCTCATTTTTATTTTAATAAAAAATTAAAATTAAAAGGTTGTTTCTGTGATATGAATCGAGAAACGAAGGAGGAAGAATAGATCTCATTTATTAAGATTAATAGAACGATATATTTCGAATTGAATCAAATATAAATTTGTAAATTATCAACGAAAATTAAATAAATATAATCAATGTTGTAACCTCCCTTTGATACCATTTGAAGGTTCCAGGCACAGTGGAAGTTCGTGGGTGGATGTACCCACATGGATTTTTGTCATTAGCAATGATCAATCCGGGATCAATATGACGATAAATGCTAGTCTCCATAGATCGAATCACAGAAAAAGACAAAGAAGAAGGTTTGTCCCAGAACCACAAACAAGGATCATTACAGGTTGATTATAATTAATTTAATTAATTATAAAGAAATACCTTTTGGGTGTTCTTTCTTCATTGATGTTCTTGATCACATTGTCGATGTGATCCGTCGTTGCATCACAGAAGCCAAGTGTAGACTCCCTCTAGCGGTGATCCACACGTGTACCTCGTATCTCTGGACGTCGCCAAAGGATTCTCCGGGTGCTAGAATGGAGAAGCCTTTGCTTGTGTTTTCCACCTTAGATCATCTTGAACCAATGTAAAAGGATCTCTCTCAGTCTTGAGAGCCTTCTATGAAGATAAGGTTCTTTCGGCCTTGAAAGAATTCTCTAGAGATGTTGTGTGTCGAAAATGAGTTGGGGTTGTGAGGATATTTATAATTGGGTGTGTGTGGTTATAGAGTTATGACAATAAATAAAAGCATTACACGTTTTATTTATTTCATTGACTCTTATTTAAAACCCCAAGTCGAATAATTAATTCCTTGACATGCACCCATGCTGATTATAATAAATATGATTTAAAACAATATTATATCCTCAAAATCTCGAATGGAAAAACTACATGGCGTGTATTAATAAATACACAGCGTGTACTTGTTTTTCATTAAAAAGTACACGACGTGTACATTAAATGTACACGGAGTGTATATGTTGTTTTTATTTATTCATTTCCTTTCCAAAATGAAAACAAATGGCATGTACATTTAATAATACACGGCGTGTACTTGTTTTCAAAATAAAACTACACGATGTGTAATTATTGATACACGGTGTGTACTTGTTTTATTTTATTTTTCTTCCATCATTTAAAACAACTTAGGCTTCATTGAATAATTATTAAACCACGTATTGGAATAATCTTTATGCTACTTGAGATACTTGGATACACTTAGTGTGTGACCCTCTAGGCCTCTTTCTCTTTGGAATTAGGCGGGCTTGCCTAAAGTCCAAGATTACTGTATAGCAACGGGTCAAGGCACCCAAGAGAAAGAAGTTGACACCGCATTGACGTATCACCTCATATGAACACTTACTATGTAATTTAATCCCTTTGTCTTGATATCTCCTCAAGCAGGTTTCATGGCAGTGTCATAATCTTATATGCTTGATCTGTCGTTCTTTGACTATCTGAAACAAACTCGTCGTTCACACCGTGGCCATGGAATTAAATGCGACAGTTCTATTTCAATCAAAGGGACGAGATATCAACTTCCATAAATGGAAGGGACAAATCCTTCCTCGACTTATCCATTAAGAACATGTCACTCATGACACACCCAACATACCCTACTTCCCGCCAACTGTCTGCATGACGGTTTTTGTCAGTAAATCTAAGTGCGCGAGTCATGACATGAGTTAATGATAATCTTCCAGTCTAAGGATCATTACACATGCTCGTAGATAGAAATGTCCGATGACACCAAGACATGCATAATTACTACTAGTGGATCTGTTCTCATAATCTATTATCTTGAAGATTACCAATTGCGAACTCCATGAGAGAGAGTCTCATCTTCTTATGAGTACTCGCACATGACAGTCTGTATACCATGTGTCCTATAATAGTACGTCATCCAGTCGTAGAACTTTATTTTAAGAATATTGTCATAGCATTTCAAGGTTCTTATCATAGCGGGGATCTTCCATGACCTTATCAATGCAACAAATATTCTAGTACATTATTATATTATAGTCATGCAGAACAATGAACAATATATAATAAGTGAACATTCATGTAATAATAGTACAAAACAGTTGGTTCTTAGGACACCAACCCTTACACAAATTTTGTTAATAATTTGTGTATATGAATATTTAAAAGAAATAAAAAATAAGCATTTTTTTAATTGTTTTTATTTCATGATATAAATATAAATATATCATATTTAATTGTGGAATTGAAATATCCTATTAATAATGAATAAGAAATATAGTTTTTAATCAATTTATAAAAAATAATCCTTTTATCCAAAATATTAATTTTTTCATTTTTAGAATAAATCATGTTTTAATGTTTATAAGGTATTACAAATCATAATGCATGACTATAATCAGTCATTAAAATATGAGTTTTATATAATGGAAGTAACTCATATGTATCAAGTAACACTTATATATGAGATTATTTCACAATGGAAAAACATAATTATGTATAATGTAACCCTCACCTACAAAGTATCCCTTATACATGAGAGTTACCCTTATATATCAAGTCATTACCCTTATGTATCATGTTTCATTTACATCTGTATTAATGGAAAAATATTATATATGTGTCTCAAAGACTCTTAAACAAGTGAAACATGAATCTTACATATCATTGTGATTAATTAGTGTAACCATTACCATCTTGTCGTATTTTATGAAATATTCAGTTTCATTATTTTCAAATAATACATTGTTTTAATTGAACTCATTTTTCTATCATAGCCTTTGATTTCACCAATATAATAGATTATAGTATATATTAACACCACATTTTTTTAACATATCATACCTTCCAATGTGTTTCTCCCATACCCAATAGCTATGAAAACAAAACTACACATTACAATATCTTATAACTAAAATCAAGGTAGATCGATTTGGTGGCTATCACTCAGATTTTTCATATCACACATTATGCCATAGAATATCATAGATTATGATATTCGTGTTCATCAAGAAAATTGTTCAAGGAAAAGTTTATTCATTAATGGGTTTGGTAGAGATACTAGTGATGGATTTGTTTGAGAGATAGATTATGATAATTATATTGGATGAAACCCATAAATTTGGAATCTTCTATCATCAAAAATTAACATGAAGTATGTAGTAAATAAATATAGTAGTCATGACTAAAATGAATTATGCTCTCTCTATATAATTCTTGATTGAGTATTTTTGGTTGTAAAATATTACATATTTTTAAAGAACTCTTGCATTTATAGTAATGATTTTGTCCACTAGAATTGTAAAAAACTAGTAGATATTAACCAAAATTTCACTCATGTTAGAATCTATAAGGACCAAATAACATTACTAATCACCGCGGGTGAGTGAAAAGCTCTTGTGCATCACAATAATAAAAAGTGGGAATAGTTTCATCCCCAAATAATCATAATAATGTAGTAAAATCTAACTAAAAATTTAGCATTATGTGTGTATATATTGAACATCAATTAATGTAAAATAATCTAATCCAAATAGTAAAAAATACAAATAAGGAATGAGTAATAATGAACAACTATGATTATTTCAAGATATAAATAAAAAATCATTTATAATACATAATAGAATCTCTATATGAAAGTTAACTAAAATATAAATAAAATAGATTTCAAATTTTCCCAATATGAGATCATAAATAAGAAAATATTAATAAAATAATAACATGAGATAACATTTGAAATCTAAATGTGACACTTGGTCACTCACCATATCAAAAACATCCATCAATAGACAAGTAAAAACATCCAAATTGATATCACAACTGGGGAAACTATAAAAAAATAGGAGCTAAATACACAAACACAAGTTTTTATGTGGGTGTAGGAGAGAAAGTCTTAAAATGATTTCATCAATGTGTTTATGAAATTCATTTTATAAAAAATTTCATAATTTATAGTTTGAAAATAATTAAAAAATAGTTTTTTTGTGTAATGGAATATAAGAATCATACATGTAATATTAAAAAAAACTAAAGGTAAATCATTTTGGAAAAAATATCACAATAATCCATTAAAATAATGCAGTCAAACTTATAATGAAAAACTAATTTTATTTTAAAGCCTTCTTCCAAACCCCAAATTTCAATCAACCTATGGGTTGAATTTAATTTGTAATTATAAAACACTTTAAAACATTAAACCCGAATTCATCATTGTTTATGAAAAAACTACAATCAATTTTAATTCTATAAGATTTCATCAAAAAAATCATCATTTTAAAAAATTTGATAATTAAACTCAAAGATAAAATAATTAATACATAATGACCAATGGGAACCCTAATATCAATGATGCATAATATAAAAATAAATAATAATTTCAATGGAACCACTAATCTAAAAAATCATAAGGGGATTAAAATAAAATGTGTATCATGAATCCCAAAGTTAAAACCATAATATATAAAAGAATAATCTCAATTGACTCACTAGGCCCGAAAATTTTATTTTCATAGACATTCCTTATTGGATCAAACTTTTATACATTCTTACCCACCTAAAAATTATATGATCTTGGGTATCTCCTACAATCTCACCAGAGAACTTCCCTTGATTTTATCCCTCTGTCTAATCTATATACTTCTCTCAATTAGATCCCACATTCCAGTTGGGCACTCCCCAAGTGAGTCTTCAACCTATAATTTGGGAGATTAACTAATGAAAAAACTGTGTTATTGTAGAATTAAATGAATCAATAAATTAGTTACCGAGGTTCCCATGAAAAAGTATAAATGGAGTTGATACACCAAATATAAGTATAACATGATCAATATGTTTATAAAAAATAAATTACAATGAATATATATCATTAACCTCCCACACACTCTCAATAAACAACACCCATTCATATCATGAAATTAGAAAATAATTATTCAGCATACCTCCCATAAAGGTGTAAATTTTTATTTGAGAAATAATACGAAGATATCAAAACTATGGTGTTACAATCATTAAAAAAATATAATAATGAAAAAAATCCAAATAGGTTTATTTAAACCACAAAGGAATTACAAACTATGAACATAGTTTAAAACCATATAAGTATCAATAATTTATATAAAACATCAACCAAACTACATTTATAATCCAATAATTCCCTTTTAAAAAATCTACAAACTCTAAAATAACTATTATGACATAAAATTATTTAAGATGTGAAAACCCCACACAATTTTAATAAATATTTAATTTTAATAAAACATAGTGTCAAAATCATATTAAAAAATCATTTGTAAGATCCCTTGGGTATTTAAATATAAAATTGGAATATATAAACATTCATTGGTAAATCAAGGAATAAAAATACATATAAAACCATTTTGTTTCAAGAAAAACATCCACAAAACATTTTTATATATCGATAATCAATATTAGATATATTTTTATCATAAGAATAAATTGAATTTTTGAAAACTTAGGAATTTCATAATTTTTTAAATAAAGTAATTTCATAAAAAACTAACCTCATCAATCTATAAACTTGTCACCTTCAATAGTAAAAGAAAAATGTTCTATAGAAATAACCTTTACAAGACATATAAAACTAAAGACCCAATATAAGACAAATAAAACCCCTAAATTAAACATTCATAGTCATTTGAGTTCACAGGAGAAAAGTAAACAAAAATGAAATTGACATAGGAAGAGGATGATAATATGAAGTAAGGAAAAAAGAGGGAGTCAACAATCAAAACCTATTGTAATCCATGATAAATGTGCTTAATCCCAGGGTAGAAGAAAAGATAATCTCTATTAAGATCTATTATGTGTAACATGGGTTTAATAAGGATGAAAATTGAAAAAAAGCTAAATAGTATAGAGGAAAAATTCAATTTTAACCTTCAATGATTCAAGACAAATAATTTTTTTTGGATGCATGGTTTACGATATTGTGTGCTAGACATGAAGCTTCCTTTTTAATCAAATTTAAACAATACATTATTTGGAAACATGTTATATAAAAATATATAACAATTATGTACCCCTAATAATAATAAGTCTAAAACACTCTACATAGTTTCCTAACACTATTTTATAAATAATGCTCAAGTATTGTTCAAGAATACCTATACATAAAATAAATCCAGAAGGTTTGAAACAAGCCTCACGTATCCCTGAATCAACTATGAACCAAAATTAAAACCAAATGTAAGTTCCACTCACATAATTTCTCTTAAATAGAAGAACCAACCACATAGTTTTTAATAACTGTGTGGTAACCATGTAAAAAAGAAAATGTTTAAATACAAATAAACTCTAAAAATCCAAAACACCGAAAAAATTTAGAAAAATGAATTTTATTATTTTATATTTAATACTAAAATTATATGGGTGTGATACAATTACCCCCCTCCATTCAATATTATACCCCAAAAAAATATACTATAAAAAAAGAAAAATTAAAGATTAATGATGCCACTTCACAAAATTAAGGGTCCATTTCTTTTACAATTAATGAAAACAATTAAGTGGGCATGGAAGGTTTATATCATGAAAGATAATTAAATCCACTTCAAAATAAAATTTGAAATCAACTATAAAAAAACACTACCACCAACTTCCATCTAGATACATGGGGTGGTTTCTTCAAGACAAACCATAGGGGGGCTTCTGAGATGAGATAATAGTACAACCACTCAACTCATCAAGATCATGAGATCTTATTCCCAAACATCACCTAATAACACCAATCATAATCGAAATCACCCTCAATATTGAAAATTCTTAAATAAAATAGATACCTACTTTAGTCATCTTCACTGTTTAGTATCTATATAAAATGGTGAAAAAATGATAAACAATTCCATAGTAGAAGCATCCCAAAAAATAAGCACATAACTATAACATAAACATGGAGGAATAATCGACTTACATTCATAAATGGCCACCCATGAAACTGACTCAATGCTCCATAAGGATATTAAAACCCATGGGATACACATAAGTCTACCAATAAGCTAAAAAAATCCATTAACATCCTGTCACATAAATTAAATATTTTTAATATATTTTTCATTTAATTTACATCCTTGATTTGTTTTGGGGGTTTCCCTAGGTTTTATGGAGGAATAAAAGAGTTTTCATGAATTGGGCCAAACCGTGAGCCCAATTCCAAATTGAAAAATAAATTTTGTTTCTTTTATAACATTTTAATTTTTCAAAATTTTTAATCCATTAAAATTATTACTTGCTCTCCCATAACCTATTAACACTACAAAGTCAATTTGGAGCATTTAGAAATCCATAACCAAGGTTTATTTGGGTTTTTATTTAAGGGGTTGGGCCTGCCCAAAAGCCCAATTCCTGTTTTAAAAATAAATTTTGTTTATGTTATAACTTATTCCATTTTTGGGATTTTCTTTTGATTCTAAGTCTTAGCCAAGTCCATTGAACCCAGCCACACGTCCGAACTCTCTCCCCCCTATTTGGAGCTTTGGTTAATCACGATTTGGTGCCAAAGGTCATAGGCTTCGTCAAATCTTCCATATTTGAAGAGGTAACATCTTCATTTCATAACTATCTCAATTATGAATAGTTTTCCTCCATTCTAGTTCCTAAATGACCTAATATATATTTTTCGAACTAAACCTAAATTTTGGATGTTTTAAATTTTATCTACTGGTGTTTTGGAGTGATTAATTCCTGATAATTCAAGTAAATGAGTCCTTTTATTTCCTCTTTCAAATTACTTAGGGTTTCATTCATTGTTATTAGGGTTTCTTTGATTATCATTGAGTTTCCTAATGTCTAGAAATTAGGTTTTCGAACCTAGGGTTTAACTTTGGGATTTTTATTGCCAATTCTTGTGGTTTTATGGTTGATCTAGGTCTCTCTTGGCGCGGCGGGGGTGCAATTTGATTTTTGCACAGAGATTCAAGGGTTTTTGTTAATTTGGTAGGTGATTCCATTATGCATGAAATTTTTGTGAATTAGCTTTCTGTGTTCATGGTATTTTAATGTTTATTTTATTTTATTTTTTCTATTAAAATTGGTTTTAGTTTCATTTATAATGCAAATGAATTTGAAGTTCGAATTATTGGTGAAATTGGGGGTTTTTCATACAAATCTTTTACTGGTTCATTTTGGGCTGACCTATAATTACTTAGTTGATTTTATTGAACTGTATTAGGACATAAAATAATGTTTTTAATGTTTATTCTTTTTGGTTTTTTTCTGTGAATGTTTGTTTAAATGGTGTTTGGGAAGCAAATGGGCTTTAAGTGCCATGTTTGAGTGAAAACGGTGGTTTTTAAAAGATACAACTTCTTGGTTCAAATTAGGCTGCCCCATAACTGAATTTTTGGTTTCATTAAAATTAATTGAACTTCAATTTTGTTTTTATGACTTAAAAGTTTTCACATAGTGTGCAAAGTGGGTATTTTAATGAGCTTTGGGTGCAAAACAATGTGATATTTTGAGAGGTTGTTTTATTGAAAATCATAATATTTTATTGTGTGTTTTAAATGGTATAAAATGTGTGTAGATACTATACTGTTTGTTTGTGACCAGTACTAATATTTTATATGCAAAAGGATGTGTGTTGTTTGCTGAAATTGTTTGAGCACAAAAGGGGAATCTCGGGTAGTTTGGTGGGCGGATATGTACTCGTACGGCTAGTGGACCAGATGGGTTGTGTCCCTATTTTACTGAGAAAATGGAAAATTACAACTATAACTAAACTATGTGGATGATATTTGGGGACCACTATGTTATGGTTATCTTCCCTTCTAGTGGCTCGTGCACGGGAAAGGATTGTGACATGGATACTTTACACCGAGGTACAAGGTACGTAGGGCCCGAGACTATCTAGATGCCTAGGGGTGTTCCCAGTTTTGGTGCTCATTGTATTTGTGGTATTTACCATTGTATTGGGGTGTTTTTGTCAGTAATTTATGGTATCTCACATTTCTATTTAAATGTTTGAACATTCTGAAATTTTTAGCTTGAAAACTGTCTTCAATTGAATGTTTCATTTCTTAGATTTTATCACTGCTTTTCTTTGCGTATTAAAACCGCTTGCCTTTTTCACATTGTATTGAATTCTATTTGGAATCATTGGGTGGTATCCTATTGGGCTTAGGATCACACCTTACTTACACCCCTTGAGTGTAAGTAGACCTGGTTATGTTTTACTCAGGTAAATGAAAGGCTAAGGTTGATGGCGGTTCAGGGTGTTAGTCCCCATCCTTGGGATGGAGTTGTGGAGATGACTTGGGGGTGATGACCCCTTGTCATGTGGAGTCCATGGGGATGTTTTGTTGCTATTTAATTTTGTATTTGGACCTTTTGTACTTCATTTGAACTAATGTATTCAGTTCTGTATTTTTGTATAAACCATGCTGGTATTAATTTTTCAGATTCATTTTATCAAGTATTTTTAATGTTTTGTGTATACATATTCGGGTAAATCATTCCCAAACCAAGATAAATGATACCTAGGCACTTTTTCAAACCCTTGGGGATAGGGAATGCCCTTTGGGCCTTTCCATGGGCCAGGTTTGGTGCCTTTAATGGTGGAAACCAGATTCGGTTTGTGACAAAATGGTATCAGAGAGAGGTTAAAGTTTTTGGGTTATATTTCAATTTTGGGATGATTTGGGATAGAAAAGAGCTAGTACTATCGTGGCTAGGGGTTTTGGTTTTGATTAGGGTGCTTGTCCCGCACCTCTCCTAGCAGACCATGAGTCACCAGGGGATGTTGGAATTTACGGATTGACTTCACTTCTTGGTGAGACGTGTGGGCTGTAGACCACATGTGGACATCAGGAGGATGTGGAGTAGTTGTTTATTTTATTACTGAAATGTGTTTAGTTTATTTATATTTGATGTATTTGATTAAAATTTTCAAAATTTTGGTGTTGACTATTATTTTGTGACTGCTGCATTTTGTAGCAACATGCCTCCCCAGAAAGCTCCCACCTGCCCACAGGAGGAAGCATGAGAGAGTTCTCCCACACCGATTGATCAGAGGCTCGTGGAGGCTGTGGTTCGGGCTATACAAGCTTTAAGAAAGGGACCAAATCCTACTCCTATACATGTTAGGGAAGATGAGACAGGTCCTAGAAAAGATAAAGCACAAGAGTTTCTGAAAAACAAGCCCCCTACCTTCCAAGGTATCTCAGAACCCCAGGAAGCAAAAGAATGGATCGAGAAGATTGAGCGTATGTTTGAGTTCCTAGAAACAGCCGAGGAGCTCAGGGTGAAGTGTGCCTCCTTTCTGATGGAGGGTCCTAGACATAAGTGGTGGGAGTCAGTGCTGCAGTCTGGGAAGAATGAGCAGATGCACTGGGTAGATTTCAAGGCTGCCTTCAATGAATAGTACTACCCTGAGGTGTTGGATTATGAATGGTCTAGAGAGTTCATGGAACTTTTTTAGGGGAATCTATCTGTGATGGAGTATGCCAAAAGTTTCGCTGAGTTGGTTCGGTATGCTCTAGAAATTGTCTCTAATGAGCAAATGAAGGCCCAAAGGTTTGAGAAAGGCTTGCGACTAGAGATATACTCCCAGTTGTTCTTATTTAAGATGAGGACCTATGTTGAGGTCTTTGATTGGGAATGGATGGTGGAGATTGATAAGAAATGCAGGGCGAGTTTCTATGGTTCAATATCAGCAGTGGAAAGTGGCAACTCCTTAGATAATAAAATGAAATAGGATGACTTTGTGAAGAAAGGAGGTGGCAGTTGAGGCCACTCTTCCAGGCATTTTTATTCTACGGCTTCTGATGTGAGATCAGTCATGTGCCACCAGTGTGGGAAGCCTGGGAACATCCGACCATAATGTACACTTCCTCCTAAGCCTTGTTACCAGTGTGGAGGTATGGGGCATTTGTAGCATTTTTGTGGTGTGGCATGTCCACTTCCGAGTGAGGCTGGGTCAGTGGATTCAAGAGGAGTGCCAGCACAGTCTGAGCCATCAAGGACTGGGGGATCTTGATTTGGTAGCCATGGTGGTAGGGCTGGGTTGTCTTTTGGGAGGAGCCAGTTCAGGGCACAACCATTGACTAGCGGTCATCTTCAGGCAGAGACCGCACATCTCCATGCGGCAGATCAGTCACCGGTAGGATCAGAGGCGGGATCGTCGACAGTTCGGGGAACCGTTCTGATCCCATATTCTATAGCTACTACTCTTTTTGATACCAAAGCCTCCATTTCATTTATTTATGACCATTTTGTGGACATGCTGAATTTACCAACTGAGTTGATTTCTTTCGCGATGGAGTTGGTGACACCGCTAGGAAAGAAGAAGGAGCAGGGCCTGAGGTGCCCCTTGTGTGCGCTTTCTGTGTCAGAGGATCAGAGAGAGTGGGACCTTCTGGTTATAGATATGGAACTGTTTGACATAATACTTATCATGGATTGGATTGTACACTTCCAGGCACACATCGATTGCTACATACGGCGTGTTTGTTTCACAACACTTGATGGGAGTCGTCAGGTTTTTCATGGATAATGGGATCCTCGGTCAGGTCGCGCAGGGCATCCACTCCCAGAGTTGGGAAGTGTTATCTTTAAGTTATCTTTTATCATGCTAGAGGATGGTCTTTCCCCTGAAGGTGCACTACCTCATGTATTGAATGAGTTTCCATAAGTATTCCCAGATGATTTTTCCGGTTTTACCCTAGAGTGGTATGTGGATTTTTTGATTGATCTGGCGCCGGGAACACAACCGATATCTCTTCCCTCTTATCGGATGGCCACCACCGAGCTTAGGGAATTAAAGATATAGCTAGATGACTTATAATCCAAAGGATTCATTCTCCCCGAGTGTCTCTCCTGGGGCTGCTCTTGTGTTGTTGGGGAAAAAGCCTGATGGATCCCTCCGGTTGTGCATTGACTACCAGAAGTTGAATAAGGTAACAATTAAGAATAAATACCCTTTTCCTAGAATAGATGATTTGTTCGATCAGTTGAAGGGGGTAAAGTAGTTCTCAAAGGTAGTCCTGCATTCGGGGTATCATCAACTTCGGGTGAAAGAGTCAGATATCCCAAAGACAACGTTTCAGAGCAGGTACGACCACTTTGAGTATTTGGTAATTCCCTTTGGATTGAACAATGTTCCAGCGGTATTTATGGAACTCTTGAACAGGGTGCTTCATCAGTATCTCGATTCCTTTGTTGTGGAGTTCGTGGATGACATTATGGTATACTCTAGCTCTGAGGAGGAACATGAACATCACTTGAGGATCGTTTTGGGTACATTACGAGATCACCACCTCTATGCAAAGATGTCAAAGTGAACTTTTTGGATTAGGGAGGTGAGATTTCTGGGGCATGTGATCTCAGAGCATGATGTTTCAATGGACCCTGAGAAAATTAGTGCGGTCATGTCATGGGAGAAACTGAAGAATGTGTTCGAGATCCATAGTTTTCTTAGCTTGGCTGGTTATTACAGGTGATTCGTTCGGGATTTCTCTCGGCTTTCTTCACCGATGAGTTCCCTCACCCGGAAAAGGGTGAAGTTTGTATGGGGTACAGAATGCCAGGTGTTTTTCGAGGAGCTGAAGAGGCGGTTTTCTACCACCCCCGTGCTGATTTTGCAAGAGGCTGGAAAGGGATATGGGGTCTATTGTGATGCTTCAGGTATGGGTCTTGGGTGCCTGCTTATGTAGGATGATAACGTGGTCGCGTATGGATGTCGCTAACTTCGACCACACGAAAAGAACAACCCGACCCCTGACTTGGAGTTGGCAGCGGTGATGCATGCTTTGAAGACATGGCATCACTACCTCATTGTGGAGAAGTTTGTGGTCTACTCTGATCCCAAAAGCTTGGATTATATATTCTCGCAAAAGGACCTCAACTTGAGGTAGCATCGTTGGAACGAGTACTTGCAGGGGTTTGACATTGAAATTGTCTATACTCTAGGCATGGATAATGTAGTAGCCGACGCCTTGAGTAGAAGGGTTCCAGCGCAGGCTTTGAGGAAGTCCAGTGATGAGCAGACATTGATGGGGCTCTTTTCTCAAATGCATGTGGAGATAAGGGAACACAATGGAGGGGAATTATTGGCGAGCGTCCAGTTGAATCCTTCTATATTGGAGTTGATTCAGCAGGAACAGCCTAGTGATGATATTTTTCAGTATTTGAAGTAGTTTCTTCATAGTGGGGAGACGTCCTCTGATTGGTCGTCCTCTCATGAGGGCATCTTGTGATTTAAGGGCCGTTCAGTAGTGCCATTATCTCTGCGGAAAGTGGTGATGCAGGATAGACACCAATCTTAGTGGGCTGTCCATCCAAGTACCACTAAGATGTATTATGATGTCTGTCAGCAGTTTTTGTGGCCTGGTATGAGATGGGACATAACAGACTTTATTTCGAGATGCTACACATGTCAGCAAGTGAAAGTAGAGCACCAAAGGCATTCCGGTTTGCTCCAATCACTACCCATTCCTACCTAGAAGTGGGACGAGGTCTCCATGGACTTAATTGTTGGATTACCTCGTACACCTTGGGGTAAGAATGCCATTTGGGTGGTGATTTATTGTCTAAACAAATCATCCCACTTCATTCTGATAAAAGATACAACTAAAGTGGATGAGTTGGGCCATTTGTATCTTCAAGAAGTGGTGAGACTCCATGGTGTACCATCATCTGTTGTGTCATATATAGACCCTAGTTTCACTTCTCGATCTTGGGAAGGCCTTCAGAAGTCCTTGGGGTCTCGGATTAAGATGATAATGGCATACCACCCTCAGACGGATGGTCAGACAGAGCGGGAAAATCAGATTTTGGAGGAAATGCATCATGCATGTGTCCTGGACTTTGGAGGTTCTTGGGATAGTCATTTGGGATTGGTTGAGTTTACTTATAATAATAGTTACCAATCTTCGATTCGAATGGCCCCTTTTGAGGCGCTCTATAGTCATCCATGTCGGTCCCCCCTATGTTGGGATGAGGTAGGAGAGACTTCACTGTTGGGGCCGAGCCTTGTGCAGGAGACATCTAAGAAGGTCAAGTTCAGTCAGAACTTATTGATAGCTCAGAGTCTTCATAAATCTTATGCTGACCGGAGGCGTCGAGACCTAGTGTTTTTTGTGGGTGACAAGGTACTTTTGAAAGTGGCCCCTCGTCTGGGCCATCATCGATTGGGGAATCAAGGTAAGCTGATGACGCGGTATGTCAGGACCTTTGAGGTCACCGAGCATATTGTCAAGGTGGCATACAGGTTGGCCTTACCATCTCAGTTGATGTCCATCAATGATGTCTTACACATCTCTCAGTTGAAGAAATACCACATGGATCCGTCCCATGTGTTGAGTTGGGAAGAACTGGAGATAGAGCCTGACTTTTCTGTTATTGAGAGGGCGGTGATAATAGTGGACTCCCAAGAGAAGGTACTTTGAGGGATGTCTATTCCATTATTCTGGGTTCTATGGTAGCATGGGAATGATACACATGAGACATGGGAGCGAAAGTCATGGGTCGAGGAAGAGTACCCATTCTTATTTTCCAACCAAGCTTCATGTTGACTTTCTGGGGTGGAAAGTACTTCATGGTGGGGATAATTGTCACATAAATGACATATTTTAAAAGTTTTTTTAATTTAATTTACATCCTTGATTTATTTTGGAGGTTTCCCTAGGTTTTATGGAGGAATAGATGAGTTTTCAAGAATTGGGCTAAACCATGAGCCCAATTCCAGATTGAAAACTAATTTTTTTTCTTTTATAACTTTTCCATTTTTCAACATTTTTCAAACATTAAAATTCCTACTTGGTCTACCCTAACATATTAATACCAAAAAGTCAATTTGGAGCCTTTAGAAATCCATAACCATGGTTTATTTGGGTTTTTATCTAAGGGGTTGGGTCTGCCCGAAATCCCAATTCCTGTTTTAAAAATGAATTTTTATTATGTTATAACTTATTCAATTTTTAATCTTTTTTGGTGATTCCAAGTCTCAGCCAAGACCATTGAACCCAAACCCACGTCTGAACTCTCTCTCCCCTCTTTGGAGCTCTTATTAATCATAATTTTGTGCTAAACTTCATAGGCTTCCTCAAAATCGTCCAGATTTGATGAGGTAACGTCTTTCTTTCATAACTATCGCAATTATCAATATTTTTCATCCATTTCAGTTCCTAAATGACCTAATATATCTTTTTCAAATTAAACCTGAATTTTGGATATTTTAAATTTCATCAACTAGTGTTTTGGAGTAATTACTTCAAGATAATTCAAGTAAATGAGTCCTTTTCTTTCCTCATTCAAATTACTTAGAATTTAATTCATTGTTATTAGGGTTTCATCACATATCATTGAGTTTAATAATGTAAAAAAACTATGTTTTAGAACCTAGGGTTTGACTTTGGGCTTTCGTGGCCAATTCTTGTGGTTTTAGGTTTGATCTAGGTCTCTCTTGGCGCGGCGGGGGTGCGATTTGATTTTTCGCACGGAGATTCAAGGGTTTTTGTTACTTTGGTAGGTGATTCCATTGTGTGTGAAATTTTTGTGAATTATCTTGATGTTTTCATGGTATTTTAATGTTTATTTAATTTTAATGTTTCTATAAAAATTGGTTTTAGTTGCATTTATAATGAAAATTAATTTTAAGTTCGAATTTTTGGTGAAATTGGGGGTTTTTCATACAAATCTTTTATTGTTTTATTTTGGGCTGAACTAAAATTACTTAGTTTATTTTATTGAACTGTATTAGGACTTAAAATAATTCTTTTAATGTTTATTCTTTTTGTTTGTTTCTGAGAAAGTTTTTTTAAATGTTTTTGGGAAGCAAATGTGCTTTAAGTGCCATGTTTGTGTGAAAATGGTGGTTTTTAAAAGATATAACTTCTTGGTTCACATTGGGCTGCCCCATAAATAAATTGTTGGTTTCATTAAATGTTATCGAACTGAAATTTCGTTTTTATGACTTTAAAGTGTTCACATAGTGTGCAAAGTGGGTATTATAATGAGCTTTGGGTGAAAAACAATGTGATATTTTGAGAGGTTGTTTTATTGAAAATCAAAATATTTTATTGTGTGTTTTAAATGTTATAAAATGTGTATAGCTACTGTAATGTTTGTTTCTGACCAGTAGTAATATTTTATATGCCAAATGATGTGTGTTGTTTTCTGAAATTGTTTGATCACAAAAGGGGAATCCCAGGTACTTAGGTGGGAGGATATGTACTAGTACGGCTAGTAGACCGGATGGGTTGTGTCCCTGTTTCATTGAGAAAATGGATAAATATAAATCTAACTAAACTATGTGGATGATATTTGGGGAACAGTAGGTTATGGGTATGTTCCCTACTAGTGGCTCGTTCTTGGGGAAGGATTGTGACTTGGATACATTACACCGATGTACGAGGTACATAGAGCCCGAGACTATCTAGTTGCATAGGGGTGTTCCTAGTTTTGGTGCTCATTGGATTTGGGGTATTTACCCTTGTATTGGGGTGTTTTTGGAAGTAATTTATAGTAGCTCAGATTTCTATTTAAATGTTTGAACATTCTGAAAATTTTATCATGAAAACTGTT
Source organism: Viscum album (assembly GCA_963277665.1). NCBI lineage: Eukaryota > Viridiplantae > Streptophyta > Magnoliopsida > Santalales > Viscaceae > Viscum > Viscum album. Next base: position 1,770,584,971 of record OY728132.1, read on the forward strand.
TTCAATTGAAAGTTGCATTTCTTAGATTTTATCACTACTTTTCTTTGCGTATTAAAACCACTTCCATTTTTCACATTATATTGAATTCTATTTGGAATAATTGGGTGGTATCCTTTTGGGCTTAGTATCACACCCTACTTACACCCCCCGTGTGTAAGTATACTTGGTTATTCTTGACTCAGGTAAAGGAAAGGCTAAGGGTGATGGCGGTTCAGGGTGTTAGTCCCCATCCTTGGGACGGAGTTGTGGAGACGGCTTGGGGGTGATGACCCCTTGTCACGTGGAGTCCATGGGGATGTTTTATTGTGGTTTAATTGTGTATTTTGACCTTTTTTACTTCATTTTAACTAATGTATTCAGTTCTGGATTTTTGTATAAACCATGCTGGTATGAATTTTTCAGATTCATTTTATCAAATATTTTTTATGTTTTGTGTATACATATTTGGGTAAATCGTTCCCAAACCAAGATAAATGATACCCAGACACTTGAGTCATTTTGTGGGGATAGGGAACGCCCTTTGGGCCTTTCCATTGTCTAGGTTTGGTGCCATTAATGGTGGCGACCAGATTCGGTTTGTGACACATCCCATGTCAATGGAATGAAAAAAAGGTTCATAAATTGACAACATTACTCAACTAAGAGAAATAAGGGATCTACCCTTGGGTTTAAAAAGTGATGGAAAAGTAACATGGTAAAATTATCATAAAAAATGACCCATGTTAAACCTATAAAACACATAATTAAATCATAATCTCATTTAGAAACACGATTCAGTGCACAAACTAAAAGAGTGTAGCCCTTTTACCCATTACCTAATAATACACACAAAAAATCCCATTTATTACTCACTAATACCAAATCACATCACATGGTCCTCACCAAAAATTAAAAAAAAAAATAAAAACAAACCAAAAGTGATGCATGAAAAAAATAATCAATGTATAGAAAAGAATACGAAAATTATTATTCAAACAATACATTAATTATGAATTACATATAAACTTTTAAAATTATCTATACTCATTGAGAATAAAATCAAGAAAAAAATAATAATCACTATCTACATATGAATCTAGATTACACATATCATTACATATTTTGATAATTCAACCTAAAAAGTTCATGAATACTTCCATAATGAAATCATCAAATAATGTTCCTATAAATTCACATGAAATCACTTATTCTCAAGAGGATTAGTAGGGATCTAAGAATACTAACCCATAAAAAACTAAATTATAGGATACATTTAAGCTACCCAATTTTAATATGATTATAATGAGATTATCATTTTGAATAAATATTTATATGATATCTGGATTGATTCAAATACAACTGATCAGAGTTACGGGTGAAAACCATTCCCAAAGAATTCATATTTTGAGGAGTTAGTTGTGACCAACATGAGATAAATAACACCAACTCTAAAAATTATTGTCACATTCCATTACCATTCACTTACATTGATGAAGTATGAGGAATTCAATTCCTTTCTCTACATTTACTTCATTAAGAAATTATAATGATTAAACATGGTCTTAATGAATCCATAAGAAATTTCATAATATAACTAAAATGGTATGAAAATATCCCAGCACAATTGGCTCAACCCTTCAAGAAATCACATAACAACTTCCACATTTTAGGATTTGGATGTTTCTCTAAAATATGAAATTTAATCAATTTCCCAAAACCACTCCATCACCATGATAAAACCATAATCAACATAAAAAATAAATGAATGATGGCCTATAAAATTCTTAGATACATCCCCAAATAAAAGAAGGTTTTGATTCTAGTATTATATTTTGAGTTTATGTTGACCCAATAACCAAAATTGTCACACCTAAAACATAAGAGAAATCACCCTAAATATAATCCTTGTAGATATAATTTCTATGTTCTATAAGTAGATTTTTTTATTTAATGTTATAAATTGAATGAGACATGAACTAAATATTTTTATTCTTCAAACCCTAAATCAAAATATTACTCATAACTAATGGATCAAACCCAAATGAATAAATCACCCCAAATAGAGCATGCTACAAAAAAACATTAACAAACATTTAAAAAAGAATTTAAAAAATCACTACAAAATATAACCCAAATGGAAAATAGAAAATAAATAAAACACTAACACTATAAAAAACATTCTATATCATTAAGAAAACATAAAAACCCATTTATCATCATCAACAAAATTTGAAATTTCAATCCCCAACAAATGGACTAAAATAGTTACATAAAATCAAATTCTGTTTCAAAATATCAACAAAATTTTATTAGATTATAAAAAACATTTGAAAATGGTACATGAAGGAAAATATTATTTAAAAATAAACTAAATAACATGTTTTCCAAACTAAATAATTTGATTAAATTCAAATTTTAATGGTAAGAATTCATTAAAACTCTAATTATAAACAAAATCACAATAAGACACAATTTGAAAGACCCACATCAGTATTATAAAAATATGATCAAAACACTATTTGATCCCTATTTAATAATATGATTTCCCTTATAAGAAATTCAGAAACAAAAAATTTTGAAAAATAATTTTTGGAGTGATATAGAACATTATATATTTTGGCCGCATGGTTTGAAATGATGTTTGGTAATTGTGAATAAAACATTTTATGATTACAAATCTATGTAGATGGGATACATATTGTTTCCTATGTGATATGATATATATCGATGTGTCTATGGTTATTAATCTATTTTCACATTAAGAAACCCCCAATTTTTCCGATATAACATTGTAGAGGTCAAATGATCATAATCTGAAATCAAATTATATAAAAAAAATAAATACCATTACACTAATTTAATTCCCAAATCACGAATACTCATTGAAATTCATATTTAATAATAAAAGTAATTTGTTAAGAACCTTCTCAATACCCACCCCATATGTTTTAAATTTATTATCTTTATACTATTATGATGTGCCCAAATAAAAAATAGGGTGTTTTATGCCATTCTATAATGAACTGGCCAAATTCAACCAATCACATTACTTGAGTCATCCCACTACAAAGCCCGAAGTGTGTTCGAATTCACCATGAGATGAATGGAATCACTAGGAAAACACTATGAAATACAAGTGTATATTGTTTCACACTCGAATAATACTAATAATTTGGTGGGATCCAATCATTAACATTTCACGGTTTACCAAAACATTGGACTTTAACATATGTAAAATAAATGTATATAAATAATAAAAAAACAAAATAGGCCCTAACAATTAATGAACAACAAAACTAACATCAAAATATAAATCAAATATCATCCATAATACATAACACAATCAGGACATAAAAGGGAGCCAAACTATAAATTATGTATCAGGTTTTATTGTCTGATGTGAAATCATCCTCAGTTAAACCATAAATAAAATCCCTGAGATGCCAAAAGTCTTCTCCATGTGACCCTAGTAAAGTAAATGAATTTATAACATTTATGAATAAACCCATTTTACTATGTTATTAAATTGAATGGTGGTATAATTTCACACATTAAATAAATTTGGAAAGCTCACATGATTTGGCCATAGGGTTCCCAAATTTTCTAACCAACCGTATAGATCATAATGTAATAGAACTGAAACGTCACATCATTTAGACACATGGATTACAAAACCATGATCAAACTATAAATCACCTTCTATAATTTATCTATCTCGTTGCACATGGTTTTCCAAAACCATGCTAAATCCAAAATCATGACACACCAAATGTAAAATTATCTCATATAGTTTCCATTAAGCCTCAACCAACCATGAAAAAACGTTTTTCTATATCTAAAACACATACATAAGTCACTATTTCTTTATTACCCCAAAATGTAAGATTAGTTCTCTAGTTTTCTCATAATAGTTTTGTAATAGTGAAACTAAGAAAAAAATTAAAAATTTAACTTCAAAAATCCAAAAAATACTCTCAAATTAAAAAAAACCACATATTATAATACATTATCTTATATTTAATACTATAGTGACATATAGGTGTCACAATAACCCTAATTCAAAAAAATAGGACAATCAATATATAAATGTGTTCTAGAAAATCCTCTACACTAAAAAATAATGTTATGGGTAATATGAGAGATTTAGTAATAAATTGGTAGTTTCACATTTACTCAATAGAGGATTCCATACATTTATATAGGGTCCCTTTATTCAATGAAGGGATTCATGGTCTGGGTTCCATTATATGGTAGAAAATGTGATTTAATGATAACACACACTTATTCTCAATAATATAATTCAATGTTTTCAAATGATTTTTCATTAAGAAAATTAATCACCTTATTGATTTATAATGAATTAAATAATGCATGATACAAGGAAGAATCCATGATCTCGATATATAATATCCCACATCTATCATATTCTTTGGATGTTAATGATATTAGTAAGAAATAGAGGTATATGTTTTCAATAATGCAGTCTACAAATTTTTATATATTGAAAAAAATGATACACCTATCTAAGTGAAAATCCTAAAATTAAATAATTGTGTTAGAAATTCCATAATGACATTATAAACAACCTAAAAACTCTTTTTAAATACATAAAACTCCTTTGGACTATATTCATTTAACTCCATTTATTTTGGAGAAAACACTTTTTCTATACTTAATCCTCATTCTAAGGAATCATTTTTTGACCCTATGGGCATTTTTACAATTGAAAACAAATATGAAACTATTATTTCAAATATATAAGAAAAGTGTGTCCTATATAAAATAATCAATGAAAATTAAGATACAGATGAGTTTTTTATCTCGATTAAACACACTCATATACAAATAAAAACATTTACAACAAAATATTTATAACATACAACATTTGTATACATATATAATGTAACGACCCAAAGTTTCATTAATGGAAATCCCTCTTGATCTAATTAAATGTCTCTTTATGTTTATATAAAATTTCAACTTCATTGGTTTTATGATAATAATTTTGATCATTGCTAATATAGCCGTTGAACTGTGATCACATGATTAGTATAAATATGGGGCCTTAACAAATCCAAATTTACTCAAACAAAAGAAGCGATGTCCTCATCCAGTAGAATTTCTCCATACGAAGCCCATATATCGGAGCTCGGAAAAAAGGTGGTGTCCTTGGGATTCGATCTTGACCAACCCCAAGCTGAGCTTCATCATGTCAAGCTCGAACGGGACCGTCGACGGGAAAATTAGAAGTTGATAGAAATTACCACTCGAGCGATGTTATCCAAGCCACACCAAGAGTCTGTCACCATTGCACACCTTACACTTAGGTCTTATGAGGCTGTTTTAAGGGGTTATGTAACTAATCGATTGTACTATGTTCATGTACATTATTTTTTTGTATATAATAATGAATATAATTTCTTGTTATTATTGATACATTGTAAATAGTTTTTAAAGAACAAATGATGTTTTTAGTTATTATTTAATTAAGAAATATATTTTATTAAATTAATGGATTTTTGAATTAAATAATATTTTAATAAAATATTATTATTATTATTAGATTAATTTTATTATATATAAATGATCATATAATTGTATGAATGCAATTATAATTTTTATAAAGGTCTGAAAGCCATTTTTGTCAAAACCCATGAATTTTAGATAAATGTTAGTTTTTATATTAAAAGTGAAAATTAAATTATTTATAAAATTATTTAGATAAAATAAATGTTATTTTTGGAATAAGGACATCGAAATTATCCAATGGTGAATTTTTCATAATTTTCTGAGAAAGTCAAATTTTTGAGTAAAAATTAAATATCGTATAAATATATAATGTGTTTTCTGACATCATAATGACCCAATAGTGATGTAATAAAATAATATAATCTTTATGTTAGGCCAATATATGTTTTTCCATTAAAATAATGTGATTTTGGGTTTGTTTGGATTACTTTTCAATGCATTAATGGACCCCTCAAGACTTATTAAACACCTTGTCTTTTTAAATTAATTTCCATGGGAGTGTGACTCACCTCCACATAAGCAACCCAAATATATTAAGAAGTTTGGACTTTGGCCTTATAAAATATTATTTTACTCTTCCCTTTTCTAAAAACTATGGAAAAAAACCATACGATGGTTTGTGGTTTGGATTAATTTAATATAAGGGGTCCCAAACCTAAATAATAAAGAATTCCCTCATCATTCCTATATAAAACCACCCAAGATCCCACTTCCTCCTCACTCAAAGCCTTTGGAGTTCATCCAACCTCTTACCTAATCTCTCTAGAATCCTCCCTAGGTGCCCCAATCTCCCAAGAATCATCTCACAAGCCTCCCTCAAGTCTTTGGAAGCACGCTTCCAAGTAAGGGTTTTTCTTCCTTTCTCATTTTTGTCCAATTTTCTTTAAGTTGTTTTTTCCTTTTAATTTCAATTATGAATGTTGGGGTATGGATTCTCACCTCGCTCATACTGTCCTATTTATGTTTGAATGATGGGAGACCCCTTTCTCTCTCATTTAATTCCTCCCACGTACACCCGTTACTATGCCGAAATTCCGAAAGGAACTTCTCTCTCCTCATTTACATTCAAGAAATACTTTTGTACCATGTACCTAAATTCCATTAAAATTGTTGGGACATGTATATATATTACCTCCTTACTGTCCATTATATGTAAATATGATGAGTAACCCCTTTCTCTCTCATCAACCTTTTTTATGAATTCTTACGTCCCACAGTTACGCTGCCGAAATCACACCGATTTTCTAAGCCAAAGCCATTTTGTAGTGAATACCATCCCAATTTCTCCATCAAAGTTGTTCATTTTTATTCAAATTTACTTATAGATTATAAATTTTCATGTATGAATTCCACATTCCATTATCATGGAATAAATGATTATGTTTTATGAATCCATGTTTTATGATCCATGTGGCACACTTTTGCATGAAATGAAATGTTTAAGAAGGGTGTGCCCTTATAGTGCTCCAATGCATTGGGTAAAGTATAGTATCATGATACATCATGTGAAATGAGTGTTGACTCATTCTAATTCAAGTTCAACGAGGGTTTACTCGTGCTTTATGTTCAATGAGGATTTACTCATGCTCCATGTGCAATGAGCCTTGGCTCATGCTAATTCCATGTTGAGTGTTGTTTCCACATTTCCATATTATAATTATCATGCTTTATCATGCCTTTATGTTCATGTTTTTCTTATGATCTGTTGATATTCCAATTGTATAACATGTATTGTACTCTTCATGTTATTCCATGTGTACTCCCTTACTGGGCTTTATAGCTCACCCTTTCCTTATGCATGTCCTCAGGTTATCCCATGCAATGCTAAGTACGATGGAATGTAGTGGTCATGTAAAGGAAGTTTTCAATAAAGATGTTGTATTTTATGTTTTAAGTTTTTATGTAATGATCCTAAACCCCAAAGACACTAAACCTGTCGATCTTGTTTGTTGTATCAAGTGAAGTTTATGTAATAAATCATGTTTAAGTTTGTAATAAAAGCAGGGTTGTCATAGTTGGTATCAGAGGATAGGTTTAGTTATTTTTGGGATTAGGATTAGAAAACCAGAGTAAAGCCTTAGAGACAATAAAAACATCCCTAAGTTTTGGTAAGTACTGAGTAAGTGGTTTATCAAACAAATACATCCCTGTCTGGATACGATCAGGTAGAGGTGGCTCTAGCACAGATGTATCCTAGAGGTAAAACCCAAAAACACCGCTTTGAGCTGGACTTGAACGGGAACTGGTGCACGAAAATGGTTCTTGCTAAACTCTTGGTCACGACACTCCCAGGGGATATGTTTTGATAAATTCAAAATCTTAGTATGAACCCTTATTAATGGAATTAAAAAAAACTCCCCTGAGAATATATGTTAGAAAGTAGATCATGAAAATCATAGATTAAAGCATATAGACTCACGAGTAAAGGAAATAAATGTTTATTTATAAGTCATCAACTTTTGTCTTTGTATTACCCTTTATGTGTTACCCCCTAAAATTCCTTTTATTCCATCCAATGGACTGTAATAGGAGGACTTGGGCTAACAACCGATGTGAAGATCAGTGTGATGACTGTACTAATGAGGTGCCCAATCCAATGGGAGCGGGAATCGTAAAATTTTTCATGCTTCTATCTCAGCTAAATCAAGAATTGAATAGAAACACGGGTCAAGGGGAACGTCCAAACCCCCCTAAAAAAGAACAAGTCACTATCGAGTGCTTCATGAGACAAAGGCCTCCTACTTTTAGTGGATCATCTGATCCCACAATCGCTGAACAATGGATTAACTCCATCGAAAAGATCTTCTCCATCCTTCAATGTTCTGAACAAGATAAGGTTCTCCTGGTGGATTATCATATAGAGGGTGAAGCTGATCAATGGTGGACATAGATCAAAAATACGAAGATTGAGGAGGAGATCAAAGCATTGTGTTGGTCGGAGTGGACACTCAAGAGGGGGTGAATTGAGTTCCAATTAAAATTTCTGCTAAAAACAATTTCTATTAAAATCCCTCAATTTCAAAAACAAATTAAACTGTAGTGAATTTATATAGATTATAAAGGTTCAATTAGTTTCTCAAAGATTGATTAATTCTCAGTTAAATTAATCTGATGATTAGATTAACTTTTGAAACTAACATACTAGTTTATAATAAATATAAACACTTGTGAGTTTAACTATCTAAGTAGATTTGAAAATAAATTATATTTCAAAGTAATAGCAGCAGAATATGAAATAAATTTATATAGTATGGATATAGGTTGTAATTAAAAACACAAGAGTTAACCAAGAGGTTCAATCTCAAGTCGAGACTTAGTCCTCTCAAAATTTATATAAAGTGATCCACACCCTGGATCTGGGTTAACAACAGTGATCACAATGTTCAGGTCAAGAGACCTCTACCACAGTTATACGTGGGATAAAAAACAACAGCTCAAAGCTTTTTAGGTCACACTCGACCACTACCACTATCCATAGTGGGAAATAAAGGATGTAAAGATTGCGAGTGAGGATTTACAAATCCTCCAGTTAAGGTTCGGGAGACAGTGTGTGTGTAATAATTAACATGCTACACACACTGCTCATAATGCAAATACTAAATCACTTAGAGCAAGACATAGATTTCAGAATGGCACTGGTGGTTGTAGTGCAGCTCTGGACTCCTTTGGATTTGATCAGAAATGGTTCTGAGTCCTTCTCTAGTATTTGACTAGAAAACAGAGTATCGTTTCTTCTTTCAGTGCTTCCAGGTTCAGCTTGGTTATCGGCTCAGAAAGTGAAGTGTTCTATGTAGTTCTTCTTTAGCATAGATTGCTCGATGTATGCTCTGTGTTTTGGAGTTTGGTAGCAGTAGTCTTGTGAGTGCGAGTTCTCCAGTTGTTCTTGGCACGTTTTGAGCTTGATTGCAAGTGTGTTCGGTGTGCTCGATCTCTTCAAGTATCTTGTCTCTCACTCCTTTTTGATACATACACGATGTCCTTTTTATGCCCCTTTTTTTTGTTTTTCTGAGAAGAAGGAATGATTATGCTTTTCGATCGTACTTGGTACGGTTTCCTGAAATGGCAACATAAATAATTTAATAACATTAAATGCATCAAAAGTAACAAATGTAACCGTTAGTATAATAAACAAATAGTGTCGAGGATATAGAATTTGACTCCGTAGTTCATTATAGGTAGCCATTTTTTTGTAGACGTGTACAGTTGACTCGGTGTAGGATCTTCCCTCGGTAGCTCTTCAAACTCTTATCAGTGTCTCTTATCGGTAGCTCTTATCCGTAGCTCTATGCATCAGTAGCTCTCTGTCCATCGGTAGCTCTGTGCATCGGTAGCTCTGTGCATCGGTAGCTCTGTGTCCATCGGTAGCTCTGGGAATCGGTAGCTCTGTGAATCGGTATCTCTGTGTCCATCGGTAGCTCTGGGCATCGGTAGCTCTGTGCATCGGTAGCTCTGTGTCCATCGGTAGCTCTGGCTATCGGTAGCTCTAGCTATCGGTAGATCTGGCTATCGGTAGCTCTGGCTATCGGTATCTCTGGCTATCGGTAGCTCTGGCTATCGGTAGCTCTGGATATCGGTAGCTCTCTTCAGATCAGTGATACTTACACTTGACTGTTTTATGCAAAACACATCTAATTCACTTAGAATCATTTCAAAACTTATATAAACATGGATAAGTGAGATTATCATAAATCAGAAATTATTTTAACATTATTATTAACTTAATCATTGATTTTAAGGTATTAAAGTGTAGATCAACAGTAATTGTGAATATCATAATATATGAAAACATAATTGGAATTGTTAAAACATATGAACACAAGATTTGGATTATCAAAACAGGTGAGGTCAACAATCTCCCCCTTTTTGATAATCACAACTTATGATATGGCCATTTTAAGATAGCGAGAATATAGTATTAGATAGTATAACATTAATATTCAATTTTCTCAAAGAAGACAATATCAGAGGAAAGAGGAAATAGTAACAGAAATATATAGATAAAAAAGTATCATAGGTAGAATAAAATACAATAGTATCAGAGATAAGCTTTGAAATAATTGGTACCAAAGAAGGAAATGTAAGAAATAGTATTAAAGCATGTAAGAAATAGTATCAAAGGCTCCTCCTTTGATCATATTTCTCCTTTTATATTTCTTGTCCCCCCTTTGTGATAATCAAAAAGTGGGAAACCAAACATAGAAAACTGATAAACTGAGACAGTGGAAAAAATGCATTTGTATTAGATCAGAAAAAAAAGTACACAAACAGAATAAAAAAAAGATTTCTATCAAACAGCCTTGCCACATTATCAATACACATCTTCAATGTGAGCTTTTCCCTTGGGATCAGAAGAGAATTCAGGTGTTGAGGATACTGGGGAGGACTTTGGAATTCCAGAAATGATCAGAGGGGGCTGAGCAATTGATACAGTGTCGGGCCTGTAATGGGAAGTCCTTTGAGGGATCATAGGTGTGAGACTTCTTATGGATTGAGGAGGACTCATCTGAACTGGAGACGCAGTAGAGGCAGAGGCAGGTAAAGCAGGAGGTACAATGATCAGTCTGGCATCCACATGCAGGAAGGGCAGCAACAGGTTTCTGAAATCCATTATAATGCTTCCTCCTTTCTCCATTGCAGACACAAAATCATCTCTATTTTCAATGAATTTATCCAAAGAAGGAGTAAGCTCCCTGAGCTTACTAACCTGCTCTCTGAAGGCCTGAGTCACTAGAGGTAACTTTAGATTCTCAAGCAGAAGATTGAAATGGTTGGTTAGTTGTTTCTTGGTATAAACCTTTTCAAAATAAGTATCCACCTTATTCTTGATTCCTTCTTGAGAAGCAGAGGTCTCTCTCATGTAGTCCTGGATGATTTTCATTATTTCTCTGGCTGAATCCCTGGTAGATAGCGCAACTCGACTTAAATCTGATGAGTCCACAGAGCCACTGGTTGACATAGAACCAAGCTCCTCCTTTATCAGAGCATGAAATTGATTCAGGTCAATTGTAGGTTTTGGAACTAGAGGACCAAGAGAGAAGGATACAGTTTCTTTGAAGCTTGTGGTCAACCCACTAATCAGATTTTGCATTTGAGAGTCCTGATCTTTGACATGATCCTTCACAGATGTTTTGAAAGCTTCAAACACTGAGACCAGCTGACTTAAAACACTCTTCACATAGGCTAAATCCTTATCAGCTTGAGATTTTGAACTCATGAAAGAGTCTAAGGCAACAACAGATATCCATAGAGCTTCAAGATCTACTTCTAGACTAGAAGTTTGAGTCTGGCACTCCTTGACTTCTTCCATTAGCTCACCCACAAAAGTTGACAGATTGCAACCAAGAGAAAGCTCAAAGGACCTTTCTAACATCTTCATTTCTTCACCAAAACAGTGCTTTATCTCAGCAACAGAGGCACTGAAGGATTCCTTCATCTCATGCTTTAGGGATTCAAGGTCAGACTTAGTAACAAAATCAGTAGGACCAACTGTAGTAGATACTCTTTCAGAAGCTAAACTGACTACAGAGTCATCCATGACATATTGAATCGAGGATACTAAAAAATATTCAATTGTCTTTACTTCTTCTACAGAACTGACTTTGAGATTTTCTTTCAGCACATCTAAATCATGTACTCAGACCACATCAACAGGTAAAAACTTAGAATTGATTTCATAGCTGATCTTTGGTCTATTCAAAGATACTTCATTATCCGAATCAGGATAATCCAAGCCAAAGACTATAAAACCTGGGTCTTCTACCCAGTCTTCAGACTCGATAGTCACTGTAACATTTCCAAACTTGGTGTGATGCTCCCCCTCAATGGGTGCATTCTCATATATAGAAACTACATTCTCTGCTGGTCTTTCTTCATCAGAATCTTCCACAACAACTTCCATCTCTGTAGTAGTAGGATGATTTTCTGGAATAGGTATAGCTTCTCCTCTTTCTCTTTCTTCATCCATAGAAGGTACAACTGATCTTCCAATAACTGGACTCAGACTCAATTTAGAAATATCAGATAAATCATAGACATTATTTTCTTCCTCTACATGCTTAGAGACTGACTGGTCTTCCTCATTAGAAGGTGTCTCTACTTCTGCTGGCACTTCTTTTTCTAAAGACAATACTTCAGCAACAGGGCTTGGAGGCAAGTCAGGATCTCCTCCCTCATCCATAGGAGTTTCTTCCTCTTCTTCTTCTTCTTCTGACTCATCACTGTACTCAGGTTCCTCTTCATCAGGTCCTAGACCTGGATCTCTTTTACCCTTTGGCCTTGAAGTATAATCCACAGGATTGAACTTATCATATACCTTTTGGTCATCATTGACCCATTCTCCTCTCCACGGATTCCAATTAATCTTCATATATTTGAAAATTGTAGTAGTGATACAAAAGTTTCTCTTCACTACAACTGTATCATCTTGAAACTCAGCTATCCCTTTCACTTTGATCATTACAGAAATCAGTTTAGCAAAGAATAGGGCATTAGTCTTTGATTTCGTCCATGTCATATCTTCCATTTGACTCATCACCAATCTGCATAAATTGACTTTGACATCATGTCTCAAAAGATGTAGGAGATAGATATCCTGATATCTCAAATTAGAAAAGTCTCCTCTCCTTGGTATCAATACATGTTGAACAAACTTGAACAGTAATCTATTCTGTCCATCCATTTCTGCAGCAACCACTTGCCTTGGAGTTCCATCACCAGTCAGTTATTTCAATGCGGTCTCATGATCAAAAATGTCACTGGTAGGTGGCATTGCTCTTGATACATATCCAGACACACCTTCATGAGTAACTTTTAAGCAATCATCCCATTCTACTAATGAAAATGATAGCACTTTACCATTTACAAACGAAGATACTCGGTTCTCATTCTCTAACTTCTCGAAGCTTACGAACTCGTAAAATTGTTTTACCAACTTTGGTTAGTAGGGACCGTTGTTATTTGAGAAGCAGTCTACCCATCTCTGAGCTTCCAGAACTTCGAGTACCAAGGACCTGCTGGGCAGCAACCAGTCTACACATAGCTCTTTTTCGACCACAATAGCTCTATTTTGCAGATGAGGATTTACTGGTCTCCTTCCTGACCTAGTTCTAACAGCACTACTCGCTTCTGGCTTGGACTTCTATCTTTTTGCTTTAGGCTCAACACAGTCTTCTCGGATGACATGAATTTTGGTTTTTTCCATTACTGGTTCGAGGGATCTCAGGTTTGCAGAGGGTTCAGGTTCTAAGGTTCGAAGGTAAAAGGTTTTGGGTTCGGTGGAGTGAGAAGCCGCTTAGACTTAGTTTTATCATTTAGGAATCATAAGTTAAATAAATAAAAATAAAATAAAAGAAAACAGTTCACATTGTTGACGACAGACAAAAGATTTAAAACAGCACGTGAGGATTTCTATCGGTGAGGATTTCTATCGGTGATGATTTCTATCAGTGAGGATTTCTATCGGTGAGGATTTCTATCGGTGAGGATTTCTATTGGTGAGGATTTCTATCAGTGAGGATTTATATCGGTGAGTATTTCTATCGGTGAGGTTTTCTATCGGTGAGGATTTCTATCGGTGAAGATTAAACATCCCCAGATCGTGCCTAATGTAACATAACCTATCCACACTTAAGGGTTTTGTGAAAATGTCGGACAATTGATGATCAATGCTGATAAATTCAAGAGAAATATCACCCTTTTGATAATGATCTCTCAGAAAATGATGCCTTACATCAATGTGTTTGGTTCTTGAGTGAGATACAGGGTTCTTCAAGATGTTTATTGCACTTGTGTTGTCACAGTTAATCGAAACATGCTTAAAATCATATCCATAGTCCAAGAGAGTGTGTTTCATCCATAGAATTTGTGCACAACAACTACCAGCAGCTATATACTCTGCTTCGGCAGTGGATAGAGCTACAAAATTCTACTTTTTACTACACCAAGATACTAAGGATTTTCCTAATAAATGACATGTTCCTGAAGTGCTTTTTCTGTCTAATTTGAAACCAGCAAAGTCAGCATCTAAATAACTCATTAAATCAAAGGATTGTCCTTTTGGATAAAATAAACCAAGGTTAACAGTATGTTTGAGATACTTGAAAATTCTTTTAACAGCAAGAAAATGAGATTCTTTCGGGTAAGCTTAAAATCATGCACACATACATACACTGAACATGATATCTGGTTGACTAGCAGTAAAATAAAGTAAACTACCAATCATACCCCTATAATTTGTTTGATCCACTGGTTTCCCAGTTTCATCTGTATCCAATTTATAGATTGTATTCATAGGAGTTTCACTCTCCTTAATACTATCCAAACCAAATCGTTTTAAAAGATCCTTTGTATATTTACTTTGATTCAAAATAATACCAATTTAATTTGGAAATACTTGAAATCCAAGAAAGTATTTGAGTTCTCCCATTAAACTCATTTCAAATTAATTTTTCATACTTTTTGAAAAATCAGTACATAAAGAATGTTTAGAAGATCCAAAAATAATATCATCAACATAGATTTGTACAACTAAAACATATTTAGAAATTCTTTTAATAAAAAGAGTTGGATCAGCAATCCCTTTAGTAAAACCTTTTGAAATAAGAAAATTGCTGAGTCTATCATACCAAGCTCTTGGAGCTTGTTTTAAGCCATATAAAGCTTTAGAATGTTTAAAAAAATGATTTGGGAAATGGGGGTTTGTAAATACAGGAGGTTGTTCTACAAAAACATCTTCAATTATAAAACCATTTAGAAATTCACTTTTGACATCCATTTGATATAACTTGAAATTTAGATGTGCAGCATATGAAAGTAAAATCCTAATGGCTTCTAGTCTAGCTACAGGTGAAAAGGTCTCCTCATAGTCTATGCCTTCTTCTTGACTAAATCCTTGTGCAACTAGCCTATCTTTGTTTCTAACTATGTTTCTTGATTCATCGACTTTATTTCTAAAAACCCATTTAGTGCCTATTGTTAGTGTGTCCTTAGGTCTGTCAACTAATTCCCAGACTTTGTTTCTTTCAAATCGGTTTAACTCTTCTTGCATAGCCATTACCCAGAATTCATCAACGATAGCATCATTAATGTTTTTGGGTTCTAGCTGGGAGGGAAAAGCTTGATGTTCAACCTGATTTCTTAGAGAAGCTCTAGTACGTGTTCCTCTATGAATATTACCAACAATAGCATCCAAAGGATGATTCTTTAGAATTCTCGTTGATCTAGTAAAGGTAGGACTAGACACTTCAGGTGAATCAGTAGGTTTGGGTTCAACCGAAATATATTCTGGAAAAAGTCCAGAACTAGAAGTTTTTATACCATGTTCTTTGGATTTATCATTAAGGTCCAGAACAGACAAATCTTCTTCAAGATTCTCAAGAGAGGTTTTAGGCTCATGTGGATCGGTTTCATCGAATTTGATGTGAACAGATTCTTCCACACATTTGGATTTCTTATTAAACACTCTATAAGCTTTACTTGAAGTAGAGTAACCCAGAAAAATTCCTTCATCACTTTTAGAAGAAAACTTGTCCAGATTATCCTTTGTGTTAAGAATAAAGACTTTGCAACCAAAAACTCTGAAGTAATTAACCTTAGGTTTCCTATTGTTCCATAACTCATATGGGGTTTTCTTAAGAATAGGTCTGATCAAGACTCTATTGATAAAATAACAAGCTATATTTACAGCTTCATCCCAAAAGTAAATAGGTAGTTCATATTCATTGAGCATGGTTCTAGCTATTTCTTGAAGGGTTCGGTTTCTCCATTCTACTACACCATTCTGCAGAGGTGTCCTAGGAGCTGAAAAGTTATGAGTGTACCCATTGTGTAAGAAATAAGATTCAAAGTCTTGATTTTCAAACTCACGGCCATGATCAATTCTCAGGGTCTTAATTTTGAGTCCAATAAGATTTTCTACAGACTTGGAGTATTTAACAAAGGAAGAATAAAATTCACTTTTGTGAGCTAAGAAATATACCCAAGTATATCTAGAGAAGTCATCTACTAGAACATAGACATAGTTCTTCCCATTTAAACTAGAAACTTTTGATGGTCCAAACAAATCAATGTGAACCAACTCAAGTGGTTGAGAAGTTGAGACTTCTTTCTTTGATTTAAAAGAAACTTTGTGTTGTTTTCCCTTTTGATAGGGATTACACACTTTGTCATTTGGGAATTCTAATTTAGGTAAGTCTCTAACTAAGTTTTTCCTAGCCAGTTTTCTAAGTGAGTAAATGTTGTAGTGTCCTAATCTTCTGTGCCATAGCCAAGATTCTTTATGAAATTCATTCAAACAAGAAATATTTTGTTTGGCTAACGAATTTAAATCAACAGCATAAACATTTTCATTCCATAGAGCAGAAAATACTAAAGCATTTTTGGAGTTAAAACCATCACAGGAATCATTTTCAAACTTGACATTGAAACCATCGTCACATAATTGAGATATACTAAGCATGTTATATTTAAGTCCATCAACGAATAAAACATTATAAATTAATACTGAGTCAGTGTTACCGAACTGGCCTAGGCCGATGATTTTTCCTTTAGAGTTGTCACCAAAGGTGACATGACCTCCATAAACCTTTATTAAGCTCTTGAGGCAAGAATAATCTCTAGTCATGTGTCTTGAGCACCCACTGTCTAAATACCATATCTTCTTGTGATAGCTCTTCAAGCAGGTCTCCTATAAAACAGATTTAAATATGAAATGACTTTGGTACCCAGATTTTCTTGGGTCCAGATAGGTTAGAAATCAGGGCTTTAGGTACCCAAATTTGTTTTATTGGTTTTATACAATTAACAGAAGTAACATATTTTGAAAGATAAACTTTATTTGGTCTATAACCATATGAATATCCTGTAGAAGCATATGAATTTCCAAAACTGGAACTAGAAATATTTTTTTCAGACTTAGGAATAAATCGGGTTCTGGTGAACTGTCTCTGTCCTGGTTGGTATCCAAAACCAGTATCATATCTAGGTGAAACTTTCTTTCCTAGAATTTGAGTTAGACCATCCTTTCCATTTGTGAATTTTTCTAAATCCTTTCTGAGTTGCTCATTTCACAGTTTTAGTTCTGTATTTTCCTATAGTAGTTGAGCATTCTTTTCCTTTTCTATATCAAGATCAAATTTATGCTTAACACTTAAAGCATACTGTTTCTTTAAACCTTTGTATTTTTCTTTAAGCTCATTACAGGTTTCTTCTAACATATCACAGTACTCAAATAGTTCAGATTTTGACATGTTTTCCGAATCAGAATCATCTCCAGAATAATATGAATTTAAAACAGGAGTGTCAGATGTTACCTCAGAAGTATTTGTCATGAAACACATGTTGGCTCGATTCCTTTCAGAGTCTGAAGATTCGGCTTCACTAGTGCTGTCTTCTGAAGCACTCCAGGTAGCCTTCATGGCTTTCTTGTACTTCTGGTCTTTGTAATCATATTTCTTTTTGAATTTTAACTTTGGACAGTCTGCTTTGATATGTCCTTTTCGCTTGAATTCGTAGCAGACAACTTCATCAGTCCTGTCAGCCTTCTTCTAATCCTTTTTCTATTTGCCTTGTTGGTCATACTTTCCTTTGTAATTTGTTTTCCTAAAGAATTTCTTTTTCCTATAAAACTTCTTGAATCTCCTGGATATCTGAGCCATTTCTGCGTCACTTTCATTCTCTGAGTTTTCACTTGGTGAACTCTCATCATCCATTTGTATTTTTTCCTTCTCCTTACTCTTCAAAGCAGTAGACTTGAAAGCTACAGATTTTATTTTCGGTTCATCATCTTCCTCTTTGTTTACCTTGATTTCTTATTCATACATCATCAATTTTCCAATAAGCACTTTGATAGGTAGAGCAACAATGTCACATGATTCTCTGATTGAGACAGATGTGCCTCTCCATCAGTCTGGTAGACATCTCAAGATTCTCATAATTTGTTCCTTTGGTGGAACAACTTTTCTGAGTGAATTCATCGTATTGACTATCTCATTTAACCTGAGATACATGTCAGAAATAGGTTCATCAGACTTCATTTTAAAATTATCATACTTAATAGTATAAGTGTTCAATCGCATTTATCTTTAACATTATTTGTTCCTTCATGAGAAACAACCAAGGTATCCCAAATTTCAAAAGCAGTTTTTCATGCAGAAATTCTGTTGAATTCTTCATCTCCTAGAGCACAGTACAGAGCATTCATAGCTTTATAATTATTATTTTAAGCAGTATTTGTAGGTTCATCCCAAGTAGATATATCAGTAGTGGGAATTTTTTATACAGATTCAATAGCAGTCCAAATATCAAAACTCATGCTTTCTAGATGAATTTTCATTTTATGTTTCCACTGAGCATAGTTATTTCCATTAAAGAAAGGTGGCCGGTTAGTAGCAGCACCCTCAAGTCTATTATCCATTATAAAAAAAATTTAAAGAGATAAAAATTTAGAAATAACATAAATTTTAAGAACTTTAAAATACAACTAAAATCACAGTTGAAAAGCAGAGAGTAAATAAAAAGTTTTGTAAAACAAACAACCCTCTGATACCAAATGTTGGTCGGAGTGGACACTCAAGAGGGGGGTGAATTGAGTTCAATTAAAATTTCTGCTAAAAACAATTTCTATTAAAATCCCCCAATTTCACAAACAAATTAAACTGTATTGAATTTATACAGATTATAAAGGTTCAATTAGTTTCTCAAAGATTGATTAATTCTCAGTTAACTTAATATGATGATTAGATTAACTTTTGAAACTAACTTACTAGTTTATAATAAATATAAACACTTGCGAGTTTAACTATCAAAGTAGCTTTGAAAATAAATTATATATCAAAGTAATAGTAGAGGAATATGAAATAAATGTATATAGTATGGATATAGGTTGTAACTAAAAACACAAGAGTTAACCAAGAGGTTCAGTCCGAAGCCAAGACTTAGTCCTCTCAAAATTTTTATAAAGTGATCCACACCCTTGATCTGGGTTAACAACAGTGATCACACTGTTCAGGTCAAGAGACCTCTACCACAGTTATATGTGGGATAATAAACAACAGCTCAAAGCTGTTTAGGTCACACTCGACCTCTACCACTATCCATAGTGGGAAATAAAGAATGTAAAGATTGTGAGTGAGGATTTACAAATCCTCTAGTTAAGGTTCAGGAGACAGTGTGTGGTAATAATTAACAGGCTACACACACTGCTCGTAATGCAAATAATAAATCACTTAGATCAAGACATAGAGTTCAGAATGGGTCTGGTGATTGCAGTGCAGCTCTGGACTCCTTTGGATTTGATCAGAAATGGTTCTAAGTCCTTCACTGGTATTTGACTGAAAAACAGAGTATCATTTCTTCTTTCAGTGCTTCCAGGTTCAGCTTGGTTATCGGCTCATAAAGTGAAGTGTTCTGTATAGTTATTCTTTAGCATAGATTTCTCGATGTATGCTCTGTGTTCTGGAGTCTGGTACTAGTAGTCTTGTGAGTGCGAGTTCTCCAGTTGTTCTTGGCACGTTTTGAGCTTGATCGCAAGTGTGTTCTGTGTTCTCGGTCTCTTCAAGTATCTTGTCTCTCACTCCTTTTCGATACATACACGATGTCCTTTTTATGCCCCTTTTTTTGTTTTTTTGAGAAGAAGGAATGATTATGCTTTTCGATCGTACTTGGTACGGTTTCCTGAAATGGCAACATAAATCATTTAATAACATTAAATGCATCAAAAGTAACAAATGTAACCATTAGTATAATAAACAAATAGTGTCTAGGATATAGGATTTGACTCCACAGTTCATTATAGGTAGCCGTTTGTTTGTAGATGTGTACAGTTGACTCGGTGTAGGATCTTCCATCGGTAGCTCTTCAAACTCTTATCGGTGGCTCTTATCGGTAGCTCTTATCGGTAGCTCTATGCATTAGTAGATCTCTGTCCATCGGTAGATCTGTGCATCGGTAGCTCTGTGCATCGGTAGCTCTGTGTCCATCGGTAGCTCTGGGCATCAGTAGCTCTGGGCATCGATAGCTCTGTGTCCATCGGTAGCTCTGGGCATCGGTAGCTCTGTGCATCGGTAGCTCTATGTCCATCGGTAGCTCTGGCTATCGGTAGCTCTGGCTATCGGTAGCTCTGGCTATCGGTAGCTCTGGCTATCGATATCTCTGGCTATCGGTAGCTCTGGATATCGGTAGCTCTGGCTATCGGTAACTCTCTTCAGATCAGTGATACTTACACTTGACTGTTTTATGAAAAACACATCTAATTCACTTAGAATCATTTCAAAACTTATATAAACATGGATAAATGAGATTAACATAAATCAGAAATTATTTAAACATTATTATTAACTTAATCATCGATTTGAAGGTATTAAAGTGTTGATCAACAGTAATTGGGAATATCATAATATATGAAAACATAATTGGAATTGTTAAAACATATGAATACAAGATTGGGATTATCAAAATAGGTTAGGTCAACATATTGGAATGAAAGGATTTCCGGAAGATGTTTTTCGATAAATATTTTCCGCGCACCCTCCGGCTTAAGATGGAAAGGGATTTCCTTTCCCTCAAGCAAAAGGATAAATAATCTGTTGGAGAATACGAGGAAAAATTCACAAGGCTTGCACGATATGCTTCCGGCTTTGTCGTTACCCCCGAATGCAAGGTTGACCGCTTCTTTGGTGGGCTGAAGCCTAGCCTGCGGAAAGAATTAGCGATCCATGACTTGGAAATCTATGAGGAAATTGTCTGATGTGCCCTCAAGGTTGAAATGGAGATCGAAGAATCACAGGGGTATCATGGGGACAAGAAGCGTAAGGTATAATTCAATGCTGGCAGTCTGATGGATAAATCCAACGGTTCTAAGAAGATGCAGCACCCCACTTGCCAAAATTGAGGAAAGAAGCACCCTGGAAATTTCCTTAAGGGGACGAGGAAATGATTCAGGTGTGGAAGAGAAGGGCACCTAGCTGTTAACTTTAGGCAAGAAAGACCCACAACTACGACAGAGGATAGGAATGCTCCGTTTGAACCTCAATGCATTGTTCAATGCTACAAATGCAATGAACCGGGTAATTTTGCAAATCAGTTCCCTAATCGAAGGGTTTTTGGAGACAACCAACAACCTCCAAGGCAGCAAGGAAGAGATTTTGCCATCACTTCTACTGAAGTGAACCCCGAAAATGAAGTGGTGACAGGTACGCTAGTTATTCATTCAAGAATAGAGAATGTACTTTTTGATTCAGGTTCTACTCATTCTTTTATATCTCAAAAGTTTATTAGAAGAATCCCAAAACCACCACAAATCATGGAAGTGAAGATGTTGGTGAGTACAGAAAATGGGGTAATCATTGCATCCCATGAATATAAGTCCTCCCCTGTTATAATCTATGGATTTAATTTCCCGGTGAACCTCATCATACTCCCTCTAGTAGAATTTGATGCAATTCTTGGCATGGATTGGCTTTCCTTATATAGAGCCAACATAAATTGTCGGGAGAGGGAAATCACACTCTATATGGAGAATCGAACCCTGATTATTTACAAGTGTAAGGAGGAAGATGAATCTCCTTGAGCTCCATCATCTCAAGCATGGATATTACTGCCTTATGAGCATGCATATCTAGCTCAGATGATTGAGTCTAAGGAAGAAACCATCCTTGAAGAAATACCTATTGTGAGGGAATTCGCTGAAGTGTTTTTCAAGGAACTGTCTGGTCTTCCTCCTAGAAGAGGTGTTGAATTATCAATTGAACTTATACCTGGTGCATTACCAATATCCAAGACTCCATATAGAATGGATGTTGTAGAGCTTGAAGAGCTGAAGAAACAACTACATGAGAATCTGGATAAAGGGTTTATAGGCCCAAGTGCTTCACTATGGGGTGCACCAGTCCTCTTCGTCAAGAAGGATGGGTCAATGCGGCTTTGCATCGATTATCATGAACTTAACAAAATCACGATAAAGAACAAGTATCCTCTCCCAAGAATTGATGACTTGTTTGATCAGCTGTATGGAGCACAATACTTCTCCAAGGTGGACTTGCGGTCAGGATATTATCAAGTAAGGGTGAAGAAGGAAGATATCCCCAAGACTGCTTTTCCCACAAGATACAAGCACTATGAATTCATAGTAATTCCTTTCGAACTCACTAATGCTCTAGAAATATTCATGGACATAATGAATAGAGTCTTTAGAGATTACCTAGACAAATTTGTGGCATTCTTTATAGATGATATTCTAATATACTCCAAAACCATGGAGGATCATGAGGAGCATTTAAGAACTGTACTGGAGACTTTGCGCAAGGAGAAGCTCTATGCAAAGTACAGTAAGTGTGAGTTCTAGTTGAAGGAAGTCTCATTCTTGGGACATATCATCACAAGCAATGAGATATCTATGGATCCCTCCAAAATAGATGCAATTGAGGGATGGTCGAGGCCAACATCCATAACGGATATCTATAGCTTCTTGGGGTTAGCTAGATTTTGTCAACGATTTGTGAGAAATTTTTCAAGATTATCCAACCCTCTTACCAAGCTAACTCGAAAGGGAGTAATGTTTTCATGGAGTGATGAATGCGAAGAATGTTTCAAGGAGTTGAAAAGGAGGCTTATCACTGCAACCGTGATCACTTTACCCACAAGTGGGGAACTTTTTGTGGTATTCAGTGATGCTTCGAAGAAGGGATTAGGATGTGTGCTGATGCAGAATGATAAAGTGATATCATATTCCTCGAGGTAGTTGAAAATCCATGAGCGAAACTATCCAACGCATGATCTGGAGTTGGCGACGGTGATCTTTGCCTTGAAAATCTGGCGGCATTATCTCTATGGAGAGAAATTTGAGATATATAATGACCACACGAGTCTTAAATATATATTAACACAGAAAGAGATTAATATGTGCCAGAGAAGATGGATAGATCTCATCAAGTATTATGTCTATTCAATCCATTACCACCCTGGGAAAGCGAACAAGGTGGCAGATTCCCTAAGTAGAAAGGATCCAGCAATTCTATCAATGATGAGAATTGAGAAGGATCCAATCTTCTTAGACTTGATGAAGATGGAAATGGGAATCATATAGAAGGGAACATCATCAATCCTTTCACAAATGATTGCTCAATTGTCTCTTTTGGAAAGGTTAAAGGATGCTCAAAAGGATGATGTGGGAATTCAAGAAAAAGTGGAAGCTATCGAAAAAGGGAAATCCTCGGAGTTTAATGTTAATGATGAAGGAATTGTGCGGTTTGGGAAAAGGCTATGTGTTCCATTAAGTCTGAAGCTGAAGAAGGAAATTTTGGATGATGCACATAGTTCGAATTTCTCTATTCACCCAGGGAACACAAAGATGTATTGAGATCTCCGAGAAAACTTTTGGTGGTATAATATGAAGAAGGAGATTGCTGAATATACATCAAAGTGCCTCGTGTGTCAGTAAGTGAAGGCAGAGGGGCAGAAGTATAAGGGGATGATGAAACTATTTCCCAAACCAGAATGGAAACCAGAAAAAATCACCATGGACTTTGTCACCGGAATTCCGAGAATATTGAAAGGCAACAATGCAATCTGAGTTTTTTTGGATCATCTTACAAAGACTGCACACTTCATTGCTCTTCAGAAATATTTCTCATTCGATCAACTGGAACGGATATATATCAGAAAAGTGGTAAGGCTTCATAGAGTACCACTATCTATTGTGTCTGACTGAGATCCAAGATTCACCTCTAAGTTTTGGAAGAGTCTTCAACATGCTCTGAATACTGAACTGAACTTCAGTATGGCTTATCATCCTCAAACTGATGGCCAATCCGAGCAGACTATCCAAACACTTGAGTATATATTGAGAGCATGCTAAATGGACTTTAAAGGAGTATGGGATCAACATATTCCTCTGGTTGAGTTCTCTTATAATAACAGTTTCCACTCGTGCATCCAAATAACACCATTTGAAGCCCTGTATGGGAAAAGGTGCAGAACACTGGCATGTTGGGATGAGGTTGGTGAACATAAGCTGCTTGGACAAGAAATGGTCGAGGAAATGGTGGAGAAGGTGAAAACCATTCAACAGTATATCAAGGTATCCCAGATTCGATAGAAGAGTTATGTAGATAATCATCGATGAGACCTTGAGTTTAAAGTTGGAGACACGGTTTTTCTACGCATATCTCCGTGGAAGAAGTTCATGAGGTTTGGAAAGAAAAGGAAGTTAAGTCCAAGGTACATCGGCCCCTTCGATATTCTTGATCATGTCGGGGACGTGGCCTGTCGACTAGCACTTCCACCTACTATGGCCAAAGTTCATGATGTATTTCATGTATCCCTCTTAAGGAAGTACATACTAGACCCATCACATGTACTCTCTTCTGACGTGGTACAATTGGAAGATTACCTTTCTTATGAGGAGCAACTAGTGAAGATATTAGATCGTATAGAAAAATTTCTATGAAATAAGACAATGCCCCTCATCAAGGTGTTGTGGAGAAACCACAAGTTTAATGAAGCAACTTGGGAATCAGAGGAAGTGATGAAGCCAAGTTACCCACATCTGTTTCAGTGTGGGAAAAGGAAAATTTCGAGGGCGAAATTTCTTAAGGGGGGAATATTGTAACGAACCAAATTTTCATTAATGGAAATCCCTCTTGATCTAATTAAATGTCTCTTTATGTTTATATAAAATTTCAACTTCATTGGTTTTATGTTAATAATTTTTAACGTTGCTAATATAGCCGTTTAACAGTGATCACATGATTAGTATAAATATAGGGCCTTAAAAAATCCAAATTTACTCAGACAAAAGAAGCGATGGCCTCATCCAGTAGAATTGCTTCATACGAAGCCCATTTGCCAGAGCTCAGAAAAGAAGTGGCATCCTTGGGATTCTCTCTTGAAAAAACCCAAGATGAGCTTCCTCATGTCAAGCTCGAACGAGACCGTTTATAGGGAAAGTGGAAGTTGATAGAAATTACCACTCGAGCGATGTTATCCGAGCCACCCCAAGAGTCTGTCACCATCGCACATCTTACCCTTAGGTCTTATGCAGCTGTTTTAAGGGGTTATGTAACTAATCGATAGTACTATGTTCATGTACATAATTTTTTTTGTATATAATAATGAATATAATTTCTTGTCATTATTGATACATTGTAAATAGTTTTTAAAGTACAAATGATGTTTTTAGTTATTATTTAATTAAGAAATCTATTTTATTAAATTAAGGGATTTTTGAATTAAATAATATTTTAATAAAATATTATTATTATTATTATTAGATTGATTTTATTATATTTAAAGGATCATATAATTGTATGAATGCAATTATAATTTTTAGTAAGGTTTGAAAGCCATTTTTGTCAAAACCCGTGAATTTTCAATAAATGTCGTATTTTATTTTAAAAGTGAAAATTAACATATTTAGAAAATTATTTAGATAAAATAAATCTTATTTTTGGAATCAGGATGTCGAAATTATCCAACGGTGAATTTTTCATAGTTTTCTGAGACAGTCAAATTTTTGAGTAAAACTTAAATACCGTGTAAATATATAATGTGTTTTAGGACATCATAATGACCCAATAGTGATGTAATAAAATACAATATTCTTTATGTTCAGACAATATATGTTTTAACATTAATATAATGCGATTTTGGGTTTGTTTGGCTTACTTTTCAAAGCATTAATGGACCCCTCAAGACTTATTAAACACCTTGTCTTTTTAAATTAATTTCCATGGGAGTGTGACTCACCTCCACATAAGGAACCCTAATATTTTAAAAAGTTAGGACTTTGGGATTATAAAATATTTTTTTCCTCTTAAATTTTTGAAAAACCACGGGCAAAAACCATGGGATGGTTTGTGGTTTGGATTAATTTAATATAAGGGGTCCCAAACCTAAATAATAGAGAATTCCCTCACCTTTCCTATAGAAACCCACCCAAGCTCCCACTTCCTCCTCACTAAAAGACTTTGGAGTTCGTCCAACCTCTGCCCTATTCTCTCTAGATTCCTCCCAAGGTGCCCCAAGCTCCCAAGAAGCCTCTCACAAGCCTCCATCTAGCTTTTGGAAGCACACTTCCAAGTAAGGGTTTTTCTTCCTTTCTCATTTTTGTCCAATTTTCGTTAAGTTGTTTTTCCATTTAAATTTCAATTATGAATGTTGGGGTATGGTTTAGAAACTCCCTCATACTGTACTATTTATGTTTGAATGATGGGAGACCCCTTTCTCTCTCATTTAATGCCTCCCACATACAACAGTTACTATGCCGAAATTTCGAAAGGAACTTCTCTCTCCTCATTTACATTCAAGCAATACTTTTGTATCATGAAACTAAATTCCATTATAATTGTTGGGACATGTATCTATATTACCTACATACTTTCCATTACATGTAAATATGACGAGGAACCCATTTTTTTCTCATCAACCTTTTTAATGAATTCTTACGTCCCGCCATTATGCTGCCGGAATCGCACCGATTTTCTAAGCCAGTGCCATTGTGTAGTGAATACCATGCCCATTTCTCCATCAAGGGTGTTCAATTATATACAAATTTACTTATTGATTATAAAGTTTCATGTATTAATTCCAAATTCCATTATCATGGAATAAATCATTATGTTTTATGAATCCATGTTTTGTGATCCATGTGGCAAACTTATGCATGAAATGAAATGTTTAAGAAGGGTGCGCCCTTATAGCACTCCAATGCATTGGGTAAAGTATAGTATCATGATACGTCATGTGCAATGAGTGTCGACTCATGCAAATTAAAGTGCAATGAGGGTTTACTCGTGCTTTATGTGCAATGAGTATTTACTCATGCTCCATGTGCAATAAGCCTTGGCTTATGCTAATTCCATGTTAAGTGTTGTTGCCACATTTTCATGTTATGATTATCATGCTTTATCATGCCTTTATGTTCATGTTTTTTTATTCCCTATTGATATGCCTATTTTCTAACATGTATTGTACTCCTCATGTTATTCCATGCGTACTCCCTTACTAGGCTTTATAGATCACCCTTTTCTTATTTATGTCCTCAGGTTATCCCATGCAATGCTAAGTACGAAGGAATGTAGTGGTCATGTAAAGGATGTTTTCAATAAAGATGTCATATTTAATGTTTTATGTTTTTATGTAATGATCCTAAGCCCTAAATACACTAAACCTATCGATCTTATTTGTTGAATAAAGTGATGTTTTATGTAATAAATCATGTTTATGTTTGTAATAAAAGTAGGGTTGTCATATATAATCCATTTTACAATGACATTGGGTGACCACTAGACATTTAAAATTTATTTCTTGAATAATCTATATCGTAGATAAGGATTCCATAAAGTAGACTACCTAAAATTATTAATACATCATATGTACTTCATCCAAGTAATTGAGAAAATCTCAAGGCATCGAACTAATGATTGGTATCCATTTCATCAGTCTAATTCAATAATGAGACCAAATTCCTTCACTCATCCTACGAGTGAATAAATTCCATATTGTTTGATATTTAATCAATGAAATGATCTACAATAGACCATATTACCCCTTGATTAGATAAGACTCATGGATTTCATCATAAAGGTATCAATGTATAAAGGATCTCATGATACGTTTCTCACAAAGAACATGTAATGGGGATTACTAAAAATCATACACCCCTATGTAAATCAATAACAATATGACATTCCACATGATATATATTGGTAGCTCAGTCCATTTAATATGCCACACCTTATTATATCTTGAAATTAATCCTTGTATTGCATATACAACTCATTGTATTGGGTAATATATTCAACTCGTGATAATCATAATATTTCATCACAAAAAATATTACTCATAAATGATCATCGAATAAGGGTAAATAAAGGATATAATTTTTATGGATAGTTATAATTACACTTTATAAAAAATATATATCTAACCAAAATTAATAATAATTCTTATATTTCCTTTTATATGACATGATAAATTTTACATTGTGAAAATAATTTATGAATACTTAACAAAACCTTAAAAATTGTTTGTCTACAAAATGATATATGATAGTCTTCACGATCAACAATATTTTTTTTCACTTTCATGGTTTTTTAACTCATTAAATCTCTACGATATTCCCACCACATATCCACATGACAATATGATAAAACCCTCCAATTAAAAAATTTTGTGAGTTACATATATGAAGTAATATAGTTTGAATAATGGCGAGAGTTATGAGTAATATACCTAGTCTTAAAATTCACGAATATATTCATACTTATTAACACATAATTATTAAATTTTCTCATGTTAATAACTTATTTTATCTTTATGGGACTCTTTTTATGATAATATCATCATTCATAAATCTCATTTAATCAAAATTATCCCTGAAATATTGTGGTAACTAATATAACTATTTTCAAAAGTAGTATAAAATATATCCCAAAACATTATCAGATATAAAGTGACCTTCACATTTTATTTTATCTAGACTAGTATTTTATTTAATAATTTTTAACTTCTCTTGGTCTAAACATAATATCAAAATCCACTTCAACACTTTATTCTCTTAAAAAATTGTGTATAGATACAAAAAAACATTGTGTTTATAAAATAAGAATTATTTTATTTTAGTATGAAGATTTAAAAGAAAACTGTTGTATAAATATCACATATGGTACTATAAGTTTTTATATAATTTTAATAAAAAATGATTTTAGTGATTAAAATATTACACTGATGGTGGTAGAAGATCAACAAATTATATTTTAACAAATATCAGGATAAAAAACTTTATACTAGGTAAAATTATTTACTTCTTCCTTAGTATTTCATAGAATATAATAAATCCAATTATATCTATAATATATTATATTTTTAATATTAACTCTTTTAAATAAACATCACAACTTATCATATAAGATAAAATTGATAACTTTACAGATTTGTTTTATTCATCCCATCTTAATACATATATTTATATTCATATAGGTTATAAAGTAACACTTCTTACCATAATTTGAACAAAATAAAAAAGATCTATCTATCATTACTTTTATTTTTAAACCACGTATATTTTCAACACTTATAAAGCATATATTTTGTATTTTATACAATTCAAAATTCAAGAATTTATTTGTATGACCCTAAACCTTGACAAAGGCATTCAATATTGTTTCACATACCCCATAGAGTATTTTAAAAAAATCCATCCTAAAGAATAATTACTCCTTTATTTATTATTTTATCCTTATATTCCTATGACTATGACTATCCACTAGATGAAATAATGTTAAATTTTCTATATAAATTTTCTTATCCTAGTTCATATTTTTATTAGTTTTACTATAAATGAATCACCATAACCTATAAATTATATGCATAATTAATCAATCCCAAAAACATGTATAATAAGGTTAAACATTTATTTATTATATTCACATTAACAATAAAATACTATAAATAACCAAAAAAAATCAACTAGAATAGTCCTTAATCGATAATTGTAGTCATTTGCATAATCAATCCTAAGGAATACATGTAAAAATACTACAGTTCATTAGGAAATTTTTAATCAAAATACAATGAAACCATATGTAAAAAAAATTATCCTTCACATAGGCAGCTATATTATCTTACTATATAACTCATACATTTTGTTACATAGGATGATTTTCTAAAACACTTATAATTTTCCTTTTAATAATTGTGCTTTTGTACTATACATGTCTTAATAATTTCCCTCAAATTAAATTCCCCTTTTGATAAGAAATATTTAATAGTTTAATTTTATTATGAAAATACTATTATCTATTGAAAAATATTTTATCATATGAGTATCATGTTTTACAAATATTTAATAACGAATTTTATTAAATATAATCCTATAAAAATGATTCACCCTTTTAAAAATCCATCATATCTATTAGTGGTTCATGATACATATTTCACTAAACAACGAGTCCAATATTTTTTTCCTATAATGACATTGTTATTAAGGTAATTAATCATTATAATAATATTATATATGAGCCTTGGATAGTTTCATGGAACAATTTTTACCAAAATCCATCATTTGGATATATGATAAACATTATTCCTTTCGTATCTTATCTCGTAGGGGATCCCATCTAAATAAAGATTGATTCTCTCAATGATAATTTGTTACATAATTCTAAAATATTCCATTTCCAATATTCCTTAAATAAGTTAATCCATGACCACTAATATTTTTCATAGACCTATACAGTTCAATTATCATAGTCTTGACATGTGTTTTCTTTAGATGGAATCTAACACTTGGAATTTTATGTAGATTTAGTCTCAATGTCTTATCTCATGTTATTATATTTTACATGTATAAATTAATTTAATTTTTTTGGTTTGAAATAATATTTATTCATCTAAATTAATATTTTCTAAAAATGATTACATTTAACACATTAAAAAACATATTGAATATTTTAATAATCCAACATAAAATCAAATTATATTCATACATATCTAAATTAATCCAATGCATAATGTACAAGAAACCCTTTCATTTAAAGTATTATAATTCAATGAAATAATTAATATTCACATGTGTATACCTAAGTCCTTAGATAGACAACCCCCACCTTTCTAGAACAAGTCATAATCCTCCTATCCAATGAGATTACGAACTTAAATTCCCTTTACCCATGAATACTGTGCACAAGAGATATATCAATTTAATAATAACACTAATAACTTATATATATATATAATTATTAACCACTTAATTAAATATCTTCACCAAATAAACACTAATTTCAAGGTATAAGAACACAAATTATGTTATCTTACTTAGTATATAGCTCGCTATATGCATGTATGAGAATATAATGAATTAGAACAAAATATTAAACTAAATCACATATAAAAATTCATAGTAACCCTATTATATATATGAATTAATTAGTTAATGGATTTTAAATAAATGATAAATTCCCATATTTAAGAATGAGGTAATAATTTATGAACATTGCATAAATTTGGATAAAAATAAAACATTATAGTTTTTCTAACATTATGAAAATTAAAAAATTAGTCAATAAAACCACTTTATATTCAAATTCAATATACACTCCTTCATAAGATTCATAATATGGAATTCCAATTAAACTCTTGATATTAAATTAAATAAGAAAATTATTATTCAATTATATTATGTAAACAATCTACATAATACAAATATAACATATTATTATTATTATTATTATTTAAACCTTAAAAAATAATCATGAAGATAACTTTTTATGTTGTTTAATTAATTTACACAAATTTGGGACATAATTTGAATAATGAAAATAAAAAATTATAAACTATTCATAATTATAGATATTATTTAATTTTACATTTTTCCTTATTTTTGTAATTCATTAAAAATTTAAAAATAATGTTATAATTTCATTATAAAGACTTTATATATACACTATAAATCACGCCAAATAAGTTATAAAAGATTCATATTTATCACATGCTTATTAAATACAAACTATTGTATGCCATTTAATATATATTATCCCATATTGTATTTATTTATGTGTACTTAAGAATCTATAGGTATTAAATTAACTATTATATTAAACCCTTCATAATTTTAAAATTATATAAACAATTAATATATATGAATACTTAAAAGGAATAAACAAATAAAAAAATTATTTACTTTTCTAAATTGTCATATATATATATAAACCATTTATATTTAATTTAAGAATGAAATTCACCCATTTAAAAGGAATAACAATTATTATTTAGAAATATTTTACAAACTATAATAATTTTTATATCAAATGCTAATTATATTTTATAGATTTATTTATATTTTATGAATGATAAGTATTTAACAATCATATGTAGAGAGTAAAACCATTTCTTATAATATTTTTTTCTATAAAAGGGATGAAACACTCATATATAAAGTAAAAATTATGCATTGAGTAAACCATATATATGATTGTATGATGAAATGGCATAAACCATTACATATCTAGTAACTCTCACGTTTTAGGTAACCCTAATGTTTGAGAGTGACGCTTATGTATCAAGTCACGACACATATATATTAATATTTTTTCACTTTAGGGAGAAATAATAAATCTTATAGACGATGTTAGTAGAATCATACACATCGGAAAATAAACATTTCATATCATAGGTCTCCAACAGTGTAACCCTTACACATCTAGTCAAATTTGACGATATATGTAGTTAATTATTTTTTACATGATTCATTATTTTTGTGTAACCAAATTATCTATTATATCCTATGATATCACTTATATCATTTTTTATGGTATGGATCAGATCCACTGGTTTTAAACATTTCATACCTTATGATACATATCAGTTATAGTATAAACCTGAGAAAAAACTACACATTATGATATATTATATCTTAAATCCAGGTTGATAAATCCAGTGGCCGACAGTCAGTCATGTCATATCATACATTATGATCTAGCATTTAGTTGTCGATGGTACCCATGATTATCATAAAAATTTTAAAAAGAAATTTTTATTCACTTATGAACATGGATTTAGTACCACTAATGGGTTTTAGATAATTATTTTATGATAATTATAATGGAATAAATCTATAATTTTGTTTGATCTATCATCATGAATCATCATACACTATATAAAACATAAATATAATTTATATAATTGAAATTAATCAAGATAAATATATCATTATTGATTGATTAGTCTTGATTATACTCACTTAGTGAAAACCAATTGACTCTCAAATATATAAAGAATATATCAACCACTAAAATCCACATTCACATTGGACAACTGATATATTAAGGTTTTTTGGAAACATTACCAAAATAAAAATAAACTTTGAAGGTAAACTATTGCTTCAATTATAGATTAGTCATCTCATTGTGACTCAACAAGAGGATCCCACATAATGACCTGATATATCACTTTATATTCCACTTAATTATATAAAAAAATAAATTGCATGTTTCACACACAATATGAATCTAAAATGAAAAACATTATTTTGTTTTTAATATTAAATATGATCATTAAATCATAACCATTAAATTTGATAGTATACTTTTCATTAACCTTATCAAATAAAGGAAGTAAAAAAACTGCATCTTGAAGCATCAATATTCAATATAAATCCCAATTTTATAATATTGGAAGGGTGGAAGATTCACTTGGACTTTCCCAGGACCAATACCAATCAAAATCGAGCAATTATGGTATGAGAAGAACCTATAAAGAAGAATTGAAATATTGTATATATTTCTATAAGATCCATGCTCATTGAATTGCCACATTAAAATAAAAACATAAATAATCTAATGCTTAGTTATTACGTGAAGGTCATAAGGGGTTATTTAAGTAACAATAAATATTATTTCAAAATGTAATAAAATATTTATATGTATAGATATAATTTGAATCTTTAAACTCTTTAAAATATATTTATTTATCAATTTAATTTATGATTAAAAATATATTTTTTGGAAGTTGGTATTTTATTTCAAGGAAATAGGTTTATTTTTATTTATTAAAAGAAAGATATATAAACCCCTGATTAATTTTTCATTTTAAAAAAATAGTAAATATATTGAAAAAATTTCCTAATAAAATATTTTGTCTCTATATTTTATGTTTTAAGATGAAAATAAAATTTAAAAATTGTAGGTTGTGAACATAGAAAATACTTTATATTTTTTTGTTTAATAATTACAATATTTTCTTAATATATAATTTTATCATTTCACTAAAAATTAATTTATAGATGAATACTGAAAGTACCATTTTTCAAATCACTTTCTTTTTTGGAAATTATTAGTAAAAAATTATTAAGTGAATACTCATAGAACCTTTTTAAATGATGAAATATATATTCAATAATTTTATTTTTAATTATAAAAAGGTTGGTTCCAATTTATAAACCCACATTTTCCATTTTTTAACTTCTGCTAAATTTTTTTAAAAAAAATGTTATTTATACATTTAGTATTTTAAAATTAATTTCTATCACTATTAACAATTGAAAGAAACAAATTTATTTCAAATGTTGAATCTCTAAATCGAAATTATATAATAAAGACCATTTTTGGGAATAATTTATAATTTAACTATGTAAAAACTTTTTACCACGGTTAAAACCAACAAGGTAAAAATGAGTAATATTAGAGGTAAAGGGACTAACATGTTTAAAACATCTCATAATTTAGTGTTATACGTGAGTTTTGACCATATATATTCCCCTATCATTTATTTCCTAATTTCTAATCAATTTTACATGATATTAACTACCCATTGTTGAAATTTATTTGGTATTTATAAAAATTTATTCCCTTTCAACTTATAAAGGGGATTTACCCTCATCCCATACACTCAAACAAAAACACCTTAATTTTTTCCAGAATTTTCCCAAACCTATTCTCAACACTCTAATACACATTAATGATGTTTTTATAATCTCAATAATCTAAACCTTAATTTATTAATATTTTTTACCATTGATACAATCCAATTATTAATGTATCTTTTTAAATATTCTCCTCCTACTTTTCTATTTTTATGGTATTTTATTCATCATAAAATATATTTTCACCATATTATAATGATAAAATAAGTATCATTATTATAATTTTATTTTATTATAATAATCTTACAATAATTAAGTTCATGTTTTCCTTTATGAAAAGCAAATACATGAATTGTGTGTTGTGGAAACTACTGCCTCCACAATGCATCATATTTCATTCTCCTTCAAAAACATATAAGGATGTCTTTAATAGTGAATTCGATATATAATTATGATATTTATGATATATTTTAATTTTTTAAATGATAAAATATGTTACTGATTTTCTTGTACTATGTAAAATGAAATCATCAACCATGCATACGTGTGGACTACCGCCTCTCTGGAATGATAAATTTCTAATTTTTATTTCATCATCACCTTACATTGAGGAAATTTACACTGTATATAAAGTATAAATATGATTTGTATTATATTAATAACTTTATATTAATAAATATTTAATATCCCATTAATGATATGAATGTTAATAAATCATTATAAAATTAATATTCTTAAAAAAGATAAATATGAACAAGAAAACAATTTATTCATATTTTGTAATATTTTTTAATGTATTACATTTTACTTTAATTTCATAAAATTATGATATTTCACACTAATAAAATCTAAATATGATAATAATTATTATTTATTTATGATATTTTAACTAAATTGTCTCATAATTATCGATTAATTAGGGTAAATTAGTGTTTGGGTATGTTTAACCACATACTTGAAAAATGCTAAAAACTTATGTAAGGGATGAACAATCATGAATAATTAGTTGTATAATATGATATAAAAATTTGAATAATTATTTTTTATGGAATGGATACATCAATATTTAACTCGATAATAAAAAACCATTCTTTGGTTAGTACAATCGTAAAAGTGTGTTTATTTTTTATTTTAACATCAAGGTTAAAGAATGATATACTCCTAAAAGGAAATTAAAACATCATAATTAGTTATAATTAATAAAATATATTAAAATTGTTAAACATGTAATGATGAAATTTGGGAGAATAATTAGTATCAAATTTTCGACTATGAAACTAGTATAACCCATTAAAACTAAAAGCACCCAACGTGTGAAAATAGCTAAAAAATAAACAATATACATGTAGATAATGATTATAAATGAAAACTATTAATATTTATAGGTATTATGATAGTTATATATATAGTTATTTAGATTTTCATGTTTTTTATAGATGAGGATAAAACAAGTCGGTGGAAATCAAATGTAATGGTAAGGGTTTCAATGTCTAATTTTTCTACTCCTTGGGATATGTTTGATATTTTCCACCATATATTATAAGGTGTATTATGTTTCCAATTTCTATAAATTTTAATATATCATTAATTTCAAGTGATTTAAACTAATATTTCATTATATTACTATTATGACCATTTTATTATTACATTACGTACACCACAAGAGTTTCAATGGCTCAATTACTGATTCATTGGGAAAAATCTTTTCTTACTTGAATATAATTTTGATGTTTCCTTTTATTATCACAAACCAACCTAGGTACCCTAGTGACCCGATAACTGAGCCGACCCTGACATAGCCCAAAGGGCGTTCCCAATCCCCACGGGTCGGTGACTAGCCCCTGGCATCACACAACATGCAAGTGAAAATGATTTCTGCCACAAGAATGCGGAAGAAAAAGAAACAGGACAATATGCATAACAAAAGGAAAACTCCACTAGGAGTATTTTACAAAAAAACAAAGAGACGTAGGACCCCAAGTACTACAACAAAAGTACTAAAAAGTGGAAAACAGTACCAAAGTCCCTAAGGACACAAATAACCAAGATAAGATCAATAGTTGGATCCTCCTCCAAGAGATTCCTTCCGTTTGATCGATCTTGGAAGAAAGAAATCTACAAACACCCGAAGTAAAAAGTAGGGTGTGAGCCAAATCCCATTAAGATACCACTAAAGATTTTGTAACAAATTCCAAAAATATATTATCCAAAGGAAAGCTTTCAATTTTCAAATAAACATGTTTGACTTTTCAAAATCATATTTTAACAAAACATGCTATACATTTTCAAATAATGGAAAAACCAATTTAAATAATGGTTTTACAAATGATGGAATATTTCAAAAATAATGGCTTACGTAAAATATTTATATAAAATAGTTTATATAAATTCAGTAGACATGTAAGGCAGTTCACAAGAATTTTCATACATTTATATCTCAAATATAAATAAACAAGCGAGCAAAATGGTCTTCTTTCAAATGGTACGATAGTATTAACCAGTTATAGGATTCCAAACTCTCTATGTGAACTCAAAAAAATGTGTATACACACATCCCTAGGACACTGGAAAAAAAAACTCATCACCAACCCATCGGGGATGTGACCCGCTGTTGTATGTTTTAGAATGATGTCGTAGCATAGAGTGTATCCAAATAACTCACCAACTACCTAAGGCTTTCATGCACTCTTAAATGATGGGAGAACTATTTTAAAAATTCTTAAAATATGATCAATCCCATTCTTCCATTTCAAAAGTGCCAATTTCATTCCATTTAAAACCAAAACAAGTTTTATTCAAAACATTCCTTTTTCACAAGATAAAACCAATGGTTCCCTATCAAATCATTTTAAGGCATTTTCACCAGTTTGAAATCCATTCAAAACCAATTCCATCATCACACAATTTATTTCCACAATTAAATTCAACAATTTAATTGAAATCATTTCCATCAAATGCATAATTGAAATAAAACAATTTAAATCATCAAACTTCCATAAACACACCCAATTAAATGGAATTGCGGTTTTCCCACATTTCTATGCCAAAACCATTTCATATATCTCAATTCAATGGAATCTTTTTTTTATCAATTAATTGAAAGAAAATGTGTGCAATTTAATTTAAATCAATAATTGAAGTAAATAAAGAAAATATAATGATAAAAAATTTGGAAAGTCAGGATGAAACCACCTACCTCGACTTATTGAAATGAGTTAGCCCAAATAAAAACCCCAAAAACCGAGCGGCACAACGATGTCGATCAAAAACTTGATCTAAATCTTTAAAACCAAAATTTAGATCAAAGGGATCAAGATATTCCAAAACTAGATCTAGAATCACAATCTTAGATCTATACCTTAACTCATAGGTTTAGATCTATGGAAACAAAGGAAATATTCCATGAAAAGATCAAGGAAAGATAGAAGAATAAATGAGATACGCAACGGGATGAAATCCACTTACCGTGAGGAGAGATGATCTTCAATCCATGCCTTCAATCTCAAAGAAAGATGTTAGAATCACCTTGGAATCTCTCTCGGAGGATTTGGAAAGACCTAAAAAGAGATAATCTCGAGCCAAAGTCGAAAATATGGAAGTCCCATGGGTTCAGGTTGTTTTAAAAGAAAATTTTGAAATTAAAAACCCCACGCACAGTTTACCTGGGAAGAGGCGCACGGTTTGTCAAACCGTGCACACACCGTGCAGATCTCACTATACAAAGATACACGATCTGCATGGTTTGGTCGCACGGTTTGTCAAAACATGCGCACACCATACATACCTCTCTGTCCAGCGCTGCTTGGTTGGCACAGTTTGTCAAACCGTCCGCAAACCGTGCACATGCCATTGCCTTTTTTTTACTTAATTGTTCAACCAAACACACCCCCAAGTCACTAATCCAAAACAGAGGTGCTTAGAAAAATCAAAAGTACCTGGAAACATAACATGATGTTACAACCTCCCCACCATAAGATCTTTCTCTCCCCCGAAAGCCTATGAAGAAAACTCCACATCAAAAAGATAAGGCCACTGATCTCTCATTAGTTCCTCTCTTTTCCACCTCTCATGAAAATCAGAACCTTTCTTACATAGTACATGGACTAGAGGTATCTTTCTCCCACGAAGTACCTTGGTCTCTAAATCAACAAGCCCGACTGGTCATTTAGTAACAGATAAATCTGTTCAATCTCAAGATTTCTCCACCTCACAACATGGGATGGATCAGAGAGATACTTTCGTAGTTGCGATACATGGAACATGTTATGTATCAAAGTCAGTTGTGGTGGTAGATCTAAGCGGTAAGAAACTTTCCCCACAGGACTAGTATCCTCAAAAGGTCCCACAAAACGAGGAGCAAGCTTCCCTTGCCTCCCAATCCGTCAATGAACTAATCGAGGTGAAACTTTCAAGAACACCTGGTCACCAACTAAGAACTCTGAAGGTTTACGGTGATTATCAATATAAGACTTGTACTGACTCTATTCAATCAACATTCAATGACGAATCAACTAGATCTTAGCTGTCGTCTCTTGGACCAAACTCGGTCCTACCAAAGAACTTTCACCAATATCCAGCCAACATAAAGGAGATTTACAAGGGCCGTGATACAAAGACTCAAAAGGAGACATTTTGATTGCAGACTGATAATTTTTATTATAATAGAACTCAACTATCCCTAGATTATCAACCCAAGACCCACCAAAGTCGAGAACACATGCGCAGAGCATATCCTCAAGGATCTGAATAGATCTCTTTGTCTGGCCATCTGACTGTGGATGGTAGGCTGTGCTCAAACGGACCTGAGATCCCATTGCCTCATGAAGGCCTCTCAAAATCCGAGAAGTAAACTAAGGATCCTTATCAGAGACTATAGTAGACGGAACTCCATGCAAACGAACAACCTCTTTCAAAAAGATATTTCCCAACTCCTCAACTTTGGTTATATCTCGAATAGGTATAAAATGAGATGAATTGGTCAGTCTGTCGATCACAACCCATATCATGTTCTTCTTTCTCTGGGTTTGACATAACCCAACCACAAAGTCCATAGATATTTCATCCCACTTCTATGTAGGGGCTGGAAGTGGTTGATGTAAACCCGATGGTTTCTGGTGCTCAGATTTCACCTGCTGGCATGTATAGCAATGAGATACAAACTCAGAAATGTCCCATCACAAACCTGTCCACCAGAACTGTCGCCGCATATCATAGAACATATTTTTGGTTCCCAGGTCTACAACCCACTGAGAGTTATGGAAACCCCCACATCACATTCTTCCTTGCCGCTAACGGCACAATGTAACAGTTTCAATAACACAAGACACCCTCTTTGGAGAATGACCACAGAGTGTCGGTCTCCCCACCATAAAGAGAGTCCATAATGATATGGAATTCATCATATATTTTTTGTTCCTGTAGAATCAATTTGAGGAGAGCAGAAGTCAACTGAACACTGGCTAAATAAACTTCATTCCACTTCCACTGAACTTCAATATGAAACTGAGAAAAAAGAGCCATCAAACTCCCCCTCTTCTGAAGATTCTTTCACATGCTAAGTTGGATTTTTACTGCTTAACGCATCTTCAATGACATTCCCTTTCCCTGGGGTATAGGCAATGTCAAAGTCGAAAGATTGCAGGCACTCCCCCCAATGCCTTTAGAGAAGATTCAAATATTTTTGAGAGAAGATAAAACTCAAGCTCTTGTGGTCTGAATACATAGTAAACCTTTATCCATAAAGGTAATGTCTCTAACACATCAGTGTGTGCATTACAGCTACAAGTTAAAGGTCATGGGTAGGATAGTTCATCTCATGAGGCTTAAGCTAATGAGATTAATTGACAACAACATGATTACCTTGCATAAGGACACATCCCAGACCTGAACCCGATGCATCACAGAAGACAACGTAACCTATCCCAACCTCAAGAAGAGTTAACAATGGCGTAGTAGTCAAAAGATTCTTTAGCTCAACAAAATAAATCTAAAATTTATCATTCCAGGAAAACTTCACTCCCTTTCTAGTTAGAGCAGTCATTGGATAAGCTAACTTTGAGAAGTCTTTAAAAAACCGGTGATAATATCCTGCTATGCCCAAGAAGCTCTGAATCTTGAAAACATTTCTTGGTTGTTCCCAAGTCATAACAGCCCTCACCTTCTCTGGATCAACTGATATTCCTTTTTTTGACACCACATGTCCCAAGTATTTCACTTCCTGAATCCAAAAACCGCACTTTGAAAGCATGGAATAAATTCGGTGATTCCTTAGAAGACTCAGAACTGTTCTCAGATGGTGCACATGATCCTCCTCAGACTTGGAGTACAGAAGAATTTCATCCACAAAGACCACCATGAAAGTATCTAGGTACTCACAAAAAACTATGTTCATCAGCGCCATGAAAATTTCAGGAGCATTTGTTAGGCCGAAGGGAATAAAAAGGTACTCATAATGGCCATATCTACTTTGAAAAGTGGTCTTATAAATGTCATATTCTTTTATCCTCAACCGATGGTAACCAGATCAAAGATCAATTTTTAAAAACCAATTTTCCCCTTTCAATTGATCAAACAAATCATCAATTCGTGGTAATAGATATTTGTTCTTTATTGTAAGTTGATTGAGCTTTCGATAATCAACACATAAGCAAAGAGAACCATCAGCTTTCTTGGCCAAGAGAACTGGTGCTGCCCAAGGTGACACACTCGGGTATATAAATCCTTTCTCAAGATGTTCGTCTAACTATGAATTTAGTTCTTTTAGTTCAACTGAATCCATTCTGTAAGAGGGAATAGAAACTAGTTGAGTACCAGGCATTAAGTCAATAGAAAAGTCAACCTCTCTTACTGGTGGCAAACCGGAGAAGTTACAATGAAACATGTCTGGAAACTCAGCGACAACTGGAGGATGATCACCACACATTGAATCTCTCTCCAGATCCAAATAAAATGCTGATATAACTTTCCCCAACTCTTGAAAAGAGGGTCTGGATTTGCTTGACCTTGGGTCCCATTCTTCTTGAAAAACAAGAGGCACACCACTGGGTGTAGTAAGGTAGACCCATCAAAGATAACAATCGATCCGAGCTTTATTGGAAATGAGCCAATCCATCCCAAATTTGACGTCAAGAGATTTCATGTCAAGAACCAAAAAACTCTAAGAAATCTCGACATCTGATAGAGAGAATACACAAAAAGGACTACAGAGACCCCTCTTTCTCATTACACCAAGGGGTGTAGTAATATCCATCACACAAGATACAAGTTACATAGGTAGATTAAGCTAATTAAAAAGATGGGTTGAAATAAAAGAGTGAGATGAACCTGTGTCAAAAAGAGTTGTCACTGAAGAGGAAGCTATTGTAATGGTACCTCTCACAGTTTCAAGACATGCATTAGCTACCTCTGACGACTCTTCCACTGCGTAAAGAAGCTTAATTCCGGATGTCTGTGGCTGGAACCATTTTTTACATGAAGCATTAGATTTCCCCATAGTATTTTGAGGTGCTGATGATCCTGTTCCACTACTTGGAGTAGAGAAGTGATGGAAGAATCTCTGTAAGTGCCCTAAACGTCTGCAGGAGCTACAGTTATTGGGTGCTTTAGTGAAAACCCTCTTAGAATGTCCTGGATTCCCACACTGATATCAATTCAATGAATCCCCTCCTGGTGCCACTGAATGTCTATAATGACTCTGCTGTCGAGAACTACCATAAGAAACATCGCTCTTCTGTTTTCCTTTAAAGGATCCAACACTGACACTAGAAGGAAAAGGAACTTCCTTCAACCCTATATTTCCTGCCATATCCATCTCAACCATCGTTTACCTATCCATCACATCAGTATAGGTGGGTAGCTTCAGTAAGAAAACCTGAGAACGGATATCTGATCGAAGTCCCAACTCGAATCGTCGAGCATTCATCCTCTAATTAGATTCAATATTAGGAGCAAATTTACCAACACAGCAAAAAGATTCGAGTACTCAGTCACAGTTTTTTTGGCCTACTCAAGCTTGAAAAACTCAATAGCCTTGTCCAACACCACTGATTCTGGATAGAACTGGTTAGTGAAAATAACCCTAAAGTCTTTCCACTCCAAACCCTCATGTTTCCCAGCTGTCACCATCATGTCCCACCATCTCCTACTTGGTCCCTCCAACACGAAGGTGGAACACTTCAACTTGATCACATCAGGTGTCT
The DNA here is from genome assembly GCA_963277665.1 of Viscum album. NCBI lineage: Eukaryota > Viridiplantae > Streptophyta > Magnoliopsida > Santalales > Viscaceae > Viscum > Viscum album. The sequence continues at coordinate 1,770,628,030 of OY728132.1, forward strand.
CCAAGAACCTAAATAGATGTTCAATCATACTCAACCATTCCTCAGCATGTTGAGGATCAGTGGAGCCCTTGAAAACTGGTGGCTTCTAGTGTAGGAACTCTTGAGAACAACTTTAGAGAATATCACTATGAGGATATATAGATGGAGGCTGAACAAGAAATGGAGGTGGTGCCTATCCCAGAGCTTGGATAGTGAAAACAATCACCTCTACGAGGCTTGGATCCACAATAGGACTCACTTTCTGAGGTTCGGCAGCAGCCTCTTTTTGGATCTGAGCTCCACGTCTTCTCGGAGGCATGATGCTACACAACATAACAGACATAGATTAACACCCACCCGAGTAACAAGGAAAAACTATTCTCAAATGAAGGGATAACAGGATTTGGATTCCACTCTATCCAAATCAAAACAAGGAAAATATTAGAACTAATCCACAATTCTTATTTCCCTATCCAACCCAGGTGACTTAAGGTTCATTATTGTGAGAACTGGCCAGGAACTCAATCACAACTACCTCCTATGTCCCAACAAGAATACTAAAAGTCATACTGTCATCAAGGAAATATGCAAAACCTCTTTTGGATACTACTTTGTCATGAACCAGCCCGGGTACCCTGGTAACCCGATAACCAAGCCGACCCTGACATATCCTGAATGGCATTCTCGATCCCCACAGGTCGGCGACTAGCACCTAGAATCACACAACATGAAAGTGGGAATGATTTCTTTCCACAAGAATGCAGAAGAAAAAGAAACAGGACAGTATGCATAACAAATGGAAAACACCCCTAGGAGTATTGTACCAGAAAACAAAGAGTCACATGACCCAAAGTACTGTAACCAAAGTACTAGAAAGGGGAAAATAGTCCCAATGTCCCTAAGCACACAAATCACCAAGAGAATATCAATAGTTGGATCCTCCTCCAAGAGATTCCTTCCATTTTCTTGAGCCTGGAAGAAGGAAATATACAAACAACCGAAGGAAAAAGTAGGGTGTGAGCCAAATCCCAGTAGGATACCACCAAATATTCCGTAACAGATGCCAAAAATAGATTATCCAAAGGAAATATTTCAATTTTTAAATAAACAGGTTTGACATTTCAAAAGAATTTTTTAACAAAACATGCTATACATTTTCAAATGATGGAATGACCAATTTAATCAAAGGTTTTACAAATGATGGAGTATTTCGAAAACAATAGATTAAGTAAACCATTTATATAAAATAGTTTATATAAATTCAAAAGGAATGTAAGGCAGTTCACAAGCATTGACATACATTTATATCTCAAATATAAATAAACCAGCGAGCAATGTAGTCATCTTCCAAAAGGTACGATAGTATTAACTAGTTATAGGATTTCACACTCTCTATGTGAACTTAGAAAAATGTGTATACAAACATCCCTATGACACTGGCCAAAAGAGACTCATCACCAACCCGTCGAGGATGTGACCTGCTGCATGTATGTTTTAGAACATTTTCGTAGCATAGAGTGTATCCAAATAACTCACTAACTACCTAAGGATTGCATGCTCTCTTAAATGATGGGGGAACTATTTTAAGAATGCTTAAAATACAATCAATCCCATTCTTCCATTTCAAAAGATCCAATTTCATTCCATTTAAAACCAAAACATGTTTTATTCAAAACATGCCTTTTTCACAAGATAAAACCAATGGTTTTCTATCAAATCATTTTAAGCCATTTTCACTAGTTTGAAATCCAATCAAAACCAATTCCATTATCACACAATTTATTTCCACAATTAAATTTGAAAATTTAATTGAAATTATTTCTATCAAATCCATAATTTAAATCAAACAATTTAAATCAGCGAATTTCCATAAACACACCCAATTCAATGGAATTGGTGGTTTCCCACATTTCTATGCCAAAACCATTTCACATATCTCAATTAAATGGAATCGAGTTTTTATCAGTTAATTGAAAGAAAATTTTAGCAATTGAATTTAAATCAACAATTAAAGTAAATCAAGAAAATACAATGATAAAAAATTTGGCATGTTGGGATGGAACCACCTACCTCGATTTATTTACGGGAGTTAGCCCAAAAAGAAACCCCAAAAACTGAGTGGCACAACGATGTCAATCAAAAACTGGTTCTAAATCCTTAAAACCAAAATTAAGATCAAAGGTATCAAGATCTTGAAAAACAAAATCTAGATTCCCAATCCTAGATCAATAACTTAACTCAAAGGTATAGATCCATGTAAACAAAGGAAATATTCCATGAAAATAACAAGGAAAGATAGAGGAATAAATGAGACACGTAACAGGATGAAATCCACTTACCCAAAGGAGAGAAGATCTTCAATCTAAGCCTTAAATCTCGAAGAAAGATGTTCGGATCACCTTAGAATCTCTCTAAGAAGCTTTGGAAAGACCTAAAAAGATATAAGTCCGAGCGATGGTCTAAAATATGTAAGTCTCAGGGGTTCGGGTGGTGTTAAAACAAATTTTAGAAATTAAAAATCACGTAGACTTTTTACCTGGGAAGAGGCACACTGTTTGTCAAACCGTGCGCACACCGTGTGGATCTCACTATCTAGAGATACATGGTACACACGGTTTGGTCGCATGGTTTGTCAAACTGTGCGCACACCATGAGTACCTCTCTGTCCAGTGCTTCTTGGTTGGCATGGTTTGGTCACACGATTTTTCAAACCATGCACAAACTGTGCATAAGCCATTTCCTTTCTTTTACTTAAAAGTTCACCCAAACGCACCCCAAGTCACTACTCTAAAACAAAGGTTCTTAGAAACATCAAAAGTACCTAGAAACGTAACATGATGTTACATTTATCATAATCTAAAATTATTTTATAGGTTAAGTCTTTTTTATCTCCGTAAACTACTTATCATCATAAATAATAACATCATCGATAAAATGGTTTAATAAAATTAAATAATAACATTTGTAAGAATATCTCCCATTCAAAAAAATAAATATTTTCTTACATATCTATCGTTCACTTAAATCCATTGTTCTTCAATGTTTTAGGGAAGATAATATAGATTATTTATTATTATTATAATAATTCTATTTTTCTATTTTCAAAAATTAAATTTAAAACTATTTTATTATGATATGGCTTTACAGATAAAGATATTTATAACTATTAAAAAATTTGGTTTTCCACTTATTTAGGAATAAAATTTATTATCATCCTCTCTGATTTTTTTAAAACAATATATCATTCAAATATCGATTATTTGGAACTATTTATAATATTTTTATAATCATTTTATTCATTCTGTTCCCAAAAATGGTTTTCGAATGTAATTTTCACTTCAATGTTTATAAAAATGTTTAACAGTTTTTTGGAAATCATTTCTATTTTGAATTATATTATTCCCCCGAGGATTATCTTTTATGAGGAGATGATTTGATCAATATAGGTATTTTATTATGATATTACTACGATTATAAAGTGATATTTTTTATAACCTATGTTTTCAAATGTACATGACATGTGATTTTTTTGAGAAGTTCAAGAAACCAATTATTTTTCCACATGTAATTTAATATATGATGATTATTTATTTTAAGTGGAACACATATGAATTAATGATGAATAGAGGGTCCTATATCACCCTCAAATAGATAGGGTTAATTTTATTTCTCATGAGACAGTCTTGTATAGATATAATGATTTTTTTACACAGGCACAAGCATGTTTGGTTTGATGACATTTTAAAAAATAGACATATTGTTTTTATTCACGTAGGTATAGGAATAATGAGTTTGTCCATAATGGTTTTCTTAGGATTATGGTAATGGTTAATTTCCATGTTATATATCAATTTATGAAAAAAAATTATGATGAATTCATTTTCCATGATATGACAGTTTTTCATGATTATAACTTATTTTTAACGTATTCTAAACCTTTATGTCATGATCACATGTATTATGATTATTAATATATATTTCTAGCAGTGTTATTACTTTGAAACTTCCTTAATGATATTTTTATTTTATTATGTTTCACAATACTATATTATGATTATCACTTATGGTGTTATAATATTTTTTATGATATTTATGTCTTACTCATGTTATCTATCATGTTTATGATCTAACACATTATTATATGTTTCTATCACACTAGGAATATATGTTCACCAATTTATTATTTTTACAATCCCCTAGGTTATAAAGATTACTATATGTTGTGATATATCAAGAAAAGTGTCTAGAAGAGCATGATTAACGAATTATATTTACATTTTATCTAAAATAATATGTTTATATAGCTAATCATCAAGACAATAATACTTTAGGTCCTAGGGTTGTCCAAATATTTATGAGAAATACAATTTAAATAATGATATTAATGTATTATTTATGTTTTCTTTCATGTGTAAATTTAATTGGAATCAGAAATGGTTGTAGTTATTTTTTGAGATTATTTTAGTTTCCTTATGAATTATGGTTAAAGAACCTTAGTGAAAACCCTAGAAATGATTTAATGTATAACATGGTATCCTAAAATATTGTTTAAGTCATAAATATATGATTCTACCTTTTAATATATCTATGTATGGATATTGCAAGTGGATTCAGGATATGGTATAGATACACCTTGGCTTAATAACCCTAAAAATACCTTGTTGGGTATTAACTCAATCATCACCAAATGCATGAAAAAGAGGCTAAACAACATGCCTAGATTCACACTCGTAGGGGATATACATTGGTTGATGATAGTATCTTTATAAAATCATGTGATGGATTGAATTCCTAATTATATTGATGGGTTAGGTTGAGAAGTGTGGATAACCCATCCTAAAGTAATCAAGGTAAAAATAATATTTATATATGATGAACTAAATGAACTATGGGCTAATGTGAAAATAAAAAAACAAAAAGATATTTTTATGTGGAATTCATTTATTAATAATGATAATTGACTTGTATTTTTATTGTTTAATAACTCATTTCAACTATTTTGGTTTGATTAATTGTTTTAATGAAAATTAATAATGTGTTTTAGGGACAAAATAAGACAACCCCAATGAACAACCCATGATAATGGATAATAGAGTGGGAAACCATCTGATAACTCTAAACCCACTATCAATGTATATGATTAAAAATTTCAACATTTTTGATGTTTTAAACACACCAAAATAAATTATGATGGAGTCTCATGAACGATATAGTGATGAAGATAACGAGGAAATAATATTAAATTTTATATACGTTAGAAATGTTGTAAGAATCAAAAATTGAATATCTTTAAGGGAATGGTAAGATTTATTAGTTGTAGAAGAGGAGGTGATCAAGAAAAAAATGTCATTAGAAAATAAAGAGGATCATTATCGTGATGGGACATGAAAGAATGTATCCAAGAGAACCACTGATAGTTTTTTGAATTATGTATGGATTGTAACACCCCGAGATTTTATGAAGAATATTCTTTTTAATTTCATTAATGTCTTGTGTTATACGCTACACCAAAAGGAGCTTTCACAACATGCATCCTTGAGTTTCCTTGCATTACACACAATCACGACCTTCCTCGATAGCGTGTGTAGTACGCAATAATGAGTTTCACTAAACAACGATATGCTATTAAAATATTATTAAAACTAGTCGTTATGAATAGTAATAACCACTTTTTGAAATTTTGTAAATTTTATTTTTCAAAATGGTCTTCATTTTTGGATTTGGAATATCAAAATTAGCTTAGGGTGAAATTTTGGTACTTTTCGGATAACTTTCATATTTTTGATGAATTGTGAAAATTACTAAATTGTAATTAAAAAAAACTTTTTCAATCGAAATAATTAATAGTAATAAATTATTAATTTGAGTGGTTTTAAAATATATTTAGAATATATTTTTACAATTTAATACAATGTTGGTCATTGGATGTAATTTCACATTTAAACCAGACATAAACAAGTGTCAATCTTTTGATAGTTATTATCTCTTAAAAACACGCTATTTGTTTTGACGATGAGATTTAATTTTTAAATTAATTAATGAAACTAATATGTTTTGAATTTGGTAAAATAGTTATCATTTTTGAATTCATAATATCAAATATAGCTAAGGCCTAATTTTTGGTATTTTTTTGGAAACTTTCATTTTTTGATGAATAGTGAAACCACTAAGTGGTAGTAAAAAAAATGAATTTTTCATAAAAAATAATTTTACCACTTTTGTGAGTGGAATTTAAAAAATCTGAGAGACACGGTTTATGTCAGTAAGTAAAATGTGGTTCAATGAGATGAAAATAATTTTTGGTGAATAGTAACTTTTTACTTTTTTTTACCACGATTAAAAGTAAATAGGGTAATTAAGGGTAAAAATGATATTATTATTACCATAACACATGTCTTAATTCTATTGGATAAGTCTAATTCGGCCAAAAACAACCTTAGGAATAAAATATGGCCATTTAGGCCCACTTGGATTAGATTAGGACATTTATTATTAATTTATTTAAAAAGGGTTAAAATAGTTAAAATCAAAGTTTAATAAGTAAATCATTTTTACTATGGGGTTATAAATAAGATAAATTCTACTATAAATATTCATTAGAAATATAAAAAGATTTCCTACTTAATGGTATTTTATTTGTAATTTTTAGTCATTAAATAATTTAATTTATTTATGACACAACGATGATGCAATAATAATCTTATTAATGAAATATTGAAGAAATTGATGTTATAAATACCCAAATAAATATAATTTGAGAGTTTTTATGAACGAAACTAATTTTCTAGGTTAATATGACATGTTAGGATTGATGTAATTAACTTTGGTCGAAGTAATCATTCTGTTATGAGTTTCAAAAAAAATCAACTATTGAATAGTGTCAAAATTGACATAAAATAGTTTTTAAAACAAATATTATATAATTAATTGTTATTTTATTCCTAAAAATCTAAGGTTCGGACAAATGACTTAGATAATGTTATATATATTAATAAAACACAACTTGGGGGTCTCTGGGATGTATATGGTACGTTTATTAACTATATAATATAAAAATACAAAGTGACATGGTAAATGTCAATCTAATTAACTAAGAGTTAAAACTAAAAGATAAGGTTAATATAATGACCTAAACTTGACTAAATTCTATTGGATGAGAGGATTTAGACCCATACCCACCTTATCTTCAAAATAAATCAATTTGGAGCTATTTAAAACCGAACGTGACTTTATAATAAAATAATATTTTTAGTTATTCCAAAGGTGCCCCTCTCCTCACTTATAAAAGGGCACCTCCTCCCTCTCCTCCTCACACCAATTTGAGCCTTCAAGCTCTGACAACCCCTACCAAATATCTTCTCCACTTCCCTAGAAATATCCTAGAGGTTCTGGTCTACTTTAAAGACCAATCTTAGTGCCCTAAGAGGAGGTTTCAAAGAGGCGTATCGAAGAAGAGGTAATTTCTTCTCCCGATTCTTTCAAGCTTCTTTCTTCTTCAACTTATTCTTCTTTAGTTGTTTCATTATAAATTAATAACATAAATATCACTAATATACTGATTTGTTATTATAAAAATGAAACAACCCCATTTCACCTTCTATCCATCCTACGGAAAACAAAATCACAGCGCATGCGTACGTATGGAATACCGTCTCCACGCCGTGGTGTAATCTGTTTTTCCAGCAACACCTTACATGGATGGGTATAATGGTGTAAAGAATAACTATACATAGTTATTATAACATCATAATGATTCTGATATATTGTATCATCCACTCCAATTCAAATCAATAATTATGGAAATGATGTCATCGCTCGTGCGTACGTACGGACTACCGTCTCCACGACGTGATGAGATTCATTCTCCATGTTAACCATTTAAGAATGATTATAAAGTATATATAAGAAATAATATTGAAATATATGACATTATAAAGCTACTGTATTTATGTATATATGTATTTCATCTACTTAATTCCATTCAACTCAATAAGGAAACGAAAACAGCGTTCATGCGTACGTACGACCTACCGTCTCCATGAACGATGTATTTCTTTCCATTTATCGATCTATTATATATATGTATATTCAGAATATATATTATATATAAATCATGTTTTATATTCTGGAATTATGTAATCATGATATAAGTAATCATATGAATAATTACAAGTCAAAACACGGACGACAAATGAAATGATTTTACCCAAAACACTCTTTAACATGGAATTTACAAAAGAACGGGGAAAATAAAGTCATAAGTGAACCATATATGATATCATAACAATGAGTATGATTCTGGAATAAGTCAATGACATTATTTAAATCATTATACAGGAGGATCATACACTTATGAAGCAAATCGGACCTAAAGTAAGGGAAAATATCACAATCTCATTTTATCCGAGATTGTTTATACTTTGGTATTTACTGGGGTGTATTTTATCATCCACATCCATGTTTCCTAAATATGTAATATTATTTCCATTCACCTACAATTGTTTAAATCCTATTTTACCCTTTGGTGAGTTTTTAGTAAATGATATGAAATTAATCTTTTGTCATTTTTCGTACGAGGTACTTTTTTGACTTTTCCGACAAAAGTAAGAGAAGAATATTTTTTTCTAACTTATACGACATGAATGGATTTTTAAAAAATGATTTCCAAGAAGCTTCATTTACAATTTTTCAAGTTTATTTTTAATCAGATTCTTTTAGTTTATAATTTTACGACATGTTAAGAAAGGAAAAGTGTTTTTGAAGTAGAAAGGATATTTTCCTCGAGAATGAAGTTCAAGTGTTTTATAAAAATTATTTTCCATCTAAGATAATAAAGGCTTCTATTTTTATCCCTATTATTACATTGATTTGATTATGTTGTGATGGAATTATTTTTATGAATTCCTTTATCGTATATGAATTGTTTTATGATGTCATGATGTTTATGATTCCCATTTTTATTACATGGGTTATGCAATGATGTATGGTTTATGATTTTGTGGCACAATTAAGAATAGTATCATTATGAGATGGGTGGGACCTATATCTCCCTCCAATGCATTGGGTAAAGATTTTATATCTCATGAGATAGACATGGCTGGAATGGTAGGTTATACCGGTTCAGTGAAACAGGACTGAAATGAGGGTGACTCGGTTCAGAAATGGACTTTGTCCACTAAGATAGTCTTGGAAATGAGTCTTGACTAATAAGATATGATTCTCTATTATTATGTGTGTATTCCACAAAGTTTCATGTTTTAAGTTATGATTATTGGGATTTCATTTCACTACTATGATTTATCCCATGTTATGAAATTATGTTCTCTTTTGCAGGTTAAGATTTCCAAAATGTTATGTTCTTATGAAAATGATGTGATTGATATTTCTTTTGTTTTCCCTTACTGAGAATTTGAGCTCACCCTTTTATGTTTTCTTTTCCCCAGGATATAAAGAAAGGTTTTAGGTAAAAAAAGAAAGATCTTTATGGGAGATGTTGAAGATCTTTCACCATGATTAGAAGATTACGTTCCGAGTTTCCAAAGACACTAAACTATTACGGTCCTTGTGTGTGTGTGTTTGTTATGTACTAAGTATTCCGCAAAATTAATGTAATGTCTATGTACGTTAAGCTTCAGGTCTCTACAGTTGGTATCAGAGGAAAGGTTTAGTCATCCTTTGGAAACTAGGATGCGAAAACGTTAGTGAGATCCCTAGAGATATTTCTATTGTATGTCTAGGGATGTCTCTAAGGTTAAGTATACGTATAGGTTATAGTCCTAGAATTGTGATAACGATATTAGAATTTAACCTAAGATGTTAGATATTGAGGGTACTCCCCCTTTACTATGTTGTTTTCTCTACCATGATTTTTTGCCTCTCACAAGATTCTTTTTGTGTTTTAGTTAATGGAGGGAACTATAAGGAATTCGGTTAACATTGAATCCAATGGACAAATTGGTGGCCATGAGCAAAAAAATTGTGTATTTCCTAGAGATAAAGATATTGTGATTATGCCGAATCAGTCATCGCGATATATGATTAACAAGGTGAAATTTAGTGGTATGCCTAATTCATCAAAGAAGAGGAAGATAAACTATTATGCATGTTCGCATGTTGAGGAGGATAAAGAAAGGAAGATTGAGATTTATAAATAAGGGAAGAAGAACCTTCAGGAATACCTCAAATGGAGGGACCAATGTTATCTGTGTGGAGAAAAGGGTCATAGAGTGATAGACTGTTATGGTTTTGAATGTCTTATTTGTGGAGAACATGGGCATTACCCAACTCAATGCCCTGACCTAAAAAGTTACTTCTAAATCAAGGAAGGACTTATTCCAGGACAATCATTGAAGTGGATGGACTGAAGTGTTTATGTATTGGTATTCAAGAATAATGTTTTTGAGGTACTTTTATGGTGTATTGAAATATTTATGTATTGGTCTATTGTGGTTTTCAATAATTTTAAGGTACCGGTAACCATGAAAAGTGATTCAAATATTTTGGAAAGTAGATGATATGCGCATAATGAAGGGATAAGGAGAAAATGAAATGTTTAAAGGTATTCATGAGCTCATGATTGATATAAGGACTAAGTGATATCATGGTATGAGTGTATAGAATTTTGAGGATTTTGGTATGTGGAAAGTGTTGACTTTTAACTGCATTCATGTTTTCACTAAGGTTCAATGGGTATTCAAGAGAATATATGATTAAGGCCTTTGAATGTTTGGAATGTGACCAACAAGACATATCTTATGATATATGGGGATCAACGATGGTATTAAATCTCTGGTAATCGTTTTCACTATATTATGAGGGGGGAATGTAGTATTATGGATAAGCCTAAAGATTGGAATGGATTGTGTTGGACATAAGTTAGTATTGTTTAAGGATAGAAGTTTTTTCGATATTATTGATGGGATGTTATAGTAATATAGTTTTAGAAAAAGGGAAACCTGCAGGACGGGCGACAGCCCATCGCGTCGGAAAAGGCCGTGGGAATCGAACCCACAACTGAAGTGCGACTGGCCTTTATCGCCTACCACTGGCCTACAGGAAGTCCTTGTTTAGTAGAAACAATTTTTATTATATTAATCAGTATGATATATGAAGTATAAGTCCATTTTAGAAACTATATATGATTAATCTCACTATAGATGGACTTATGTATTTTTTGATAACTTTTCTAACCTTTTGTTTGAGACAGATGGAATGACCCATCATTCTATCACATGATCTGCTAACACATCACGAATGACAAATTCAACTTCATTTCTTTAAGAGATGAAGTGGAAATTTTCCAAAGAATGACAAACGGTGAGACTATACCAAAATCACGAAAGTATTTCTTCTAATTGCATCAACTTTAGGGAAATGATCTTGAAAACCAAAAATGTTGTCCTAGTGCTCTTATATCTGATGAATCAGATGGTACCTTAGATCATCACAAATTTATGGCTTTGTGATTGCTGGATTTTCCATAGCCATGTTCTCTACCACCCTCCATCAGAACATGATGGTTAGATTTCTCTTCCATATCCATATTTTCACCTATGTAGAAACCCAGTGATTAGTTTATTTGGGTAATCGTTACATTTCATACTTTAGTTTTTAAAGCCAAGTTTTGGTATTCCTTTTTACGATGTGGGTTTCTATTAAAGAAACTTTCGAGTAGTAAACTATTTATAACCCCGACGAATTTCGAGGGAGAAATTCATTTTAGGAGGGGTAGAATGTAACACGCTGAGATTTTTTGAAAAATATTCTTTTTAATTTCATTAATGTCTTGTGTTGTACGCTACACCAAAAGGAGCTTTCAAAACACGCATCCTTGACTTTCCTTGCATTACACACAATCACGACCTTCCTCGATAGCGTGTGTAGTACACAATAACGAGTTTCACTAAACAACGATATGCTATTAAAATATTATTAAAACTAGTCGTTATGAATAGTAATAACCACTTTTTGAAATTTTGTAAATTTTATTTTTCAAAATGGTCTTCATTTTTGGATTCAGAATATCGAAATTAGCTTAGGGTGAAATTTTGGTACTTTTCGGAGAACTTTCATATTTTTGATGAATAATGAAAATTACTAAATTGTAATTAAAAAAAACTTTTTCAATGGAAATAATTAATAGTAATAAATTATTAATTTGAGTGGTTTTAAAATATATTTATAATATATTTTTACAATTTAATACAATTTTGGTCATTGGATGTAATTTCACATTTAAACCAGACATAAACAAGTGTCAATCTTTTGATAGTTATTATCTCTTAAAAACACGCTATTTGTTTTGACGATGGGATTTAATTTTTAAATTAATTAATGCAACTGATATGTTTTGAATTTGGTAAAATAGATATCATTTTTGAATTCATAATATCAAATATAGATTAGGACTAATTTTTGGTATTTTTTTTGGAAACTTTCATTTTTTGATGAATAGTGAAACCACTAAGTGGTAGTTAAAAAAAATGAATTTTTCATAAAACTTAATTTTACCGCTTCTGTGAGTGGAATTTCAAAAATCCGAGAGACACGGTTGATGTCAGTTTGTAAAATGTGGTTCAATGAGATGAAAATAATTTTTGGTGAATAGTAACTTTTTACTTTTTTTACCACGGTTAAAAGTAAATAGGGTAATTAAGGGTACAAATGATATTATTATTACCATAACACATGTCCTAATTCTATTGGATAAGTGTAATTCGACCAAAAACAACCTTAGGAATAAAATATGACCATTTAGGCCCACTTGGATTAGATTAGGACATTTAATATTAATTTATTTAAAGAAGGGTTAAAATAGTTAAAATCAAAGTTTAATAAGTAAATCATTTTTAATATGGGGTTATACATAAGAAAAATTCGACTATAAATATTCATTAGAAATATAAAAATATTTCCTACATAATGGTATTTTATTTGTATTTTTTAGTCATTAAATAATTTAATTTATTTATGACACAACGGTGACGCAGTAATTATCTTATTAATGAAATATTGACATAATTGATGTTATAAATACCCAAATAAATATAATTTGAGACTTTTTATGAACTAAAATAATTTTATAGGTTAATATGACATGTTAGGATTGATTTAATTAACTTTGGTCGAAGTAATCATTCTGTTATGAGTTTCAAAAAAAATCAACTATTGAATAGTGTCAAAATTGACATAAAATAGTTTTTAGAACAAATATTATATTATTAATTGTTATTTTATTCCTAAAAATCTAAGGTTTGTCCAAATGACTTATATAAGGTTATATATATTAATAAAACACAACTTTTGGGTTTATTGGATGTATATTGTAAGTTTATTAACTATATAATATAAAAATACAAAGTGACATGGTAAATGTCAATCTAATTAACTAAGAGTTAAAACTAAAAGATAAGGTTAATATAATGAACTAAAATTGTCTAAATTCTATTATATGAGAGTATTTCGACCCATCCACACCTTATCTTCGAAATAACTCAATTTGGAGCTATTTAAAACCGAACTTGACTTTATAATGAAATAATATTTTTAGTTATTCCAAAGGTGCCCCTCTCCTCCCTTATAAAAGGGCACCTCCTCCCTCTCCTCCTCACACCAATTTGAGCCTTCAAGCTCGGGAAACCCCTGAAAAATTATCTTCTCCACTTCCCTGGAAACATCCTAGAGGTTCTGGTCTACTTTAAATACCAATCTTAGTGCTCTAAGAGGAGGTTTCAAAGAGGCGTATCGAAGAAGAGGTAATTTCTTCTCCCGATTCTTTAAAGCTTCTTTCTTCTTCAACTTCTTCTTTTTAGTTGTTTAATTATAAACTAATAACATCAATATCACTAATATACTGATTTGTTATTATAAAAATGAAACAACCCCATTTCACCTTCTATCCATCCTACGGAAAACAAAATCACAGCGCGTGCGTACATACGGAATACCGTCTCCACGCCGGGGTGTAATCTGTTTTTCCAACAACACCTTACATGGATGAGTATAATGGTGTAAAGAATAACTATACATAGTTATTATAACATCATACTGATTCTGATATATTGTATCATCCACTCCAATTCAATTCAATAATTATGGAAATGATGTCATCGCTTGTGCGTACATACAGACTACCGTCTCCACGACGCGATGAGATTCATTCTCCATGTTAACCATTTAAGAATGATTATAAAGTATATATAAGCAATAATATTGAAATATATGAAATTATAAAGCTACTGGATTTATGTATATATGTTTGTCATCTACTTAATTCCATTCAACTCAATAAGGAAACGAAAACAGCGTTCATGCGTACGTACGATCTACCGTCTCCATGAACGGTGTATTTCATTCCATTTATAGATCTATTATATATATGTATATTCTGAATATATATTATATATAAATAATGTTTTATATTCTGGAAATATGTAATCGTGATCTAAGTAATCATATGAATAATTACAAGTCAAAACACAGACGACAAATGAAACGATTTTACCCAAAACACTCTTTAACATGGAATTTACAAAAGAACGGGTAACATAAAGTCATAAGTAAACCATATATGATATCATAACAAAGATTATGATTCTGGAATAAGTCAATTACATTATTTAAATCATTACACAGGAGGTTCGGACACTTACGAAGCAAATTGGACTTAAGGTAAGGGAAAATATCACAATCTCATTTTATCTGAGATTGTTTATACTTTGGTATTTACTGGGTTGTATTTTATCATCCACATCCATGTTTCCTCAATATGTAATATTATTTCCATTCACCTAAATTTTTTTAAATCCTATTTTACCCATCGGTGAGTTTTTAGTAAATGATATGAAAGGAATTTTTTGTCGTTTTTCGTACGAGGTACTTTTTTGACTTTTCCGACAAAAGTACGAGAAGAATGTTTTTTTAACTTATACGACATGAATGGATTTTTATAAAATTATTTCCAAGAAGCTTCATTTACAAGTTTTAAAGTTTATTTTTAATCAACTTCTTTTAGTTTGTAATTTTACGACATGTTAAGAAAGGAAATGTGTTTTTGAAGTAGAAAGTATATTTTCCTCAAGAATGAAGTTCAATTGTTTTATTAAAATTATTTTCCATATAAGATAATAAAGGGTCCTATTTTTATCCCTATTATTACATTTATTTTATTATGTTGTAATGGAATTATTTTTATGAATTCCTTTATCGTATATGAATTTTTTTATGATGTCATGTTGTTTAAGATTCCCATTTTTATTACATGGGTTATGCAATGATGTATGGTTTATGATTTTGTGGAACACAAAAGAATGGTATCATTATGAGATGGGTGGGACCTATATCTCCCTCCAATGCATTGGGTAAATATTTTATATCTCATGAGATAGACATGGCTGGAATGGTAGGTTATACCGTTTCAGTGAAATAGGACTGAAACGAGGGTGACTCGGTTCAGAAATGGACTTTGTCCACTAAGATAGTCTTGGAAATGAGTCTTGACTAATAAGATATGATTATATATGATTATGTGTGTATGCCACAAAGTTTCATGTTTTATGTTATGATTATTGGGATTTCATTTCACTACTATGATTTATCCCATGTTATGAAATTATGCTCTCTTTTGCAGGTTAAGATTTCCAAATTGTTATGTTCTTATGAAAATGATGTGATTGATATTTCTTTTGTTTACCCTTACTGAGCATTTGAGCTCACCCTTTTATGTTTTCTTTTCCATAGGATATAAAGAAAGGTTTTAGGTAAAAAAAGTAAGATCTTTATGGGAGATGTTGAAGATCTTTCACCATGATTAGAAGATTACGTTCCGAGTTTCCAAAGACACTAAACTATTATGGTCCTTGTGTGTGTGTTTTTGTTATGTACTAAGTATTCCACAAAAGTAATTTAATGTCTATGTATGTTAAGCTTCGGGTCTCTACATGGATAACATAAACATTACCCAAGTCTGTGTCATAAATACATGGAAGATAAGAATGATAGGTCTAAATAACCAACAAAACCAAGGTAACCTGAAGGAACATATTAATTGTCCAATGAGTTGTTTAATTGGGATAACTAAATTCTACACATCAGAATTGTGAATATGAGATATTCATTTTATCCACTCTATCCTTGATTTTTTTACGTCTACCTCCAATATGTTTTATTAAAAAATAAAATATCTAGTGAGGTGATAGTTGAATATTGAAATTTTATTATATGAGAAAATAAATCTCAGTATGGGTCCTTTAAAAAAATTTTATATAATGGAATAAATATTTCAAAATAGACTTCACATTCACTTATTTTTGTTAGTTTACCCCCAAAAACCTCTCTACTAAAAACCTTTATTAGGGTGGAAACAATAACTAGTAGCCATCATAGAGAGATTTTAATTTTACTAGAACTATATATGACAACAAAGAATCATCTTCATCCTAATCCATTAACACATCACAACCAAATATAGGAAATGATGTTTCTATATTAGATTAATTAACCATGATATTAGATGTTGTGTAATGCATCCCCATCCACTATATCTAGTGAAAAAATGTATTGTTGTCAGATAAAAAGTGAGGTTTCATAGTGACATCGATGAAAGGAATATTATGGGAATTAGGTTTGATTCCACAAAACATGTAAAACTATGTATCATATATTGAAAATAGCTTAGGTCTTAGAAGTCCTCCTTTTGTTAAATTAAGAGACACTTAGAGTGGACATGGTGAGGTATTAGCCCCCCACAAACCAACAACTTATTAGGTTTCACAGAGCTTGTAGTATCTGTATTGGCGAAACATGGAAAATTTTATTTGGGTGGTTATCTATTTAATCTTAAAACATAAGTGATGGAATAAATTGGAGAGTTCACGGGCCCATACAATGGATATGTCTACTCTATAATGGAAAAAATGGGTCTAAACATTGATTTTAATGAGTCTTATTATGAGAAATAGAATTCAGTATTATCTCCATCGTTCAACATCATATTTCTTACAATACCACCAATTTAAATTAACATGGGGGTGGGAGATAAGTGTGTGTGGTTTTGTTGTTATAAAAATAATGAATTTAATTTTATATAATAATACAATATTTCCCTATAGTTTCGAATTAGGAACTTATGTAAAATATAAAATAGGTCTCAACACTCAACCATTAGTGGAATTTAACCTAGATAGTTAGGATGAAACATAATATTTTGATTGTTATTGTTATATGTAAATATATTTGATTGATAACTAATTAGAAAATTAAATATATATCTATATTATATATACCCTTAACTAACATCAATTATTAAGTTACAATTAAATTTTAAAGGATGAAATTTATTTAAAATGTATATAATGTAACAACCAAAAATCTCACTGTATTTTTTACTTAAATAAATATCATATTATATAGAATGTTTCAAACACTATACCATTATAAAATAAAATAAACTTGGAATATTTGGAATAATATATATGACTATTAAAATCTACCCATTAAATTTACTGTTATAAAATGAAGTTACTATATCAGTAAAGTAGGTATAGATAAATGGAACTCAAATACACAATTCTTCATTATAAAGGCCATTTATTAGAGGTTGAAAGAGAGGTAGATTTAGTAGGATATTACATGGACCATGACCAAGATGAACATGATCAATCAAAACCATAAATAGGAAAATTTCAAGATCATGGAGATTTCCATGGCTTCAATGATTTATAAAATACCAAATTAAATTGGAGCCAATTCTTATCTAATGCTTAGTTATTACACTGAAGACATGAGGGGATATTCAAGTTGAAATTACGATTATATCAACATTAATTTAAATAATTATATGTATTTATATATAATGATTCTTTATACACTTCGAAAATCATTTTTTTAATTCATATTATGCACAATAAATGAATTTTTCAAAACCTGGAATTTTATGACATGAAAAAAAATCAATTTGTATTGAATAATATCAATATGTATACATAAAATATTAATTATTAATTTAATGGAAATATAATAGTTATTATGTCCAAATTCTATTTCCTATAAAATAATTTATCATTATTTTAAATGATTTTAAATTTAAATAATTTTATAAATTTTAGGATGTGAATTTTATATAGTTAACATTATATTTATATTTATCAGGGTAATATATATTTAATATGTGTTTTTGGAAAAAGTTTATTACAATTATTTTTTCGGTGAATAGTTTAATATTAATTTTTTTTTTCAAATAACATTCCTTTTATGACATTATTATTAGATATGTATGAATTTAAAATTCATGAAACCTTATTCTATGAAAAAAATAATTATTTTCTAGTCACATAATAATTTTGAAAATGTATTATTTAATTTCTAAACCCATATTTGACAATTTAGAACATGATTTATTTTTTTCAAATTTTTTTATGCAATTGCTATTTTAAAATTAATTTTTATCTGTTTTAAAAATTATAATGGAAAACATTGATTCAAAAAACCACTTTTCAATTTTCCAAGTGGTGGAAGTTAAAATTTAAATTATAAAACACTTTAAATTATTTAAAAATACTACTTAAATATTTATGAAAAACAAATCCAAACATTTTAATTCTATAAACAAATTTCCAAAACAAAACCTTTTCAAAACAATTTGAATGTTAATGTGAACCATAATATAAAGAATTCATATTTATCAATGGGGATAAAAATATAATTGAAGCATAATACAGAAAACAATGTAATTTTCATTTCATCCACTAATATAAAAAGAGAATATAGTGATTCAAATATGGTGTGTATCAGGAATCCCCAAGGTAATACCATAAACCATGAAAGGCGAATCTTGGATGAATCAATAGGTCATAAAATGTGATTTTAATGGAAATAATCAAGTGAATCCAACTTCTATCCTTTGTTATTATCCTAAAAATTTCAAGAGCTTTGAAATATATGACAATCTCACTAGGGAACTCTCTCGGATTAGCTCCCAAAGTCTAATTGGGGTACACCTCTCAATTTGATTCCATATTACTATAAGGAAATATATTAGAAAGGATTCAATCTATAATATGGTAATCTAGTTAATAAAATATTGTGTTACTAAGGAATTAACTAAGTCACACATTTAGTTACCTATGTTCCCAGAACGTAGTATAAATAGAATTGAGAAACCAAATATAAGTATAACAGGATCCACAGGTTTACCAAAAATCTACCACAATGAATATATCTAATCACCCATCCAACACACTCTAAAGAAAAAACACCTTTTCATATCATGTAAGAATCAAGTAATTTTTTAGTTGACCTCCCAAAAAGGTGAAAATGTTCATTTAAGACACAATACATAGATCATAAAACTATAATTTTGTGATCATTAATAGAATCTTATTTTGTAATGTTCTAAACCAAAATATTAATACCAACAAGGAATTACATGTGGTAAGAATATTTTTACACAATATAAGTGACATAATGTTTTATAAAACATAAACCAATCCACATTTATTATCAAATACTTTCTTTTATGATATCTAAAAACTCAAAAATATCTAATTTGAATAAAATATTTTTAAGATTAGAAAACCCAACCTCTATTAATAATGAAATCCTTTGAATTTGAAAATGTTTTATAACACCTCTTAAAATTACATTTGTGATATACCCTAGGTATATAAACAGAAACATGGAATATGTAAACATTAATTTGAAATCAAGGACTATAAATTCATATAAAACAAAATTGTTACAAGAATATAAATAAATGAAAACATTTTTATATATCCATCATTGATATCACAAATATATTTATTAAAATACTATATATTATTTTTTAAAAATAAATCATTTCATGATATTTTATATAAATTAATTTGAAGAAAAACCTACATCATCGAATTAGAAACCACTTTTCTTCAATAGTAAAAGATACACCTTCTAGGTAAATGACCTTAAAAATACATGGAAACATAAAGAACCAAGAAAAGACTAATAAAATCCATAAATTCAACCTTCATAGTTGTTAGGTTTCATCAGATTAAGGAAAACCAAAATTAAACTGGTATAGAAAGAATTTTAGAGGAATAATTACTCAAGGAAAGGTTCAATCAATAATCAAAACTGCTTCTAATCCTGAAATAATGATCTTAAAACCATTTTATAAAAATCGATAATAACTATGAGGATATATAGAGAGTAAAATTATGTGAATTAGTATGGAATCTGAAAAAAAATTAAATAGATTAGATGAAAAGTGAAATTTTAAAATTTAATGAATCTATCCTACTCACATTGTTAGGATTCATGATTTACCACATTGTGTTCCAACCATAAGACTTATATTTGAATGGAACTGAAAACTAACATAATTTATCCACATGATTTATAAAACCATGAACCAATGATTCTTCCGCAAAAATAATCAAGCCATAAAACACCACATAGTTTTCTAAACCATTCACAGGTCATTTTAAATACACCCATAACATAAAATAAATTTTCATGGTTTTCCACAAGCTTCACGTAACCATGAATTAAAAATTCCCCAAAAGTAAAACCTAAATTTAATTTTCTTTCAAATAGTTTCTCTTAACAATAATGGTCATCCCCATTGTTTTTACTAACCATGAGGTAACCATGTAAAATAGAAAAAGTCAAAAAAAATTAAACTCAAAAAATCCAAAAACCCACCAACAATTAAAAAAATTAATTTTATTATATTATATTTAATTCCAAAATAAAATCGGTTTGTCACAATTGTCCCCACCATTCCATATTATACCCCACAAAATTCATTGTAAAAATAAAATTAATAGAATAATGTTTCCCCTTCACCCAAATAATGGTTCAATGATTCAACAAAGAAATGAACTATCTAAGTAGACTCATGTGGGTTATATGTTAATTAATAATTAAATCCATTTCAAAATACTAGTTAAAATGTTCAATAAACCAACACTACCACCCCCTTTTATTTGGATACATGAGGTGGGTGGTTTAGGGAAACACCAAGGGCATCTATTGATAAGAGGGTACTAGAAAACAACTCTCAACTCTTCAAAACCATGAGTGGTAATTACCAAAGAAAACACCATACACATCCAAAATAATAAAAATAAAATAAATAAATACAGTAAAAAAAACTTGTACCTATTATAATCCTACACACTATTTATAATCCATCAGAAATAGTGAAACAAAGGATACACAATTCAATGGTAGAAGAATCCCATAATATAAACACATGTCTTCAATATATCCAAGAAATATAAGATTCCTCCATCCATAAAAATACACCCAAAAACTAAAACAATTATCTATATGAAATTAAAACCCATGGGATACCTAGAAGTCTATAATTAAGGTTAAAAAATCCATTAACATCCCATATCATAAAAATGGATAAAGTAAAATCAATATAAAATATGACTCAAATAAGAACAATATGGGATCTACCCTTTGGTCACAAAAGAAAAGGAAAAGTAACATATGACCCTTATCATAGAACACTGAACCATGATAGACCTATCCAAAAACCAATTAAATCATAATATTCATTAAAAACACCAACCATTGATGAAAGTAAACTAGTGTATCCATTTTCTTAGTTACACATCAATACAGCCAAAGCATCCCATTAATAACTCACTAAAACCAAATGTCATAACATAGTCAACACCAAGAATAAATCATAATAATAAAAATATAACACAAGTGATGTATGACACAAAAAATCATTGTAGAGAGAAAAATAAGAAAATAAATTTCCAAATATTATATTAATTGTGAATTAAATATGAAGTCTTAATACATTTTAAACTCATAAGTAATAAAACCTAAAATATATAATAATCACCATCTATATATGAATCTTGATTACACCCATCATTTCTTATTTTCATAATTCAAATTAAACAATTATCTAATATTCCAAAAATAGCCACATCATGTAATGATCTTATAAAAACACATGAGAGCTCTTCTTCTCATGAGGATTAGTGGGGATTAGGGAATACTAACCCATATAAACCTAAATTCTATGACATGGTTCATCTACACATGTTGGATAATCATACATCTATATGGCCCCTTTGAACACTTACTTTTAATATATCTAGATATATTTAGACACAACTGATATGAGGTGTGAGTGAAAACCATTATTAATTAATTGATCTTTTGAGGCGTTAGTTGTTTCCAGATTGAGAGACAAAACACAAACTCTTAAAATTATTGAAATAGTCCATCATCATTCACTCACCTTTATTATTTCCCATGAATTAAAATATTTTATCCAATTTAATATCCTTAGGATAATCTTGATGATGAAATATAGTCTTATTGAATCACTATGAATTTTCAAAATGAAACAAAAATTTTATGACAATCTCCTAGAACACATGGCTTAGTCCTTCAAGAAACTCTATAATATCAATCACATTTTAGGATTCATGAGTTTCTAAATTTTTTTGGATTTCATCAATTTTATCTTACCACTCAATCACCTTGATCAATACTTGATCACCATAAAAACATATCAATAGTGGCCCAAAAATTCCTAGATTCATCCCCTAAAACAAAATGTTATGATTCTAACAAACTTTTTGGAATCTAGGTTGACCATATATCCAAAAATGTTACACCTAAAACATGAGAGGAATCACCCAACCTATAATACATATGGATATAATTTTCATATTTAATAAATAACATTAAATATTTCATGGTATAAATAGAATGAAACATAAACTAAATATATTTTATCTTCCTAACATAAATCAATGTATTCTACACAATTAAATGATCCAACCCAAAAGAACAAATCACCCAAAATAAATCATTCTACAAAAAATATTCATCAAATAACAAGCATTAAATAAATATTCTTAATTTTTTTAAAAGATATCTTATAATGAAAAACCAAAACATTTAAAATTATAATGCTTTTAATAACATTCTATATAATTTAGATAACCCCATAAAACCATTTAGCCTCATAAAAAAACATGAAATATACGTCCCCTTCAAATGAATTGAAATAGTTACATAAAATAAAATTCCATTTTAAAATACAACCCAAATTTTATTAAAAAAAGAGGTTGAAAATTCTACATGAAGGGAAAAAACATTTTCAAGTAAAATAAATAATATGTGTTTATAACTAAAAAAAGTTCCATTAAATTCTTCCTTTAATGCTGAAAAATACCTTAAAACACCAATTATAAAAAATCCACAACTAGACATAGAAAAAAATACCAACTCTAACATTATAAAAATATCTTCAAAACCATATTTGACCCCTCTCTGATAATAGTATGTCACCGTAAAAATTCAAAATCAAATGCGATTGAATTAATATGTTTAGGAAGATATAGAACTGTGAATGTTTTAATTTTATGGTTTTTTAGACTATATTTCTATCTTATATAACACATTTTATGACTATACACCTATGCACATGGGTTCTATATTGTTTTCCATGTTTTAGGATATATCTTTATTTTTATGTTTCTACCTCTATTTTATCCCCATGAATCCCCATAATGTATCAGATATATCGTACTATATATTAAAAAAACATCCCCTATAATCCAAATACATCATTAATAATCAATATTATAACTCAAATTCAAGACCCAAATCCAAAATACTCAAGGAATCTCACTTTTCATCATGAAAGGTGGCTAAGAACCAAATCAAGTCCTACCTTGATAGTTTTAAATTTATTATCTTCATACTACTATGATGAACCTAAATAATAATAGGGTGTTTTGATACCACTTTGTAATGAATTGTCCAATTTAAAATTATCACATTATCCAAGTAATCCCGCAACAAAACTCTAAGTGTATTCCTAAGCACCATGGGATGGAGAATATCCCTTGGGAAACACACTAAATCCTTGTGTGAATAGATTTACATGCAAATATTAATAACAAAGTGGATGAATATAATCATGAATATAGAACGTGTTATCAATATATTGGACTTACATTCATATAAAATTAATATATGTAAATAATAATAAAAACAAAATAGGTAATAAGAAATAATGAACAACCAAACTCACTTATAAAAACAAATTAAACTCATCCTTAACATGTAACTGGATCTCAAAAAGAAAGGGAACCAAAATGTAAATTATGTATCTGGTCATATTTTATAATGTGAGTTCAATACTTGATAGAAGATAAATAGAAACCCAGAGATACCAAAAAAAAATTATGACCCTTTGTCAGTCAACACATATAGAGCATTTATCAATGGATGAATATTGGCATCCAAACTGAAACAAAATATCCCACATTGTTCTATATAGAAAACCCATACATAAGCTCACCATTAAAATATCTCTAAGATGAATCTCCATGTCACAATGGTATTAAATTTAGTGGGGGTATAATTTCACACATTTCAAAAATTATGGAATCTCATATGGTTTTCCCATAGGGTTCACTGATTCAAAAACCAACCATGTAGCTCAGAATGGAAAATAATTATAATGTCACATGGTTTAGAAACATGTATTACTATACCATATTATAGACATGAATCCAATACTATATTTTATTATTCTAATTGTACATAGTTTCCTTACATGGTTTTTCAAAACCATGATCAAGCCATAAGAAAGACACCCCATATGTAAAAGTTACTAATATAGTTTCCATTAATCCTCACACAACCATGAACCAAAATTTTCATATATGGAAAACTCTCATGTAAGGTAATATTAAATAGTGACCCCAAAAGGTAATCTTAATTTTCTTGTTTCTCCTAATATTATTTTAAAAGTGAAACATAAAAAAACTTAAAAAAATTAATGTCCAAAATCTAAAAAACTAAAAAATTAAAAAATATCCATAAATAATATTATATTATATTTAATATTAATGTCACATGGACGATTTATAAGAATTATCATTCTAAAAAGGAAGGAAATCTATTTATAATGGTGTTCTAGCATATTCTCCTCAATGAAAAATGATGTATCTCTAAAAAATTGAGATTTATCAATAAATTGGTAGTGCCACACTAACTCAATAAGATATTCCATACCTTTATATAAGACCCTTTAATTTAATGAATAGATTCTAGGTTTGTGTTTTATTTAATTGTAGAATATTTCCATCACTAATAACTCAAACTTATTGTAGATACAATAATTTGAACTTTTCAATTGATTTTTCATTCCCTAAATGAATAACCTTATTGTTTCATAATATAAGTAAATCATGGAGTAGGAAAGGAAGAATCCATGGTCTCAATATATAATATTTCATTTCAACCATATGCTAGGATTTTTACTGATCTTTCGCTACGATATAGGTATGTTAAATCCATAACACAGTCTATGAATCATGGTATATTGAAAAATATGACATACCCATTTCAGTGAATATCCAACAATCTGATTCATAGTATAAAATACCATAAGAACACAATGGAATACATTAAAAATATTATTAAATAGTTTAAAAATTCTTCATATACTATTTTTGAAACTCTTTTTATTTGAGAGAAAACACATTTTCTATATGTGATCTTTGTTATAAGGAATCCTTGTTTGACCTTATGGTCCTTTACAGAGTATAAAAATAATTAAATCATTTTTTCATATATGTAAGAAAATTGCGGCCTCTTGAAAATATTAAAGGCTAGTTATGATACAAGGGGTTTGTTTTGATCATAATTAATCACATTCATATATAAATATTAACATGTACAACAAAATATATAACATGTACATCATTTTTATAAATATATAATCCATTTTCAAAACAATTTAGCCACTATTAGACATGGTACATGTCAATAATATTTAATCAATATCATACATTATGGTTCCATAAAATATACATACTAGTATAAATGAATACATCACATGTACTTAATACAAGTAAATGATAATATCACATATATTTCAACAAAGCCTGGATATTCTATTCCTAAATATATTTCAATCAAGGGTCCAAATTCCATCACCCATCCTATGATCATATAAATTCCATTTTTAGAGATTCAATTGATGTCATGATTTGCAATATACTCATCTTCCTCTGATTAACTAAGACTCAAGGATTGAATCAGAAACGATTAAAAGTATAAAGGATCCATTGATAGTTTTCTCACAAAAAAATGTAATGGGGAATCCAATTATGTATACATCCCTAAGTATATCATTGACTATATGACATTAGATATGATTTATTTTGGTGGTTAAGTCTATATAATATGTCTCCACTTATTATTTCATTAATTTAGTACTTGTATCATATATTCAACTCTTTGTATCAAGTAATATATTCCACTAACGTTATGATTAATATATCATCCCAATCCATAATACTCTTTAATGATCATTGATTAAAGATAACTCCAGGATTTATTTTTTTGGATATTTATCATTTTAGTTTAACAATAATATAAATCCAACATAAAATAATGTTTAGATTTTATTTTATATGACATGTTTCATTTTTATTCAAAAAATAATTTATAAATACTTAACAAGAAAATAAATATGTATTGGTATGAAAAATACTATTTGATAGACTCCAGACCAGTAGTATGGTTTCTGCACTTTAATGGTTTTTTAAACTCATTACATCTCTATGATATTCCTAACATATATCTATATAACCATAGTATAACAACCACCTAATAAACTCATTTGTGAGAAAAATATATGAAGTAATCTATATAAAATAGTGGTGATACATATGATCCATATAACTAATCCCAAACTTCATGAATATATTTATACTTTTTAACTCAGAAAAATTAAATGTTACGATGTTAAAACTTATGTTATCTATATAAGAAAATTTTTAAGTTCATCATCATCATTTTCAAAACCCTTTTAATATGTTTTTCCTTGAAGTGTTTTAGACACTAATATAACTATTTACATAAATTATATATAGGCATACTAAAAAAAATTAGGTCATAAAGAAACATTCAATTCTTATTTTATATGGCCGAATATATAATTTAATAATTTTTAACTTCTCTTAGACTAAAAATAATATAAATATCCACTTAGATATTATATACTATTTATAATATTATGACTAGATATAAAAATAATCCTTTGTGTTTAGAATATAAATTTTATTTTATTTCAGTATGAATATTTCAGAATTAAACAACTATAGAAATATAATATATGGTACTATATGTGTTTGGATAATTTAAAAAATTTATTTTATTAATTGAAATATGACTCTAAAGGTGGTGGAATCTCAATAACCCCTATTTTAACAAATATATAGATAAACATGTTTATACAAGAAAAAATTCTTCTCTTCTTCATAAGTATTTCAATGAATATGATGAATCTAAATTTATGTATAATATATCATATTTTTTATAATAACTATTTTTTCATAAAGAACACATCTTGTCATATATGATAAATATAATAAATATTCACATATTTTATATTAATTCATATAATCTTGATACATATAAATACATTCAAATATTATATGAAGGAAAACGTTTTTCATAATTTTAATGCATGAAATAAGATCTATATGTCATAATATTTATTTTCAACTCATTTATATTCAAAAAACATGTAAACTATTCTAAAAAACATGTACAACATACATTTTTTATTTTATACAATTTCAAATTGAAGTACTGATTTCTATAACATTAATGTAATACATGAAAACTCCATGGTGTTTAACAAACTCCAAAGGGTATCTTAAAAAATTCTATCATATGGAATCACTAAACCTTTATTTATCATTTTAAATTTGGATTCCAATTACCTTGATAGAACAATCTAATAAAGAATGCTGGATTTTACATCTAATATTACTTATTATAGTTCTTAATTTTTCCTATTTTGGTTGTCACTATAATAGAAGAACCTAGACATATTATTCCCATTACATTAATCCCCAAAACTTTATGAATAAGGGTAAACATTTCAGGAATATATTATCATTTTTAGGGTCTAACAAATGATTTTTATTTATTATAAGGTAAATTCATGAAAATCCTATAACGACAAAAAGAAATTATGGTGGCCAAAAATTATTCAACCCATGAGCACTATCCCAAACAAAGTGATTACCCTCAGTAGAAAAGGATCCCAGGTTATCAAAAGTGAGAAGACATTTGTGTTGAGATGCCCTAGAAGAATGATAGCTTTCCACCATAAATCTCTCACACCATGTATATAGGATGGGTATCAGATTAAAACCATATGTTAATAATTTTATCCTTCTCAAAGGAATCTATATTATCTAGTTGAATAACTTCTACATTTAGTTACTAATGAATAGTTTTGTGAACCCATGGTATTTTAATATTAGTAATTGTTTTTATTTTTTATACTTAAATTATTAATTTTCATCAAATTACATTCATGTTTTGAAAAAACATATTTAATATTTCAATTTTATGACGATGATGCTATTATCTATAAAAAATATTTTTTCAAATGAGTATCATGTTTTAAAAATATTTAATAACAACTATTAGTAAATGTAATCCCATTAAATTGATTCCCCTTTTTTAAAATAAATCATATCTATTAGTGATTCATGATCCATATTTCACTAAATAATTATTAAAATTTATTTTTCCTCTCAAAAAAATTGTTATTTATGTATGTAGTCATTATAATAAATTTGGATATGGCTCATGGATTGTTGAGTGGAAAAACCTCTTCCCAAATACATTATATAGATATATGCTCAACATTTATTATTTCGTATCATATATCATAGGGGTTCCCATTTAAATGTATCTTAAATATCATAATGTTAATTGGTTACATAACTCTGTGATTATCCCTTTTCATCATTACATACACATGATAATCTTTGTCCAGTCATCTTTATCATAAAACTATCCAGTTGGATGATCACACTCTTGACATGTGTTTTCATTAAAATAAATATGACACATAGTATGTTATGTGTATTTAGTCTTAGTGTTCTATCTCATGTTATTATCTTTTACATGTATGCATGCATATACTAATTTTGTTTGGAATAATATTTCTTCATCAAAATCAATATGTTAAGAACATATTTATATAAAAACATTACAAAATACATATCTTATGATACTAATCCAGATTAAAATAAAATATTATTCATACACATATAGATTAATACAATTAATAAGGTATATGAAACCCTTTTTTAAAATGTCATTTAATTCATTGTTATAAGTAAACACTACATAAGTAATCATAATCCTTGGATACTTAACCCCGACCTTTTTAGAATAAGTCATAAGCCACCTACCTAATGAAAAGACCAACCTAAATTCCCTTCACCCATGGATATTGTCCTCATGAGATATCTCCATTTAATCCTAAATCTAACACCTAATATATAATAAATTATAATTAACTACTAAATTCAATCTCATCACCCAATACAAGCAAACATAAATGTATAAGAACAATAATTCCAATATCTTACTTATTATGTAGCTCCCAATATGCATGTATCAGAGTCCTTAGAATAAGTTCAAAAATTAAATAAATTTTAATATAGACATTCATAATATTTTAATTATAATTTTGAATAAATTAGGTAATGCCTTTTAAATAAATTTGAAATTTACATATTTAAGTATGAGGTCACAATTTATGAAAATTTCATAAATTAAGTAAAAATTAAAAGATTAAAATTTTTCTAACATTATCAAAATTCCAAAACATTTTAGAAAAACCACTTTATTTTCAATTAAAATTTGAAATCCTTCATATTATTCATTATATGGGATTTTACTTAAATGTATTATATTAAATGATATATAAAAATTTTATACTTAAATTATATTATGTAAAAGTTTTACCTGATCCAAATATCACATATTTATATTATTATTTAAACCATGATCCAATTAATCATCAAAACACCTTTTGATGTGCTTTAAAAAATGTCTGCAAATATAGTCATTAATTTGAACAATGAAAATTAATAATTATGAACTATTCATAATTTTATATATTAAATATTTTTTATATTTGGTCTTATTTTTGTAATTTATAAACACATTATAAATTAATTTTATAATTTCATTATAAACAGTTTATATTTATTATATAAATCCCTCCATATGATTTCTAAAAACATAATATACAACATGCTCATATTAAATTCATAACTATTATATCCCATATAATCTCTATTTTATCATATTTTATTTATCTATGCATACCTAAAAGTCTAGAAGTATAAAATTTTCTATTATATGAAACCCTATTAAAAATTAAATTTATATTAAAAATTAATTTATTTTAATACATAAAATGAATAAATAAATAAACTACGTTTTTTTTACTTTTCAAAAAGTTGGTATAAGTTTGAACATTTCATATATTTTTTCAACATTATAAAAATCTATATACAATAAATAACACTAACAATTTATAAATATTTTACAAACTATAAGAACATTTATATGAAATGTTAATTTCCATTTTTTAGATTGAAGTATATTTGGTAATGGATAAATAATTAACAATCATAAATTGTGGCTGAACCCAATGATTTAATATGAAATGATTTACAATGGATAGAACCCTTATCCATCAAGTGACAATTATGTCTTAATTAACCCTAATATATGAATGTATAATGAAAGGTCATATACCATTACATATCTTGTAACTTTTATATAATAGGTAAGCCTTACATTTGAGAGTAACCCTTATTTATTATGTCATGGAACATATATATAATCATTTTTTTCATTGGAGAAAAATAAAAAAATATATATATGGGGTTTATAGACTCTTACACATTGTAGAATAAACGTTTCATTTCATATGACTCAAAAAGTGTAACCCTTACACATCTAGTCTCATTTAATGGTATATTTGGTTTTATATTTTATACATGATTCATTATATTTTTTCAACACAATCTTATATTGTAACCGAGGATATCACTTATATAAATTTTTAATGTAAGAATCAATCCCATGGTTTATCAAAATATCATACCTTTTGATAAATATCGGTTATACACTATTAATAATAAAAAACCACACTTTATGATTCCATATATCTTACATATATGTAGTCAAATCCAATGGATGATAATCAACCGTGTCATATCATACATTATGTTCTGATATGTCTCAATTCTATGAGAGACAGGTTATTCATAAAAACATTAGAAGAACACATTAATTCATCGATGAAAATTTTCCAAACACCATAAATGGTATTTAGATAATTAATTAAGATCATTATAGAGGACTAAACCAACAGTTTTTTCTTGATATATCATCATGGATCAATATAAAATAAAAATATTATATATATAATTCATATAATTAAAATTCCTCAAGCCTCGTCAATCATTATTGATGGATTATTCTTAATTATAATCACATAGTGACAACCAATTAACCATCAAATCTTTAAATAATAAATAAACCACTAGAATCCCCATTCGTAGAGGAACCTTGATATCCAATGGTGTGTTGAAAAATTCCCAAATAAACTATGAATGTAGAAGTTCTCTTTGATTATGGGATATTAGTGCTATAATGGATTAATAGAAGAATCTTGTGTAATGACCTGAGATATCACTATATAATGTATACAAAAAATATTAAATATCATGTTTAACACATTATACAAAAAAATAGAAACACTGTTCTGATTTAATTATGGAATATGATCATTAAAACATATCCACAGAAATTAGCTAGAATAAATTGTTGTAACTCTATCAATACTGGAAGTAAGGAAAAATAGCATCCGGAGGTATAAGTATACCTTATACATCCTAGTTTCCTAAGATATAAAGGGGGTTTCTTGACTAGGATTTTCGTAGGAGTAATCCATATTTAGAATCAAGAAATTATAGTAATAAAAGAACCTATATACAATAATTTCAACCTCATAAATATTTCAACAAGATCCATGGTCTCTAAACCACCACTAGAATGTAAAACCAGATATTTTTTTATGCTTAGGTACTACATTAAGGTCATAAGGGTTTATGTAATTAAAAATAAAAATCATATCAAAATGTTATAAAATATTTATATGTATAGATATATCAAAAATGATTAAACTTTTCAAAAAGAATTGTTTTCAATTATTTTTATGATTAAATAATAATTTTTTGGAAATTGGAATTTAATTTCAAAGATTTATGTTTATTTTTATTTAATAATTGGAAGACATATAAACACCATGTTAATTTTTATTATCTATTAAAAAATAATAAATATATTAAAGGTGAATTTCCAATAAATAAATTTTAACTCTATTTTATGTTTTAGAATAAAAGTGAAGTTAAAAATTTTGTAGAATGTGAATTTTGAAAATTTTAATTTACTTTTTATTTTATCATGCCAATATTAGCTAAATATGACTTTTTACGATTTTTATGAAATGTATAATTTTTAGGTGAATAGCATAAAATACAATTTTTTAAATAACTTTTCTTCATTGACATTATTTTTTAATAAGTATGAGTTATAAATTCATTAAATCTTTTATTAAAAAAAATATTTTTTATGTTTCATTATTATTTTAAAAATTTAGATTTATAATATATTAACCCTTATTTTACATGTTTTAACTTATAATGTACTTTTTCATGAGAATGGATTTTTATACATTTAGTGTTTTAAAATTATTTTTTATCTATTATAACAACTGAAATTAAAAAAAATTTAAATTTGGAATCATTAGGTACAAATTATTTTATAATGTTAAATTTACTCTTGGGAAAAAAGGAAACTTTACCTAGGATGAAACTATTTACCGTGGTGAAAACTAACATGGTAAGAATGAGTAACCTTAGTTGTAAAGTGAATAACATGTTTAAAACATGTTCTAAATTAATTTTCGAGGTTTTAATTGACATTATATATTCTCCAATCCTTTATTTCAATATTTTGGATCCTTTTTCCTTAAATGTGTTATCCTATTATTGAAATGTTTTGGGTATTTTTAAAAATGTCATCCCTTTTCAAATATAGAAGGGGCGCCCATCTCCTCACCTACTATCAAACCAAAACTCCATATGTATTGCCCAAAATCTTCTCAAACATCTTATCAACACACCTACCCTCTTTAAGGAGAATTTTTCATCTAAATTACCCAATCGTCAATGTTTTGATAACCTTTACAATAGAAATAATCGAAGTATAAATGTATCGAGTTAATACATCTCCTCCCACATTCCTATTTATTTACGTACATATATTATTACTAAAATAATTTCTCACCATATTATAATGGTAAAATTGGTATTATTTTTGTAATTTTGATTTATTATACTAATTTTACAATAATTAACCTTTGTTTTTCTTTTATAAAAAATTTGTGAATCCTGCATTGTACGAACTACCGCCTCCTGGAGGCATATTGTTTAATTTTCCTTAAAAATATTATATGGATTGTCCTAATAAAAAATTTAATATATAATTATGAAATTTATGATATGTACTATTTTTTTAAATGATACACCATATTACTACTTATTCTTTTACTACAGAAAATGAAATCATCATATGTTCATACGTGTGGACTACCACCTCTATGGAATGATCAATTTTAAATTTATATTTCATCATTTCCTTAAATAGATAGTGTTGAGAATATTTTTAAATTATAAATATTGTTTTTTTTATATGAATAGATTTCTTGTAGTATATATTTAATAAACTATTAATGATATGAATGATAAACCATCATTATAAAATTAAACATCTTTAATGAGTTAACTAAGAATAAGAAAAAAAAATATTCATATTATATTATATTTTTATATCCAAAAATTATAATTTTAAATTCATAATATTATGATATTTACTACTTATAGATAGTAGATATGACAATTATTATTCTTTAATAATGAAATTTCGACTAAATCACTTCATAATCATCTATTAATTAAGGTAGGTTCATATTGGTGAATGATTGACCACATACTTGAACAACACAACAATATTATTTAATGGATGAATATGAATACATATTTGGATGTAAAATATGATATAACTATTGAAATAATTTGTTTTATATAATGGATACATCAATATTTAACTCAATAATTAATAAAAACCCATTTATTGGTAATGAAAATCATTGAAGTGTCTAGATGTTGATTTCATCTTCATTGATTAAGAATAAAATGATCATAAATGGAAATTTAAACATAATAATTAATTATAATTCATAAACTATAGTGAAAATATAGTACATTTAATGATTTAATTTGTCCTAATAGTGAATATCAACTTCACCACTATGAAACTACTATAGACAGTTATAACTATAAGCACCTAATGTGTAAAAATAGGTAAAAACTAACAAATATACATGTCAGTAATGATGATAAATGAAAATTATAAGTATTTATAGGTAATATTATTAATTTATAATTATTTATTAATATATTAATTTTTTTTATATTAGGGAATAAAAAACTTATGTGGAAATCAAGTGTAATGGTAAGGGTTTACTGGTCTCATTATTTAACTCTATAGGATATGTTTTATATTTCACACAAAAATTTCTTATGTATGTTTTATTAAATGTAATATTTCGGTAACATTCTAATATACATTACATTTCACAAGATTAAAATTTAAATTTCATTATATTCCTCTCATCACCATTATATTATTACACTACAAACTCCATAAGAATATCAACAACTCAATTTACAAATAATTTGGTCTAAATATTTATTACTTGAATGTAAAAGTAATGTTTCATTTTGTCATATAATTGAAATATTTTATAAGGTATCAAATTATTTATATGTGTAAATTACTTATCATTATCAATAATATGTTCTTTAAAAAAAATTGTAAAATTAATGTACAAAATTGGTATGAAAAACTCCCATTCTAACAAATAAATATTTCCTTCCATGTTAATGTTTACCTTAATTCCAATGTTATCTACTGTTTTGGGAGATATAATATATAATATTTTTTATGATTATCATAATTCTATTTTTCCATTTTCAAAAAAATAAAACATTTTTCTTATGATGATGGTTTTTAAGTAAAGGAATTTCTGATGATTAATAAAATTTGGGTTTCCATCTGCTCAGGAATCAATTTTTTGATCCCCCACTCTGCATTTTTTATAACCATTATATCCTTTAATAATTATCTATTTTTAACTAATTTAAATATTCTTTTAATAATATTATTCATTCTCTTTGCAAAAATTGTTTTCTGTTGTATTATATACATTATCTTTAATAAAAATCATTAAAAGGTTTTACGAATACATTTCTAATTTGACTTTAATTTTTCCACCAAGTAATATATTTTAGGAAATGGTTCTTTGATAAAAATATATATGTTATGATGATATGATTACATTAAAAAATTATTTTATTGATATCTTAGGTTTTTTCAAGTACATGATATGTGATGTTTTTTAATTGGTTAAGAAACCAATTATTTTTTCCATGGGTTCTTTAATATATGTTTATGATTGATTTTAATTGGAACACATATGTATGGTTGATGATCAGTGATTTCCTATATCACCTTATGATGAATAGGTTTAAGTCTATTTTTCAGGATATAGACTTTTATTTGTATAATGAGTTTTATTCACACATGAATGGAAATGTTTGGTTTGCTTACAATTTCAAACATGTAAATAATGATTTTCTTCATGTTAGAATGGGCATGATGGGTTTGCTCACAGAGGTTTTTTTATACTTATAGTTATTCTACATTTCCATGTTATTTATCAAGTAATTAAAAAATATCAAGATACATTAATTTTCTATGAAACTACATATTTTATTGATTAATCCTTTTTAATGTATTCACCATATTTATATGATGCTCATATTTCTTATGATTGTTGATACATATTCGAAGACATATTATGATTTTTAAACTTCTTTAATGGTCATTGTTTATATTATGTTTCTCAATGTTGTTTTTTGATTAAAAATTATCATTTTATGATCTCATTTATGATATTTATTTGTTCCTAATGTTCTATATCATGTTTATTATCTAACGTATGATGATATATTTCTCCCTTAATGATCATATAAGCTCACAAATTTATTATGTATATATCCCCCATGTTATAAAGATGATTATATCATGTGATATGTCTATAAAAGGGTCTATAAAAGTATAATTATATAAAATGTTTAAAAGTTCTATAAATTAATATTTTTATGTTTATAATCATCAAGACTCTAAACATTTAGGTCCCTGGTTTGTGTTAATATTTTTTATATATACTATTTAAACAAGGATATTAATGTAGTTTTTTTTGTTCTTAGCTATAGTTCTTTTAGTTGGTATCAGAGTTGGTTTAGTTATTTTTGGAGATTATTTTAGTTACCCTTTGTATAATGATCAGAGAACCATAGTAAAAACCCTTGTGATTATTTTAAGTATAAAATGATATCTTGAAATGTTGTTAAAGTCTTCAGTAGATGTCTTTTTCTTTTAATATATATTTCTATAGATAATAAACGTGGATGCATGATTTTGTATAGATTTAACAGGGGATAATAACCCTAAAATGTTCGTTTTGGATATTAACTGAATTATCACCTGATACATAACAAACTATTCTAACTACACACCAAGAT
The DNA here is from genome assembly GCA_963277665.1 of Viscum album. Classification (NCBI taxonomy): domain Eukaryota; kingdom Viridiplantae; phylum Streptophyta; class Magnoliopsida; order Santalales; family Viscaceae; genus Viscum; species Viscum album. The sequence goes on from OY728132.1 coordinate 1,770,664,590, forward strand.
TTATTCTCTTTGATGATATGCTTTGGTATATGATACAGACTTTATCAAATTTTGTTTAGGATTGATTTCTTGGTTATACTGAGGGATTAGGTTTAGAACTATGGATAACCCAACATAAAGTAATCATGGACAAAGTAATATTGATATATATTGAACTAAAAGAACTATTGGATAATTTGAAAAAAATGAGATATTTTTATATTTCCTTCCTTTTATGATAATGATAATTTTCCCATATATTTAATGTTCCATCACAAGTGTAAATAAAATTGTTCTTATTAATGGTATTAGAGATATGGAACCATGGGTGTGAGGGAATAAACAAAAAATAACTCAATGAACAACACATATGTAGTGATAAACCATGTGATTACTCAAAACCACCTATCACGATATATGGTTAACAATGCGAACATTGTCGATGTCCCAAAAAAACCAAAGAACTGAATAATAGAGTGTCATGAAAGATATAGTGATAATGATAATGAAGGATTTAATATTCAATTTTATATAAGTTTTAAATGTTTTAATAATAACCAAGTAAATTTATTTAATGGGATGGGAATATTCATTAGTTATGGAAGAGGGGATAATCAAGCAACAAACCATGTTATGAAAATAAAGAGTCTCATTAGAACTATGTGAGTTGAAAACATATACCCAAAAGCACCAGTAACGGTAAATTACATTTAGTATGTAAAATGTATACATTCCCCAATTTAGTGTCATATATTTATGGATGATAAGAATGATAGGTCTGAAAACCCACCAAAACCAAGGTAACAAGATGGAACCTGTTCAATGACTACTAATTTGGTGAATTGGGATAATTAAATTCACATGTTTATAATTGTGATATGGGATATAGATTTTTTCCGCCCTAAGTTACCCATATTTTTTTTATTATACCACCATGATGTTTTATTTATCAAATAAAATATCTACTTGTATGATGGATTTATTTTGATATTTATGATAATGAGAACATAAGTCTTAGTATGGGTACTTTGAATTAATTTCTTATAGTGGAATAAATATTTCAACATATACTCCATATTCAATTATTTTATTCAGATTATTCATAAAATAATCACTATTAGAAAAACATAAAGGGGATGGATACAATAACTAGCTGCCATCACAGATAGACTTTAATGTTACTAGAATAATAGATGACAACAAAAAATCAGCATCATTATCATAAATTAACACACGAGTTCCATATGTGGGATATGATATTTCTCTAGAATAAAAAATAACCATTGTGGGAGAGGATGTGGAATTAAACGACATTCCATAGTCTATAATAATTAATGTCATTATCGTTAGGTGAAATGTGAGGTCTCCAAGTTATATAGGGACTAGTAAAAGTTAGAGAATTTCTTTTGATTCCCCGGAACACATGAGTCTATGAAGAATATATTCCAAATAGTTTTGGTACTCAAAGGCCCCATTTGAAAAAATAAAGATCCACTTGGAGTGGACATGGTGAGGCTTATATCCCCTATAAACCAATACACTATAGTGTTTCACAGATTAGACAATGCAAGGACAAGTGCAACATACATGAGAGTGGATGGACGATTATCTATTAAATCTAAAAACGTAGGTGAGCGATAATATGAAGAGGTAATAGGCCAATAAAATGAAGAATTTTGTTCTATTAAAGGATATAAGGGGAATAACCATCAACGTTATTTAGACCTATAAGGAGGAGGATAATTCTTCTTTATCTTCATTGTTCGACCACAACTTTCTGCCAACACTGCCAAGTTAATGAACCGTGGGGGTGGGAGATAAGTGTATGTTGTGTTGTTATTATAAAAATAGGGAATTACATATCTTAACATAATATATATATATCACTACAGTTTTTAATTATGAACTCATGTAAAATTAAAATAGGTCATAACACCCAACCATGACTGGTATTTTACTCAAATAGTTATGAAGAAACACAATATTTTAATTTATAATTATTATAAGTAAATAAAAGTGATTGATTTATCATTATAAAATTAAATATATATCTAAATTATATATAACCTTATCTAACACCAATTAGTATGTGATAATTATAACTTCAAGGATGGAATTTATTTAAAGGGGAAGGAATGTAACGACCTTAAAATTCACATTATATTTTACTTAAATAAATATCATATTACATAGAATGTTTCAAAAACTATACCAACATAAAATGAAAATTTGTGGTATATTTTGAATAGTAAATATTACCATTAAAACATATTCATTAAATTAGTTGGTATAAATTGAAGTAAGTCTATCAGTAATTTGGTTTGGAAGAAATGGAATTCCAATGAATAAGTCTTCCTTAAAATTCCCATTTATCATAGGTCATAAGAGAAGTAACTTCAAAAAGATATTGCCCTGACCAAGAACAATCCAAAATTGGGGAATTATTGTTTGATCAAAACCATTTATTGGAGAAGTTATTGTTCATGGAGATTTCCAAGAGATCCATGGTAATCGAACTACCACACAAAAATACAACCAAAGTTTATCTGATGCATTGGTTTTATTGAGATGTCATGAGGGAATATAAATGTAGAACTTTAGATTATATCAATATTAAATAAAATATTTATATTTATAGATATATGATGAATGTTCATTCCATTCAAATATCATTTTTTTCTCAATTCACATTATGAGGAATAAATATATTTTTTAAAAAATTGAATTTAATTTCTATGAAATAATTATATTTTTATTGAATAATAACATTATATATAAATAAAATATTAATTAGTAATTTATAGGTAAATTAATATTTAATACACCCAAAGTCATTTTCCTATAAAACAATTTTTCATCATATATTATGACTAAAAATAAATATAAATTTTATAAATTTTATGTTTTGAATTTGAAAAAATTGACTTTATATTTGAATTTATAAGGGTAATATTCCCTTGGTATGGTTTTTTGAAAATTAAATCATACAATTAATTTTTAGTTGAATAGTCTAAAATATGGTTTTTCAAATTACATGAATTTTATGAAATTATTATCATATAAGTATGAATTTTAATTTCATGAAACCATTTTCTATAAAACAATAATAATTCATATAGTTAATTTTTAATTTTTAATTTTTTTTTATAATTTATAAAACCATATTTTACATTTTAGACCATATTTTTCCACACAAAAAAAATCATGTTCTATACATTTAGTATTTTAAAAATAATTTTTATCACTTTTAAAAATGATAATGAAATAAATTGATTTATTTATTGGAATAATTAAACTTAAAGTATATTTTACGGTTAACTTTGTTTTTGTTCATAAAGTTTATGTTATCTGGGTAAAAATAAGCCATTGTAGTGAAAAATCAAAATAATAAAAATAAGAAACCCTAGAGGATAAGTGCCTAACATGTTAAAAAAGGTTCTAATTGAGTGGTGGAGGTAAATATCAACATGAAATCTTGTCCTCTTAATTATTTATTAATTTTAGGGCCTTTTTTATATGGTAGTTACTTCCAATTATTGAAATTTTTTAGTACTTAGAAAATGAATCCCCCTTCACATATAAAATGGTTTTTCTTCTCCTCATTTCCCCTTACACAAAAAACCATTTTTTTGAACTATACCCAAAAATCTATTTAACACTCCTATAAACCTTAATAAGATTCTTTTCTTCTGAAAATACAATCCATCAAATTGTTAATCCCCTACACAAATGATATAATCCAAGTAGTGAAGTATATATTTCTAACATCTTCTTGCTATTTTTTATTTATGAATGTTATTTTATTATTAATCCAATTTATGTTCACCAAATAAAATTGATTTAATAAGTTTCATTATTATACTTTAATGAAAATATGATAACTTTATAATCATTAACCACTCTACCCATTCCATTAAAAATGAAAATGAAAATCATGTATTGTGTGGACTACCACCTCTATGATGAAATGAGTTTTTATTTCCTTCACCACCATAAATAGGATAGTCCTATTATAGAATTTAATAAATAATTTTAATTTTTATGAAATATTTTATATTATTAAATTTTAAACTATATTTTAACTTTTTCATGTTCTGTAGAAAACAAAATCAGCATCCGTACAACTGTGTGGAATACCACCTCAATGAAATGATCGATTTTCAATTTTTTAATTCATTTCCTCTTTAAATGGTTTGTTATTAGAATATATTTCTATAACACACCATAAATATAAAGGGTTAAATGACTAAATAATGTTACTCTTTGCAGTAAGGTGAACCTTTATTTTTACGAGCTAACCTAATTAAGAATCCAACGTTATGCATGCTTGGACTTGAGTAGTTTTTTGAATGGGTGACCTTATGGGATGTTTCTAAAGGAGTGTGTGGGTGAGGACAAAGTACACTAGAAAGAACATGTATTTTCTTCTGCAGAAAGTCATTAGTAATATTTCTAGTTCGAGCATATGGGTCGTCCCCAAGGAGGGGGACATGTGTCTACAGGGGAAATTATTGTACCTTGTGGTCCACAACCCAATGGCCATGTTATGGTGGGTTGTATGTGATATTAGTGGGGACATTTTCTACAATTGTATCATAGTAGGAACATAGTCTTATGTGTTGTGAATTTCCTAGATTAAGAAATAAGGTCCACATTAAGGAAGTTTTTCTCTAATGGGGGGGTGAATATAACACCCCAGAATTATAAATGGTTAAATGAATAAATGATAGGTCTCATGTAAACAAGGTTCAACTTTATTTTGGGATCCTTCATGATTATAACTCTATAGTTATGCATGCTTATCCTAGAATAGTGATAAGGATAGATACCCTTCTGGGAAGTTTCCCACATTGTGTGCGAATGAGGACAACACACATTGGAAATAACTTGTGTTGGCATGTGGAGATATTCATTAATCATATTACCCATTTGGGAATGTGTGTGGAACCCAGGGAGGGGACCTCATGTCTGTGGGCCTACTGGTGGTACATGGTGGGCCAGGACCTGACATCCATGTTAATGTAGGGTGTTTGTGCTATTAGTGGGGGCCCCATTATTATACATTAGTGGAGAAATTTTATTCTTATGATGTTGTTAATATTTTTATAATATAAATTTAATATCCTATTAATGATATGAATTACAATAATTATTAAATTAATCATCTTAAACAAGAAAATGACGAAGAAAACATAATGTATTCATATTTGGTAATATTTTCATATCAATTAATTCATATAATACCTTTTAATTATAATATATGAAAAAAATAAATTCTAAATATGATCATTATTCTTTTGTTATAATAATATTAAGAATAATTTCATCGTATAATCAACCATTACTCAATGTATATTCATGTTTGTGTTAGTTTTGATGCCTACTTGAACAACACCAAATAGTTTTATCATGGATGGATATGAAAACATATGTAAAACTATAATATAATATAAATATTTTTTTTATATTTTTTTATTGAATTTATACTTCAACGTTTTACTAAATAATTTTGAACACACATTTTTTTGTTAGAAAATCTGAAAAGTGTGCTTATTGTTGATTTCATCATCAAGGATGAAGAATGATACACTCATAGAAGAAAATTAAAACTTCATAATTAATTAAAATTAATACATTAAATTAAATTTAACTAACATTTAATTATGATATTTTGTAGATAAATTAATACTGACACCACTCCTATGAAACTAGAATAAGAGGACAAAACTGTAAACCACTCATGTTAGAAAATAGGAAAAACTAACCAATATAAATTTAGATACTGATTATAAATGAACATTATAAATATTTATAAGTATTATTATGGTTATGAAATTAGTTATTATGATATTTAGGTTTTATATATAGGAGGATAAATCACATTCATTTAAATAAATAGTATTGTTAAGGGTTTATTGGTCTAGTTTTCTACTCCATGGTACACCGATATTTTCCATTATATACACTTTATATAGCGTATTACTTACCCAATTTCATTAACATTTGAGAATATATTCAATTTCATGATATTTTTATATTTATATCATGATATTCCTCTCAATATCATTTTATTCTTATAATAATAACTCTTTAAGAGTTTGAACAACTCTATTTCTGATTCAATGGGACACAATAATTATTACTTGTATATTATATTCATGGTTTCATTAATCCAATAGTTCCTAGATTTTATATGTGACCTCAATATTTCATTTTGATAAATTAATTATCATCATAAATAACTATTTTATTGATAAAAAATCCAAAATAAAATTTTAGCATTGGTAAGAGTAACACCAATTCTCATTAATGAATTATTTATTCTATGTCCATTTTATATTTCACTCAAGCATTATACAACATTTCTGGAAACAAATTATTTATTATTTTCTGTTATTATATTAATTATATTTACCATATTTCAAAAGGAAAATTTTATTCTTTTTTATGACATGGGTTTTCAAACAAATTTAGTTCTGAATATTAAAAAATTGATTTTCTTACTTTTAAAAATGAAATATTTTATCTTCCATTAAACCTTTTTTAACAATATTTATGTATTTCAAGGATATTTTTTTGAAAATCGTTATATTTTTTTTCAAAATGTCTTCACTTACCCTCTCAAAAAATTGAATTATTTTTTTACTTCATCTTTGATAACAATATTTAATAGGATTTGGGAGAACTATTCTATTTTCACATGTATTTTTCTTATAAGGTTTATATTTCATAACATAATATTTTTATCACCCAATATTTTTTATTAAGATATGATTCCTTTTAAAATAAATTATTTTTAATATCTTATAATTTATTAATCTCACGATATGTTTTAAATTTGAAATATTTATGAAAATTGTTCCTTTTTCATGGATAATTATGATATTATGATGATTTAGTTTTAGTGGAACACATATTTTTTAGATGATGGTGGGTGGAATCTTATATCACCCTTTAATTCATTGGTTTGTGTTTATATCTCATGAGAGAGTCATGTGTGGAAGTAATGATCTCATTTCAATAATCATGAGTGGGATGATTTTTTATACATTTTCTACCCAAGATATAATGTGTTTGTTCACATAGAGGTTGGAAAAATGGGTTTTTTCACAATGGTTTTCATATCATTATAGGTGTTATATATTTCCATATTTCTATCACATTATGCCAAAATATCACTATGCATTTTATTTCCAGGATGTTAAAGGATTTCTTGATCACAATTTATTTTTAATGTATCATGCAACTTTATATCATGATCACTTTTTTTTGATTATTGGTATATATTTTGATCCATGTAATAGGATTTTTGATTCTTTAACAATCCTGATATGATTTAATGTTTATCTATCATAATTTATGATAATAATTTATAGTCTTAAGAAATTTTGTTTTGAAATTTACATCTTACTTGTGTTCTCTTTCATGATTATTATCTAACAAAATATCATACGTTTCTCCTTTATTGGTAATCTGAGCTAACCGATTTATTATATTCTCATTACTTAGGTTAAGAGGAGGGTCATATCAAGTGAGATTTCTTATAATGTTTCTATATAAGCATGATTTTTGAAAAAAATGAATGATTTGTAAAATAATATTTTTACATAGATAATATTAAATTCATTAAACCATTTGGTCCTTCTTTTTTGAAACAGTTTATGAGATATATTATTTAAATCATTTGATTAATATATTATTTAATTCATGTTTATCTTCAGTCATTTTATCCCATACCTTTATATAGGATCCATTTATTTAATAAAGGTAGTCGAGGGTCTTATTTCATCTTATGGAATTCGACTTGTGTTACCCATAATGAATTCTTATCGATAATATTATCATTTTAACATTTTAAATTATTTTCCATGCTATAAATTAATTCAGCAGTTGATTCATAAGAAAAGAAGAAAGTGAAGTGGAAGAATCAATGCAATCAATATATAAAATTATATATCTTTTATATAATAGGATAGATATGAATCATATTATATAATAATAGATTTTTAATTCCATAATGTACAGCACAACTCATGGAATACCATATAATAATGTATACTAATTTCTAAAAATATCATAAAAAAATTAGAAGGTTCACTACTAACATGGGTGGTAAGGTATGTGTTGTGTTTGTGTTAATTTTGATGCAAATATTTTCCATTAATATGATAAAATTAATAAATTTAGGGTTTAACACCCAAATATTTTAAAATTAAATAATTATTCTATGGTATATATGACATGAAACATAGAGCATAAAAAAACAAAAAATATTATTTTCTAAATATGAATGTTATGACTTAGACATTACATTGGAAGGTTCGAATTAGATTAAATAATTTATTTAATATATATAAATTTACTACTGAATATAAATATATTGAAAAATGCTTATTAAGTAGTCACTCAGTTTGTAGTAGTCATTTTATTATTCAAAAAAGTGTTTTCTTTAAAAACTATTTTAATAGTTTTTTATGAAATAATTTTATAATTAATTTCAAAAAATTTTGAAAATTTTATTTTCTAAAAAAACATCCCTTTTTATATCATAATTTCCAAATTAACATAGGATTACATTTTGTTATTTTTATGAAAAGATTTATTTTTCAGTGAATAATGACATTTACTGATTTTTCAAATATTTCTTTTCATTCCATTAAATAATGTAAATTAAAACCAAAATTATATTTTTATATGGTATATATGTTACATTTTATCCCTTTACTTTTTAATAGTCAAATTAATTTCATTTCAATCAAATATTTCAAGACTTTTTTGTAAGTTTATTCTTTGGCTGAAAACATAGTTTTTTGAACACTATTTTATGTGCAAAAAGTTTATCAATATTAGTAAAAAAATAACAACTATTTTGTAAATATTTTAATTAAACTAATAGATTATATAACAATTTATTATACTTTAAATTCATATTATGATTATTTCTAATCATATAGTCAATATATAATAATCTATTAATTGAAATGCATTTACTGGAAAAATTATTTTTCTTCGTCTTTTTCATGATTAATTTGAAATTAAATTGGGATACTTATATAAATTGAATTTAGTGAAATTAATTCCATATTTTGAATCATAATAATTAATATTATGAAATAATATAAACTTAATTTTTAGACATAATGAATATTAAAAAATAATAAAAATTAATTATAGTAGTTACGGCAAATACGAGATTTTGCATGTTATATGCACTAGTGTTGAAATTAATTTTACAGACAAATATATTTCCATTTTAAAAATAATAATTCATATTTATAATCAATTATTATAAATTATATAATAAATTTCATTTTATTTTTACCCTTAAATGACAAATTTCAGATGTTAAAAAACTAGTTACTATGGTTAAAACTAAAATAGTAAAAGTGAGTTACCATAAATGTAAAGGATATAAAATGCATAGAATTTTTTATTTCTAATATTATAGTATTTTATTCACCTTATATTTCCTCCAATATATCATTTATCATTTTTAGAGGAACAATACATGATAATATCATTTCATTATTGAATAGTTTTTTATATTCATAATAATGGAACTCTTTATCACTTACAAAATTGCATATCCCCTCTTCTTTTCATCACAGTTAAGAAGCCTTTATGTTTTTCAAAGTCCTTACCAATTAGCTTCTTTATTACCCTTACCTCATAATATTAGACTTTTTTTATTTTAAAACCTTTCTTGTTAGGCTTTTGGTTAAAACATAATTAAGTTTTCTCAAGAAGATGTATCATTATTAACTGAGTAGTTTTTTTATTTCTTATTCATATTATAAAAATATTATAACATACCATACATTACATATATATATTAATTCAACATTGAATAATATTTATTAAAAAACATAACCAAAACAATGTCAGGAATGAAAATGGTGAGTGTCTTTAGAAACAATAAAACATAAACAACTAATTCATAAAACATCTACATTGTCTCCTGCTTATTTCTTCAAAACTAGAATCCTTTTTGAAATATATTTCTTAATACCCATCTGCATGTCTTAGAAAAATGAATCATATTAATGTTTGGTCTCAAATGATCAGTAATGGTAAACAACGAAAATATCAATCATATCATAATCATAAGAACATAACATTTGGGAATATTATTCTGCATACAAAAGATAAGAATATCATGTCATGGGATAAATCATAAAAGGGAAATGTAATCCCAATATTCCTAACATGAGACCTGAAATTTTATGGCATCAACAAATAATCATATAAAATCATTTCATATTAGTCAATGCTCATGGACAATATCATTACAGCCGACATAGTCCATTACTGAACTGAGTTCACTCCTTCTTCCAACCCTTTATTACTGAACCAGATTTACATGCCGATACAGTCATGTTTATATAGAGATATAAATATTAACCCAGTTCATTGGAGGTAGTTATAGGTCCTACCCATCTCATAATGAAACCATTCTTAAGTGTTTCACAAAAATATATAATAATTTACCATTGTATAACCCCTGAAATACAATGGGTTTCTTAATCATCACTCGATCATAATTGATATAAATCAAATGGTTTTCTTAAATATAATTCCATAATAAAAACAAAATAATCATAGTAATAGCACACATAGATATATATCCTTATTTAAATAGTGTCATATTATATGGAAAATAATTCTTAGACTAGAAATGAAATTAGTTCCTGAGGAAAATAACATTTCTTCTTCAAAAATGATTTCCGACCTCAAAATTCCACAAAATTTTAGAAGAAATAATTTGACGCGAAGATAAAATTTTAATATTGAATATTAAAATTCAATTAAATAAGTAATTATAAAAGTTTAAAAATATTTTCATTTCATACAGGTTAAAAAAACATTATTCTCGTACTTTTGCTGGAAATGTCAAAAAGCACCTCGTACTGGAAATGACAAAAGATTCCATTCATATCTTTTAGTAAAAATTTACTAATTGTAAAAATTGAAATTAAAAAATTATAGAAGGATATTAATAATTTTTCTAAATAAATATTTAGGAAACATGGACGTTGATGATAAATATACTGTAGTAAATACTTACGAATAAACAATCTCAGATAAAAATGATATTTCCAAAGTTATCCCTTACCATAGGTCTGATATCCTTTGTATGTAACTAAAACTCCTATATATTTATTTAAATAATGTTTCTAATTTATTAAATACTCATAATAATTTTTATTATAACATTTATGATCCTATTTTCATTCGTTTGTTAGTAACATTTCATTGTTACACATTACTCGGGTATTAACTACATTATGTTTTTTTCATGTTTTTTCAGATAAGTTATTCTTCTTCTTTTTTGGTTATAGAAATATAATTTATGAATAATATTATTATAATATATATCATATTTATTCATTCAATTTATGTATATAATATTCTTTTAATGACAACTGTGTAGAATGAATATCATCAAATCATGGAGACGGTAGGTCGTACGTACGCACGAGCAATGATATCATTCCTAAAAATTATAAATAGTATTGAAGGGGATTGTGTATGATATTTTAAAATTATTATCATGTTATAATAATTATGTATATTTATTATTTCCATCATTATACCCATCCAATTAAGGTGGTGGTGAAAAACTGATTACACCATGGTGTGGAGACAGAAAGAAATACATACGCAAGCGCGGTGATTTCATTTTTCATCGAATGAATAGAATGTGAAATAAGTTATTTTCATTTTATAATAACATATCATTATGTGGGTGATAATTTTTTTATTAATTTAAAATAAAAAAATAATGAAGATGAATTTTTAGAAGAAAGAAGTTTGAAAGAATTGGTTGAATAGATCACCTCTTTATTGACATGCTTCCTCTAAATATCTTATTAGAGCACTAGAGTTGGTATTTGAAGATGATAAGAACCTCTATAATATAAATAAGGATGTTGAGAAGGAAAAATCGTAGGTTTTGAAGATCCTGATGGCTCAAAATGGATTGAAGAGTTGAGGGAGGGGTTCCCTTTTATAATTGAGGTGAGTGGCACTTTTGGAAACTCAAAAAATAATAATTTACAATAAAATACAACCCTTTTCAAGAAGCTCCAAAATTCACCAATTTAAAAAATGAGATGATATAGGGTTGTAATATCATCAACCAATAAATTTTTTACATGTCAATTTTTCAATTTAAACCATTTCTATTTAATAAAAACTTAATTTTTATATTTAATTTTAATTGTGGTAATAACATTCTAAATAATTAATCATTATAATTATTTACATATATGGTGTTAATTGAAAATAAATTGGTATTTTCATACATTTTAGATATTATAATTATAACTTTGTAATTTATAAATATTTTTATGATTTTCAAATATTTTAATAAAATGTTATTTTTATAAAATATCAATAGTGTCAATTTTGACACGATTCATTTATTTAACTTTAAATAAAATCCTCACAAAATATAAATTTGAACCAAAATATTTAATGCACTCCTAATATTTCATGTTCACATAGAAAATTTTTGATGCATGTTAATTAGTTTATATGATATTTCCTTAAATATTTGTAAAACCTTTTTTTTGATATTTTGATTAATAAAATAATCTCTACACCACTATTGTGTCATCATTAATGGTAATTATTTAATATCTAAAAATTATAAATAAATATCTATGATGTTGGTAGTTATTTTATCTTCCTAGATCCTATCTATAGTCTACATTAGCTTTTAGTTATCTATATATTAAAATTAATATACTTATATAAAATGAGATTGTGAAATTTTGTTACATTCATTAGTTTTTATTACATTCATGTCATATTCATAGGTAAGTGTCTCTCATGTGATTATATTTGAAAAAAAAATGAAAAGGGTAAAATTTAGTCATCCCATTGTATTTATATAGGTGTTAATCTAATTTTATAATATTATTTTTACCTTTAATTACAGGATTTTCCATTAACCATGGTAATACAAATAATTACCAAAGTCACTATTCATAAATCTGAAAAATAAAAGTAGACCATTAATATAATTTTTACCCAATGATTCCAAATATGGAATCAATTTTTCAAAAATCAAAACAAAGAAGTTGCATTAATTAATTTAAATATAATATCTTTGTTGAAATGAGAAAATAGGTTTTAAAATTTAAAATATTACAAAAGATTAAAATGTTTTTACATTTGAATTAAATGAAAAACTAATTAAAATGACCTAAATTATATTAAATATTAAAAATATATTCTATTTGTACTTTTAATCCATTCAATAATAGAATTTAAGCCTATAAATAATAAATATGAATAAATTTGTTTTTTATTAAAATTTATTGTATTTTTACAATTCGTCAAAATATTAAAGTTATCAGAAAAATATCAGAAATTTATCCAAAGTAAATTTTTATATCTCGCCTGAAAATAACATGTTTATGTTTTCATATTAAAGTGTAAAAATATTAATTTAAAAGGGTTTCTCCATTCAAATGTGTAAGATTAAACTTTTAACAAATATGTTTTTATACATCAAATAGGGTTTTATTCAAACCCTATGACTAAAATCTCCATCGGATGAAAATATTTTATTAAGTATATAACACATATATATCTCATCAATTTCTAAAATACACATATTTAACTGATTTATAATTTTTATAATTAATTGATTTCCAAAAATTCACAATGCATTTTCATAAGATAGTTATAATAATTCTTTCTGACCTAACGACTAGGATATAGTGGTAATTTTATATTAAGGGAGTCTCATGGTTTGTTTAAACTCATTATTGCATGAAAATAAATATACTGAAGAATAAAAATTATTTAAAGAAAATATTTCATTTAAACATTCAGGTGTTACATTCTACTCCCCATAAACTGAATTTCACCCTCAAAATGTGTTACATGGAAATAAACAGACGAGGATACCTCTTGTTTATCATATCCTCAAGTTCCCATGTAGCTACTTCAAATTGGTGTTTCCTCCATAAAACATTAACCAGGTGAGTGGTCTTTTTTTTGTAGGCCATTTTTTCTACGATCTAGAACTCTATCGGTTGTTCTTCATAAGAAAGATAGTGCTCTAGCAGTACAACATTAGAGCATAGTTCATGTGAAGGATCAGTTATGTCCTTTCTCAAGAGAGATACATGGAACACATCATGAACATGAGATATATTTGGTGGAAGTTCCAATTCTTAACCTACCTTCCCAACACGATCCAGAATTTCAAAAGGACTGATATACCCAGGGCTCATCTTTCACTTCTTTCCAAAGATTATTACTCTCTTCCAGGGAGAAATTATTAAGTACATGTTCTCAATAACTTTATAATCTAGTTATTTTCATCAGTTTTCAATTTAAATTTTCTTTTGACTTTGAGTTGTTCTTATGTTTTGTTGAATAGATTTGATGTTTCCTCCCATTTCATCAATAAGATCAACTCCTAATATATTTCATTCCCTATATTCATCCTAGAAAGTTGGAGTTCTACACTTATTTCCATAGAGGGATTTATAAAGATCTATCTGAATACTATAGTGAAAGCTATTATTGTATGAAAATTCCACCAATGGTAGGTGTTGATCCCAACCACCCTTGAAATTTATATAAAAAGCTCTCGACATGACTTCCATAGATTGATTTCTCCTCTTAGACTAAACATTTTTATAAAGATGATAAGCAGTTTTGAAACATAATGTAAAAACCCGTAAATTTCAAGGAAAAGTTTTTCTTAATTTCTTTGGGATTTTACGAGTACGTAGTTTCTGACAGCACCTGATTCCGAGACCCGGTGTGCCTGGAATCAATTTCTGATGTTTAGCTCGGGTACGTTCAGTGAACGAACGAGCGGGTTTTCCTAACTTTTGAACCGGTGCTCAGAATCGAAATCTGAGGGCACCGATGAAACCAAAGCGCTGGTAATTGCATAGGAAGACCATTTCTAGAGTTTCGTTTTCTCGGGAAGAGTTGTTTAAAAAATGTGGTTTCAGTGTTAAGTAAATAAAGTTGTGTCACAACTTTATTTTTCTCCATGTGAGAGAATATCCTAACACCTCCTGTTAGAATATTAGTGAGGTGGGGCCCACACGAGCTCCACCCCTTCAATTTCCTCTAACTCCTCTAACCCTCTTAATTTTGGTAACCCCCCATTTATTTTTGTAACTCATCCTCTCTCCCTCATTAATTTCATGCCAACTCTCACATTAAATAAATTGATTTAAGTTATTCAATTTATTTAATTAAGGGTTTGAATTATGAATTTTTGTAATTCATGGAACGGGTTAAAAAAATAAGGATGAACCTTATTTTATTTGGGTTGCTTTGTTGTGAGAGGATTGGGGGAAAGAAAGCACTAGTCTTGAAGAACTTCATCTTCCTTGTTGAAGAACGTAAAGAATGCTGGAGCACCAAGGAGAGACGATGTACTGATCTTTCCCTTGTCTACAGCCGGTGAGAGACATCATCCTCTTCTTGTACGCTCACCAACGCCGTTCCATATTCTCTCCACGCCTAGGAAAGGGAGACGCCACTTCCTCCTCAGACTTTCTCCATCGACGTATACGAAGCTTCATCCTGCGACATCGTTTTCCGCGATGCTAGCTTTCCTCAAAATTCTTCTTCGAGGTAGGGAATAAGTTCAAATTTAATTAATTAAATTTGTGCTTTCTTTGTCATTGAGTTTACACGTTCTTGGATGCTTGCTATCGGTATAACTGGAGGAGGCCGGACCGCACGAACATGACCGACCCTCCTCCCCTTTGTTGTTGTTTTTCTTCATGGCTTGGAGTAGAGGCGACGCAATGCAACGACACCGTGCGAGAATGAGGAATATCACGATGAAGGAGTGCGGCGCCGTCACACCATGCCGGTCGGACAAGGGCCATGTTCTAAGGCCGTAGTGGTGCATAGGAGAAATTAAGGACCTCCGGCCGCCGGTGCTTCAGGGGGGTGGGACCAGCAGGTCCCGCGACAACAACCGGTAGGCCATTACGGCTGGCCGGATTCTGGAAGTCTGGGGGTCGTAACCCCCGACAGCTGGCATAGGTGCCCCCCCCAAAGGGGTCTGTTTTCTTCAATCAAGGGCGGAATCACCCCCCCCCCTTCCGCGCTGCTCGGTCACGGACCGAGCGCCCAGCCCAGTCGGGCCCCTCGCGCTGGGTCGGGCCTTCCTCACTAGGACGAGCCGCCCACGCTGGGCCGAGCCACCCGCGCTGGGCCATACCACACCGATGGGCCAGGCCACACCCAATTGGGCCGGAACCAGACCCAGTTCGGGTCGACCCAGTTCGGGCCAACCCAGGGGGTCTTGGGCCGAGTTGGTCCGGGCCCAAACCCCCTAAAATTGGACTGCTACGTTCAAAGGCCCATAACTTGGGTTACGGTCCTCCGATTGATGCAACATCATTTGAGTAGAGATCATTGGATCTAGACGGTCTTTTCGGTATAATACACTCAAGGTTTCTGAGAACTTTGGGTATGGCCGAGTTGGTTCGAACACGAAACCAACCGGGCCCTTGGAGCGGAAATGCTTATAACTTGAGATCCAGATGTCCGATTGACATGCCGTCAACTTTTTTGGATTAATCTTAGTGAGAATGTTCTTTTGGATTACTCCGCTTGAGGTTTGGATGCAGTTGGAGTTTGGTTGGGTTGGTTATGACTTAAAAACCAACCGGGCCCCTAGGACAAAAAAGCCAATAACTCTTAGACCGAGTGTTCGATTGGCGCGCTGTCTGTCACGTTGAGTTCCTATTGACAAGACAGAACTTTAAGATACATCAACTCCGGACTATGTTTCAGTTGATGTATCGAACCCCTTGGCTCGTGGAGCATACCCTCCCGGAATCGAGCATGCTGTGTGCGGGAACTCTAGAGCTAGCTGCAACTACGACGATGATGATGACTGCACTGGGATCCTCTGTGGGTTCGGCAGCGATGACGACCGTACTGAAATCCTACGTGGGTTCGACAGCGATGACCATTGTACTTGTATCCTATGTGGGTCCTACAGTACTTGACTACTATTCTTGTATCCTATGTGGGTCCGACAGTATTTGACATTGTACTTGTATCCTACGTGGGTCTGGAAAAGTAGCTAGTCTTGTATCCTTTGTGGGTCCGACAGCTTAGCTGGTCTTGTATTCTATGTGGGTCTGACAGCTTAGATAAATCAGTGGCTACATATGATCATCTCTATCGTCTTACGAAGAAGTGTACCTGTGTGAGTTGGGTCTTGACTTTCAATCATTATCTTTGTTATGATTTTTTTCCTATCCTCTGTGGATTGGGTTGTGTTATCCTGTGTGGATTGGATTGTGCTATCCTGTGTGGACTATATCGAACATGGGCTTGGATGTTGGAGCCGAAATGGAAGTGGTGACTTAGGTATATGTATGGGCATATACTTAAGTAGTGTTGGTTGTTACTTCGTGAGTGTATATTTTATTTTTGGTTTATCCTTCGTGGATTCTGGGAGACCTTTGGGGGTCTCGGGGTCCCTAATGAGTAGCGTATACTCACCCCTGCATGGGATATGCCCGCACTTCGTTGTGTAGGATGCAGACGACAAACAATGCTAATCGAGGTGGGAGCTCGTAGAGCTGGACGGTACCTAGAGGTGGATCACTAGACGGGACGTACTCAGAGCGGATGGCTGGAGTCGAGGAGCAGAGGGGACTATATGTACCCACCCTTCAGGTGGGATTACCAGAGGACGACTCGGAGTTGCTGCTTTACTTTTCTGCTGCTGTACTTTCTTTTCAGTTGTACTTTACTTCAGTTGGATTTGTATTCTGGCCCATTTACTTTTCCAGCACTTACTTTTGTACTTAGTTTACTTAGTGTTTACTTCTTCTTGCGTACTCTGTGGTGTTTGTTTTCTTATATAAAGGCAATGTGTTCCCTTATATCGGGATTTCCGCCTTTGGTGCCAGTCGCCAGCCCCTGGCCTATGGAAGTCGGGCTTGGGGTAGTTACGATACGGGTCCCGAGGACAGGTTGTGACAAATTAGTATCAAAGGAGTTCAGTTCTACTGTAGAACTCGGAACTCTGATAGTTCTTCTATGTGATGCAACAGTGTTGAGGGTATTGAGTGTGGATATCATTCAAGGAAGTCCAGTGTTGGTGCGGCGGCCGACGTATCCATACACCAGGACCCCGACTTTTGATTTCTGACTCAACGCACGAAAACATTGATTGCAAGTGTGTTTCATGTTTTCTTTGTGATTACTTGTGTCAGATCACATGGTATACAGTATTGACCGTGTTGCACTTGTCTCTTTTCATGGTGGCCCCACGATGGCAGCCAGCTAGGGTTTCGAGCTTTGTGCGAGACGACAACCCACCGAGTGATGAGGCCTCGGGGTAGGGCCCTATTATAGTGGAGGTACCAGCGATACCTCTACCCGCCAAGCCACCGATGCCACTAGCCCCTGCCGCTGAGAGTGCACGTCGCCATAGTGCCCTGCACGAGTTTCAACGTCAGAGACCGCCCAGGTTCTGCAGGGAGACAGACCCTCAGGTAGCCGAGGATTGGCTGGAGGCTGTTGTATGAGTTTTCAAGTTATTGGAGACACCAGATGACCTCATGGCGATCCTTACAGAAAGTCTCCTGCATGCGGTAGTAGGTAGATGGTGGGGCTTGACGCTCCAGGTGCACGAAGAGGCATATTTACTTTGGATGGACTTCGAGTGCCTCTTTCGCTCAAAGTTTGTTCCATAAACCCTCTGTGCGGTGCACATTCAGGAGCTACTACAGCTGCAGCAGGTCAGAATGACGGTAGCGTAGTACTCGGTGAGATTTACCGATCTCTCGCGTTATTCCACATACATGGTACGAGACCCATTCTTCTGGGCTCAGACCTTCGAGCAGGGACTGAGGCATGAGATCAGGGATTCGATGATCTCCCTCAGCATTCCGACGCAGGCAGGAGTACTGAAGAGAGCCCTACTAGTGGAGAGCTTACTTGTTGAGCCTACACCAGCAGCGAGACCTACCGCAGGGCGGCATGTAGCAGAGTCTTCTATAGGTGGTAGTCGACAGATGTCACTGGGGTCCAAGCAGACCAGACCATCAAGAAGACGTCCTCAAGACATTGGCTCAGAGGTGTAGGGCACACGGCACAGATCCAGTCTTACGAGTAGCTGACAGTGCTATGCATGCGGCGGGCGGGGCCACATGGATCATGACTTCCTGACACACCATGCAGAGGAGTAGTAGACGATTGAGGGACCACCCAAGCAGAGGCAGAGGTTCAACCGTGGTGGTCCGCAGGGAGCAGGCAGACGAGGCAGAGGAGCTGGCCGAGTAGCATGTGGTGGGAGACGTTTTGAGACTCTGCCACCACCACCACCACTAGGAGGTCCACCCCGACCATAGGGAGATGGCAGATAGAGGCAGTCACAACTTCAAGCAGTGGAGGCCTACAACCATGGCGCACCAGAGATGATTCGAGTTATTATCTGTGTCTACTCCTCCCTTACTGCAGTTCTTATAGACACATGATCGAGTCATTCTTTCATTGCCGCCACCCTTGCTCGGAGCTCGAAGATTCTGACGGAGCCGTTGGCTCGATCCTTACGGCTAGAGACTCCTACGAGAGCTGACTCGACGATTACGCACTAGTGCCGGCAGTGTGAGCTTACTCTAGGAGGTGAGATCTTCAGCTGGGATCTTCTTGTAGCGGCGTCGAGGCCTTACGACGTCATCTTGGGCATGGATTGGTAGTCTACAGTCCATGCTAAGATCGGATATATTAGGCGCAAGGTGTGGTGTGTCTGCACCGATGGGAGCATGTTCACCTTCCCCGGCGAGAAGGGAGCCTTTATAGTGCAGGATGGACTCACGCAGAGGAGAGGATAGCCGATCACTCATCAGTTGGCTAGCCTCATCCTAGGAGCAGTTGACGTATGAAGTTCGAGTTTTCCTGTAGTGGTGGATCAGTATGTGGACATTTTTCCTGATGATGTTCCAGGACTACCTCCTCACAGAGAGGTAGACATCTATATTGACCTGTACCCCGGGACAACCCCAATATCTACTCCAGCATATCGGATGGCTCTCGATGAGCTTCGAGAGCTACGGGTACAGCTAGAGGACTTGCAGGGAAAGGGATTCATTCGACCCAGTGTTTCACCCTGGGCTTTCCCGATTTTGTTCACCAAGAAGGAGGATGGGAGCTTGCGACTATTTGTTAATTACCATCACCTAAACCAGGTGACTGTGAGGAACATGTATCTGTTTCCGAGTATTAACGACCTCTTTGATCAGCTCAAGGGAGCACAATGGTTCTAGAAGATAGACCTCAGGTCAAGCTATCATCAGCTCATAGTTCGATACAAGGATGTGAAGAAGACAGCCTTTAGATGTCAGTATGGCCACTATGAGTGCATGGTTATGACTTTCGGCGTAACCAATGCTCCAGCTGTGTTCATGAGTCTCATGAACATGATCTTTTAGCCTTACCTCAATCGATTTGTCGTAGTCTTCATCGACGACATATTGATTTACTCGACTACTGAGGAGGAGCACACCTACCAATTGCGGGTTTTACTGGACACACTCGGAGAGAACAAGCTTTATGGTAAGATCTAAAAGTGTCAGTTTTGGATACGTGAGGTCCACTTCTTGTGGAACGTCATCTATGAGGTGGGAGTTACGGTGAATCCTGCGAAGATCGAGGTAGTACTAGCATGGGAGCCACCCAGGAGCATGATGGAGGTGCGGAGTTTCCTAGGTATGGCTGGGTACTACCAGATATTTTTCCCAAACTTCTCCAGAGCTACGACACAACTTTCAACATTGACAAAGAAGGGGAGACCCTTCGTGTGGTTAGATAGATGTTAGCAGAGCGTCCAGGAGCTGAGACATAGATTGAACAGTTCACCCATCTTGAGGCTACCAGAGGAGGGAGTAGGGTACGTAGTCTACTGTGATGCATCAGGGACCGGACTCAGGTGTGTTCTGATGCAGGAGCGGGCAGTGAACACCTATGGATCATGACATTTGATACAAACATGATCAGAACTACGCTATCCATTACGTAGAGTTAGCAGTAGTGGTCTTCGCTTTGAAGATGTGGTGATACTATCTAATGGGTGATCGCTTTACAATATATTCTGAACACTAGAGTCTCAGGTATATCTTCTTGCAGATGGACCTAAACTTGAGACATCGGCGATGGCTCGAGTTCCTCTAGGACTATGACATTGAGATAGTCTATACTCTTGGAAAGGGGAACGTAGTAGCCGATGTTCTTAGTAGGAGGATGGGCATTCAACTACTTTGAGAGGCGAAAGAGAAGCTAGCCTCTTTGCAGATATCCTTCATGGATAGAGATGGGGAAGCCTTCCTTCAGTCTCTCACAGTCACACCTCTACTTCTTCAATGGGTTAGAGAGGCACAGTGTGGGGACGTTGACTGTGAGACACGACGTGCACATATTTCAACAGGACTGGAACCTGATGGTTTCTCTATAGGAGGAGAGCACGTTGTCATTTTCAAGGGACGTACAATGGTACCGGCTGCATTACAGGAGGAGGTGATGAGATAATTTCACACTTCCTCTTTAGCGGTACATCCAGAAGTGGAAAAGATGTACCAGGATCTCAGATGACGGCACTGGTGGCCGGGTATGAAGATGGCTGTGGCAGAGTTCATTTCTCGATGCCTCACTTTCCAGTAGGTGAAGGCATATCACCAGGTACCAGCAGGCTTGGTACAACCCTTGGAGGTCCCGGAGTGGAAATGGGATGGGATATCTATGGATTTCGTGACTAGAATTCCACGTTCTTCTAGAGGACATGAATCCATTTGGGTGATCGTCGACCGACTCACCAAGTCGGCCCACTTTCTACCCATCAGAGATCTGGTCTCAATGGAGATCTTGCGAAACCTCTACATTCAAGAGATTGTACAGCTTCATGGTGTGCCATCATCTATTGTCTCCGATCGAGATTCTCTCCTTAATTCTTGGCTTTGGAAGGGGTTGCAGGAGGAATTTGGGATGCAGCTACGCCTGAGCACCACCTTTCACCCTCAGACAGATGGACAGACGGAGAGGACCATTCAGACTCTCGAGGACATGCTCTGTGCATGTGTTCTCAACTTTGGTCACAGTTGGGAGGATCACTTACCCTTGGTGGAGTTTTCGTACAACAACAGCTACCACTCTACCATAAAGATGGAACCATACGAGGCATTGTACGACCGACCTTGTAGATCACCTCTATGATGGACAGACCCTGGGGATTCATCACTTGTGGGACCAGAGATGGTCCAGGCCATGACAGAGAAGGTCCAGGTCATCCAGGAGTAGATGAGGACAGCTTTGAGCCGACAGAAGTCTTATGCTGATAGGAGGCAGATACCACTAGAGTTCGAGGATAGAGACCACATCTTCTTGCAGGTCTCACCTCGACGTGGATTACAGAGATTTGGCCGGGGCAGAAAGTTATCTCCGTGCTTTATCAGACCATTCCAGGTTCTAGGAAGGTTATGTGAGGTGGCTTAGCACCTGGCTCGACCGCCTCTGTTGCACCGGGTGCACGACGTCTTCCACGTATCTCAGTTGAGAAGATACGTGCATGACCTGACGCATATCATAGACCATGGGGAGCTGGACATTGATGATGGGGAGAATTTTTCGGAAGTCCAGGTGGAGATCGATGATCGATAAGAGAGGGTCTGACATGGCCAGTTGATTCCTCTAGTGCGCATCAGTTGGCAGCACAAAAACCTCCAGGAGAGCACTTGAGAGATGGATGATCAGGTGCATGCTCAGTACCCTCATTTGTTCCCCTAGTTTGTGATGTATCTTTACGGGGACATAAATCTCTGAGGTGGGAGTAATTTAAAGACCCGTAAATATCAAGGAATTTTTTTTCTTAATTTCTTTGGGATTTTGCGAGTATACTGTTTTTAACGACACCTGATTCCGAGGCCCGGTGTGCCTGGATTCAATTTCTAAAGTTTTTCTCAGGTACGTTCAGTGAACAAATGAGTGGGTTTTTCTAACTTTTGAACCAGTGCTCGGAATCAAAACATGAGGGCACCGATGAAACCGCAACACCGATAATTGCTTAGGAAGACCTTTTCTAGAGTTGCGTTTTCTCTGGAAGAGTTGTTTACAAAATGTGGTTTAAGTGTTAAGTAAATAAAGTTGTGTCACAACTTTATTTTTATCCATGTGGAATAATTTCTATGTGAGGGAATATCCTAACAACTCCTATTAGAAAATTAGTGAGGTGGGGCCCACACAAGCCTCACCTCTTCAATTTCCTCTAACTCCTCTAACCCTCTTAATTTTGGAAACCCCCCATTTATTTTTGTAACTCATCCTATCTCCATCATTAATTGAATGCCAACTATCACATTAAATAAATTGATTTTTGTTATTCAATAAATTTAATTAAGAGTTTGAATTTTGATTTTTTGGAATTCATGGCATGGGTTAATAAAATAAGGATGAACCTTATTATATCTGGGTTGGTTTGTTGTGAGAGGATTGGGGGAAAGAAAGCTCTAGTCTTGAAGAACTTCATCTTCCTTGTTGAAGAATGTGAAGAACGCCAGAGCGCCAAGGAGAGATGGCATACTAATCTTTCCCTTCTCTACAGCCGGTGAGAGACATCATCCTCTTCTTGCACGCTCGCCAACACCGTTCCATCTTCTATCCATGTCAAAGAAAGGGAGACGCCGCTTCCTCCTCGGAATTTCTCCATCGACGTATACAAATATTCATCCAGCGACACCGTTTTCCATGATGCTATCTTCTGTGAACATCTTCTTCGAGGTAGGGGATAAGTTAAAATTTAATTAATTAAATTTGCGCTTTGTTTGTCATTGAATTTACACATTCTTGGATTCCTGCTATCGGTATAACGAGAGGAGTCCAGACAGCATGAACACGGCCGACCCTCCTCCCATTTATTGTTGTTTTTCTTCGTGGCATGGAGCATAGGTGACGTGGTGCAACAAAACCGCGTGGGAATGAGGAATATCGCGGCGAAAAAGCACGGCGTCGTCGCGCCACGCCGGAGGACCCAAAGGAAGCTGCGGCCAAGGGCAGGCCACGGTGGAGGGGCATGACACCATTGCGCCGCACCGGTCGGACAAGCGCTGCGGCCAAAGGCCGCGACAATGCAGAGGAGGGCGGTTGGACCTCCGGCCGCCAGCGCTTCAGGGGGGGCGGGACCGGCAGGTCCCGCAGCAGCAACCTGCCGGCCATTACGGCCGAACAGATTCCAGATTTCTGGGGGTCGTAACCCCCGGAAGGTGGAATAGGCTGGCCCCCCAAAGGGGGCCAGTTTCTTTAATCAAGTGGGGCGCCCACCCCCCCCCCCCCTTCTGCACCACTCTGTCACGGACCGAGCGCCCAGCCGAGCCGGTCTAGGCCGCCCGCGCTCGGTTGGGCCACACCCACTGGGCCAGGCCATGCCACTAGGCTAGGCCACGCCCAAGTGGGCCAGACCCATACCCGAGTCGGGTCGACCCGGTTCGGGCCAACCCAGGGGGTCTTGGGCCGGGTCGGTCCGGGCCCAAAACCCCCTAAAAATGGACACTACGTTCAGAGGCCAATAACATGGTCTATGGACCTCCGATCGACGCACTGTCAGTTGGGTAACAATCCTTGGATCGATACGGTCGTTTCGGTATATTACAATCAAGGTTTCCAAGAACTTTGGATATGACTGGGTTGGTTCGAACACGAAACCAACCGGGTCCTTGGAGCAGAAACAATTATAACTTGAGCTTCAGACGTCCGATTGAAGTGTCGTCAACTTTGTTGGATTCCTCTTAGTGAGATGGTTCTTTTGGATTACTCTACTTGATGTTTAGATGTAGTTGGAGTACGGTAAGGTTGGTTATGAGTTAAAACCCAACCAGGCCCCTAGGATAAAAAAGCCAATAACTCTCAGACCAGGTGTCCGATTGACATGTCGTCTGTCTCATTGAGTTCCTATTGACGAAACAGAACTTTGGGATATATAAACTATAGACTACATGTCAGTTGATGTATCGACCCCCTTGGATCGTGGAGCGGACCCTCCCCGGAATCGAGCATGCAATGTGCTGGAACCCTAGAGCTGGCTGCGACTGCGACAGCGATGACGACTGCTCTGGGATCCTCCGTGTGTTCGGCATTGACGACGACCATACTGAAATCCTCTGTGAGTTTGACATCGATGACTAATATACTTGTATCCTATGTGGGTATGACAGTACTTGACTACTGTTCTTTTATCCTATGTGGGTCTAGCAGTATTTGACTCTGTACTTGTATCCTACATGGGTCCTGTAGAGTAGCTGGTCTTGTATCCTTTGTGGGTCCGACAGCTTAGCTGGTCTTATATCCTACGTGGGTCCGACAGCTTAGATGGATCATTGGCTACATCTGATCATCTCTATCTTCTTACGAAGAAGTATACATGTGTCATTTGAGTCTTGACTTTCAATCATTATCTTTGATATGATTGTTTTTCTATCCTGTGTGGATTGCGTGGTGTTATCCTGTGTGGATTGGATTGTGCTATCCTGTGTGGACTATATCGAACATGGGATCGGATGTTGGAGCTGAACTAGAAGTGGTGAATTAGGTATCTGTATGGGCATATTCCTAAGTAGTGTTGGTTGTTACTTCGTGATTTTATCTTTCCTTTGTGGTTTATCTTTCGTGGATTCTGGGAGACCTTAGTGGGTCTTGGGGTCCCTACTGAGTATCATATACTCACCCCTGCATGGGCTATGATTACACTTCGTTGTGTTGGATGCAGACGACGGACAACGCTGATCGTGGTGAGAGCTTGTAGAGCCGGACGGTACCTGGAGGTGGATCACTCGAAGGGACATACTCAGAGTGGACGGTTGGAGCCGAGGAGCATAGGGGACTATCTGTACCCACCCTTCAGGTGGTATTACCAGAGGACGGCTCAGAGTTACTGTTTTAATTTTCTGCTTTTGTAATTTCTTTTCAGTTGTACTTTACTTCAGTTGGGTTTGTATTCTGGCCCAATTACTTTTCCATCACATACTTTTGTACTCAGTTTATTTAGTGTTTACTTCTTCTTTCATACTCTGTGGTGTTTGTTTTCTTACATAAAGGCAATTCCTTCCCTTATATCGGGATTTATGACTTTGGTGCTAGTCGCCATCCCCTGGCCTATGGAAGGCGGGATTGGGGTAGTCATGGAATGGGTCCCAAGGACAGGTCATGACACAGAAGTCTGTATCTAGAGCATGATGAAAACTTTTTTAGAACATCGATGTAAACCTAGGATCCCAATAAGATATAATGTAAAGTGTTACTCTATACAATATTACCACTTCCTTTATATATATCCTAGAATGATGATCAATAGATAAATCCTCTCTAATAGCAATGAAGTCTGATGACTTTTTATAGAGATCAACTATAACCCTAGTAGCATTATTTCCTTTGGATGTTTTGGGAAGTCTGATTAAAAATCCATAGTGATGTTTTCCCATTTCAATTATGGTGTGGGTAATGTTTGTAACATCCCCTTAGAATTCTTTCTCTTAGCCTTAACTTTTTTTAAAAACCAAGCATCGAGAGTGATATTTAGAAACATATCTTTTCATTCCATCACACTAGAAGTACTCTATCAGAACCTTGTACATATTTTTGCATCTCGGTTGAACAGAGAATAATGAAATATGAGCCTCATGCAATAGCTCTTCTTTAATTCTTCTATGGTAGAAATACAAACATGGTTCTTGAACCTTATTATTTCATCACAATCAGGGTTAAATTTAGGAATATTTCTCACCTACTTTTGTAACTCTACATCTTCTTTCTGTGCCTTGATAATTTTCAATTGTATATATGGTTGAACATTAATTTGAGGAAGATAATATTTCACCCTTTAAATTAAAATTTTTAGATCTATCCTATGGAAATCTATAAATACTGGATCGTTCATTATCCTCATCATGGATAAGCTTGCATGTTCATTTCAACTCAAAGCATCTGGAATGTTGTTCGCTTTCCCAGGGTGGTAATGTATCAAGAAAACATAATATTTAATCAAATCCAACCATATTATTTGGTGCATATTTATCTTCTTTTGTGTGAAAATATACTTTAATCATTTATGATCAGTAAAGATATCACACATTTTATCATAAAGATACTGCATCTATATCTTTAATTAAAAGATTACTAAAGCTAACTCCAAATCACGAGTTGGGTAATTTTACTCATGAATTTTCAACTTCCATGAGGAATAATCTATCACCATATCATTTTTCATGATAACTCATGCCATACCCTTATTGGATGCATCAATCTAGATCATAAATTTTTCTCCACTACTGGGTAGTATGAGCACATGTGCACTGGATAACCTTCTCTTTAGCTCATTGAAATTATCTTTACATTTCTCTGTACGATGAACTTAACACCTTTCCAAGTCAACATGGCGAGTGGATAAGATAATCATGAAAAATATTTCACAAAACATTGGTAGTATCCTGCTAAAACTAGAAAAAATCGGATCTCAGTCACTGCTGTTTATCTCAACCAACATTTAATAACCACTTTTTTTTCCGGATCCATAAATATCCCCTCTATAGAGATTATGTGTCCCAAAAATGAATCTTTATGAAGCCAAAATTCACACATGGTAAATTTCACATAAATATTGTCCTTTCCTAGGGTTTCAGTACATTTCGAAAGTTATCTTCATGTTCATACTTGCTCTTTGAATAGACAAGAATATCATCTATAGAGACTAACAAAAACTGATCAATATAGTCTTTAAAGACTCTATTCATTACATCCATGAAGATATTAGGGGAATTAGTAAGACCAAAATTCATCACAATAAATTCATAGTGTCTATACCTTTTAAGGAATGTTATCTTTGGTATATCCTCTTTTTTGACCCTTAATTGATGATATCATGAATGAAGATCAATCGGGGAAAAATATTGCGCTCAATGTAGTTGTTAAAATAAGTCGTCAATGTGGGGAATATGATATATGTTATTGATTGTGATCTTGTTAAGTTATTAATAATCAAGGTAGAGCCATATTGATCCATCTTTCTTCTCAAAAAATAGAATAGGTTCTCCCTAAGGTGACACACTAGGGCATATGAATCCCTTAACAAGATTCACTTGGAGTTTATTATTCAAATCCTAAAACTCAATTAGGGCCATTCTATAAGGTTTCTTTGAATTAGGCATAGAACTCATTACGAGTTCAATTGAAATCTCAAATTCACTATTTGGTGGAAGACTTGGAAATTCCTTCAAAAAAATCATCATCAAAATCTTTTAAAATGGGTGTATTCTTAACCTTGAGCTTCTCCCCAACCATTTTATATAAATATCCTTCATTTATCGGAATCAAGACCCATATAATGGAAGAAATTTCAATAGGAAGGTTATATTATTCCTTGCACCGATAGATTATTATAGATTTATCTAGAATATAAAATGTGACTTCCCTTCCTTGGAAATTAATATGAGATCCAAATAATGAAATAAAATCCATGCCAAGAATCACATCAAATACCACTATAGGAAGGATCACAAGATTTTTATGAAGCACTTTCCCAAAAATACAATTGAAAAAGAATTATAAACTTTTGTTGAGACTTTTTTTCCATTAGGAGTGTCACAGCTAATTAAACATCTAATTTTTTAGGTAATATGGTGATACCCTTAGAAGAGCCTTCAAAAATAAAAGAGTGGGTTGATCGAGAATCAAATAAAACATTTGCTACATTAGTGTGGATAGTAAGTGTACCTTTCATCACTTAATTATCGTACACCACGTTTCTAATAGTGATATCTTGTGACTTTCCACTGTATTTGGCCTTAAGTGTTTGTTGACGTCAATCATCATCAATAACTCTTGTATTAGTGAATTGATTGACATAATTCTCCATTTCCTTGAACTTGTAACATTGAATTGTAGGTGGTTTATTCTGTGTAGCCTTTTCATTGTTCTCATAATTAGACATCTTTTTTCCATCACTTCAGCATTAAACTTCCCAATTACCATCTTTAACACACATAAAACATTTAATGGTCCCTTTATGACAATCCACTCTATGATTTTTTCACACATTGAGCATAAGGGAAAACTCATCTTCTTTTCATTTTGGTCTTTTGAATTTTCTTTGACTTCCATTTTTCTCTTCTTGTAAACACTAAATGACTAATGGGTTAATCCAATCTCCATCTCATCCTTAAGAGTACATCAAACAATTTCATTATAACTATTGATGTCCCTTATGACTTATTCCCTTTGGAGACTTTGTTTTAAGCCACTAAAAAATCAGTCAATTTTACTCTTAGGTTTGATAAAATTTCCAGAAGCATACCTTGAATGTCTTGTAAAATTTGTTTCGTAGGTACCAATAGATTCATCATTATTTTTCTTAAGTTCATGTAACACCTTCTTTATCTTTTTTTAAATAATATAATAAAATTACTTATTCAATATTAAGTCCCTGAACTCATCAAATTCCATAGACTCAATTTCATCTCTTTACCTCATATTCTCGATAGGATTCCTCCATTGATAAACTTCACCTTCCAAGAGATATAATTCTAAGATGACTATATCATGATCAGAACATCCTGTAAATAAAAATATCTTTTCAGTGGTACTGATTCATTATTCCTCCAATAATAGATCAGAAGACCTATATAATAAAGGTGGATTCTTCCTCATGAAGGATTAAAAAGTATGTTTCCCACTCATTTTATTGTATGGAAGTCTGGAATGATTCATTGCATGAGAAATTAGTGTGATCATGGATACATGATTTTTTATTTTAAATCCCATAACATTTAGTAGCTCTGGGGGACAATCCTTTCATTTCCTGTCACATTCAGTATTAAAGTGGTTCCTTCGTGTTACATCCATTGACTAAAACCAAGAAGAATTGTCTGAGAAACACTAATCATAATAGTAAAACCACACAATCAAGAATAAAAAATCAATTTAGGACACTAGGGTTTATCCTAGGTTATTCATTGTCATTTCTAAAACACTACGATTGTATCCTATACTTATACACATACATATGGTTTTTATAAAGGATTTCTCATCCTAGTTTCCTAAGGTTAACTATACCTTTGATCTGATACCAACTATAACATCCCATACATAACATGTAGTTATTAACTCATAATTGATGAATATTTATTACATAACATAAAAAACTAAGCCAGGACCGAATAGGTTTAGTGTCTTTAGAAACTTGGAAACAAAAACAACTGATTCATAAACCATCTACATTGTCTCCCACTTATTTCTTCAAAAATATTCTCCATTTTGACATATCTTAATTAATACCCTTCTACATCACTTGGGGAAAAGAAACATATTAAAGGGTGATCTCAAATTCTCAGAAAGGGTAAATATGGGAAATAACAATCATATCATAATCATAAGAAAATAACATTTTCGAATCTAATCCTGCTTATAAAAGATCAGAATATCATATCATTAGATAAATCATAAAAGTGAAATGTAATCCCAATAGTCGCTACATAAGACATTAAATTTTGTGTAATACACACATAATCATATAAAATCAAATCATATTTGTCAAGGACCATTTCCGAGACCATCATAGTGAAAAAATCCCATTACTGAACTAAGTTCACTCTTTATTCCGACCCTGTATTATTGAACTGTATCTACTTTCCATTCTAGAATTATCTATATTATGATATATGAATCTTTAACAATTTCATTGGATGGATATATATGTCCCACACATCTTATAATTTAACCTTTCTAATGTGTCTCAAAAAGACATAAAAACATTTACCATAATAGAGCCCATGAAATAAAATGGGTTTCTTAAACATCATTTCATCATAATTAGTATAAAATAATTGGATTCACTAAATAACATTGCATAAAAAATAGAATATAAACATAGTAATAATAGACATAGAAATATAATCCTATTTAAAGAGTGTCATATTATATGGAAAATAATTTTGTGAAAACACTCGAAATTAATTCATGAAGAAAATATCCCTTCTTCTTCAAAAACTTTTTCCTTCCACAAAATGCCACACAATTTTAGAAGAAATAATTTTACGTGAAAATATCCTTGTATGATTATAGGGTAATATTCAAGGAAGTAATTCATTATGAAAGTATAAAAATCTTTTCATGTCATATAAGTTAAAAAACATTTTCTCATACTTTTTCCGAAAAGGTGAAAAAGTAAATCATATCTATAATGAAAAAAGATTTCATTCATACCACTAGTAAAAGTTTAACAATGGGTATATTTGACATTGAAAAATTATATAAGGATATAAATAATATATTTAAATTCATATTTAGGAGACATGGACATTGATAATAAATATACCCTAATAAATACTTATGAATAAACAACTCAGATAAAAACGATATGTTCCATGTTATCCCTAACCTAAGGTCTGATATCCTTCATATGTTTCTTGAAATTTTTTATAATAATTTAAGTAATGTTACTGAATTTTTATAAAATTATAAAAAAATTTATTATTATATTTATTATCATATTTTCATCCTTTTTTTAGTATCATTTCATTTTCATACATTATTCAGGTATTAACTACTTTATGTTCATATGCATGTTTTGTCAGATAAGTTCTTATTAATATTTTTAGGTTATTCGTTTATCATTTACATAATTATATTAGTATAATAGATATCATATTTATTCATTAACAAAATCTATCTAATCATGTTTTAATAAATATCATGTCGAATGAATCGAATCACATCATGGAGACAGTAGGTCGTACGTATGCACGAGCAATGATATCATTCCCAAAATTATTGGATGGTATTGAAGTTGAAGGTGTTTGATATTTAAAAATTAGTATCATGTTATAATAATCAAATATATTTATAATTTCCATGATTATACCGATCCATGTAAGGTGGTGGTGAAAAACAGATTACACCACATCGGGGAAATGGTAAGCCGAACGTACACACGCACAATGATTTCAATTTTTGAATGATGGATAGAAGGTGAAATATGGTTGTTTCATATTTATAATAATATTTCAGTATATTAGTGATAATTATGTTATTAATTTATAATGAAACATCTAATGAAGAGGAATAATAAGAAGAATGAAGTTTGAACGAATCAGTATAAGAGATTACCTCTTCCTTGACGTGCTTCCTCTAAATCTCTTCTTAGAGCACAAAATTTGGACTTTGAAGATTAATAGAACCTATATAATGAAAATAAGGAATTTTATAAGGAAAAAGGGAAGTGTTTTTAGGAGCATGAATGATCAAAATGGAGTGAAGAGGTGAGGGAGGAGGTACCCTTTTATAATTGAGGTGAGGGGAACTTTTTGAAACTCCCAAAATAATAATTTCTAATAAAATAAATAACTTCCCAAAAAACCTCATAAATGTCCCAATTTAGAATATTATAAGATATAGGGTTGTAATAGGATCAAAAATTAAAATTTGTACAAGTAATACTGTCAATTTAAACCATATTTTTTAAGAGACACGTAATTATTTTATTTAACTTTAATTGTGGTAATAACATTCTAAATATTTAATGGTTATAAATATTTACTTATATGGTGTTAATTGACCATAAATATATATTTTATGAAATTTTAGATCTTATAATTATCACTTTAAAATTTTTAAATGTTTTTATGATTTTAAAATAATTTAATAAATTGTTATTTTTATAAAATATCAATATTGTCCATTTTGACACTATTCATTTATTTGACTTCAAATAAAATCCTGAAAAATGATAAATTAAAAATAAAAATATTTAATACACTCAAAACATGCCATATTAACCTAAAAAATTCGTGGAGAACATTAATTAGTTCAAATTATAATTCTTTTAATATTTTATAACCATTTTTTGATATTTCTATTAATAAAATAATTTCTATATCACTATTGTGTCATCATTAATTATAATTATTTAGCCTCTAAAAATTATATTTAAATTTATATGATGTATTTAATTTGTTTATATCTCCAAAGACTATCTATTTGATGATAAGAACTTCTATTAATCTATATATTAAAAATAATATACTTATATAAAATGGGATTGTGACATTTTGTCACATTCATTAGTTTTTATTACATTCATTTCATACTCATAGGTAAGTGGCCATTAAGTGATTATATTTCAAAAACTAGATGAAAAGGGTAAGATTTATTCAACTAACAGGATTTTTTATAGGTGTTATGGTAATTTTATAATATTATTTTTACCTATAATTTCCTGATTTACATTTAACCATGGTAATAAAAATATTTACTAATGTCACTATTCATAATGCCCAATAATAAAAGTATCATATTAACATAATTAGGACCTAATGACTCTAAATATGGAATCCATTTTTAAAATTAAATACACATAATTTGCAGTAATTAATTTAAAATTAATCTCATTTTTTTAATAAGAAAAAGGGTTTTAAAAGTTAAAATATTGGAAAAGATTGAAATGTTTTTACCTCTAAAATTAATGTAAAAATAATTCAAATGACCTACATTATATTAAATGTTTAAAATATATTCTATATATTCTCTAAAACGATTTAATAATATAATTTATCCATATCAACTATCTCAATGAAAAAAGTTGGTTTTAATTAAAATTTAGTGTATTTTTACTATTCATGATAACATGAAACTTATCATAAATTTATCCAAATTAATTTTTTATATCCCTCTTAAAAATATCATGTTTATGGTGTCATATTAAGGTATAAAAATTTTAATTTAAAAGGGGTTCATTATTCGACGGTGTAAAATTAAACTTTAAAAAATATGTTTTTATACATCAAATAAGGGTTTATTCATACCCTATGAATAAAATATCCACTGGATGAAAACATTTTATTAAGTATATAACACATATATATCTCATTAATTTAAAAATTAAAAATATTCAATTTTTTTATAATTAATTGATTTCGAAATTATTTATAATTCATTTCCATAAGTTAATTACAATTATTCCGGCTTACCTAATGGCTAGGCTATAAGAGTAATTTTATAGTAAGGGAATCTCATGGTTTGTTTAAACTCACAAATGTGTGAAAAGAGAGCTAATGGTCAATAAAATTTATTTGTAGAAAATATTTCATAAAAACATCTGGGGGTTACATTATACCTCCCTTAAACATAATTTCTCCCTAGAAATTTGTCAGTTGGAAATAAAAAGATGAGGATACGTCTCATTTGTCATATCCTAAAGTTTTCATGTAGATTCTTCTAATTGGGGGTTCCTCCATAAAACATTAAGGAAACGAGTGTTCTTGTTTTGTAGGAAATTTTCGCTATGATCTAGAATATATATTTGTATTTCTTCATAAGAAAGATCTTGCTCTAGTGGTATGACTTTTTTGCTCAGTTCATGTGAAGGATGGGGTATGTAATTTCTCAGGAGAGATACCTGGAACACATTATGACCTTGAGATAGATTCAGTGGAAGTACCAATTGGTCAGCTACCATCCCAACAAGATCCAGAATTTCAAAAGAACAGATATACCAAGGGCTCAACTTTCCCTTCATTCCAAATCTCATTACTCTCTTATTGAGAGATATTTGTAAGAATACCTTACCATCCACTTCAAAATCTAGGTATTTTCTTCAGTTTTCAACATAAAATTTTTATCAAATCTTAGATTCTGTTATGTGTTATTTAATTGATTGAGAATTTCCTTCCATTTCATCCAAAAGATCTGGTCCTACTAGATTTCTTTCTCTAACTTCATCCCAACAACTTGGAGATCTGCACTTTTTTTTCGATAGAGGGCTTCATAAGGAGCCATCTAAATACTGAAGTGAAAGCTATTATTATATGAAAATCCCACCAATGGTAGGTTTTTGTCCCAACCACCTTTGAAATCTATAGATCAATCTCTCTACATGTATTCTAGTATTCTAATTGTCCTCTCAGAATGACCATTTGTCTGTGGATGATAAGCAGTGATGAAACTTAACACTGTATCCAGAGCATGATGAATACTTCTCAAGAACATTGAGGTAAATCTTGGATCAAAATCAGATATAATGGAATGTGGTACTCTATGAAATCTTACCACTTCCTTTACATATATCATTTCCATCTAATCAGGAGAGAAATCCTCTTTAATTGCAATGAAGTGTGCTGACTTTGTAAGGCGATCAAGAATAACCCAGATTACATTATTTCCTTTGGATGTTTTTGGAAGTCTAATGACAAAGTATATAGTGATGTTTTTCCATTTCAATTCTGGTGTGGGCAATGGTTGTAACATCCCCTTATATATTTGTTTCTCAACCTTTATATGGTGAAAAACCAAGCATCAAGAGACATATTCGATGAATTTTATCTTTATGTCATCCCACCATAAGTACTCATTTAGGCCCCTATACATCTTTGTGCTACCATAGTGAATAGATAATGAATAACTATGAGCCTCATCCAATAGCCCCTTCTTTAACTATGGTATTGGAGTAATAAAAACTCGGTTCCTGAACATTATTATTTCTTTACAATAAATGTTGAATTCTCGAGCATTTCTCACATTCTTTTTTAACACTACATCTTCCATCTGCACCTCCATAATCTTCACTTGTATATATGGTTGAACATTCATTTGAGAAATATAATATTTCTCCCCGTACATTAAAATTTCCAGATCCATCCTATGGAAATCGATAAATATTAGATCTTTCATGATCCTCATCATGGATAAGCCAACATGGTATTTTCAACTCAAAGCATCTTCCACCTTGTTCACTTTCCTAGGGTGGTAATGTATCGAGCTGTCATAATAATTAATTAACTCCAACCATCTTCTTTGGAGCATATTCAGTTAATTTTTTTTGAAAATATACTTTAAACATTTATGATCTGTATAAATATCACACATTTCACTATAAAGATAATTCATCCATAACTTTAATGCAATGATTTCCACAACTAACTCCAAATCATGAGGTGTCTAATTTTACAAATGAATTTTCAACTATCTTGAGGCATAATCTATCACCATATCATTTAGAATTATGACACATCCCATTCCCTTCTTATATGAATCTCTATAGATCACAAACCTTAATCCACTATAAGGTAGTGTGAGGACATGTGTACTATCAAACCTTCTTTTAAGCTCTTTGAAATTATCTTCACATTCCTCCGTCCAAATGAAGTTATCTTCTTTCCGAGTCAACTTGTTGAGTGGATTAGATAATCACGAAAAATATTTCACAAAATATCGATATTATCTATGCAAAGTAAGAAAACATCGGATCTCAGTTACAATTGTTATTCTAGGACATCTTTTAATAACATCTATTTTTGCTGGATCCACATATATCCCTTCTCTTGAGTTTATGTTGCCAAAAAATAAAAAATTATGATGCCAAAATTCACACATGGTAAATTTGGCATAAAGCATATCCATTCATAGTGACTTCAGTACAATTCCCAAGTTATCTTAATGTTTATCCTTGCTCTTTGAATAGATAAGAATATCATCAATAATGACTACCAAAAATTGATCAAGATAGTATCTAAAGAATCTATTAATTAGATCCAGGAAGTTAGCATGGGAATTAGTAAGACCAAAAGGAATCACTATAAATTCATAGGCTCCATACCTTATATAGAATTCCATCTTTGGTATATCCTCCTTTTGACCCTTAATTGATGAAATCCTGAACAAAGATAATTTTTGAAAAAGTATTGAGCTCTGTGTAGATGGTAAAATAAGTCATCAATGTAGGAAATAAAATATTTTTTCTTGATAGCGATCATGTTATGTTATCGATAATCAATACAGAGTCGCATTGATTCATATTTTTTCCTAAAAAATTAGAACATGTGCTCCCAAAGGTGACACAAAAGGGCATTTGAATCCTTTATCAGGATTCTATTGGAGTTTCTTATTCAATTCATGCAAATCAATTGGGGTCATTATATAAGGTGTCTTTAAAATGGGAATAGCACCCGGTATAAGTTCTATCAAACACTCAACTTCAGGATTTAGTGGATGACCTGAGAATTCCTTTTGAAAGACTTCATAAAACTTCGGTAGAATTGGAATATTCATAATTGTGAGATTCTCCCCAACCACTAGAGATAAATATCCTTCATTTATAGGAATCAATACTCATAAGATGGATGAAATATATACTTAAAGTTTATATTCATCCTTTTGTAGATAAATGATCATAGATTGATCTAGAATATGAAATGTGACTTCCCTTCCATGGAAATTGATATGAAATACATATAGAGAAATCCAATACATGCTAAGAATCACATAAAATTCAACTCTAGGAAGGATCACAAGATTTGCAGGAATAGTTTCCCACAAACATAAATCGAATAATAATTTTAAAATTTTGATGCGACTGTTGTGCCATTAGGTTTTTTCACAGCTAATTCAACATCTAATTGTTTAGGTAATAAGGTGATACTCTTATAAATTTCTTCATAAATAAAATAATCAGTGCATCCGGAATCAAATAATACATTTTCTACGTTAGAGTGGATGGTAAGTGTACCTTTCACCATTTCATTATCATACTCTACATCAATGATAGTGATTGTATGTGAAATTATTTGGAATTTTTCCTGAAGATTTTTTTGATGTTTATCATCATCATTATCTTTTGTATTGGGGCATTTATTGGCATAATTCCCCATTTCCTTGAACTTGTAACATTGAAGTGTAGAAGGTTCATTCTATGTAGCCTTTTCTTTGTCTGTATCATTAGACATATTTTCCCCATAACTTCGGCATTCAACTACCCGATGACCATATTTTCTACACTTAAACCATTTATTAGTCCCTTAAATACAATTCCATCTATGTTTCTTTCCACACTCTAAGAATAAGGTAAAACTCATCTTCTTTTTAGTTTGGTCATTAGTTTTTCCATTGAACTTAATTTTTCTCTTATTATCAAACCCATATGACTGATGGGTTACTCAAATCTTCATCAAAACCTTGAGAGCATATATAACAATTTACTCATAGCTAATGAATCCATTATGGATAATTCTCTTTGAATAATTTGTTTTAATCCACTAATTAATCGATCAATTTTAATCTTAAGTTGGATAATAATTCTAGATGTGTACCTTGAAAGTCTTGTAAAATTTTATTCATAGGTACCAATAGATTCATCATCATTTTGCTTAAGTTAAAGTACATAATTCTCTATATTTTTTTCATTTTATATGAGGAAATTACTTATTGAAAAATAAGTTCTT
The DNA here is from genome assembly GCA_963277665.1 of Viscum album. Taxonomy (NCBI): domain Eukaryota; kingdom Viridiplantae; phylum Streptophyta; class Magnoliopsida; order Santalales; family Viscaceae; genus Viscum; species Viscum album. The sequence continues at coordinate 1,770,702,830 of OY728132.1, forward strand.
GAACTATTACCATTCCATGGACTCAATCTCATTTCATTTCCTCATATTCCTGACAAGAATCCACCATTGATCACCTAAGCCTTCCAAAAATTTTACTTATATGATGACACCATCATGTTCAGAACATTGTAGAACTGAAAATATCTTTTTAGTAGTACTGATCCATTATTCATCCACTAATGGATCAGAAAATCCACTGATAATGGTGGACACTTCCTCATGAAGAATTCAACAAAATTTTTCTCCATCCCTTTCTCATTTGGAAGTCCGACGTGATTTATATCTTAATAAGGTTATATTAGCATGGCTATATGTTTTTTCATTCCAGGTCCCATATAATTTGTGTTCTCAGTGGGATAATCATTTCATCTCTCATCACATTCGTTATTAATGTTATTCAATCAGGTTCCATCCATGTACTAAAACCAAGAATCATAGTGTGAGAAACATTAATTATTATGCGAAAAAAACACATAATCAATAATAAAGTTTCAATTTAGGAAACATTAGGTTTTATTCTAGGCCATTCATGGTCATTTATAAAACACTATGATTGTATCCAATACTTATACATATCCATAAGTTTCTTACTAAGGCTTTCCGATCTTTGTTTCCAAAGGTTAACTATACATTTTCTCTGATAGAAACTATAACCTCCCATACATTACATGTATATATTACATCAACATTGGTGATTATTTTTAACATAACATAACAAAAAACACATTATGACTAAATAGGTTTACTATCTTTAGAAACTGGGATACATAAAATACCGATTCATAAAACATCTACATTGTATCCATATTATTTCTTCAAAACTAGACTCTTTTTTGAAATATCTTACTTAATACCCTTCTACATGACCTAGGGAAAAAACATATTAATGGGTGAGTTCAAATTCTCAGTAAGGGTAAACAAGAGAAATATCAATCATATCATAATCATAAGAATATAACATTTGGATATCTCATCTTTCATATAAAAGATCAGAATACCAGGTCATGTGATAAATCACAAAAGTGAAAAGTAATCCCAACAATCATAAAATAAGACATTAAATTTCGTAGAATACACAATTAAGCATAGAAAATCATTTCATATTAGTCAAGGATGATTTACAAGACCATCATATTAGACAACATTCATTACTGAACCAAGTTCACTCCTCTTTCAAGCACTCTATTACTGAACTGGATTTAGTTACTATTCTAGTCATGTCTATATCATGAGATATAAATCATTACTCAATGTATTTAATGGAGATATAGGTCCCACCCATCTCATAATGAAATATTTCTTACACATTCCTCAAAAACAAAAAACATTTTCTATATCATAACCCATGAAATAAAATGGGTTTCATAAACATCATTACCTCATTTTTGATATAAAACAAATTGATTTCCTAAATAAAATTCCATTATAAACACAATAAAATAATATTAATTATAGGGATATAAATATAACCATATTTAAATAGTTTAATCATTGATGGAAAATAATTTTGATAAAACACTTGAAATTAATTCCTTAGGAAAATATCCTTTCATCTTCAATAATGTTTTCCTTCCTCATAATGCCAAAACATTTCAGAAGAAATAACTTTATGTTAAAACAACATTTGAATCATGTAAAGTAAGATTCAAGGAAATAATCCATTATGAAATTGTAAAAATCGATTCATGTCATACAACATAAAATAACATTCTTCTCGTACTTTTGTTAGAAAGGTCAAAAAGTACCTCATACCGAAAACGACAAAAGATTTCATTCATACCATTATGTAAAAATTTACCAATGGGTAAAATTTTATTAAAAAATTATAGAAGGATATAAAGAATATTTTTAAGTACAAATTTTGGAAACCTAGACGTGGATTGTAAATTTACCCTAGTAAATACTTATGAATAAACAATCTTGGATAAAAACGATATTTTGAAATGTTAACACTAACCTAAGGTCTGATATCCTTCATATATATCTGAACCTCCTATATAATTATTTAAATAATTTAATTGATTTATTCAAAAATCATAATTATTTTTATAATAACATTTATGATCGCATTTTTATCCATTTCTTAAAAACATTTCTTCGTTATTCATTATTCGGGTATTAACTGCTTTATATTCTTATGCATGTTTTGTTGGATAAGCTCTAATTACTATTTTATGTAATAGCTATATCATTTACAGAATTATATTAGTATAATGAATATCATATTTATTCATTCAATTCATGTATATAATTATGTTTTAATGAAGATCATTTAGAAAGGATCACATCGCATCATGGAGACGGTAGGTTGTACATACACACGAGCGATAATATCACAACCAATTATTAATTGGTAATGAATTGGATGGTGTATGATCATTTAGAATTTTAATAATATTATAATGATCATATTTAATTATTATTTCCATCATTATACCCATCCAAGTAAGGTGGGGGTGAAAAACAAATTACACAACAGCGTGGAGACAGTAATCCATACGTACGCACGTGCAATGATTTCATTTTTTCTAGCATGGATATAAGGTGAAATTTAATTTTATCATATTTATAATAACAATTTATTATATTAATGATACTGCTGTTATTACTTTATAATGGAAAACTAAGGAATAATAAGTAAAAGAATAAATAAATTTGAAAGAACCGGAAGAAGAGATTACCCCTTCCTTGATATACTTCTTCTAAATCTATTATTAGAGCACTAGAATTGTTCATTGAAGATGACCAGAACCTCTATAAAGAAAATATAGATGTTGGGAAGGAAACATTACATGGTTTGGATGGGAATAAAGACTGAAAATGGAGTTAATATGTGAGAGAAGATGTTCCCTTTTATAATTGAGGTGAGGGTCACTTTTGGAAACTCCATAAATAATAATTTATAATAAAATCAAACCCTTCCCAAAACCACCGAAATTTTTCAATTTAAAAAATGAGAAGATATAGGGTTGTAATGTTATCAACTAATAAATTTTAGACAATTTATTTGGTCAATTTAAACCATATCGTTTTAATAGACACATAGTTTTTCTAATTAATTTTAATTATGGTAATAACATTCTAAATATTTAATAGTTATAAATATTTACATATATTGTGTTAACTGATCATAAATGGGTATTTAATGACATTTTTTATCTTATAATTATCATTTTGTAATTTTTAAATATTTTTATTATTTTAAAATAATTTAATTAAATGATATTTTTATAAAATGTCAATAGTGTCAATTTTGACACTATTTATTTATTTGATGTTAAATAAAATCATAAAAAAGTTAAATTAGAAAAATAATATTTAATACACTCCTAACATGTAATAGTGACCTAGAAAATTAGTTTATTACATTAATTAGTTCATATGATATTTATTTTAACATTTTGAAAACCATTTTTATGATATTTCTATTAATAAAATAATTTCTACGTCACTATTGTGTCATCCTTAATGGTAATTATAAATAAATTTATATGATATAGGTAATTTTTTAGATATTAATAGACTATATATGGTCTATATTATCTCCTAGTTATCTATATAGTAAAATTAATATACTTATATAAATTTAGATTGTGACATTTTGTCACATTCATTAGTTTTTATTACCTTCATGTCATATTCGTAGGTAAATGGCCATAAAGATATCTTATTTTGAACAGTATATGATAAGAGTTGAATTACTTCATCCAATAGGTTTTTTACATATGTTAAGGTAATTTCATAATATTATTTTTACCTTTAATTACACAATTTACCTTTAACCATGGTAATAAAAATAATTACCAAAGTTACTATTCATGAAGCCCAAAAATAAAGATATCCTATTATCAAAATTTTAACCTACTCATTCAAAATATGGAATCTTTTTTTCAAAATTCATAAAATAGGAGTTGTATCATTTAATGTAAAATTAATCCTACTGTTGAAATGAGAAAACATGTTTTAAAAGTTAAAATATTGCAAAAGATTGAAATTTTTTTATATCTGAATTTAATGTACAATAAATTTCAATGGACTGCATTATATTAAAGGATAATAATATATTTTATTTATAATTTTAATCAATTCAATATTATTATTTAACCATATAAATTATCTCTATGGAAAAAGTTTTTTTAAATTTATATTAAGGGTATTTTTACTATTCATCAAAACATTAAAATTATCAGAAAAATATTAAACATTTATCCAAAGTATAAATTTATATCCCACTTCAAAATAACATGTTTATGTTTTCAAATTAATTTGTCAATATTTTAATTTAAATGGGGTTATCCATTTAAAGGGGTAAAAATAAACTTTAAAAAATTGGTTTTTATACATAAAATAGTGTTTTATTCATACCCTATGAATAAAATATCCCTTGGATGAAAATAGTTTTATTAAATATATGACATATATATATATAATTAATTTAAAAAATAAAAACAATTAATTTATTTATATATTTTTTATAATTAACTGATAGCCAAAGAATTTAAAATAGATTTTCATAAGATAGTTAAAATTATTCCGCTTAACCTAATAGTTAAGATATAATGATAATTTCATAACAAGGGAATATTTTTGTTCATTTAAACACCCGATTTTATGAAAAGCAAGGTACTGAAGAATAAAAATTATTTGAAGAAAATATTTCATAAAAACGTTAGAGTGTTACAAATATTATTTAACCATTATTATATAATAACATTATTATATCCCATATACTAATATTATATTATGTTAATATCAAAATCTATATCCATATCCTCTTTCAGAAAATGGGGAATGAAACCATTATTCATGTGTGTCATATTACCACCATAAGAATTAACGAATTTTTTTCCCATCATCACCTCCCATTGGTGTTTATGATGATGTATTAAATGTATGTAAATTATATTTATGAAATATAAATATTGTTATTTAAAATTAATATATTATATATATTTGGTAACATTTTATTCGCTGAAAAATGATAATATTTTTTGTGGGCACATGTGGACTAGCACCTCCACAAAGCGATGTGATTTCTTTTCCATCACTGTATCACATGGATGGTTTATATATGTTCATATAAATAAGTAATATTTTATTTATTATATAACTATAATTCATAAAATATAAAAAAATACTTACCTTCTCTCCATTATGATCATTTTAAATTAAAATTTTACTCATGTGTACATATGACCTATCATCTCAATGATGATAACATAGTTCATTTTTCATAACCAAATTACATGGTTGGTTTTAAAAGTAGAATATATTTATAAAACTGATATTTATTTCTTGATCATTATCCAATATATTAAGGAACAATTACTACTTCTACCATAGCCAACCTACTGATGTCATGTTGGACATATGAACCAAATATCTTCATAAAATATGACATGACATTAATTGATTTTGTGAATAAAAATAACATGATAAGAAATTAAATAAAATGAATAATAAAAATGAAAATGTTTATATATAAATTTTATAATTAACATAATTTTATTATTCATTATGATAAATATGTACGTGATGATTTAAACTCAAGGTAATATATTTCATTACTCAACATATTTTTAATCAGTTATATTATATATTTATTGACTTCGTTAAGAAAATATTATGTATGGAATGAATAATATTATTTTATTTCTAATATATATTTTTATGTGGAATTAAATTTCATTCACATAATTATTTCAACAATTATTCTCACATCAATGTAATGATCTTTGTAAGGGATTTCATCTCAATTTCACTTTATTGATAAATAAGTTCATTTTATGTGCCCAATTTCTTTTATATCGTTTATATGATAATATTTTTATATATTATATTGTGAATAAATCAAATTTTAAGGTATTTTAGGTTATAATTAATTTAAATTCATCCATGGAGAATTATTTCCAAATTTATCAATGTGGTAAATGTTTTATGTTATGATCTAAATTATTTTTTAGATTTATTTATTTTAATGTTCCTTTGGGGGAAATAATATTAAATTATTTTCATAAAAGATATAACTTTTATTATCCGCTAGTCATTAATGGGTTTTATATTTTTGTTTTCTATTTTAACTCTTATTGAATAAATAATATTAAGAATTTTTATTGTAAGTAATATCGATATTGTATCTTCTTTTAGATCCGGAATACTTATTTTCCATGTCTAAATTTTCCTCAAATTATCTCAAATATTGTTTTTAATATTCTCTAATGATTTAATGAACAAATATTTACCAATTTTTATCTTTTAAAAAATGTTTTAAATGTACTATTTTAATGCTCTCTCGACAATGTACTTCATGAATATTTTTACAAAAGTGTTAATGGGGTGATTTCATTTAACATAAAAACCATGAATAGATTTTCCCTCTATTATTACCAAACAATTATTTGAATATTACATTACATGTTTTCATAGTTATTTTAAATAATGTGTTCTTTAAAATACTTTTTTTAAAATTTTATATTTCAATTGATTTATTTCAAATTCAAAAGGTTTTTTTCTCACGAAACATTACATGCCATCTTTAAATGGAATTTTCAACAATGATTATGACCTTTGATGTTATGGATTCCTTATAAATTATATATATGTCTCTTAATTATACAACTAGTTTATTTTACCTTCCATTAATGTGTTAATAGATTCCTAAATATAAATTTGGAAATTATTTATTTATGAAATATCTTTTGATTAAGACATGAGTCCAGATTATGAAATCTATTTAATTCAATGGGAAATTATTATTTTTATACCTTATAAGTCATTTCCTTTTTTTGAAAAAAATAATCACGAACATTTTATGATGACTATTCCTAGATAACACTACAATGAATTATGTAAATATTGTTTTCATATGAGATGTTATATATAGAGTTGGGGATTTAACCTAATCCATTATAGTCCATTTTCAAGCTTATGATGTTTTCTAGGCATGTATCATTGACTAATGATTAATTCATTTAATATATTATAACCATATTTACCATGTAGTTATGATATTATGATTCAATTTTCTTTTTGTTATGATTCTCTGTAATTACTATATATCCATATATTTTTTGATATCATGTTATACATTTGACTCGCATGTTATGTTAACTTATTATGTTTATGAACTTTCTTGGATTTTTCTCTCATCCCATTCAGTAATGTATTCCCATGGTTATCTTATGTATTTTTAAAAGTGTAATGTTATTTATGATCACTCTATGGTGAATAAAACAATATATGATGCTTTATTTTCTTTTGATGTTTTATGAACCTTGTAATCTAATGAGACTAAGAATAACAATATTTGGGTTGTACATATTGGATATTTATGTTAAAAATAATATAATAATATGGGAAAAAGAATTGGGTTGTTATAGTTGGTATAAGTGAAAGATCACGTTATTTTTTGAGGATGGGATTATATAACATTAGTAAAATCCATTTGGATAAGTATAAGTACAATTTCACATCTAACTATTTTGTTATAGTAGTGTAGTGTCCCGACATGGATCACCCTTGAACCGGTGGCCGTAACGGTCACCACATGACCTCAAGCACATCTCCATGTACGCCATAGGCTGCCGAAAAGCAGTGAGGGTCTAAGGATAGTCATTGGGGAAACTATACCCTCTAATTAGAATTTCATAGTGGTAAATAAGAGTAAATAAAAATCAATAGGGGAAGTAGTAATATATATTTGACAAAAAAACAGATGAAAAATAAATATCATTTTATAAAAGTGGCCAATACCAATTATATAGTAGATGCATGCATGAAATGATAATGATAGAAAAATGGAAAGCAGTGAATAAAACAAGATGGTTCACATTACAATACATAAATAAATAAATAATGACTGAAATCCTCGAGGGTAGTCCCCTCAAGAATCCAAAGATTCTGCTCAGTCCCTTACTCCTATCTCCCAAGTAAATGCAAATGGCTAAATCCTACAACCAAATAGAATCTACTCGGGTACCCAGTGCAATGGAATTTCGAGTAGGGTGTGAGATATAAATCAGAGTATGTCAGGATCAGTGGTGTCTACCCAAAATCCAGACATTTAATAAATAATTTACACCATGTGAGAGCATGCATAATTAAAGTAAGAAGTACAATGTAACTATATATCCATGTACTTGCTTCACCCCACAACTAGTTTCTGAACCTGTTTTACACATTTTTCATGCATACTCAATAATCAGTACATAAACATTTTCATTTATCAATTATTAAAACCTCATTGAATTATGAAAGTCTAGATATTCGACATGTTCTCGACATCCCCCTTATAAGCACTCACCACATATGTTTCTAATGACCATCTAATAAATAAAAGTAATGACTGAGTCTAATATTGTTCTTTGGCTTGGATAAAACATCATAATATATTAAATTTTTTCTTTTATATACTATGTCCGAGCCCATCCACTAAAATAGTGATTCACTCCTAGGTCTGTCCACTAGTAGTGATTCACCCAATTCATTAATAAGTCTGAACGCTTTCTCATATTCAATTCAAAAATCATTATTTCACCACATTTTTTATTAACCATTAATTCATTTCATGTACAACTAGTGGGACTCATAGTTTAATGTCAATTAATGGGTGTAAAACTTCATTTCTCACACTCTCATGAGTATTTGAAGTTCCAATCCTTGTCCCACAACCCATGGGTATTTGGAGCATCAGTCCCTATCCCATAAAAGATTATTTTCATGCAAGATGGGTGTAGAACACCATGTCTACCCCCTCAGGAGTATTTAAAGCATCAGTCCCTGTCTCACAACCAATTTATCAATCATACATATATATTTATCATTGGTGTAGATATGCATATTGAACACCCCAAAACCATCTATTAATTAATTCATAATTTAATTAATCCAATCTGTGAATTAATTCAACAACTAATTAACAACATAAATCTCCAAAAAAATAAATCTATAGACAACTAACCATTGAACATCTCGATAGTCAACAATTAATTATCAATTAACTATTCTAAATTAAGTATCCAGAATTTTTAACAAGTCTGGACCCATCCACTGAAATAGTGTTTCATCTAGGACATTTACAATTAAAATTCATGTCGTAAACATCTCAAGTCAAACTTGATGAAAAATTCCCACATATTTGTCAACCATCTCACATAGCATTTTATATTTTTAAATAATTCCTTCCTGAACAACTGAAGGTGTGTAAAATATACATGCATCAAAAGGTATTATTGGCCAAATGTCATAAAAATCAATCAATTCACAATCTTAAATTAATTCATGAAAATTAATTAATTCAAAAATTAATTAATTAAATCATATCTCTTAAACCAGTTTATCAAATAATTAACCATTTAGTATTTATCATGTAATAATTAATCCATCCATTAATTATTACATGTTTCCAATTTATATTCTGAACATGTACAAATATTCAATATTCTCAATATTCTGTATATGCCACAATTTTTTCAAAACATTACATGATAATTAATTCTTTAATTAATTACCCTATTACCCATTCTTCCCCATTCAAATCAGTTAACTATTTAGTCATATCAATTTTACCAAATTAGCAATACATGATTAAAATCAATGCATGTTCAAGTTTTCATTTATCTCACATTGGCATCATAATTTGATAACATCAAAAGTGTCATGAATCGATATATAATATATCATCACCAGTAAGAATACATATAAAAACCCAAACCATAACAAGCATGATATGACATTACCACTAACTAGCAGTTTGTATTTAATAAGCATTTCAAGAAAAATTAGCAGTTCCATAATCAAGGAAACTCACATTCTCAATTTATCTAAAGAAGCTATAATTCTTAAATAAAGTGATATAGATTTGGGACTCTACCTTAGGGTAAAATTCACATAAAAATTCAACACATGGATGTACTATGCGGGAAACAATTGTAATCGGCATGTATTTGCATGCACACACCCTTATATATACATATACATATACACACACACACACACATATATATATATATATATATATATATATTCCTACATATATATTTCTTGTGTGTACACCCTACAATATTTTTCAAAATTTTAATAAATTGGTAAAAGGAGACCATAAAAAGTGTAGCAAGGGTCAATACACCTACAATTATATACCAGGGACTCAGATAATTCATCAGACCCTAATTCAACTAGTGAAAAAAACCAAAGAGTGGGTTATAAAAGCTTACTTGAACCAACATATTCAAAGAGAATCGAGATCATTCACCTCACCTTTTGCAGTGGATGCTGGAACATTGAACAACTGGTCCCTAAACATCAATTACATATCCTATTGAAGGCATAACACAATAAATGGGTATTATTCCAAAACCATAAAATTGGCCAACACCAATATGGGTGCCAAAATATCATCAAATTCTAAAAGCGATGATGGAGAAAAATGGATAAGACCTCACCTCGGGTAATCATACCCTAACCATTAATAAATAGGAGTAATAAATTATGTACTGAGGACCTAGATGGGGGTCATGTGCCCTAGGGGATGTGTGCACTCCAGGTGTGCCCGAAGGAGGTCGTGTCTACTGCTACAGGTCATCTGGGGGTCCTGCACACTTGGTGTTGGCCACTACACAATGTGGAGGAGGTCCAAACATGGAAAAGTGGGGATCCTGGGTCACACACTAAGAGGGGGATAAATCCAAGTATTATGACCCTAGAGGTCGCGCGCTGCTGCTGGCCGGGAGTAGGTCGTGCCAAGAAGGTCCACCAAGAGGTCGTCTGAGGGAGCACTCATGTTCTGCAGCATATGGAAGAACCCAAGGATCATACACATCTTTGTGGGAGAGGAAAAAAATTGGAGTGTGATGGGGATGGTGCGTCGCCTAAGGAGGAAGGAAGGCGAGGGGGGGGGGGTCACGCCTCCCTTGTCTAGCAACTCCACTTTATTTTTTCCCCTTTGGAAAAATAAAACCTAATAACTAATTTGGAATATAATAATAATAACAAAGATATAACATTTATTATTAACATTATTCACATTTAATAAAACGTTTATTCATTTATTATTCTTAAATTAAATTATTCAAAATTAATTATGAATCTCCCAATTAATCTCTCAATTAAATTATTTAAACATTTAATTAATAAAAAACCCAACAATAATAATAACTTAATTATTATTATTATTCCAACATTCATTTAATTATAAAAACCCATAATTTATTACAAAATGATTAATATGATATTAATGATAAAAACTCCAATCCATAACCTTCATTTACTAATAAACGTTCCTTTAATAATTCTAAAACTCTTCATTTAATCAAAACAGATCATTCATAAACCCAAAATCCACATTAATTTTTTTAACCATCATTTAATTAATTATTTATCATTCATTTAATTAAACAACTATAATAATTATAATAATATCTTCATTATTGTTATTAATATTATTGAAAATTTATTTTAATTAATCATAAAATATCTTATAATATTATTTAATTAAATTATATAAAAAATTAAACATGGTAAATTTTATGGGTTAGACATCAACTATCCTCTCCCCATACAGATCTATTAAAGTTGGCCTTTATAGATCTGATGCTCCCAAGACTCATCGAGAATCTTTGTAAAATTATTAGGTAATTACGCAAGTTTAAAAAAACAACACCTTTAGGTGTTCCAAAACCCACAATAAAATTACAAACCTCAGTTTAAAAAGAAACCTATCGATAAATGGAAAAAACAATTGGAAAAACTTAATATTTTAACCCAGTTCAAAAATGTGAGACTTTACAGGTAGAGATTATGTGTTTTTCATAGAAATGCATCACTAATTAGATATGTCAAGTTAATGTAGTTTTATAATTGATTCCCATAGGGGTTATAACCCTAAAAATATTTGGTTGAGTATATCTGAATAAAAATTTTGACCAACGATGAGTGTCCTCCAGTAGTGTACCATGTTACACCTTGATATTTTGCGAAATATGGCTTTCATATTAATTTAACCATTTTGATATTTTTCATTTCCTGCCACACTAAAAGTAGTTTTTTATATTAAATTACAATGTTTCGATTAAATTATTTGAAAAAAAAGTTAAGCATGTACTAAATGAAAAATAAATATTATATTTATCTAGAGAAAAAACAATGTTATCATTTGTTACATGCACAACTTACTTTCCAAGATGGCTTGCGTAACACGAATGCTCGAGTTTTACCGAACAATAATATATTATTAAAAATATAATTATTTAATATAATTAGACATAACGTAGGAGTTATGTTGGAAGTAATGAATAACATAAACTGACCTATGAATGTAGAAGGTTGAATTCATTGGATAATAAATATGTAGAAATGAATATTATAACTAATTTAATATAAAGGGAATATTTTTATAAAAAGAACATTAATGCTAAAAAAATAATTTTAACCTAATTAATTAAATTAATTACTATTATTAAAAGATATTAATGAAATATATATTTTATATATTCAAAAAAATGTTTTTTTAAATCCTCAAATATATTTGACAAGAATAAGATATTAATAAACCTAATATTATACATAAAAACTTACATTTTTATAAAAAAAATTACCACAATTTAATGAAGAACCTATTTTAAATATATATTTTGGAACATTTATAAATTTTATATGTAGAAATAAAATTAATTTTTAAAAATAATCAAAAAAGTTATTTTAGGGTTAATATTTGGTATTTATCTGTGATGATTCATTTTTAGATGAATAGTGAAAAAATCTGAATTTTAATTTGAAAACTACTTTTTTGTATAATTTATTTATATGGTTTAATTGTATTGATAAAATGTTTTGAAGTCCAATTATATCAATTATACAATAATTAATTTATTTTAGGTCATTAAGATCAATTTAAATCTGAAATTAAATATAAAAAATCAGCAAATGTTTTATCATTTTTTACTTTAAAAACATGTAGTGTCATCCCGTCTATGGGGATTGATTTTAAATTAATTTCAGACACTTTTGTGATTTTAAATTTCAAAAATGACTAACTATTTGGAATAATAATATTTTATAATTTCTAATGAGTTCAACGTATATTTTTTCCCAAAAATATTAGTGAATGTAATAAAAATTAAAAATAATGATTAAGAGGAAAATTAGTTTAACAAAGGACTAAACCTTAATAATAAAGAAAAAAATGGACTATAAACTTGTCTAAAAGACATTTTATATTCATATTTAGACCCTATACCCCCTTGGATCAAATTTTATCCATTATTGGAGCCACATGGCTTGGAAAAATGTGGTTGGAATTATAATTTCCAAAATTTACAAGAATGCCACTCTACCTCCACTACAAAATGAAAGTCACATGTCCCCCTTATTCTCGGATCTAAATCCCTTTTGATCACCCATAATATAATATAATTAACTCCTAAAATTATTCCCCTAATCCATGTATCCTTCACTTTTCTAGTGACCCACTTCTGTATTCCCTTTGGTGAAAACCAAGAGGAGTTTCACAACGAAGAGGTAACATCCTTCCTCAATCTCCTTTGTTTCATTTTTATTCTCCATCCCCTCAAAAAATCATTTTACTTGATTATATAATAACATAATTATCCAAAATATATTTAGTTTTTTATTCTAAGGTTTCAACATACAATTATACAAACTTAATCTAATGGATATCAAACTTACCGTTCTTGTGTACGGTGAACTATCATCTTACGAAACAATGTTGTTAGTTTTTTTCCATTACCACCTATCATGGTTGAGAATTATGATGTACACTATTTTTTAAAATTATTTATATGATATTTATAATTTCATTATACTTATGTAATTATTATATAAAACATACCTTCATTATTTACACTTTGTGTAAATATGATAACATCTTTTATGGACTTGTGCACTGCCGCCTCCTTGAAGCGATGTGATTAGTTCACACCCTTCATAGAATGTATTAAGGATAGATTTAACAAAATAATTAAATTTATATTAAATATTAATTAAAATTTTAATATGTTATAAATAAATATATATATATATTTCATTTACATATTTCATGTCAATATGTCAATAAAATTGAAACAACATTCATGTTTACGTACGACCTACTTTCGTCAGGGATAGTATATTCGATTTCATACTTATGTATATTATAGATTATTATAAATATTTAGATGATTAATATATATGATATTTATATAATTTTAACATTATTTAAATAATTTAATCATCATATATTATAGAGGATAAAGAATAACTAGTCAAAATGAATTTTAAAAACAAAGAGAATATTACTAGAAATGTAAATTTAACCTGGATTTATTTATAAAAAGGTAATATAAAGTAATAATAAATTAATTTAAGGTATTATATATGATAATATGGTTCTTTTGAGAATTTATAATAAACAAATATTTATTATAGATGTTTTTTGAATGAGTATGAAGACCACCAATACTTAAGGTAAGGGTTTTCTCATCTCACATTTTATATCTATGAGATATATTCCATATTCACCACTCGTTTATTTTGTGTGGTGTATAAACTACCCATTAATATATTATATTACTATTATAATTAAATCTATTTGTATTTAAATATCCATTTTCTGATCATTCTTTCATGGGTTTTATGTTTCCAAAGTTACTAAATTGGTAAAGTAACTTTTTCTCAATTTTCCATCTTTGAGACACATGCCTTGTTATACACGTATATTTTTCATTGAGTTCAATATAACTATATTTTACATGTAATATCATTAATATAATTATTTTTATGATATTTTTAGCTTCATATAATTTTATTCTTTCTATATTATTACGATTCAATGTTACCATAGTGGTAACCGTTTGTTGCTAAAGTCTCATATTTTGTCAAGATTGTGTATGATTATTCCTCCACTAATGAAATATTATAATACATCTTTCAAAAAAACTAATTAATTTTATTATCCTAATGTTATAAATGATATATTAATGTATTATTATCATTTTCCAACTTATCGGTAGTTAAGATATTTTAAAAAAAGATATGAAATTTTGACATTATTTATCATTTTTGTTGAAATTATATGTTCTTTAAAAACCATGACTTCGAAATATTATTTCAAAAATGTTTTAATATTATCATTTTTTTTAAATAAAAATTTTAGACATTTTTTTACTATTTTAAAAGGTGGGTTTAAAAGGAATAATTTTTTTTTCATTTTCTAATTAAGGAACTTTTATAATATTTTTAGGTGATAAAGGAATGTTCTACATGTATGGACTTACCCACCATTATGAATATAGTTTCCTTGGAGATTACTTTTTATGTCACCAATGTTATTTTTAAATGAAATATTTTCCTACTTTTTTTAAAATTTTTAAAATTATTGTTTTTTATTGATTACTTTTGAAAAATTATTTAGGTATAAAATTTGTATTCAATGATTTTCAATGATCCATTTATATGTTTTCAAATAGTTATTTTTAATAGAAATATATCATTTATTTCATGTTTTATTTTATTATTTTTCAAAATCATTTTCTATAAAATGTGTTTTAAAAATATTTCAATTCTTTTTTATGGTTTCAAATTATTTTTAGTGAAAAATGATTCCAAAATGTTTTCAATATTTCTGTATGAGTTTCATGGTGTTTTCAAAGAAAAAGGTTTTCAAAATTATTTATACTTTAATAAAATTATAAATAAAAATATATTTCACTCAGGAAATGTTTTTAATGAAATTTTAATGCCTCATGTATAGAAAATTCGTTTTTTAAATTTTTTAATGAAAATTATTTTCAATGAAAGTAATTTTTTCTTTATGAAAGGTTTCGTGATATCTATGAAAATAATTCTCCATATAAGATGGAATATTTTATTATAGTTTATGAATGTAATTCTTATTCCTTCATGAATGCTTTATGATTTGACAAAATGATATTGATGATACATTTTTCTCTTTAACAAGTTATTTTCTTTTGGAAACCCACTTCTTTTAATGGGTTATTCTTTGATGAAATTATTATGAAACTTGTCCCTTTTCATAAGTGATTATGTGATGAAATGTTAATGATACCCATTTAATTTCATGTGTCATGATAGAATGAATGTTATACTGTCTGGTGGAATATGCATGTATGATTTTATTTTGTGATCAGTGGAAACTATATCTCCCATCAAAGAATTAGGCAATGAAAAATGTTTTATAATCTCAAGAGGATACATGGGAGAGTATCCTAAGGACAAAACAAGATGAAATCTTAATCCTTGATGAAGAGGGTTCATGGGAGGGAATCCCAAACCCAAAAAATGAAGGAACTTTAATCTCGAAAAAAGAGGGTACATCAGAGGGCATCCCAAATCCCGAAGCGAGAGGGTACATGGGAGGGAATGGCATGCTTCGAAATAAGGTGGTAGATAGGAGGGAATCACAAGCTCAAAACAATATGATACACTAGAGGTAATCCTAAGCTAAAGGAATGTATATAAGTTTTTATCCCAATACTAAAGTAGGTATACATGTGATTAGCCCAAACCTAACATTTTATGAAGCTCTTTGTCAGTATCGTTGAAATAAAATTATCTATTGTCATTTGTTTTCCAAAAATTATCTTTATTATTCCTATAATATTATCACACGTTTAATGTTCTTGATTATCTTTGGATTCATGCTTTATAAACTACCAACCATGCCTCTATGCCTCATATATAAAATATTTGATATTAAGGGTATGATCTTTACATGTAATTATCATATTCTCATACCCTTATATTCATTTTATTCTTATATATTTACTTTATTTAACCCTTCTGGTCATTTGAGATCACTCCATTCTTATGTTTACTTTCCCCATGCTATGAAGATGATTTTAAGTAGGAGTACTAAAGGGGAAGATATTTTTAATACCCCATGGTTTTAAAAATAAATTGAAATTCATGAAAAATTGTTTCATGTGGATAGTTATAAAATAGACATAAAACATAATTCTTCTGCTTCTGTGATTTGAATTTCAAAAACTATCATCTATAGTTGTGATCATAAAGTTATTTTTGGTATGATAGAACCAAATGTTTTGTTGGTGAATAGTAACATACCCTTATAAATAGTAATAAGAATATTAATATTCCCATTATAAATTTCAAATTTTATTTTGTTATTTTATTTTCTCAAGGTTACAAGATAATTATATCTTGATTATTTTTTCATGGTGATATAAAATCAGATATAATTTTATAATTTTTATTTTTTGAAAAACAATATGAATCTATTTAAAATTTAAATTAATCATATTTAGAAAATTATTTTCAAAATATGGAGTTTTTTTTAATTCTAAAAATTGAAAAATTATTAGGGTGAAAGTTTTGGATTTTTCTAATATATTTTAAATTTTGGTGAAAAGTGAGATTTGATAATTACAAAATATGATAAATAAATGAATTTATGCATCATTCTTGAGTCTTAGATGATGAAAATGGCCATTGGTTCAAAAAAAAAACTCACTTATTTCTATTTTGTAACAATAATCAAAACTAATCATAGTCTTGAGAAAAAATATTAAACTAATCATTAGAATAATGTTAAAATCCTCCTCCCCTCCACTCTAAATACCACCCTCATCCCCACCCCCACCCCCCTCTTCCTATCACACCACTCATGACTTGAGCCTGGTCTATGTACTGAGAAATACTCTTCCCAATACCCTCCCCCATGTCCAAGAGAAACTGTTCTCACTAAAAGGCAAAAACCAAGGTCCTTAAGGAGGATCTTAAGGAGAAGAGATCAAGAGGTAAAAATCCTCTTTTATTTTCAAGTGATTTCTTTTCAATTATTTTCTTTTATTATACTCTCTTATCATACCCTTATCTGAGAGGAATAAAAGCTATTGAATAATATATATTCTGGATTTTATCATGTTTTGGGATAAATTTATCAATTTAATTCTTCTCCTTCCTCCATTTTATTATAAAAATAAGAACACCGTCTGCGGTGTGCTGATTTACCCAAATTGTGGATAATGTGTTTTCAGTTTCCTTTATTTACCTCAAAGTTAATTGTAAAACAATTATAATGATTGAATAATATTTTAATTTGTATTATATGAACTCTAATATATTCTTGAATTAACATATATTCATAATATTAATGGTATTTGAGGAAACAATTTTGCGATTATCAAAGAACCACCAAAATGATCTAAACGGATATCACTAAATATTTACATAATGATTCATCCTCATACTATATAAAAAAATGATTTATGGAATCATTTAATATTATGTAAACATATCAATACCATTTACTTTCACTTCTGTAATTTCACTTCCATACGACAAGAAAATCAAATACAAACCGGCCATGAAAATCATGTAATGAATGCACCCAAAAGAATGGAATAAACAAAATTCTAATAATTAAAGTGTGAAATGATGTTTTGAAATGATCATATATGGGGTTATAAAAATGGATATGTTTCATTAATATATTAATAAAACTATTTTAACATTTATAAAAGTGGTTTAAACCCATTTTTTTGTAATACAAATCCGAGGTAATGGAATTCATAAATAAATTTCCATTCATTGGGTTAATATTCTACATAATTAATTATTCGGTATTAAACTTTTTTGTGTGATTAATTTGGTTTATAATATGTTTAATTATGTTTATTTATAGTGTATATACATATTAGATCCAGTCTACTAATATTAACTTCAATTATATGATATTTGTAAGGGGATTTTCATTTAAAATCCTGTTTTAAAATGCTGTTTTCCAAAATTCAAAAGAAATGTTTTTATGAAATTATTCATGTTGTGTGATTATGTTATGGTTCTTTGGTATTGTTTATGATTAAGGGTGGGACCAATTTCTCCCTAAAATTTATTGGGTATGTGCACGTTGGAGGTCACCAGTATGGTTAATCCAAGTGTAATTATGATGGTTACAAAATAAGGTAGTCCTGATGTTATATTGTATGGTAGCTGTGTGGGATATAAATTATAAGGTGGTCGAGAGGGTGAAAAAATTATGTATTTAATGCCCAAATATACCTTGATGCTTCAATTTATGTTCTTTATGTTTTGTGGAAATCTTGCGGAAATCTCATGTTTCACAATATATATATAAATATGGGTAACAAGTATGCCTTTTGGAAAATGATTTCATACATTTACAAGCCTTTATGGAATAATGTTTTATTTCTTTCTTTTTATAAAACATAATGAGCTTCTTGTTTTCATCCCAAGTTTTTAAATAAATTTCACATGTTATAAGATTTTTCAATACAAATATGGAATCCAAATTAAATGTTATAATTATTTTAAAATAAAAACATGTTTTATTTGAAATGGATTATGTTTTTGATGAAATGGAAATTATTATTTTTGGTATCCTCTCAGTATAAATATGGAATGTTATGTATTTATAATATCCAAATTCTCTGAAACTCGAAACATTAAAAGAACCTAAATGAGAGATGAAGTGAGTTCTTGAATAAAATTCAAGATTACGTAATGTAATAAGGTTGGGTCCTTATAGATGGTATAATAGGTTTTTTAGATTACTTTTGGGGTTAGGATGATGTTAAAATAATACCATAATTTTTTTAATCTATGGTTAAATTTAAATGTTATAGAATTTAAATATTACCATGTTTCATTTACTATGAAATGTTTGTTTATAATGGTTTCCGGTAGAAGAAATATCGAAGCTGAAGTGGAAAGGCACTAAAAAAATTACATACTTCTAAATCCGAAACCTAGAATAGTAGTACTTGGAACCAAATAGTTTGTTTCAGTAATGGCTCAGCTGACACATGTAATAAAAGGCAGTGGCATCCATGAAATAGGACAATTACAGTTACCAAAAAGTATCATAATGATAATGTAACATTTTATGAGGCAACACCCTCCTACTTTTAGTGGATCATTTGACCTATTAGTAGATAAAGGATGGATTAAATCCCTTGGAATCATATTCTATGTTATGGGATGTTCATATAATCAAAAGGTATGTCTTTCCATTTTTCGTTTTGAAGGTAATGTAGATTAGTGGTGGTAAGGGGTCAATAATGTCAGGGATTTAGAGGATATTGATACCTTAGATTTGGATAAATTTAATATTCTTTTCCTTAAATTATATTTTCCAAAGGTTGTTTTAAATTAGATGGAGAAAAAATTCCTTTAATTGATGAAAATTTATGAAGATTCAGTGGTCTTGTATGAAGTGAATTTCACCCAACATGCAAGGTATGATAAAAAACATATTCTAGATCTTGATATAAAAATAAACCATATTTATAAGGGGTTGATGCCAACATATTGTAACGTCCCGGTTCCGGAAGCCACCCAGAGGCGCCCCATACCTGGTTGGTCACAAGGCCTCAAGCGCATTTCTCCAAATGCCAGAGGCTGCCGACTACTAGCGAGGTCCTTGGGTGTGATAGTGGGGAAATTATTCCCTCTTTGGTAGAGTACACAATGGAAGAAAACAAATAGATAGTAGCAGCAACCATAACCATCATACAAGAGTAAATGATAAAAAGCGGAAGACTAACAGTAAACAATTGAAGCACACACACATGTATATAAAATGACGCATGATACATAAGTATAGGAAACAATCCAAACACATCAAAATGCTGAATATAATACTAAACCAAAGTGAAAAATGAAAAACAGGTAAACTCCCAACATCGCAAGCCACTGCTTGGTCCCTTGATCTCCAGCTCCACAGTAAGTCAAGCACCTGAAGTTGAATGGCGCTTGCCCTTATCTATACCCGCAATAATATAATCTGCTTGGCACCAAAATCATGGCCCAAACATGGGGTGAGACAAGGTACTAGTAGGAAGCCACCCAAAGATCTGTGCCTAACAGTCAGTGAATATATGGTAGGTAATGTACAGTAAGCAGTAAATAGGATAAACACAACAGTAACAATCCACAGTTTCTATCACATAATATACAAACAAGAAACAACCACTCAACAAAGTAGAACAAAAAGGTAACCTCTGGGTAGTTCTCATAGCCAAACCTTAAAGGTTCAACCTACAAGTACTAGAAACCCTATGGGAGGCACACACAGTCTCACCACTCTAGTTCAGATAAATAATAGACTCTCTGAGGAAGCACTCACTGTCAATTCCCCCTATAGTCTCGTATCGTACTAAAGGCTCTCTAGGGAAGCACTCAACGTCTATTCCCCCTATGGCTTGCGTTGATGAACTACAGACTCTCCGAGGAATCACTCAATGTCAATCCCCCTTGTGGTATCACTTCGTAAATTAAAGACACTATAGAGTAGCCCTTATGTCCATTCTCCCTATGGTCCACTACACTAGGTTCTCACAGCCCTGTGTAAAATAAACATGCATAGTGCACGTATCGGCCCAAGTAAACCTCAAGAACTACTCGGTTATCATTATAAGGAACCCAACATACAGTCCAATAGTTCCACTATCCTACAACTAGGCATGGAAACTGAAAAAACACCGAACTAGCAAAAAAAGCATGGAAAACATCCTGAGTATAGTAAGAGAATGGCCCTATACACAAGCAGTTACCTCTACTCAAGAAATCAAGAAAATAAGGCAAACAAAAAGGCAAAATAGGAAACATGCAATACCATGTTCAAGGGTATTGGTGGAATTTACGAAAAATATTCACAGACAACCTATTGAAAGGCATAACCCACCTACCTCGATGCTAGGAGAACGATATACGTGAACCATGATGATTGATTCTCCTTATAACGTCGATGATTTGAGAAAACATCAAAAATGCTCAACCAACTATAACTTGAGGAAGAGGAGGAATTGGATAACAAGGATCTAGGGGAAGAGAGAGCTTACCGCTGTGGTTCCAACGTAATCGACGGTGGTCGATTCGGAGAACAGACAAAGGCACAGAAGCTCAGAGAAGATCCATGGCCATACAGCTTCTCTCAGATGAACGAAGCATGGATGAAAGGTGTTCTATCCATCAGGTGCGACCCCGGTGCATTTAATGAAAAAAAAATACATGGTGTGTACTTCTGTGGTACACGACGTGTACTCTGTTTTTCCATACTCCGCTTTAAGAAGCCTCCACATCACCCCTACACACTATGTGGGTGGCCCAAACACGATCAACAGATGACTTGGTGCGGTAAGGGAGTACACGGCGTGTACTCAGAAAGTACACTGCGTGTAATTCAAAAATTTCCAGAAAACCTTATTTTCTAAAAAACTAAAGGAAAAACGAAACATACCTAAAACGAAGACCCAGGTTCTTACAAACTTCCCCCCTTAAGAAAATACTTCCCCAAATTTCCCTAATGAGGTGGAGAAGAAGAAACCCCGAACAGCTCCGGCCACTGCGATCATACATCAGCCTCCCTTTCCCAGGTCTCATCCTATACACACCCATGCTGCCATAGAACCCGTACTAGAGGAACAAACCGCCCCCAGAGAACTTTCGTAATGTGATCGACAATCCGGATAGGATTCCCCTCAGACGATGCATCTGCTTCAATCTCAACCTCCTCGGGCTAAAAGACATGAGATGGGCTTGAAAAGTAATGCCGGAGATGGGAGATGTGGAAGACACCATGCATGGCCTGGTACCTCTGAGGTAACTGCAATCGATAGGCAACCATCCCAACTCTCTCTAAAACCTCAAACGGACTGATGTACCTTGGTGAATGCTTACCTTGTCTCTTAATACTCTTGTGTCCCAACCTCGGTGAGACATGTAAGAAAACCTGATCCCTGACCTCGTACTCTAGAGGTCGTCTCCACTGACCAACATAAGACTTCTGTCGAGACTGTGCTGTAGCCATCCTCTTCCGAATCAACTGTATCTGCTCTGAGTTCTCCTGAACAAGATTAGGTCCCAACAAAGCTGCCTCTCATGTCTCTGATACCACTTTGTAACGTTCCGGTTCTGGAAGCCACCCAGAGTCGCCCTGTACCCGGTTGGTCACAAGGCCTAAAGTGCATTTCCCAAAATGCCAGAGGCTGACGAACAACAGCGAGGGCCTTGGGTGTGATAGTGGGGAAACTATGCCCTCTTTGGCAGAGTACACAGTGGAAGAAAAACAAATAGATAGTAGCAGAAACCATAACCATCATACAAGAGTAAATGATAAACAATGGAAGACGAATAGTAAACAACTAAAGCACGCACACATGTATATAAAATAATGCATGATACATAAGTCTAGGAAAGCAGTCAAACACATCACAATGCTGAATAAAATATTAAACCAAAGTGAAAAAAGAAAAACAGGTAAACTCCCAGCATCGTAATCCACGGCTTGGTCCCGTTCTCTCTAGCTCCACAGTAAGTCAAGAACCTAAAGTAGAAGGGTGATTTCCCATATCTATACCTACAACTATATAATCTACTTGGGCCCAAAATCATGGCCCAAACAGGTTGTGAGACAAGTTCCCATTAGGCAACCACCCAAAGATCTGTTCCTAACAGTCAGTGAATATATGGCAGGTAAAGTACAGTAAGCAGTAAGTAGGATAAACACTATAGTAACAATCCACAGTTTCTAGCACATAATCTACAAACAAGAAATAACCACTCAATAAAGAAGAAAAAAAAGGTAACCTATGGGTAGTTCTCATAGCCTAACCCCTATGGTTCAACCTACAAGTACTAGAAACCCTCTGGGAGGCACACACAGTCTCACCCCTCTGGGTCAGCTAAATAATAGACTCTCTGAGGAAGCAATCACCATAAATTCCCCCAATAGTCTCGTATCGTACTAAAGGATCTATGGGGAAGAACTCAATGTTTATTCCCCATGTGGCCCGCATCGAGGAACTATAGACTCTATGAGGAATCACTCAATGTCAATTACCTATGTAGTCTCGCTTCGTAAATTAAAAACACACTAGATAGGACCTTACGTCCATTCTCCCTATGTTCCACTAAACTAGGTTCTCACAGCCTTGTGTAAAATAAACAGGCATAGTGCGCGTATCGGCCCAAGTAATCCTCAAGAACTACTCGTCTATCATTCTAATGAACCCAGCATACAGTTCAATAGTTCAACTATCCTACAACTAGTCATGGCAACCGAAAAAACATAGAACTATAAAAACCTACTTGGGAAAACATCATGAGTACAGTAAAAGAATGACCCTACACACAAGCAATTAACTCTACTCAAGCAATCAAGAAAATCAGGCAAACAACACGGAAAAATAGGAAACACACAATACCCCATTAAAGGGTATTGGTGTAATTTGCACAAAATATTCACAGACATCCTACGGAAAGGCACAACCCACCTACCTCGATGTTAGGAGAATGATATACATGAACCATGATGATTGATTCTTGTTAGAACGTCGAAGATCTTTGAAAATGTCAAAAACACTCAACCAATGATATCTTGAGGAAGAGGAGGAATTGGATAACATGGCTCTAGGGGAAGAGAGAGCTTACCGCTATGGTTACAATGCAATAGACGGTGGTCGATTCAGAGAACATATGGAGGCACTGAAGCTCGAAGAAGATCCACGACCGTATGACTACTCTTGAACAAACGAAACCTGGATGAAAGGTGTTCTGTCTGTCAGGCACGACCGCGGTGCGTTTAATGAAAAAAAAATAAATGGAGGGTACTTCTTAGGTACATGGAGTATACTCGTTTTTTTACTCCACTTTAAGGGGCCTCCACATCACCCCTACACACCGTGTCTGTGGCCTAGACATTGTCAGCACATAGCTTGGCGTGATAAGGGAGTACACAGCTTGTACTCAGAAAGTACAGGGCGTGTAATTTAAAAATTTCAGAAACCCCGCATTTCTCAAAAACTACAGGAAAAAGGAAACATACCTGAAATGAAGACCCGATTTCCTACACATATAGTAGGGAATTGTCTTCCCAAGAGTTCAAACATTATGATAAACATGTCTGATGTTTGAATATGGTTGAAATGCAGTTTTCAGATGACTATGTATACCTTGACAACGAACTGAATAAGAGGTCTAGATTGGAAGATATGGATAAGAATCAATCTAAAAAATATGATGGTAAGAATTTATTGTTTCTAGTTTGTGATATATGTGGTAAGAATCACCCTGGAGAATGCCTTAAAAAAATTGGGAACTATTCTTGATGTCCTTTGTTTGGAAATATGGACCGATATTTTAATGAAAATGATCCTAAGACTAAACCTGATGAAGAAGACAGTAAAGTATTTTAAATTTAGTGAGATGAGTCATTTTTCAAATTTCTTCGAAAATAGAGATCTAAATGATGCAAAGAATCCAGAATATAAGCAAAATAGTGTAGTGTGATCCTTTGCGACTACGTCAGCATATATAGGTACATCCAATGATGTTGTATAATGTAACTTATTTTTTTACATAGATTTTTCTAAATTTTCTTCTGTTACAGGGTCTACAAATTCCTTTATATTTTTGAAATTTTCTGGTAAATTGGAAATATCACCTTAATAAATGTGTCTGAAATGTTTTGGTAAAACACAAGGGGTAATATTATTGGAAAGAAGAATTATAAGTACGTTTATATTGTAGTATGTGGAAATACATTTCTTGAAAACCATGTTTTTTTCCATAGTAGAGTTTTATGTCATTCTGGGAATAAATTGACATTATTTTAATCATGCTAAGATTGATTGTATAGATAATGAATTTTTTTTCATAAAGAGGTTTAGTTTGTATAAAATAATGAACCCATACAATTGATAACATATCAGGAATCTGAGAAACTTTTGAAAGATGGAAATTAATGTCATATTTTACATATTGTTTAAAACATAGGAAATTTTTAGATTAATGATGTTTTAGTGGAAAATGAATATCTTGATATTTTTTTGATGAGTTACCCAGTGTTATACCTGATCAGGAATTTTAATTTTCAATTGAATTAGTTACTAATATTATGACAATTTAAAACCCCCCTTATCGAATGGCTCAAATAGAACTTATTGAATTGAAAAATCAATTGACGGAGTTTCTTGATAAAGGCATTATCTATCCTAGCACATCACCATAGGGTGCTCTTATATTTTTAGTTAAAAAGAAATATGGATCTATGAGACTTTTCATTTATTATATAGCCTTGAACAACATCACTATTAAAAAAAGTATCATTTTATTCATATTGATGAATTTTTTGATCATCTCCAGGGAACATATTATTTTTTGAAGGTTGAACTAAGGTTGGGGTACCATTAGTTGAAATTTAAGGAATATGACATTCTGAAGACTGTGTTCCATACTAGATATGGGAATTATTAATTTTTTTGTTATACTGTTTAGGATAACTAACACATCTACTATATTCAATGATCTTATGAATAAAATATTTTAGGAGTTCTTAGATAAGATTTTAGTTGTGTTTATTGATGAGATCCTGTTATTTTCTAAAAGTAAATAGGAGTATCAAAAATATTTAATGGTTTTTTGTAAACCTTAAAGGAAAAGAAACTATATAGAGAATTTAGTAAGTGTGATTTTTTGTTGCAAAGGACTTCATTCCATGGGCACATTGTAAATAAGGATAGAATAATAATTGATTATGAAAAAAAGTGGTTTATGATTGGAAAAGACCTAAAATATTTATATAAATTTGTATTTTTCATGGATTAGTAGGTTTTTATCTACAGTTGTTTAAAAACATTGCATGGTTATCTAGTCCGCGAACTATGTGAAAATGAAAATGTTTTAACTTTAATTAGATATAAGAAAGTGTTGTTTGTTTTCATGAACTAAAGAAGAGATTGGTGAATGCTCTTTCTTTTTCTCTTCCTTTTAGAAATGGTGATTTTATCATCTATATTGATGCTTCATTAAAGGGACACAGTTTTGTTCAAGTGAAGAATGATCATGAAAATTTTAATGCCTCAATAAAACTAAAACAACATGAGTTAATTGTTCCCACACATTATTTGGAATTATAATCTATGGTTTTTGCTTTGAAAATTTGGAGGAATCATTTGAACAAAGCCAAATGTCAAATATATACTAATTATAAATGTCTGAAGTATATATTCACAAAGAATGAATTAAACATGAGGCCAATAAGTTGTCTTGAACTACTAAAAGATTACGATTTCATGATCAATTAACATCTTGTAAAAGAAAAAAAATTAATATTCCTTGAGTCGGAACCATCTTGCATCATTAACCATGTTATGTTTGGAACATGATCCCTTGATTAATGATTTGATGAATTTTTCCATAGAAGTTGTTGGTGCATGAAATACCTCAATTTTTTTTTCAGGATTTATTGTAGTCTTCGTTATCAAACATAATTTAGTGAGCATGGAAGGTAGTCCATGTGATATAGAAAAAAATGTATAATTGGTTAAAATGCGTAAGTTCCTAGAATATAACCATGATAAATATTGTGTTTTATGATCTTGAATAAGATTGTGCGTGCCTTAAAATTCCTAGTTAATGAAAGATATATTATATGAAGCTCATAGTTCTCTACTTTTAGTTCATCCTAGTAGTACTATGTTTTATAGATGACATCTAGAGTATTAGTGGTGGTGTGGAATGAAAAGAGATATTGTTTATTTTACCGTGAAATGTTTGACATGTCAATAGGTTAAAGAATAATTTTAGTTACACAAGTGGATGATTCAAACATTACCAGTCCCGAATTGGAAATGGAAAAATATATCCATGGACTTCATTGATGTACTACCAATGACTTCTTGATGTAACAATGCAATCTAGGTTATTGTTGATCGACTGACCAAATCTTATCAATTCTTTCCTTTTTGAGATATAATGTCTTTGGATCCTTTTTCTCGACTGTAACTCAATGATTTTTTCATATTACATGGAGTTACTCTTTTAATTGTATCTAAACGGTGTCCTAGGTTCACTTTTAATTATTGAAAGGGCCTTCAGAACTCATTGGCCACATAATTCATTTTCAGTAAAATGTTTCTTCCTCAATCACACGATCAGTCAGAACTGATGATATAAAATTTAGAGGATATTCTTAAATCTTCTTTAATGGATTACCAGGGATATTGGGATCAAAATATTTCTTTAGTAGAGTTTTCTTATAATAAAAATTTTAATTCTAGTATACATGTAATCACACCTTTTGAGAAATTGTATGGGAAGCAGTGTCAAACTCTAGCTTTTTTGGGATGAATTCAGGGAAAGGAAGTTGATTAGACCAGAATTAGTAGAGGAAGTGGCTGAGAAATTGAAGATGATCCAAGAACACATGAGGACATCTCAGAGCATGTAGAAAAAGTTATGTGGGAAATTAGAGGAAATACTTTTTTGAGGTAAGTGATCATGTTTTTCTTAGAATATCACCATGGAAAAGTGTTATGAATTTTGGTAAGAAAGGAATGAAATATCCAATATTCATTAAACCATATGAAATTTTGGACAAAGTAGGACCAGTCCCCAAATGAGTAGATTTGCCTTATATTTTATCCCATGTACATAATTTTTTTCATGTTTCAATGTTGACAAAGCATATGCCAGATTCATCTCATGAATTGATACCAGAAGTAGTACAGCTAGAAGAGAACATTTCTTATGAAGTGATAATTGTTCAGATTCATTATCATAGAGAGAAAGTATTTTAGAATAAGTTAATATGCTAGGTAAAGGTTTTTTGGATAAACCACATGGTTGAAGAAGAAACATGGGAATCTAAAAATTCTATGAGGCAAAGGTAGCCTTACTTGTTTAGTAAAAAAATAATAAAAATTATAAGGACACAATTTCCAAAAGATAGAGAGAATGTAACACCCCATTCTTTAAAAAATATATGGAACTATATGCTACTTTTTTAACTATATTGTTATAAACTAGCTATCAAACAGAATTTTTCCACTTATATTATTTTAATTTAAAAAATTAGCATCTACGATTGTAATTAGTAAGATATTTGTAGTCTGATAGAACCAACTTTTTTAATGAATAGTAACATACCCTAATAAATAGTACTATTAATAGTAATATAAACCTTATGAATAATAAATTATACTACTATTTTATTTTCTTAAGGTTATAAGATATTGATTTCTTGATTAATTTTTAAGGTGAAATAAAATCAGTTATAGTTTTAAAATTGTTATTTTTGAAATAAAATTTGAATTTATATAACAATTAAATCAATCATAGTTAGAAAATTATGTAAAAAAACTGGACTAAATTTTTAATTATAAACTAAAAAAATATATTGGGTGAATTTTTGGTATTTTTTTGATATATTTTAATTTTTGGTGGACATTTAAATTTGATAATTACAAAATATGATAAATAAATGAATTTTTGTATCACGATTGAGTCATTGATGATGTAAATGGACATTGGTTTAAACTCACATTCATTTATTACTATCTTCTTTCACTACAATATAAAATTTTAATAGTCTTGAGAAAAAATATTAAACAAATAATTAAAATAATGTAAAATCCCTCCTCTCATTCACTATAAATACCTCCCTCACCGTCTCTTCCTCTCACACCAATCATGCCTTGATCCATTTTTATGTTCTTCTAAATAATATTTCCAAGACCATCTCTAATTTCCAAGACCAAATTGTCTCACCAAATGTCTAAAATAAAGGGTCTTAAGAAATAACTAAAGGAGAAGAGATTAAGAGGTAAAAATCCTCTTTTTTTTCTTGTGATTTTTTCAATTATTTTTTTTTCTTATAGTTTCTTCCCCTCCCCATATACAAGAGGAATGAAATTTCTCAGATTTTGTATATTATAGATTTTTTCATGATTATGAAAAAATTAATCAATTTAATTCTTCTCCTTCCCCCCTATTATTCTACAAATAAGAACATCGTCCGTGATGTGCTGATTTACCAAAATCGAGGACGATGTGTTTTCAATTTCCATTACTTCTTCAAAATTCGTTTGTAAAACCATTTTAATCAATCAATAATATTTTAAAGTGTATTATATCACCTATATTATTTTCTATAATTAATTTAATTCCTAATATTAATTGTATATGGGGAAACAAATTCTTTTTTATCAAAGAACCGCCAAAATGATCATAACAGATATCACTAAAGATTTATATAATGATTCATCCTTATATAATATAACCAAAATGATTTATGGAATAATTTAATATTCTATAAACATAATAATACCATTTCATTCCACTTATGGAATTTTTTTCCATATGACAAGAAAATAAAATACAAACCTTCCATTGAAATCTTGTATAGAACACACCTAAAATAATGAAAGAAACAAAATACTAATAATTAAAAAGTGAAATAATTTTATGAAATTATTATATAAGGTGTTATAAACATGAATATGTTTATGTATTATATTAATAAAAATATTTTAACCATTATACTAGAGGTTTAAACTCTTTTTAAAGTAAGACAAACCTGAGGTAAGGGAATTCTTAACCAAATTTCCATTCTTTGGGTTAATCTTCTACTTCATTAATTATGTGGTATTAAATAGTTTTTTTGATTAATTCTATTTATAATATGATTAATTATGTGTATATATAGTTTATATACATATTATATACACTCTAAGAATTTTTACTTCAATTATATGATATTTTAAGGGGTTATTTTTCAAATCCTTATTTAAAATTCTATTTTACAATATTCAAAAACAATGTTTCTATGAAATTATTCATGTTATAAGATTATGTTCTAGTTATTGGGAATTTGATATAATTAATGGGGGGACCTATATCTTCCTCTAATTCATTGGGTATGTGTCAGTTGGAGGTTGGTCGAATGGTTATTCCAAGTGTAACTTTGATGGTTACACAATAAGGTAGTCGTGAGTTTACATTGTATGGTAACCACTAGGGTTACAACATATAATATAACTGAGCGGGTTACAAGATTATGTAATTAATTCCCCAAGATACTTTTATGATTCTATTTATTTTCTTTTTGTTTTGTGTAAATCTCATGAAAATCTCAAGTTTCACAAAGTAAGTATATATGGGTGAAAAATATGTGTTTTTAAAAATGATTTCATATGTTTATAAGTATTCATGGACTAATGTTTTCTTTCCTTATATTTATATCCATTAATAATATTTTTGTTCTTATACAATGTTTTTAAATTATTTTCAAAGGTTAAAAGTATTTATAAGAAAAAGAAAAAATCAATGTTAATTTTATAAAGATTTTTCAAAGAAAACAAGATTTATTTGAAACGTTTTATGTTTTGGAAGAAATGGATACTATTTTTCTAGTATCATTTGTATATAAATGTGGAATTTTATGTATTTAAAATATAATAATTCTTTGAAACTATGAAATTGAAAATATCCTCAATGTTAAAGGAAGTAAGTTCATGACTAAAATTAAATATTTTGTACTATAATATGGTTGGGTCCATATAATATTTAAGGGATATGTGGAATATATTTCCCCAAACTAGAAGAATTTATTCAATGTTTCAAATGACACAAAACTATTATGGTCCTTAGGAATTTATTTGTGTAATTTGATGAATATTCATCTAAAATGACATAATATTCATTTATGTTAAGCCTTGGTCACTATAATTGGTATCAAAGGAAATTTATAATCAACCTTTGAAAACTAAGATGAGAAAACATTAGTGATATCCCAAGGGATATATCTAAGGATATGTTTAGGGATGTCTATAAGGATTAATCTATGGATGATATAATTTTTAAGAAATTGTCCTTTAATTTTGGTAATGGATATTTCAACTGGTTTCCTATATATACATCCATTTTTAGATACAACAAGTGGATGTGTATTTGACATAGATGTACCTACAGGTAACAACTCTAAAAAGTTTTTTCAGGCCTATCTCAATCGTAACATGGTATATAGAAATGTGATTTACTATAGACCAGGTTTGACGCTCTTGGGAGATATTGATTGGGAATTCAAAAACACTATTTAAAACACCATGAATTATTTAAATAATTAATGACTGCTATAAACCTAAGTTGTCATAGATTAAATAAGTAAGTGAAAAGATACAAACATTATATCTGTATTATTTTATAAATGTGTGGATTTATTTTATTATAAGTTTTTCTCACCCTATGTTTTATAATTTTATTAAACATAGGTAACTAGAAATAACTAATTCACCATTGAATGTCTCAAATGTGGAAACTGTGTGAATGATGAAAATTGAATTCCTATGTGGAAATCTCATGAAGAGAATCAGAAATGCCCATGAGAATTAGTTAAACTGCAGAAGATAAAGGGACTGAAAATCACATGGGAATGGTATGGGATGTTCTTCTATTATTTTTTATGTTATACATAAGAAAAAGTATTAATTTTATTTTTAGTAACCTTAATAAATGTGTCATATTTCATATTCTAGGAAAGGGATATTAAGGAATATATTTATAAATCCTGAGTAATGGTTTTTGAATGATGTTCAATGATTTAAGTGTATAGGTTTTGGAATTTAAGGATCATGTTATATTGATCATGAGGAATATATTTAATCACATTTTGTGTGAACATATACTTAAGTCTATTATGATTTGAATATAAGTCAGGATTTTCTTCATTGAGATAATTTCACTATACATTCATCATGAATATATTTACTACCAATTCTTGATCATGAATAGGGTATATCCTCTCGTGGATCTTTAAATTGTTGGAGATATAGGCTTTCAATTTTTAATATTTCATCAGTTCACAACTAATCCTTTTTGGTCACATCATTATTGATCAAAAATCCCTCCCCACTTGTGGGTAATGTGAGAATAATTTCATTGATTATCCTATTATTTAGCACTATAAATCTTTATTTTCATTAATTAGACTATAAATATTTAATCCCTTCCAAGTATTCTTTATTACTAGGATAGAAATTCATGAGAAGGTTCTCAAAAATCAAAGACCATACCAACATATTAGAGGGAAACTACATATTTTCATCATAGATATTGGTTTGGTCCATCCTATAATTGCCTCTTTTTTTAACATATCAATAGATACACCTTTTTTGGTGAAAAATTCTCAAATAATGTTTCTATGTCAGACAAAAATTACATTTAATATACTTTTCATATAAATTTCCCTTCATCAAGGTCTTTAGTACATTATTAAAATTCACCTCATGTTACTCTTTTCATTTGGAGTAGATAATAATATCATCTATAATGTCAACTATTAATTTTTCAATGTAATCTCTAATTTTATTGAAATTTTTAGATCATTAGTGAGACTAAATGGCATCACTATAAATATATAGTTCATGTACCTTATACAAAATGTTGTCTTGAGGATATCCTCCTTATCTATCTTTACATAAAAATATCACAATAGAATATCCACTTTAGAGAAGTATTGGGAATATCATAATTGATCAAAAAAGTCATCAATCTATTGAATATGATACATTTCATTTATCATGATATTGTTTTTCTCATGATAATCAATGAAAATGTGCATTGACCCATCCTTCTTCATTATAAAGGGAACTGGTGCACCACTTGGTGAAGCACATGGGTATATAAACCCTTTATCTAGGTTCTATTGTAATTGTTTATTCAGCTCATGATGTTAAAAAATGTCTATTCTATATGTATTATTAGATATTGGATAATCTTTGGGAATGATCATGATTGAGAAAACAACCTCATAACTAGGAGGAATATAGAAAATTCGTCGATAATCACATTAGTAAATTCATGTACAATGGGAATGTCAAACAACATAATTTTTTCTTCAATCTCAATAATTAGAGCGAGTAATTCTTTCTCTCAAGGAAATAATATCAATTCTTGAGATTTTTTTACTAAATAAGATTATTCATTCTCATTTCACTTAAATAGAAAAAGATTTATTTGTGACACAAATGGTGATTTCCTTCTCTCATGAATTTATGTTGTAACTATACAAAAAAAATTCAATCCCTGCTAAAAATTAAAAAATTAAACAAATTAGAGTATCATATGGTTTTATAGGAAATTAAACCCATTAATTTGGATAGGGTATGAGTTATATACATGGGATGCCACAATTGACCCATTTTTCACCTTCACTGATAACTCGGCTTCAATGTTATGTGGTGGTATTTAAATAGTTCTACTAAACTAGTGTTATATGAAGGAATTCATAAAAGCCTAATAGAATAGTACATTAAGAATCCATAAATGATTAACTATCATACCTTCCACCACATCATTTTCAAGATCCACCTTTATAGATGTGATGTCGTATACTCATCATTACTCTATAGGCATTAGAGGTATTTTTCAATTTATCATTGTCAACCCTTGGATTAGGGAATTGATTTGTAGAGTTTAAATATTTCTTGAAGGAGAATCATTAGAAAAATTGTTGAGGTCTGAATGGATAATTTATTTCTTCTATCACATTGGTGGTTCTTACCCATTGGAAATTTCGATCTTGGATCCCTTCTTTCCTGCACATAAAGTATTTCCCAGTCCCCTTTAAGAAATATCTATGTTTCTTATTTTCTCACCTGTGATAAGTGAAATGATAATGAATTTCGTACCACCATAAGATTTTCCCATTGAACTGCTAGATGTAAAATTCATTCTCTACTCTTTTCTAGTCTCAAGAGACCCTTGAGATTTTCTAATTGACATTTTGACTTTTACATCGCATAAAAATATTTCCTCATCATTATCTAAGTCTCAAATAGCCAATGCATTTTATATATTTCTATTTATCCCAAAAAATAAGTTCTTTACATTACTTAGATTTCTAATGACAATGAAAAATCAATAAAATGAATGTATTATGAATTTTTACTCTTATTCCATGATGGATTCATCATTATTTTCTTTAAGGATAAGAAAATCCATGTCCAATTTTATTTGGAGAGTGTGAGGATAATATTTATCAACAACTATCTTCTAGAATTATGTCACAACCCATCCCCTGGGGCCTGTGTCGTGGCTACCACAAGTCCGCCTTCTATAGGCTAGGGGTTGGAGACTATCATGAAAGGGAAAATTGCCTAAAACAGGGAAGACATTGCCTTTATAACCTGTAAGCACATTCATCCAAGCACACAACAAGATACAAACTCAAGTAAACTGAATAGTAAACAGAGTGAGTGTAGTAAGTAAAAGGGGCTAGAATACAAGCCCAACTGGAAAGTACAAGAAACTGAAAGTACAAGTAAACTGGAACAACTCTAGTGAACACCCACCAAGGATCGTACCTGAAGGGTAGGTTCAGACCTCTATCGGTCATCTTTGCGGTACGCCTCATCTAAGTTCCACCTCCGAGCTACCTCCAGTCCTGGTACTCTCATCCTCAGTCAGCGTTGTCCATCGTCTACACTAAACACAACGAAGTGTGGGCACAACCCGTGTAGGGGTGAGTATAATGATACTCAGTAGGGACCCCAAGACCATCAAGGTCTCACAAAATCCACAAAGGATAAACCACAAAGCACGAAATCAACTGACAACCATACTTAGGTATATGCCCATACATATACCTATGTTAGGAAGTATACCAATCTCAATCATGAGGAAACACAGAGTCCAACTCAAAAGCCTGAAGATCAAATGTTCAACAAAGAATGGAACACCATGAAGGTAAGTACGACACAAGTACGCCACACATAAGAATACCACAAAGGTACAAACTTAGCTCACATTAAGTATTTATTATGTACAGAAGTAGAGACGATAATATGTAACTATTGAATCATCTTACTCTGTTAAGAGGCAGACCCACAAAGGATCCTAAACCATCATCAGACCCACAGAGGATCATATTACATTGTTAGTTCGTCTTCTGACCCACATAGGATCTCTAGGTGCTGACCCACACATGATCGCTCGGTGTTGACCCACACAGGATCAATCGGTTATGATGCGCACATGATCGCTCGGTGCTGACCCACACATGATCACAAGGTGCTGACCCACACAGGATTTCTTGGTGCTGACCCACACATGATTGCTCGGTACTAACCCACACAGGATCACTATTCATTCTCCAAGTCACGACCAGTAACTGGTTTCCTGCACTAATCTTTCTCATCTTCGAGAGGGTCCGCTCATCAAGCCACTGGTCGATACTACAACTGCAACGAAGTCCCATGAAGAAGTAACCCGATGGACCGCCACGTCTTAAGGGTCTCAACGCAATAGACGGTGTGTCAATCAGAATCCCGGTCTGTATGTTTTTAGCCTTTTAGTCCCGAGAGCACGGTCGGATTTGTGCTCGATCTAGCCCGAACGTGTCCCTACATTATCCAAATCTCAAGTGGGGTATACCAAAGGGACCACCTCACTCTAGGGCTTCTGGCACCATAGACGGTTCATCAAATGGACGTATTGTGCCAAAATTATGGACAAAAGAGCATAAATGGGTCAAAGTTGGTCTGGGTCCGGTCCGACACGGCCCGACCCGGCCTGGGATGAACCAGTTTGGGTCATCCTGGACCTTGCTAGGAATCCCGACGCATGCTGGGCTATTCGGACCACATTGGACAGCCTGGCCTGGGCGGCATGGGGCGACATGGAGGCCGCTGATCGGCGAAGGCCATGAGGGCGGCACAAGGCTGCGGGGCATGAGGGCTGCGGGGCGGCGAGGCCATGGGGGCCGCGATGCTACGGGGCGGTGAGTCCGTAATGGCTGCGAGGGCGGCATAAGGCAGCAGGGGGCCATAAGGGTCATGGGGCGGCAAGGCCATACGGGTCGTGAGGCTGCAAGGAAGTGAGGCCACGAGGTTTCCTGGAGGGTCGCGAGGCAGCGAGGAGCTGCAGGGCTGTCACCTTCATCACGACCGGTGGTATATCGGTCGTCGCATTCATTTTTTGATGTGGTACAAATCCGCCTTCTTCCATCACGAAGAACACAAAAATCAAGAATAACGGGAGAGGGTTCAGGTAATTTTTGGTTGGCCCGCACCCTTCGCGTTAGAGCAGTAGCAAGCGACTCAACCTAATCTTGAATGAAGAATGTCAAACCCTACAACCTCACAAAATGATTATTCCCAAACCTAAAAAAGAAATTATCCATGGATCAACTAGTTAGAGAGTTGATCCATGTTCATTATTTTAGAATTGAAGAACATAGGAATATAAAATCATACACAACTAAACCCCTACATTGGATATTTGTCAACAGAGGTCACGAGGAAAGAGATGAAGTCGTTGAGGATAGAGGGACGCCGGTCACGTTGGTGTTTCTTCAATTTTCGGTTTGTTGTCGTTGAAGACATTCCTCGTCGGTGTGAGCGTTCTTCATTGGGGTGCGTGTTCTTCATTGGAGAATGTGTTCTTCATTGGAGAGAATAATCCTCCAAAAGGTTCTCCTCTACCAATTCCTCTAAAATTTGAAAATAGTTCCCTTGTTAATTTATGTTTGTCAAATTAAAAGGTTGAATCAATTAATTGTTTGAAGAATTAATTGTTCCATGTTTTCATAATTAATTGGCTCCAATTAATGGGAGGAAAGGATTAATGGGGAGTTTAGAGGTTTCTTCTACATTAAGAGGGTTCGGGTGGTCCCCACCTATGAATTCAAAATGGGGGTTAGTTCAGGTGGTCCCCACCTCTAAACACCCTCATGGGAGGTTTAGGTTCGGATGGTCCCCACTACCATAACCCATGTTTAGGTGTTTCAACAAATAGAATAAAAATGTTAACAATTTTATTTACTTCATTCTTTCACAAAAAAATTCTATATATTAGCCTCGACCTACTACGGTCGAGGTGAAGGTCTCCTTAAGTGAATACAGGCACTGCGAATTCAACGGTGCCCTCAGATTTCAATTCTATGCACCGGTTCAAAAGTTACAAAAACCTGCTCATGTATTTACTGAACGTACCCAGAAAAAGTTCAGAAATTTGGCTAAGGCACACCGGACCTTGATTCATGTGCTGTCAATTTTTGTGGACTCGAAAAATTCCCATATATTAATAAAAAATTACATGGAAATTTTTGTTCTTTACATTCTCCCCACCATAGGGATTTTCATCCTCAAAAGCCACATCACAAAACTAAGAAAACAAGTGGGGGTACTGAGCACGAATCTGGGCCTCCCACTCCCATGTGATTTACTGGAGCTTCTCGTGTTACCAGCAAACACGCACCAAAGGTATCGACTGCCCATGAAGGACCCACTCTTGTAGATCCTCAATCTCTATTGGAACCTCCGAAAAAGTCTCCCCGTCATCGTTGTCTAGCTCTCCGTGGTCGATGATGTGAGAATGGTCGTGCACGTGTCTCCTCAGCTGAGATACGTGGAAGATGTCATGCACTCGGTGAAACTGAGTGGGAAGAGATAAGTGGTAGTCCACCTCACCAAATATGCTAAGGACCTGAAAATGCCTAATGAAGCTTAGAGATAACTTTCCTCCCCATCCAAATCTCCATAAACCTCATCGGGGTGAGACAATTAGAAAGATGTGGTCACCATCCTCAAACTATAGAGGTCTCTGTCTCCTGTCGGCTTAAGACTTATGCCTACTCTGTGCAGTCTTCATCCACTTCTCATTGATTTTCACTCTCTCTGTGCTAGCCCGTACCATCTCTGGTCCCACTAGTGCTAACTCCTCTAGGTCAATCCAGCACAAATGTGATCTACAAGGTTGCTCATACAACACCTCAAAAGGTTCCATCCCAATTGTGGAGTGATAGCTTTTTTTGTATGAAAACTCCACCAAAGGCAAGTGATCCTCCCCGCTGCAACAGAAGTTGAAGACCCAAGCATGTAACATGTCTTCGAGGGTCTGAATGGTCTGCTCATTCTGACCATCCATCTGAGGATGGAAGCTGGTGCTCAAATGAAGTTTCATCTTGAAAGCTTCCTATAAACCCTTCAATAGATTTGAATTAAAACCTGCATCACGATCGGAGACAATCATCGATGGTACTCCATGTAGCCACACATTCTCTTGAACATAGTGGTGTCCCATGATCTCTACTGAACCCTTATCTCTGATTGTTAGGAAGTGGGCCGACTTGATGAGTCATTTGATGATCATCCAAATAGAATCATGACCTCTGAATGTACATGGAAGTCCTTTCATGAAGTCCATGGATATCTAATCCCACTTCCTCTCTGGACCTCTTAAGGATGAATCAAGCCTGCTGGTACCTGATGCTCCACCTTCACTTGCGGACAAGTGAGGCACTGGGAGACAAACTCTACTATTTCTTTATACATTCCCACCACAAGTGCTATCGTGGGAGATGCTGGTACATCTTTTCCACTCATGGATGTACCGCTAGAGGGGAAGTGTTGAACTCCCTCAACAATTACTCCTAAACTGATACTGGTACCATAGTATGTCCTCAGAATAGGATAACATGCTCTCCACCTTAAGAAAATCCATCAGGTGCCCGTCTTGTGGATATGTGAGCACGTCATGTCTCATTGTCATTGTCCCCACGCAGCACCTCCCTGACTCGATGAAGATGTGTCGGAGTGACTATAAGAGACTGAAGATAATATGATCCATCTAGATCCACAAAGGATATCTACAAAGCAGCCAGCTGCTCCGTCGCCTTGCCTAGTAGTTGTATACCAGACCTCCTACTGAGTGCATCTGTTACAACGTTCACCTTCTTTGTCAACACAAAATGTGGTGTTGCAACTCTAGAGAAATTTTTCACAAATCTCCGGTAGTATCCGGACAATCCAAGGATACTCTGTACCTCCATCACACTCATGGGTGGCTCCCAAAAAAGTACCACCTCAATCTTCTCTGGATCCACTACAACTCCATCCTTCGATATGACATGTCCTAGAAATTGAACATCTTGGTTCCAAAACTGAAACATCGAGAGCTTACCATAAAGATTGTGCTCTCAGAGTGTGTCTTGTACTACCCAAAAATGATAAGCATGATCCTCCTCAGTAGTTGAGCAGATCAGAATGTCGTCGATGAAGACTACTACAAAGTGATAAAGGTATGGCTGAAAGTTCATGTTCTTAAGACCCATGAATACTACTTGAGCATTGGTCACACCTAATGGCATTACCAAGAAATCATAATGGACATATAGTACTCTAAAAGCCGTCTTCTTCACATCCTCATCTCATACTCTGAGTGGGTGATAGCCTGATCTGAGGTCTATCTTCGAGAACCACCATGCTCCCTTCATCAGATCAAAGAGGTCGTTAATACTTAGGAGTGGGTACTTGTTCTTCACAGTCACCTGGTCCAGGCGCCAATAGTCAACATAAAGTCTCAATCTCCCATCCGCCTTAATGGTGAAAAAATAGGGGCTGCTTAAGGAGAAACACTGGGCCGAATGAACCCTTTCCCATGTAAGTCCTCCAGCTATACCCGCAGCTCACGAAGCTCCACATGAGCCATCCGATATGATGGTGTACATATCGGTGT
The DNA here is from genome assembly GCA_963277665.1 of Viscum album. NCBI lineage: Eukaryota > Viridiplantae > Streptophyta > Magnoliopsida > Santalales > Viscaceae > Viscum > Viscum album. The sequence goes on from OY728132.1 coordinate 1,770,743,120, forward strand.
CATCCTGAGGTACAAGTAAATATAAAATTCCACCTATCTGTGAGGAGGTTGACCTGAAACATCATCAGGGAAGACATCCATGTACCGGTCCACCACTATAGGATAACTCGGACTCTTAACATCAACTGCTCCAAGGGTAAGGCATACCAACTGATGAGTGATCGGCTGCACTCTCCTCCGGGTAAGTCCATCCTTTGCTGCAAAATCTCTCATCTCGCCAATGAAGGTAAACCTGGTCCCATACATGTGGACACACTGCAATTTTCTGCCAATATAGTCTATCTGAGCATAGACTATAGATAACGAGTCCATACCCATGAAGACGTCGTAAGGCCTCGATGCCGCTAATAAGAGATCTCATCGAAGCTCTTGCCTACTAAAGTATACTCACACTACTAGAACCAGTGCGTAATCGTCAAATCCACTCCTGTAGGTGTATCTATCCATAATGATCAAGCCAATGTCTCTGTCAGAATCTCCGATCTATGAATGAGGGCACTGGAAATAAAAGAATGACTGTCACCTGTTTCTATAAGTACTGCAACTAAGGTTTAGTAGACACAGATCATAACTTATATCATCTCCGGAGCACCGTGATCATATCCCTAAGGTGTCTAGAGTTGAGATCGCCCCAATACTTCTGCTCCCTGTGGTCGGGGTGGACCACCTGGTGGGGGTGGCGGTAATAACTCGAATCACCACCCACCGCCTGCTGCATGGACTTCTCCTCTTCCACGTCTTCATGCTCCCTGCAGACCTCCTCAGTCGAACCTCTATCTCTGTCGGGGTGGTCCTTCAACCGTCTACTGATCATTCATATAGTGGGTCAGACAGTCATGAGCCATGTGACCCTACCCGCCGCAAGTGTAACACTGCCTACTCCTGGATTGACTGGCTCTACCTCGGGTGCCCCATAAAACTGACCCTCAATCCGGCGGTCGTCCACCTATAGGTCTGGTCTTCTTGGACCTCTGATACATCTTTCTGCTGCCAGCTGCAGATGTCTCTTCTATGTGACGTCTGGTGGTGGGTCTCGCTGCTGGTGACTGCTCAGCATGAAAACTCTCTACTAAGAGGGCTCTCTCTAACACCCCACCTGCATCGGGATGCTAAGAGAAATCATTGAAGCCCTGATCTCTCGCCTGATCCCCTGATCGAAGGTTCGGGCCCTGAATAATGGGTCCTATACAATATAAATGGCATACTATGAGAAGTCAGTGAACCTTGATGAGTACTAAGCTACAATCACACTACCTTGCCGCAGATGAAGTAGATCTTGTATGCACACTGCACGAAGAGTCGCTGGAACAAACTCTGCCCAAAACATGCTCTCGAAGTCTATAGAGAGAAGCGTCACCTCGTCATGAACATGGAGCATCAAGCTCCACCATCTTTCTACTGCAGCCTGTAAAATTTTGGCAACAAGGATCACTATGAGATACGCTGGTGTCCCTACCAATTGAAAAAATCTCACCACGGCCTCCAGCCAATCCTCAGCTGCCTGTGGGTCCATCTCTCCCCTGAACCTGGGTAGCCTTTGGTGCTGGAACTCGTGAAACACACTCAAGCAATGTTCACCCTCTTCTTCTGGGGCTGGTGGCATCGATGGCCCAACGGGTAATGGTACCACTGCTACCTCTACTAGAATAGGGCCCTATATTGAGGAATCGTCGCTCGGTGGGATATTGGTGTGTACTATATCCAGAACCCTAGCTGGATGTCTACATGGAGGAATCCTAAAAAGAAACAGGTGTGCCACAATCAATAAGTTATACCTGGTGAGCTGACTCAAAGAGATCACAAAAAAACTCTTCAAAACACACATGCAATCAGTGTTTTCGTGCACTGAGTTAGAAATCAGAAGTTTGGGTTCATGGTGTATGGATACGTCGGCCACCGCACCAACACTAGATTCCCTAGACTGATAACCACCCTCAATACACATAACACTATTTCTGTAAAAAAGATAAAAGTCCTATGTTCAACAGTAGAATGACTCATCTGATACCAATTTGTCACGACCCATCCCCTGAGGCCCCTGTTGTGACTACCCCAAGCCCTCCATCCATATGCTAGGGGATGGCGACTAGAACCAAAGGCGTATTCCATAAAACTGGGAAGGCATTACATTTATAGCCTATAAGAACACGCAACCAAGCAGACATCAAGATACGAACTCAAGTAAAATAAATAGTAAATAGAGTGAGTATAGTATGTAAAAGGGGATAGAATACAAGCCCGACAGAAAAGTACAAGAAACTGAAAGTACATGTAAACTGCAACAACTTTTGTGAAAACCCGCCAAGGAACCTACCTAATGGGTAGTTACAAACCTTTATCGGTTGTCTCTTCAGTACTCCTTGTTTAAGGTCCACCTCTGAGCTCCCTCCAGTCCTGGTACTCTCATCCTGAGTCAGCATTGTCCTTCATCTGCACTAAACACAACGAAGTGTGGGCATAGCCTGTGTAGGGGTGAGTATACCGATACTCAGTAGGGACCCCGAGACCCTCAAGATCACATAAAATCCACAAAGGATAAACCACAAAGCATGAAATCAACTGACAACCCAACTTAGGTATATGCCCATATATATACCTAAGTTATCAAGTATACCAATCTCAATCCCAAGAAAACACAGAGTCCAAAACAAATGACCAAAGATCAACTATTACACAAAGGAAGGAACACCACGGAGGTAAGTACCACATAGGTATGCCACATAGAAGAATACCACAAAGGTACTGACTCAGCTCACACCAAGTATTTCTTGGGTAGAGTAGTAGAGATTATTAGATGTAACTAATGAATCATCTTACTCTATTAAGAGGAAGACCCTTCGAAGGATCCTAATCCATCATCATACCCAAATAGGATAGTAGTACATCATCAGTTCTTCTTCCGACCCATGTAGGATCTCTAGGTGCTCACCCACACAGGATAACTCGGTGCTGACCCACATAGGATCGCTCGGTGATAACCCACACATGATCACTTGGTGATGACCCATAAAGGATCACTAGGTTCTCACCCAAATAGGATTTCTCAGTGCTTACCCACATAGGATCACTCGGTGCTGACCCAAACTGGATCACTATTCATTCTTCACATCACAACTAGCTATTGGGTTTCCGTACTAAGCTTGCTTATCTCCGGGAGGGTCTTCTCCTCAAGCCAATGGTCGATACTCCAACTGCCACAAAGTCCCACTAAGAAGTAACCCAAAGGACCGCCATGTATTAGGGGTATCAACTCAATAGACGGTGTGTCAATCGGACACCCGGTCTATATGTTATGAGCATTTTAGTCACGAGGGCCCGGTTGGATACATGCTCGATCCAACCCAACCTTGTCCCAAATTTATCCAAATCTCATGTGGGGTATACCAAAGAGACCGTCTCCCTCCAGCGGTTCTGGTGTCATAGATGGTTCTTCAAACATACGTATGGTGCTAAAATTATGGCCAAAAGAGAATAAATGAGTCGAAGTGGGTCCGGGTCCGGTCTAACCCGACCAGACCTGGCTTAGGCCAGCCCAGTTTCGGTCGACCCGACCCGACCAGCTGGGTCCGGCCCGGACTGTGGTGCAGCTCAACCCACTGAGCAGCCTGACCCATGCTGGGTGGCCTAGCCCTCACAGGGCGGTCTGGCCCTCGCTGGGCGGCACAGAGGCTGCTGGTGCCGCGAAGGACGCAGAGGCTGCGGTGGCCGCGCGGCGGCGGAGGCCGCGGGGCGGTGGAGGTCTAGGGGCGGCGAGGCCACCGGGGCCATGAGGTAGCAGGGGGGCGAGGCCGCGAGGGCTGTGAGGGCTAGACGAGGCCACGGGGGGCCGCGGGGGCAGCGATGCAGCGAGGGCCATGAGGCCAAGGGGCGATGAGGACGTGGGGTGACGAGGCCACAAGGGCCATGAGGTAGCAGGGAGGCGAGGCTGCGGGGGCTGCGAGGGTGGGACGAGGCCACAGGGGCTGTGGGGGAAGCGAGGTCACGTGGGCCATGAGGCCATAGGGCGGCGAGGCTGCGAGGAAACATAGAGTGATGTGAGGCAGCGAGGAGCCACAAGGCTGGTGCCTTCGTCACGACCGGTGGTATGTCGGCCCCCGCATCCATTCTTCGCCATGGCACAAATCCACCTTCTTCCATCACGAAGAAAACACCAATCAAGAATAATTGTGGAGGGGTTGGTCCATGTTTGTTTGGTTCGCACACTCCACGTTAGAGCGGAAGAAAGCGGGTCAACAAAATCTTGAATAAATAATGTAGAAACCTACAACCTTCTACAATATTTATTCCCAAACCCTCAAAATATATTTTCCGTGGATCAAATAGTTATAGAGTTGATCTATGTTATTTGTTTCAGAATGGAAGAACAAGGGAATATAAAAGCATACACAACTAAACCACTACCTCATAGATTTGTCGACAGAGGTCATGAGGAAAGAGACGAAGTCATTGGGGATAGATAGATATCAGTGACATCAGCATTTCCTCAATTGTCGGTTCGGTGTCATTGAAGACATTCCTCATTGTAATGAACGTTATTCGTTGGGGAGTGTGTTCTTCAATGGAGAAAATGTTCTTCATTGGAGATAATAATCCTCCAAAAGGTTCTCCTCTCACAATTCCACCAAAATGTGAAAATATCCCCCTTTTTAATATAATTTTATCAAATTAAAAGGTTGGCACAATTAATTGTTGGCACAATTAATTGTTGGAACAATTAATTATACCACTATGGCATAATTAATTGGCTCCAATTAATAGGAGGAAAGGATTAATGGGGAGTTGAGAGGTTTCTCCCCCATTAAGAAGGGTTAGGTGGTCCTCGCCCCTGAATTCAAAATGGGGGTTAGTTTAAGTGATCCCCAGCTCTAAACATCCCCATGAGAGGTTTTGGCTCAGGTGGTCCCACTACCATAACCCGTGCTGAGGGGTTTCAACAAATAAAATAAAAAAATTTAAATTTTTTATTTATTTCATTCTTTCACGAAAAACAAATATTCTATATTTCATGCTTGACCTACTGTGGTCAAGGTGAAGGTCTCCTTATCGAATATTGGTGCTGCGAATTCAACGGTGCCCTCAGAATTAAATTCCGAGCACTTGTTTAAAAGTTACAAAAACCCACTCGTATGTTTACTGAACGTACATAAAAAAAAAGTTAAAAAATTTATTCCGGGCACACCGGGCCTCTGAATCACGCACTGTCAATTTTCAAAGAATCGTAAAATTCTCATATATTAAAAAAAAATTACATGGAAATTCTGGGTCTTTACAAATTACATCAAATCCGTTACTTCAACCTCAACCAAATGTTTCATACTTTTCTCCAACAACCTCTATTGATCCTTTTCTCCCTTCACATGATAAATGACAGAAATGACCTTCTATAGCTCATAACGTTGACCGATTGAAAATAACTTCTCAATGGAGATGATCCATTTGTACATGATAAACTTATTATATGATCCACTAAAATTCATAGTCATTTATACATATAATTGTATCAATTTATACTTTTTCTAGGATTTTTATCAAAACATATTTCTATTAATTTTTTTTATAATGTACATGGTTACTTCTCCCATTGGTATGGGAATATCATTTTTGTGGTTATCACATTGTCTCTCACTTTGGTTATTAACTCAGTTCCATCAATTCCTAGCCATTGAAAATAATTAAAGGGATAATTGTGGATGATTTTTTTGAATATTAAAGGAATAAATAGGAAATCATGGTAATTAATGGAATAAATTGTAAATTACATATATTCATTAGAATTATAATTTATTGGTTTTCATCTATGTTTTCTATGATTGATTTTGTATAGAAAAACTCTATTGTAATTTGTCTACACCATCATTTACTTAATGTGGATGAAAAAAATAATAAAAATTACTTCAAATAAATAAATAAGTGAATAGAACCAAGGATTTTTCTTAGGATACCCTATTCACACACAACTTTTCCACCAAGAGTCTTTCACATAACATATCTAGGAAGAGAAATAGTTTCTACCACCTATCCAAGACAGTAGCACACAGATCCTACATGATAGACCTGTGTGGACAACCACCATTTTATAGAGTCTTGTGATATCATGTAAAGAGGACCATGAGTCTCCTATTTTTCATGAAAAGAAAAAATCAATGTTGTCTCAAAGTTCTAGTCACCCTAGTCCTTGTCCCATGTGATAAAAACCATCTCAGTGGCTCTATAAAGACTAAGAGATGTGGTAATTAAGATGGATTATAGTGCCAATTCCCCTCTAGTGTGTGAAACACAAAAAAACTATTCAAGGACCTAGTCACCACTAATCAAGCATGAACTTGCATGAAGGACCCCTTCTAAATCTAGGACACACGCTATAACCCTCTAGGGACACCTTAGGAAACCCTTAGAGTATAATAAAAGGACTCTCCCAAGTGTTGTTTCCCATGTCTTCATTTTTACAAAATTAATCTATGGATCACGTAGTCCTACCCTTCATGAAGCACTTGTAATCCACAAAGGCTTTACCCTACACATCACCATTATAGGATGCTCCTCCTCTATCTACACAATCTTACTTTGAGAAATATATTCATCCCACCAATGGAAGGAAACCTCTGTCCAGGGGACTCATGTACTAGTGGGACAATCCATAGCCTTAGCTGAAGCCTCTACACATTCTCAAGTATGTAAAGAAATACACTGGAATGTATCCCATTCTGTTATACATTTCTTCATTCAAAGGTTTACCTCACTTGTCCTACCTGACGAGAAGGGTCCTCAGAGTGTGTGCAATTATGAATCCCTTCAACCACAAGGGACCTTACCCAAGTGTAATTGAATAGTACAACTCATTCTAAAACATGAGGGCATGAGAGATGTCCTTAAATCATCATCTCTTAGAGCAGGGGCCTCCCATTTTAGATAGTGTTGGGGGATCACACTTTCATTTCCCTTTTAAGTGTTAGTGTCTTATCTTCCTCTTCTATCTAGATTTATTAGACAAGGAATCCCTCATGGAGTAAGAACCTAGAATTTTCAATTGGATGTAGATATATGGGTAGTCTAATATGACTATCTTGGTTAAAAAAATAGAGAGGAGATGGATATATCTAAGCCCTTTATTCTTCTCCTATAGCCATGAATTCATCCTCCAGGGGATAAAAGAGATTGTGTAGCTGGCCAGATCTTATGATTCCTTTTATTTCTCACATTGACCATGACTGAAGTGGGATTAGAGAATATTATGATCTGTAAATTTACATGATATGATTCGTTTCATGGTAGTGAATAATTTTTTTTGATCTTTCTATCACCTTCCATTAGAGGGCCTCCATAGGTGTGGTTTTTTAAATCTTTGTATGAAATCACAAGGAATACTACTACGTACTTAAATCAAAAACTATAACTATTCAAAATGTGGTCGTACTATGTGTAGGCCCCAACAAAATTTCAAAATAATCATGAGTCAATATTTTGTAATTGTACAACACATATGGGCCTCCCATCTGGTATAATCTCGAACCATGTTCTCACAATATAAAAGGGAATTATCCCCTATGATACCAACCTTAAAAGGACCACTATATGAATGGGTCCTCAACAAAATAGATATATATGGGATTTGATACCCCTAAAAATGGGAAATGTAGTAAGAATCCTTTAGTTTTAAACCTAGCACCCAAAATCACCCCTAATTTGTTCTGTGACACATTTTTTGTAGGGTTACCTCCAATATGCTAGCCCACATCCCTTATAGGTTCCTTAGCCACCTCTATAGGTATAAGACCCAAATTTTCTAAACTACATTGTATTTTATTCTCAACAAATAGGATATGTAGGAGCCCCATTTAGGTTCAAACTCGACACCCTAAATTCTCCCTATGGTTCTCAAGTCCATATCCCTAGTTGGGTCATATCTAACTCAGAGATATATCTTCTTTCGGATCCCCTTTCATATTCATTAATGGATTACATTCCCAATAATATCATGCCCCCACCTAGAGTAACACATCCCTTCCACATCCTTTGGGATTCATCAGTATAAGTCCTACACCATCTATTGGCTAGGTATGTTTCACTTAGATGTCCTTATTGCTTGAAATTAAATTTCACGTCATGGTCCTCATCACATGACCTAAAAACGTATGATGTGTATCATTAATTGGAATTGAACTATATGGGTTTGGATTAATTCCATGTGGATACGTAGGAATCTGATCTCTTCGGCCCAATCCCAATATGAAAAAGACTTTTCTCTCCCTAGGCAATAATAAATTCTCAATTTCTCCATTGTGTGGCTTAAAACCAATATCATAATAATGAACAAAGAAAAGAATATTTAATCTAGAAATAAAAGGACACAATCAAGGGATAACCTAGGATAAATATAGATTCCTCTGTTCATTAATAACCTAAGATACATAAAGGTGATTTCCAAAATCAAACATTTTAAAAATTGATTATTAATTCAAGGTAGACTCATTTCATACTTTGGAATTAAGAGAGGATTTGTTAACATGACTTAAATCTTCTAGAGAATCCCAAAGTAGGAAATAATGACCACTGAAAAGGGTGTGATGATACTGATCTCTAATACTCATGACTAATGTGTGCCATAGAGTCTCATTGTGTTAATTTCCCAATGATAACCTTTATTTGGAAATAAGGTTCATGAAACATAATTAGTTTGAGAAGAATTGGGTGTTTTCATCTCCACAAATAAAACTATTTGAATCCACTTGAAACTGGTGAAACAGATGTGAATGATTTTTTAACATTTAAACCCACAAAAAAAAGACTTTGGGATGAAAATCAATGCACTTGTGATTTTCATCAGAAACAAAAATGGTGAACCCAATGGGAATCCATAAACATGATTACTTTGTTCCCCACATTTCATTCCCCTTTCACACCCAAAATAAACGAGGGATGAAAAAAAATCAATTATGGATGAACTTTTTAATTGAGTTATTACATTGATGGGGATTAGATGTTTGAGTATGTCACAAATATTCAAGGAACTTTCAATCATATATCCCTTCATTCAAAATGTGGTCATACTAGTTCCCATAGACATATGCTTCAGGCTCTAAAAAGGAGGCATCTTTGACTAAACATATCTCTCTATAACAAACTTAGTTTCTTCAATGATGGTTCTCAAATTTGTTGGTTCAGGAGTACCACAAAAATGGTATTATCCCAACCCTAGAGGCTATTCGATAGTCCCTCTATCTTATGAAGTTGCACCATATATCCACTCATATGTTGTTGGACACCAAGGAAAAGAAAACACCAACCTCTCTCTCAGCCTATTTCCGGAGATTGTCCATATAACAAGATAATACTCGCCTTCCTTATCTTATGGTGGAATATCAAAAATCCATTTATGGCTTCATCCAGATTGAAATTGGTTCGTTCCAATGGGATCCTTCAACCACCAATTTTTACCATTTTCATGCATTGAAAAAACCTCAATATGATTAGGGTGTTATCCTTATATTTTCATCCCAAACCATTGAGGCCCATGAATAAAATATGTAACACTATTGACAAAAACCAAACTATAGGGAGAATGGTTGAACCTCTGTTCTCTCAATATTATTCAAGTAAAAATCATGGGAAAATTGTGAGCAAGAACATACTCCTAATCACACCAACCAAGACTCTCAGAATAGTTCAATGATATCCAGAAAAGCCAGCCAAGAAAATAAGGTGAAAATCCATGTCTTGGCACAAACACCTACTCAATAAAATCAATCCATATTGAAAAATTTGAGGCTTAATTGAAAGTAGGAACATACACCTTACTGCAACAACAAATGCCACCAGTAAAAGTCTTCTTCTAACTATGAGTAGGCACAAAGAACTTCTCAGATCAATAAATATTGTCAACCAAGTACATTGGTAATAAGAGAAAAAAATCACATAGCTACCCACATATATCAAGCATGTCATATTGACCTAATGAAAATTGGAGAAATCAGTAAGCAATCCTCAACAAAAAATAAGGGGAACACCCATACCTCTACACCAATACATGAATACTGGCACTACATAGCAGTAAGAAATTGTGGACAAGAGCTAGAACCCACCCATGATCCAATGATAGAATTGGAATCTACCTTCATTAAAGCTATTGAGGTTATCAAGAACATCCTAACAATGGTAAAATGAAGGACATAAATACTATCCCACATACTACCAACTATTCAGTAAATAAGAATGGTAATAGTACTGACATAGGGGAGGACACACAAGTCAACCGTAATAGTTTGGGTGACTCGCCAAAATAAAGAAAGAGTCACTTGGGAGGATACACACACCGTTAGTTCCACCAAAGTGGTTCATGAGACAAATCCCCCCACAATATATGGATGAACGGATTTGTAAAATACATATGTTCCATTTAGAGGTAATCATCCTATTCCAATGTCCACTCCAAGGTGTGAACAAAAGTCTTCAAATGTTCTAGAATCCTGTCAAAAATATTTTTTAGTGACATTGGAACCTGTCAAACAAACACAAAAATGTGAAAATTATTACCCCTAGTAAGTGGCCACAATCACCCTCAAGAAGGAACCCAAAAACAAGCCTCAATAGAGTTGGATGAAAAATAAATAGAGGATAAAAAATCCTTCTCTGATTAATACTAATCTTATTTTATCCCTTAGATGTTTATATATGGTATATCAGGATCCTACATTCACATTACCAAATTACATGAATAGTAGTCATAGTTCATGTGGTCCTTATGAGAGACCTCGCTATGAAGGCTTGATTCATGTCCATAATTTGAATGATCTTGAGAGCCTATCATCTGATGAGTGATAAAAAATCACACCATCTAGCCAGAAGATCAAATAGAAAGAAGATCCTTGATGTGGCAGAGTTTTAACACTCTTTTCCACATCCTTTTTTGTATTTTATATTGAATTTTTTATATTAAAATGTTGTTTTTATTAAATAATTGATAATTATTATGTTTTTGAATTTTCTCTGAAAAATAATCAGTTTTTAGTTTAAAACATGTGTTTTAATGTTCATTAGTGTCATTTTAAACAATTCATAAATTAGTTTAGTCTCGCAAATTAGACTTCTATTTATTTATTCTTTTATTTTTATTAATTTTCATTCTAGTTAGTTTAGTAATTCATTAATTAAATTAATTAAATTTCTATTTTTTAAATTGTAAATAAATAATTCTTTTTGGTTTTTAGTCTTTTAATAATTTAATTAGTTTTAAAAATTTAATTCTATTCGTTTAATATTTTTTATTAATCAATTTAATTAATTATTTAATTTATTAGTTGAATAATTTAATAAAGTTACTATAAATATTTTTAATTTGTTCTTTAATTAAGATTGTTTATTTTTTAAACCCAAATTAATTCAGTTGTTTAAATAAAGTTTTATTAATTCTGTTATTTTACATTGTTGTTTTTAGTTTGTTATTCCATTATATTTAATTTGATTGATTGATTGATTGATTTTTTTAGTTTTATAAAATTACTTTATTAATTTAATTTTCTTTGTTTTGTTTGTTCACAGGTGTTGCAGTCGCACGAAACCACCCTTATCGGTGACCTTCCTCACCGACACACAAAACCATACCGTTACTGCTTAGCCCCGGAAATCCTCACCGATACAGCCTACCTCACTGATACAACCTACCCCACCATTAGCCCATTATATAAGTATCCTTGCTACTAGTGACCTCCCTCACCAATACACATTTCATCACTGATACACATTTTCTCACCGATACACATTTCCTCACCGTTAGCCCATTTTTGCTGAATTCTCACCTATACTTCATCTCACCATTACTGCTCTGCATCCAACCTAACTATTACCTCACTGAGGGAGGGTGGCTTGCTTCGCACACATATTTTTCATTCTGTTATGAGAAACGTCTCAAGTGACCAGTGAGGGAGGAAGCACCATAGTGAATGATCCACATGGAGGCCAGAGAACTCCTCGGGAGAGATTTCAGAGACATCTGTTGGGTGATGAATGCACAAGAAGCGAGAGAAGCATAGAAGAATCGATCTAAGCAGTAGGAGAGAGGTATCAGTAGGGACACATTAGAACAGAGGGAGGGAGCGACAGAGACAGGCAGCAAGAATGGAGATCCAAACCGGGGGAGAAGAGCAGGAGTAACTTACTCCATCTCCCTTGGAGCATATTGGAGTAAGAGATCAGAGAATTTTCACACATCGATTCCCCGGGCGGGACATCAAGAGGAGTTCCAACATTACACCCACCATCAAGCAATATGAGTTAGTGTTTCCGAGAGCTTGAGCAGGGAGATAAACATTTTTATTCGCTTGTGCTCTGTTTTTCTGCAACCTATTTCAATATGAGTTTCATTTCTCTTAATTCTATTGTTTTATTAAAACCATCCACTATGTCTGGATAACTTCCTTTAGGGGGAGAATAAGCTGGGGGATTAGGGTTGTTTAGTCTTGTTCATGCGCTACATCCTTTTTCTTTGGATCGTCTCTCTCATTGTTTTCAGACAAGTTTATTTTCAAAACAACAAGATCATGTGAAAACCGATCTTGTTGTACCATAATTAAAACTATTTCAAATTGAGTAGTTCGCAGACAAGTGAATTATTCTCGAAAGAGAAAGACACACTGAACTCAACTAACAAGTTGAGCTTGGTGACTACTAACTTAATTTCACCATTGGATGGGATGACTCTTATAGTCAAAGGATAGTAATATCTATTTCATCACAAACTAACTAGATGACAAATCTAGCTGGTCACTTTTAGTCAGATCCATTTTTCTTAATCTCAGTGCGTGAACAAGGCTAAACAACATCAAATCGGCCAGGGGATTTTTTCACCTATTCATCTATTGGTTGTTTTCACCCCAATTCCTCTTTTTTCTCTTTCTACTCACATTGCACTCAACATCTCTCCTTCACTTCTTCACACACTAAATCACATTCACTCCACTTCACCACCACTAATTTTCTTTGCTCGATTTTTGCATGTGTATTTTTGTTTAGTTTAATTTTTTTAGAACACCAAACACAACAATAGTCCTCCATGTGGTTCGACCCTATCTTTCCACTGTCTTAAGTAGTAAGTAGGTTATAAATTTTAGTCTATTGCTAATTTCCAACGACACGCGGGTGTAAAAATTTTTGTGTTGTTTCCGGGGAGGCTAGGTGCACAAAAAAAACAAAAATTCACATAGAAAAATCAGAAAAATCACGAAAAAAAATTTTAAATTCAAAAAACAAATTTTGAACGTGCTGCATGAAAACAAGATCTATGTCTGAACACTTAGTTTCTGTTAACCCTGAGATTGATAAGCACCTCAAAGAAGTTAAAAATAACAAAGAAAAGGTCAAAAGGGAAGATTACAGAAATGAAAACATGAATAACCCACTTCGTGAGAATGTGAACCAAAATGGAATGATAAACCCACCTGGGGATGAGATAGCTGAGAGGCACATTTTACGAGAGTTCTTATTACCTTCTGTGTCTAGAAACCCTTCATGTATTATACTCTCTCCTAGGTCCAGGAATTATGAGATCAAGAAATCCATGCTTAGTCAGCTGCCCACCTTCAATGGAATGCCTAGTGAAGATGCTCTTGACTTCATTAGAGCCTTATATTGTAGTGTCCAATAGCTGCCACTTATGGATCTCACTGAGGAAGAGCTTAAACTAAGGTTTTTCCCTTTCTGCCTCAAGGGAAATGCTAGGTCTTGGTTCCAAAAGCTCGAGGAAGAGATCTTTGTCACCTGGGATGAAGTTTAAAATGCCTTCACTATGAAATTCCATCCTAGGAGGTTGACATCTGATATTAGGCACAAAATCAAGGGATTCCTTTAGGATGAAGGAGAACTGTTTCATAAAGCCTGGGATAGGTTTAGAGGTTTGCTTAAGCAGTGTCCAAACCATCAATATGCACATAAATTCCTCATGGACACCTTCTACAATAGTCTCACCCCTTACCACCAAACCATGGTGGATCAGTCTTCTGGAGGAGACTTTAGTGATAGGACTGCTGAGGAGCTCAAATAGATCTTTAACATATTAGATCATAATTCCAAACACAAATGATCTAGGAGGAGAACCATTGTTAGAAAGGAAACCACCCCTTCTCCTCAAGCTGAAGCCCAAGCTGCTGGATTCTTTAATGAGAAACCACATCAAATCCTTAAGGAGCAGTATCACCACTATGGCATGTATGGCCATTCTCAAACCTGTTGTCCAATCTTTGATATGCCTATCCAGCCTCATGAGAGTGCCCTATTTGCTGGTTACGGACCTCGTATGCAGCCTAGGGATGATCCTTTTTCCAACACCTATGATCATGGGTATTGGAACCATCCGATCCTTTCATGGAGGGAGCAGGGAGTCCTCCGACCTTCTGCCCCTCCTGGATTCCAGCTGCCTCCTAGGAAGCAATTGCAACCCCAATCCCAACCAAAGGCTGAGTCATCTAACTCAAAAGATGAGGTGAGAGACATGTTCCATCAGTTTATAATGAGGTTTTAGGAAAAAAAGACCAAAAAATATTTTGATAAAGTTTAAATGGATGCTATAATGAAGAACTTGGAAATTCAAATGGGGCAGTTGGCTAGGGATGCTAGTAATAGAGAAAAGGGTAGGCTTCCCAGCACCACTGAATACAATCCTAGGGAAAATGAAATGGCTATGACCACCAGAAGTGGTCTCCAAACTCACCAAGATCCTAGTAAAGAACCCCAAAATGCTGAAAATGAGAAACTGGATGAAGTTGTAAACTCAAATCTGAAAGAACCTAAATTGGGAAAACTGGACAGCACCACTGGAATTTCTCCAGTTCCTACTATTCCAGCTGAAAAACTCATAGAAAATGGAATGAAAAACAAAGATAATAAAGGGAAGAAAATTGTTGGAGAAGAGGTTGTAGAGATGCCCCCAATTGTGAGGAATGTTTCCCCTACAATCCCCTTCTCACAAATAATTAATAAACTAATTCACGATTCTGAACTGTTGAAATTTTTGAATGTGGTTAAAAAGATGAACGTTGATATCCCATTCTTGGAAGAATTGATTCAAAGCCCAACATATATGAAATCACTCAAGAAAATCTATTCAAATAAAAAGAAATTGGAAGAATTTTCCACCTATAGATTAACAGAGTAGTGTAGTGAAGTCTTGTAAAATAGGATACCTCTTGAGCTTCAGGACCCTGGAAGCTTTGTCATCCCTTTCACATTTGAGGATAGAGGTGGTAAGTTCAATTTTTTGTGTGATCTGGGTGCTAGTATTAACATGATTCCATTTTCACTTTTTCATCACCTGATATTAGGAGTTACCCAACCCACCATTGTTGTGTTACAACTTGCTTATAGGTCCATTACTCATCCAGTGGGTAGGGTCGATGATCTGTTAGTGGGTGTAAGAAAACTCTTTTTTCCTGCTGACTTTCTTATCCTTGATATGTAGTGTGACCAAGAGGTCCCTATCATTCTTGGTAGGCCCTTATTGGCCACAGGGGGAGCTGTGATAGATGTGTCTAAGGGGAAACTGATTTTCAATTTGGGTGAACAGAAAGAACAATTTAATGTGTTTAAGAAAATCCCAGAACCCATCCACCCACTCTTCCCCAAAGAAGAGTTGTTAGTTGCTGAGAGTAGTGTTGATAAGGAGGAAGAAGAGTTTCTAAGAATGATAGCTGAAATCAACAGTGAACCTGAAATCCCTACTGCCTCTTGCATGGGGATTAGCTCAATCAAGGAGAGAGAATTTGTTGATGATTGTGAGGGAGAATTCTTGGAGAACCAAGATGATTTTTTTGGAGCACATTATTAATCCAAGAGAGGAGTCTGAGTTTGAGGAGATAACTTTCGGAAGCTCTTGTACTGATGAAATAGCCTTGTCTACTGCCTTCTTCAAGAGGCATCACGAAGACCTTGGGCCACCCAGGCCAAAGTGTCTTCCTTCCAGCCGGTCACCACCCACCCTTGATCTCAATCCCCTCCCTTCCCTTCTCAAATATTCCTTTTTAGGAGATAATTACACCCTTCCTCTGATCATTTCAGCCAATCCAGAGGTGATTCAAGAGAAGAATCTGTTAACTGTTTAAAAAAAATACAATTCTGTCATAGGCTGGTCAATTGCTGATATCAAAGGGATAAGTCCAGCCTTTTGTATGCATAAAATTCCCATGGAACCTGATTGTAAGCCTAGAGTAGAAGCCTAAAGAAGACTCAACCCCAACATGAAGGAAGTTGTGATAGAATAATTTATTAGGTTGTTGGATGCTTGGAATTTTTTTCCTATTTTTGATAGCCCCTAGGTCTGTCCTGTCTAGGTGGTACCCAAAAAGAGTAGAGTGATAGTGGTCACTAATGAAAAGAATGAGCAAATCCAGACACGAGAAGTGAATAAATGGAGATTCTGTATAGACTACATAAAATTGAATGCTTCCACAAGAAAGGATCACTTTCCCATGCCATTTTTTGGATAAAATGTTAGAGATATTGGAAGGCAATGAATTCTTCTGCTTTCTTGATGTTTATTCTGGTTACAACCAAATTACCATTTCACCTAAGGACTAAGAGAAAACCACCTTCACCTTTCCATTTGGGACATTTTACTATCGGCGGATGCCCTTTGGCTTGTGTGGTGCTCCTACCACTTTTCATAGATGAATGATGGAAATTTTTTCAGACAAGATATAGAGGATTATTGAAGTTTTCATGGTTGATTTTTCTATTGTGGGAGATACCTTTGAGAACTGTCTGAAAAACCTGGAATTAGTGTTAGAAAGATTCCAAGAAACCAACTTAGACTTAAACTGGGAAAAGTGCCAATTCATGGCCACTAAAGGCATAGTTTTGGGAAATAAGGTTTCTAAGAAGGGGTTAGAGGTCGATAATGCTAAAATTGGAGTCATAAAAACATTACCCCCACCTGAAAATGTCCACGGAATTAGAAGTTTTTTGGGTTATCACTACCACAAAATTGGGCAAGGCATGCACCTGCCTTTATCAGTGCTAACAGAAAAGCGCTGATAAAGGGGAGGTCCTTTATCAGCGCTAACAAAAGTGCTGATAAAGGGATTATTTATCAGCGCTAAAAAAGTGCTGATAAAGGCTCACGTAGGATTGATAAAAACCCTCGGGTCCTCTTCCTCCTCCCCTCACCCTGTCAAGCTCTCGCGGAAGCCCTCCTTTGTGCCGCTGCCGCCGCCTCCTTCTCCTCCTCCGCCACGGCCACCGCCTCCTCCTTCTGCTCCTCCTTCTCCTCCTCCTCTGGCCGCCGCCTCCTCCTCCTCTGTTCGCGACATCCTCCTCCTCCACTGTGCCCTCTCCTCTTCCTCCTCCACTGCGACTTCTCCTCCTCCTCCTCCTCCTCCACTGCGGCCCTGTCCTCCTCCTCCTCCACGGGCACCTCCTCCTCCTCCTCCTCTGCCTAGTCAATGGCCTCATCCTGCTCCCCCTCCACAGGTGCCTCCTCCTCCTCCTCCTACTCCTCCTCCTCCTTCGCTGCCTCCGCCCTGCCTCCGCCCTGCCTCGGCGCTACCTCTGTTGCCTTCGGTGCCTCCACTGTCGACGCCTCCTTCTCCTCCGCCACCGGGTACTCCTCTTTAAGGTGATTCAAATTGAATTTGCATGAATTAATTATGTTTGAATTGTGGCGAACCCTTACATCCAATCCCAAATTATGAATATTGATTTTTGGATTTTATGAGTGTGGTAATTGTGGGTAATTGTTATGTTTGGATTGTGATCACATGATGTTTTTTGTTATATTATATACTCATGATAATATGACAATACAACTTGAATGATTCACCTCGTATGTGTGTTAGCATGCATGATGTTTATATGTTGTACATCAAATAAGTGGACCATCATGAAATTAATATCCCTTAGTAGGGTACTACACTTGAAATGTGATGATGAAGACAGAGAACCTAAGCATAGGGTGGAGGTACAACATATCAATGGTGTCATGTCATGGGTGTGCTTTAGGTACCCAGTATTTTCTAGGTCCCATTCACTATGAGATGCATAATTTTTTTCAATAACCACATGGATCTATCTCATACATAGAATGAGGGTAAGAAGGTCATTGATTTCCTGGATACTTAGGCCTCTCTAGGTAACCTGTGTACCATATTTAACATCATAGGATCCCTCCCCCCAATCTTGTTAGTTTAGTTAAAGAAGATTTCCTTAGGATAAACTAATTTATACCTCCTTTGACTATTTTTAGCCCTGTCCCCTTCTTGAAATAAAATATATGAACATTGGATATGTTGAAATAAAGTACATGAGTGAGTTATTTAAGCTATAAACTTGGGTTTGTTGTGCCCCCCTCCACTACTCCCTCTTCTCCCCACCTCATCTATTTATTCCCTCCTCCCTCATCTCCATCTCCTCTAACTAAACCTCTTCCCCTTCCTCCGCCCATACTCACTTCCCTCCTAGTACCATGATTTGAACTAAGGGTAGGTGCCTTCCCCCATCCAAAAACATAGCTTATAGATCATGGCCTATTGCAGCTAAGCACAAGACCAAAACTCTAACTCCATAATCTCCTTATCCCTCTTCTTTTCCACCACCATTGGAAGATTCCATCTCATTGGGTTTTGATTTTCCTTTTGCATCCCACCACTCACAAGATGTGGTTCCACCTACCAATGTCCATCCCTATTTTCACTTTGAGGAAATGCAACACTATATGTTCTTGGACCATTTTTAATCCAAGTCAATTTTCACCAACAAATCCATGGATTTGGTCATAATACACAAGGTCCTCATCGACAAGGTTGTTATGGTAGCCATTCGCATCAATGAAACACTCCCAAATTATTGATGTTCTTGAGGAGACGTTTTAGGAGCTCTTTTTATAGTTCCTTACAAATTTAAAGATAGAATTAATCTGTATCACCTTCAAACTAGGTGGTAGGGATTGGGATTTGACACTGGGTGAGTTCAGAGTTATCTTGGGGATTATTCTTCTGACTTTGCTACATCCACTACCTATGTTTCTTTGTGTCTTTATCTGAACAAGAAAAATACACTAAAGAGTTGGGTGTTGATCACTCATGAGCCCACGAGCATCCATGATCCTCCCACATCCAAGAGCACCCAGATAAAGGGTTATTATCTAAGGATTAGTCATTATTCCTTAGCTCATGCCTAGATAGCATATGGAGACTCCCACATAACCATCACATAGACTAAGGTGCCCATTATGGACACATCCATGGGTGACCTTATGGAAAACATATACTACTTCTTACTTATGCATTTGGTCCCATGTGTTTCAATAAAATCGTTACACATTTACTTTTGATGAACATGTTAGGCTACCTATTGGCCTTACCCATGAGGTATTTCCTTGTACAACCACCCTATAGAGACCGCCCTATGAGATTGATCCACAAGTTGCACTGATTATCCTACTTCCTCACAAAAGGTATGGTTAACCCATGTCTATAGTGGTGAACCCACTAACACAGTATAAAAAACTCCCAAGAACCACCCCTCATCAGGGGTGACCAGAGAGAGGAATATATTGGATGAATCCCAAGAACCACCCAAGATTTTCTATTAATGAGCACGCCCCTACTATTTTTGAAGTATTTTCTTTTTTATCTAAATTATACTCATATTCCTTCCCCTCTAACCTATATACTCATCCTATAGATTTCAAATAGGATGAATATAAATAAAGAATGGATGAATACCAATCGGTTGGCAAAAGAGTATGAAGAAGGCGTGAAAGAGTTTATCAAGTTTGCAAAAGATCATGCATGTGACTCTTCTCAAATCATTAGTCTATGTTTAAGCTGTTGTTATTAAAAACAAATTAGTCCAGATGAGTTGGAAGAAAACTTGATCTGTCATGGAATAGATCAGAGTTATACATGTTAGAATAAACACGGGGAAAAATGAATATAGGTAGTGACTGGGGTGACACTGCATTTTATGGTTCATCCGATATGATTAAAAACATGAACAATGATGATAACCGTATGGAGGATGTGATTATAGATGTGAATGACGATGAAGATCTTATTGACGAAATGACAAGGACCTTCGAAGATGAACTTCGTGATTGCCCAAAATTGTTTGAGAAGTTAAAAAGTTGTGCAAAGATGCCATTGTATGCTGGTTGCACTAAATATACAGCATTGTTAGCCATTCTGAAGCTGTATAATTTGAAAGAAGACAACGGGTGGAGTGACGAAAGTTTTACGAAACTACTTTCCCTCATGAATGACATGCTCCCAGAAGACAATGAGCTCCCGAGCTGTAAATACGATGCCAAACGAATGCCACGCTCTATGGGTATGATCTCGGAAAGAATAAACACAAGCCCGAATGATTGTATACTATTTTACAAAGACCACAAAGAACTTAAAGAATGCCCAAAGTGTGGTGCTTCTCGATACAAGAAAGAGAAATCCAGTCCTACTAAAGTTGTATGGTACTTCCCAATCATTCCAAGGTTTAGATGCCTATATGGAAGTGAGGAGACTACAGAACAATTAATATGGCATGCAGAAACAAGAATTAAAGATGGGATACTATGTCACCTGGTAGACCTTCCTCAGTGGAAGAGAATTGATCATGAGTATCCTGAATTTGGAAACGAGTCAAGAAACCTTCGTCTTGCATTATCTATAGATGGAGTGAATCCTTTTGGTTTTCAAAGAAACAGTGATAGTACATGGCCGGTTATGTTGATAAATTATAACTTACCACCATGGTTATGCATGAAACAAAAATACAACATGTTATCTATGATTATATCAGGACTAAAACAATCAGGTAATGATATTGATGTTTATTTAGCTCTATTGATCGAAGATTTGAAATTATTGTGTGATTCATGTGTTACATTGTATGATACTTACAGAAAGGAAGATTTCACTTGGAGAGTCATGTTGTACGAGACAATAAATGACTTCCCTACTTATGGAAATTTGTCAGGATATAGCATTAATGGAACTCAAGGTTGTCCCATTTGCGAAGAAGGTACACAATCAATTTGGTTGAAACATTCATCGAAAACCATGTTTCTAGGACATCGCAGATTTCTACCATGATGACATAAGTACCATTTTTGGACGAAATCATTCGATGGAAGTTCAGAAGAACATACAACACCGTCTCCACTAACAGGAGATCAATTGTTTGAGAATGATAAAAATGTGGACACTACTTTTGGTAAACCGGCTTCGAAAAACCTTACAAAAATCGGTTGGAAAAAGAGATCAGTTTTTTTGAATTACAATACTTGAATTGTCTATATGTAAGACATTTTATTGATGTTATGCATGTAGAAAAAATGTATTTGATAGTGTTATCAGCACGTTTCTAAATACATCTCTCAAAACAAAAGATGGAATTAAGGATAGGTTGGACATGGTTGAGATGGGAATATGAGAAGAGTTGGCACTAGTGAAGGGTGAAAAACAAACATTTCTTCTTCTTGCTGCTTACACTCTTTCCAGGAAGGAGAGATATCAGTTTTGCAACTTCTTGAATGACTTAAAGGTTCCAGAGGGGTATTCATCAAATATCAGTAACCTCGTGTCAATGAGCGAATTGAAGTTAAAAGGTCTGAAATCCCATGACTATCATGTTTTGATGAAAAATCTCATTCCAATTTCTTTACATTTCATTTTTTCCATGAATGTCTACCATACATTAACAAAACTGTGTTTCTTCTTCAAATCTATATGCAGCAAAGTTATAGACCCAACGAAATTTCTAGCTATGGAAAAAGAAATTGCCGTCATATTATGTGAATTAGAAATGTTCTTCCCTCCTTCATTTTTTGATATGATGGTTCATTTGATGGTATACTTTGTGAAAGAGATTTATCTATGTGGTCCTATACATTAGAGATGGATGTACCCCATTGAACGATATATGAAGATTTTGAAAGGGTATGTCAAAAATCGATGTCGGCCAGAGGGTTATATTGCAGAGCGATATATTGTTGAGGAAGCCGTTTAATTCTGTAGAGAATACTTGTCTGGTGTGGAAAGCATTGGTTTACTAAAATCTCGTCACACTGGGCGGCTTGAGGGTGAAGGAATTTCTGGAAGAAAGGTTGTTACAATCAATATTACAGATCAAAAGCAGGCCCACCTTTATGTTTTTCATAACAGTTTCGACGTTGACCCATATGTTGAAATCCACAAAGAAATTCTTAGGCATTTGAATCCATATAGGGATGAAAAATGGATATCAGATACACATAATCGACAGCTTATAGGATGGTTTCGAGGTCATATTTTTAATAAGTCAGATGAAAATCTAGAGTCAATTTCGGAACTATTTCAATGGCTAGTCAGAGGAAAAAGTGTGTATGCATTATCTTACAATGCTTTTGTAGTTAATGGTTATACATTTTATACAAATGAACATGATGAAGACAATAAAATGCATAATAGTGGGGTTACACTTGTGGCTGAAGCGATGCATGTTTTTAGTGCTAAGGACAAAAATCCAATTTATGCGAATATTTTATACTTTGGCATCATCAAACAAATATGGGAGTTGGATTATACGGAATTTCAAGTTCTGATATTTCATGGAAAGTGGGTTGATAATAGGAGTGCTATTAAAATAGATGATTTGGGATTCGTGAATGGTGATTTCAGTAAGGAAGGGGAGAAAGACAAACCATTTATAATGGTATCACAGGCAGTGCACGTATTTTATGTTCCAGATCCCACAAACTGAAACTGGTCAATCGTTCCGTTATCGACCAAAACAGGTGAAGGGTCAGATGAAAATTCAATGGAAGTTGACCATTTCATTGGGACTTCGCAATCATTTCACAGTGGTACCAATGTAGATGACATTTTTTATGTCAGAGGAGATCACAATGAAGGGATATGGATAGTTGATAGAGGGGTCAAATCCCTTCAGCCTTTAAAAAAAAGAGAGTTCAATAATCAGGTTATTGATTTTTATTGTAATATAGATTGTGTTACACTATGTTATTTTCTATTCACTTCTGATTTTATGTGATCTAAATTAAATTTTAAACCGGTTCTGCAGATAATGACTTCTTCATCTGCTGATGCACTCAATCCCAAGACACAACACATCTCTCAACCTATTGCAGTTGGTCCCACTGCTGAGAGAAAAAAGGTCTCTCAACCTGTTGTAGCTTGTACCACTGCTGACGTACAATAGGTCTCTCAACCTATTGCAGCTCGTGCCAGTGCTGATGCTAGCGCTTCGGAGAAACATAATGATGATGCAGAAACTGAGGAAATGGTTGGAGATGAAACCCCAGTGACAAAAAAAATAGGTGCACCGTAGTTTGGCAGTTTTAGCCAAAATCCTTATGACAAATGAAAAAGGCATCAAATATGAGGTGGGATGGAATAAACTAGGCCAACATGTAAACCCCAACAAAGCCATGTTTAGTAGCTACATTGGAATCGTCACTCTATAACGCGTGCCGATTGATGTAGAGTCGTGGAACCATGTTGCCAGCTGGTTGAAAACATTAATGTGGGAAGAGATTACGGTAACATTACGATATCATCTATTTAATTTATTAAAATAAAATAAAATACTGAAATATTGACTAACCCTTCATCATCCCTTGCAGAGTGCATTTATAGTAGATGTTTCGCACAAAGAATATGTTTTCAGACTGGCAGGAAGGATTCATAGACGCTTTCACACCATTTTAAGGAAACATCATCTGAAAGATGCCAAATGGAAAATCAAGCTGCACCCGCCTCCTCTTTATGCACACTTGATATCCCAAGGAACGTGGGATGCGTTTTGCAACCATCGTGCGGAACAGAATTTTCAGGTGCATTGTGTTTGGTTACACGTTGTGTAACGTTTCTTGTATTCGTCACGTTGATTGACAGGTTTTTATTTATGAAACAGCAACTGAGTGATGAAAATAATGAATGGGAAGAAAAACCAGTGTACCCCTACCATAAATCAAGGCTATGTTACGCTTCAATTGAAAAACAATTGGTACATATTTTAAAAGTACTGTAATAATTTTATGTGACATAAAACAACACTGTAACCATGTTTCTCTGTTTATATACAGATTGATGAAGCAAAATCTCAAGTAACTTCCATTCCACACCATGTGCTATGGAAGGAGGCTCGTGTTAATAAAGAGGGAAAACTGATAGATGAAAACACACAAAAAGTGTGGGAAACATGTTTAAGTATGACATAATATAAACTTGTTTTGCTTTAAATCACTATTACATAACGATGTTTACTTATTTTTTCATATTTTCTATTTGAAAAAGTCACAGGAATCAACAACACCCGCACCGGATGCAGACATACTTTCAACGGCCTTGAAACAGCCAGAACAGTATGGCCGCGTCAGAGGTGTGGGTTTTGGGGTGTCACCCCGGGCATATTTTTAGAAAAAAAAACAAGAGGACGAACAAATTAAAGAATTTCATGTATTGAGAGATAGAGTAGCTACCCTTGAAGAAATATTCCAAACTCAGGGAGAGATGCTAAAGAGTTTGATGGAGGAGAGGCGAAGAGAGCAAACAACTCAAGAACAACCCACGTGAGAATATCCACCCCTCACCACCTTTGAGGCGAGCCATTCACTTCAAGGACCTAACTTAACCGAGGTAATCAATGTTCTAATATTCGTTTTTGTGAATTGTGAATCACATAGACACTGATACCTTTCATGTAATGATATTCTACAGGGTGAAAATGACTGTGATTTATATCTGTCAACTCCCACCCATCGCCTTGTAGCGAGGGCTACGGTGTTCAATATGCAGAATGACACGCTACACTCCAGACCACTTCCAACCTATCAAGTAAAAGTGTCGATTAACGTATGTCATGATCCGTGCATCGAGATACCTGTGCCAAATGACTATGACGACATTCATACGGTGGAAAAAGCTGTTGGAACAGTCATTGCATGGCCGTCGAATCTTGTAACAAAACATGTCGACTAGGAGGTATTCATTTCCAATTCATTTTTCAAGCAGAACCTTTAACATTAAATTAGAAAATGGCTGAACCGATGAATGTTATTACAGAAGGACAAAATGAAGAAGCTAAAACGAAAGAGCGGCTCCAACATTGGATCAACCAAATGATCAAAACGATCTACTGAGAGCGTGT
Source organism: Viscum album (assembly GCA_963277665.1). Lineage (NCBI taxonomy): Eukaryota > Viridiplantae > Streptophyta > Magnoliopsida > Santalales > Viscaceae > Viscum > Viscum album. The sequence continues at coordinate 1,770,768,245 of OY728132.1, forward strand.
TCACCCCGCCCGTTCTATATCTACATTTAATATCATTACAATATCATGTGGATATGAAAATGAAAGACAAAAAGAGTCATACAATTGTTTGTGAAAAATATATGTACGGAGAGGAAACATTAGATTTCGTTAGTGCAGACGTTGTTTCTGAGATCATCTCATATGACTGGCTAGGCGCCCTAATTATAAATGTACACATGAGGTATGTTTTCATGATTTGATTTTACAGAAGCTGATATACATTGATAATTATGGCTAAATACATCTCATATTTTTCACAGGATTATGTATGAAAAACAATTGAAGGAATTTCCCCATGAATAAAAATTTGGACTCGTTTGTCCTCACACCATTTCTACACAACGAGAAGAAATAGATTCTAATTTTCAGGATGAATTAATGTCAAATCTGCTTAGAACGTTTCAAATCAGAATTACGACTGAAAAACTTGTTTTAATACCAACATTGTAGGGGTAAAACTCTACATTTTAATCATATCAATTATATTTTCCTTTCTATCAGTACTTTTTTTGTGTTTTTAGGGAACATTGGATGCTCATTGCAGTCAATTTGGATACTCCAAAGATTTATTTTCTGGATTCATTGCATGGATATCCAACTAACCAACCACACATTATGGTGATTGTCAATTTGTAATACACTAGATCCAACATTTTAGAACAAAATATCTAGTTATATAATTTATATTATCTTTTAATGATGATTTTTTTATGATTGGGTGGTGTATGAATATCGTCTAAAGGAGGGAATGAATCTAGGGCATAAGGAAGAAAATTCCCACAAGATCTACAAATGGAGAAGTATCTAGGTATATATAATTATATTTCACTATCCAAATACATATCAAAACAAATTACTTATTTTTCTCGATGCTTCTGCAGTGTCCGAAACAAACAAACGACAAGGAATACAGTTATTATGTTTCTAAATTTATGAAAGAGATCATATTTCATGAACAAACTAGCATCCCTGAAGAGGTATTTTTGAAAATAATTACTACTTCATTTAAAATAATTATTAATCCTTTGTGTATTAATATTTTTTCAGTACTACTATGACTGTTGCAAAAACTCCTATTCAGAAGATGATTTAAATGTCTTTAGAAACGAATGGGCAGCGTACCTGATGGAAGAATGTAAACAAATAGGATAATGAAGGTGAATTTATAATACTTATGTTATCTATATAAGGTCATTGATATCTCCCTTTACAATTATTGAGCATCTATGAGCTCCCTTTCTTATTTTTCATATCCTAAGATTAGTGAATTCCTACTACTCAGTTTGAAAATGACATAATGTTTAGAAAACAACACTACTGATATACATAATACCAAGAAAATGTATTCGGATTGTTTTGAAACTTTAATACAATGATCCATGAGTCATTTGTGACACGTACGAATCGACCACACCTCAATCCGACGCATGGTGTGACCAGTATGGCTAAAAGTGTCTGATATCAGTTTTAAATTGAGATAATCTTTCGAAAACAACCCTAATATCATACAGAATACCGAGCAAACACGTTTGGATTGTTTTGATACTTTAGGAAAACTATACATGAGTCATTTGTGACGTGTACGAATCAACTTCACCTCAATCCGAGGCATGGTGTGACCGGTATGGATAAAAGTGTCTGATATCAGTTTGAAAATGACATAAACTTTAGAAAACAACACTACTAACATACGGAATACCAAGAAAATGCATTCGGATTGTTTTGATACTTCAGGAAAATGATCCATGAGTCATTTTTGATGTGTACGAATTGACCGCACCTCAATCCGACGCACGGTGTGACCGGTATGGATAAAAGTGTCGGATATCAGTATAAAATTGAGATAAACTTTAGAAAACAACACTACTGACTTACGAAATACTGAGCAAACGCATTTGGATTGTTTTGATACATTAGGAAAATGATCCATTAGTCATTTGTGACATGTAAGAATATAATGAACCTCAATCCGATGCACGATGTGACTGGTATGGCTAAAAGTGTCTGATATCAGTTACAAATTGAGATAAACTTTGGAAAAAAACACTAATGACATACTGAATACCATGAAAACGTGTTCGGATTATTTTGATACTTTAGGAAAACGATCCACGAGTCATTTTTGACGTGTAAGAATTGACCTCACCTCAATCTGACACATGGTGTGACCGGTATGGGTAAAAGTGTCTGATATCAGTTTGAAAATGACATAAACGTTAGAAAACAACACTACTAACATACGAAAAGCCAAGCAAATGCATTTGGATTGTTTTTATACTTTAGGAAAACAATCCACGAGTCATTCGTGATGTTTACGAATCAACCGCACCTCAATCCGACGCACAGTGTGACCAGTATGGCTAAAAGTGTCTGATATCAGTTTCAAATTGTGATAAACTTTTGAAAACAACACTACTGACATATGGAATACCGATAAAACACGTTCGTATTGTTTTGAAACATGAAGACAATGATCCATGAGTCATTTGTGATGTGTACAAATTGACTGCACCTCAATCTGATGCATGGTGTCACCGGTATGGCTAAAAGTGTCTGATATCAGTTTCAAATTGAGATAATCTTTGGAAAACAACACTACTGACATATAGAATACTGAGAAAACACATTTTTATTGTTTTGAAACTTTTATTAAAACAATCCATGTGTCATTTTTGACGTGTATGAATTGACCGCACCTCAATATGATGCACATTGTGACCGGTATGGATAAAAGTAACTGATATTAGTTTCAAATTGAGATAAACTTTTGAAAACAACACTAATGACATACGGAATACTGATCAAATGCGTTCGGATTGTTTTGATACTTTAGGACAACGATCCATGAGTCATTTGTGACGTCTATGAATCAATCGCACCTCAATATGACGCACGGTGTGACCAGTATGGCTAAAAGTGTCTGATATCAGTTTCAAATTGAGATAAACTTTCGAAAACAACACTAATGACATATGGAATACCGATAAAACGCATTTGTATTGGTTTGATACTTGAAGAAAATGATCCACGAGTAATTTGTGATGTGTACGAATCGACCGCACCTCAATTTGACGCACGGTGTGACCGGTATGGCTAAAAGTGTCTGATATCAGTTTGAAAATGACATAAACTTTAGAAAACAACACTACTAACATACAGAAAACCGAGAAAACATGCTCATATTTTTTTGATACTTTAGGAGAATGATCCACATGAATCGACAACACCTCAATCCGATGCACAGTGTGACCGTTATGGCTAAAAGTGTCTGATATCAGTTTCAAATTGAGATAAACTTTGGAAAACAACTCTACTGACATACGGAATTCCGAGAAAACATGTTCGGATTGTTTTGAATCATTAGAAAAATGACCAATGAGTCATTTTTGACGTGTACGAATTGACCACACCTCAATCCGACGCACGGTGTGACCGGTATGGCTAAAAGTGTCTGATATCAGTTTCAAATTGAGATAAACATTAAAAAAACAATAATGACATACGGAATACTAATAAAACGTGTTCGGATTGTTTTGATACTTTAGGACAACGATCCACGAGTTATTTTTGATGTGCACGAATCGACTGAACCTCAATCTGACGCACGGTGTGACCAATATGGCTAAAAGTGTCTGATATCAGTTTGAAAATGACATAAACTTTAGAAAACAACACTACTGACATATAGAAAACCTAGAAAACGCGTTCGGATTGTTTTGATACTTTAGAAAAATGATCCAAGAGTCATTTGGGACGTGTACGAATCAACCGCACCTCAATCTGATGGACGGTGTGACCGGTATGGTTAAAGGAGTTTGATATCAGTTTCAAATTGAGATAAACTTTGAAAAACTACACTACTGACATATGGAATACTGAGAAAACACATTCTTATTGTTTTGAAACATGAATACAACGATACAATAGTCATTTGTGACATGTATGAATCGTCCGCACCTCAATCTGATGCTCGGTGTGACCGGTATGGCTAAAAGTTTCTGATATCAGTTTCAAATTGAGATAAACTTTGGAAAACAACAATACTGACATACGGAATACCGAGTAAATGCGTTCGGATTGTTTTGAAACTTTATGAAAACGATCCATGAGTCATTTGTGACATGTAAGAATCGACCACACCTAAATCAGACGCACAGTGTGACCGGTATGGCTAAAAGTGTCTGATATCATTTTCAAATTGAGATAAACTTTCGAAAACAACACTATTGACATATGGAATACTGGGGAAACACATTCAGATTGTTTTGATACTTTAGGAAAATTATCCATGAGTCATTTTTGATGTGTATGAATTGACCTCACCTCAATCTAATGTACGGTGTGACCGGTATGGCTAAAAGTGTCTGATATCAGATTCAAATTGAGATAAACTTTCGAATACAACACTAATGACATATGGAATACTGAGCAAAAGCGTTCAGATTGTTTTCATACTTGAAGAAAACGATCTACGAGTCATTTTTGACGTGTGCGAATTGATCACACCTCAATCCAATGCACAGTGTGACCGGTATGTCTAAAAGTGTCTGATATCAGTTTGAAAATGACATAATATTCAGAAAACAACACTACTGACATACAAAAAACTGAGCAAACACATTCGGATTGTTTTGATACTTTTGGAAAATGATCCATGATTTATTTGTGACGTGTATGAATCGAACTCACCTCAATCCGATGCACGGTGTGACCGGTATGGCTAAAACTGTCTGATATCAGTTTCAAATTGAGATAAACTTTGGAAAACAACACCACTGACATACAGAATACCAAGAAAACGTGTTCGGATTGTTTTGAAACTTGAATAAAACGATCCATGAGTCATTTTTGACATGTACTAATTGACCGCACCTCAATCCGACGCATGGTGTGAATAGTATGGCTAAAAGTGTCTGATATCAGTTTCAAATTGAGATAAACTTTGAAAAACAACACTACTGACATACGGAATACCGAGAAAATGCGTTCGGATTGTTTTGAAACATTAGGACAACGATCCATGAGACATTTGTGATGTGTACGAATCGACCGCACCTTAATCCGACGCACAGTGTAATCGGTAATTCTTTTCATTAGATAAAGAATCAGTATTTATTAAATGAGATAAATCAATAAAAAACATATTGATTTTACATTATTCCCTTTCATTGTTATGAAAATGAAAAAATTTGAGTTTAAAATTTCATATTTTAGTTTCACATTTCCATATTAATGTATTCTTTCATATTACTATTTTAATTTCTTTCATTATTGCATTACTAACAAAATATTTGTTTTATTATATAGGTGAATTTTTTTCCTTGAGTTCGGATGCTTTGTTCGGCAACAAATACCGTCGAGAGCGGATCACAGATATCAAAGGATGAAACATGAATGTTTATAACTGTTGTTGAATAATTTTAATTGTAACCATGAAAAACAATGCTTCAAATGTATATAACAATGTGTTTTTTTGTATTCATGATGTTAAGTAAATGAATATACCATTGTCGGTCAAAATATTGTGTGCGGGTGCTATGGTGTGCAGGTGTGCATGTGCTACATTGTGCAGGTATTCCGGTGTGCAGGGTCTATTTTTTTCGTGCAAGCGATGGTGCCTTTATCAGTGCTTTTTTGAGTGTTGATAAAGGACACCTTTAACAGCGCTAGAGGAGCGCTGATAAAGGGGACCCCCCCTTTATCTACGCCGGCATTAACATCACTTTTCTAGCGCTATTAATGCTGGTTTTTAGTGCTGATAAAGGGCCAAGTTGTAGTAGTGTATGCTGGGTTCTAAAGGAGGTTCATTAAGGACTTTTCTAAGATTAATAGACCCTTGTGAGCCCTGTTGGTTGAAGACACACCCTTTTTCTTTGATGATACATGTCTAGAGGACTTTAATTTGATCAAGGAGAAGTTGACTACTTCACCTATAATAACTGCTCCTGACTTGCAGCTTCCCTTTGAGGTTATGTCTGATTCTAGTGTCTTTGCAGTGGGAGCTATATTAGGGAAGAGGAAGGATAGGAAACTACACATTATTTACTATGAAATCAAGCTGCTAGATGATTCCCAGAAGAATTATTCTACCACTGAAAAAGTGTTGGATGCTGTGATGTTTGCTTTGTAAAAGTTCAGGTGGTATTTGATAGGATCAAGGATCATAGTTTTCACAGATCATTCATCCCTTAAGTATTTTCTGGCTAAAAAGGACTCAAATCCAAGACTCATGAGATGGACCTTGTAGCTATAGGAGTTTGATTTAGTGATTAAGGATAAGAAAGGGGCAGAGAATGTAGTTGTAGATCACTTGTCCAGATTTCCCAATTCCCCTAGTGAGGCACCAAAAGAGATCAACACTTCCTTCCCTGATGAACAACTATTTTCTTCTTTTGTGCAGAAATCTGCTTAGTTTGCAGACTATGCCAACTTTCTGGGAGATGGAGTCATGCCTAAGGATCTTTCACACAACTAGAGGAAGAGGTTTATATCGGAACTGAAATATTATATTTGGAATTAACCTCTTCTCTTTTGGAGGTGTACTGATGGGATTCTGAGAAGATGTATGGTTGAGGATCATATTTTACACATACTTGAGAGCTACCACTCATCACCTTGGGGTGGCCACCATGGAGGAGAAGGTACAGCTCAAAAGGCCCTCCAGGATGGTTTCTATTGGCCAACACTGTTTAAAGATGCTAGGAGTTGGGTTATTGGCTATGAGAAATGTCAAATGTTGGGGAATGTTGGAAGAAGGCAGGAACTACCCAAAAAAGGTATTCTAGAGGGCTAAATATTTGATGTGTTGGTCTTGGACGTCATGAGACCATTTCCATCCTCTTATGGGAATGATTACATTTTGGTTGTTGTGGACTATGTGTCCAAGTGGGTTGAAGCAGTAGTTCTTCCCAACAATTCAGCTGCTAGTGTTGTGAAATTCATTAAGAAAAACATCTTTTCTAGATTTGGGGTGCCTCGAGATTTCATAACTGATAATGAAACTCACTTAAGGAATTATAAGTTCAAAGGTTTGATGGAGAAGTATGGGTTCTCACATAGGACATGCACTACTTGCCACCCACAATCCAACAAGCGAGCAGAAGTTTCAAATAGAGAGATCAAACAAATTTTAGAGAAAACAGTGTCTAGCTCTAGGAAGGATTGGTCAAGGAAGTTGGATAAGACCATTTGGGCCTACATAACTGCTTATAAGAGTCAAATAGGGATGTCACCATATTGGATCCTCTTTCTGAAAGCATGCCATCTACCTATTTAGTTACAACAGAGATCTTATTTGGAAGTCAAGGCACTTAACATTGATTTTAAATCTGCTGGAGAGAGGATACTACTAGAGCTGAGTTGAACGGTAGGAGATTCGCAGAGAGTCCTATGAGAATGCTGAAATTTACAAAGAATGAACAAAGTCTTTTCATGACTCAATAATTCAAAATATGAATTTCAAGGTTGGTGAGAGGGTTCTACTTTTCAATTCTAGATTGAAGCTATTTCCAGGAAAGTTGAACTCCAAATGGTCAGAACCCTTTACCATTTTTAGAGTTTTGGTTAATGGTGCTGTTGAGCTTGTTGGAGAAGAGAATCGGCCTTTCTTAGTTAATGGTCAAAGAATAAAGAACTTATTTAAAGGGAAACCAAAGGGCTTGGCTGCCATATCTCTGTTGGAAGAATGTGCTGATTCAAGTCTAACTGAGGACTATAAACTCAATGTTTCATGGGAACTAACCCACGGTTTCTCTGTAGTTACTCTTTTATTTTATGTTTTTCAATAATGTTAATCCCTGCTGCTTGTTCTCCTGTTCAATTTCTTGACTGCTGATGGTGCCTCATGATCTTTTGTTGTTTTAGAAAGAGTTTTTTCTGCCAGAAACTTGGCCTAAAAAACCCAAGGGAGAAATCCACTACATCATAGGGATAACATTTCTCTCTACTCACTCTCTAGGGTTACTTATCTTGAACTTTAAAATCTGCAATCTTATTTTACTTCTTTTCTCCTCTAGGTTACTGAAGAGGAGTATTATCCCAGTGATGATGAAGAGGATTTGTTGATGAAATCCACTGCTAAAGCTTCCATTCAGGGAAGTAATGTTTCTACAAGTTGTTTCAATCTGCTCATTCATTTTGTGTGCTGCTGTGAATTAAGTGTGGGTGAGTCCCCTAAATTTTGGTGAAAATTAAATTGTGATTCATTCTTGGGTGTTAAATTGATAATATTTACTTAGTTGAAAATGTATTTTGAGCTGATTTGTGAAACATGCTTGCACCCACTGTTTTTAATTTCATTATGCTACTACTGCACATCACTGCCAATCATGTTACTATTTGAAGTAAATTGATAAAATATTTTGTCTACTCACAATGATTTAAAGCATGAACAGTTTAGGAATAGAACTGTACGTATTACTGGTGATGGTTGGTGGGGTCGGATTCTTCTGTTTTCTTTTGTTTTTGTTTCTATTTTCATTCACTTTTTGTGTGGCAAATAAATTTTTTGAACCTCATTTCTACCCTTCCATATCCTATTTATGCTGAACTATCCATCAATATTGAACTATTCTATCTCCTACCTTGAGAGTCAACATTGGGGACAATGTTGGGTTTTATGTGAGGTGGAGAGGGGTCATTTTAGTGTCATGTAAAATTCCCCCTTCTTGAACTTGAGTTTGTTTTAAAAATGGTCAAATTTTTTCAAAAAAAATGTTTAAAATTCTTTAAAAAACTATCAACATTCATTCATTACATGATGGACATTAGAGGTTAAATGGTACTTAATTTATGTCATGTTTAGTGGGTAATTGGTTACTGGATGTTGAGAGTGGAACATAGTTAGAAAATGTAAAGAATGAATGATTTCTTATTGCAATTGTTCACTGTCTCTATGGATTAGTCTGTTTAGGAATTGAGGATCAGAGTATGAAAGGATATGTTTTTTGGAGTAAGGATCATGGATTAGGGTAACATGATGTTCTCACTGGAACCCAGGGGACTCACATATTTATTAAATAATATTCAATCACTTTAAGAAGTCAATCTGAATGAATATTAATTTAGTTCTTTTGTAACTGGGGTAAAATGGGAAAATGGGATCCCATAGTGAGTATCTGAGACAAGGTGCATTGGGTGTGTTTCTGTGGATAAATAAAGCCTATTTTAATCTTAATAAGTGCTATGCACTGTGCTCTACACATGGAATATGGCTGGAAAAAATAAAAATAAAGTTCCCTTGTCAAAAATGAACTCATTAATGTGAGGGTAATTTAGAACCCAGATGAAGAAAGGAGAAATTGACTTGGTTAATTTTCATTTCAGTTGAAACAATAAGGTGATCAAATTACTGGACTTTAATTTTTGGAACCTGGTGGAAGGTGATAATGGAAGGTGCCCTTGGTTGAGTTTTAAGTTCCACTTATTTTAACCTGTCAACACTTCTTGAATTAGAACTTGAATTGGAAGGTGAACTAGGACAGTTAAAATGTACAAGTAAGAGGTATGACATACTTGATAGTGTATGAATTTGTGATGCTTTTGACTTCCAGTGAGTTTATGAAGCTGGAAAGGACATAATTTATGAACACCTTTGGAAAACCTAACTCATTGTTTGGTCTTGATCCTCGGGTTATTAAAGTTTAATCATGCACTTTTTGTATTGGAACTTACAAATCATATTTTTGTTTTAAAGTCAAAGGCATGTGCTTATTTGAGGGACAAAAAGTTTTAAGTGTGGAGGAGGTTTATGTGGAAGTGTTTTAACACTCTTTTCCACATCCTTTTTGTATTTTATATCGACTTTTTTATATTAAACTGTTGTTTTTTATTAAATAATTGATAATTATTGTGTTTTTGAATTTACTGTATAAAATAATCAGTTTTTAGTTTAAAACATGTGTTCTAATGTGCATTAGTGTCATTTTAAATAATTCTTAAATTAGTTTAGTCTTGTGGATTAGACTTTTATTTATTTATTCTTTTATATTTATTAATTTTTATTCTATTATTTTAGTAATTAATTAATTAAATTAATTAATTTTCTATTCTTCAAATTGAAAATAAATAACTCTTTTTGGTTTTTAGTCTTTCAATAATTTAATTAGTTTTAAAAATTCAATTTTATTCATTTAATATTTTTTATTCTTCAATTTAATTAATTGTTTAATTAATTAGTTAAATAATCTAAGCAAGTTACTGTCAATATTTTTAATTTTTTCTTTAATTAAATTTGTTTATTTTTTAAACGCAAATTAATTAATTTGTTTAAATAAATTTTTATTAATTTTATTATTTCACTTTTTTTAGCTTTTTATTCAATTCTATTTAATTTGATTTATTGATTGATTTATTTTTTTAGTTTTATTAAATTAAATTATTAATTTAATTCTCTTTTTTTGTTTGTTTGTAGGTGTTGCGGTCGCACGGTGCCGCCCTTATCGGTGACCTTCCTCACAGATACACAAAACCTAACCGTTACTGCTTAGCCCCACAAATCCTCACCGATACAGCCTACCTCACCGATACAGCCTACCTCACCATTATCCCATTCTATCAGTAGCCTTGCTACCGGTGACCTCCCTCACCGATATACATTTCCTCACTGATACACATTTTCTCACCGATATGCATTTCCTCACCGTTATCCCATTTTTGCTGAATTCTCACCGATACTCCATCACACCGTTACTGCTCTACATCCAACCTCACTGTTACCTCACCGAGGGAGGGTGGCTTGCTATGTGCGCATATTTTCCATTTAGTTAGGAGAAACGACTCGGTGACCATCGCAGGAGGAAGCACCGTAGTGAAAGATCCACATGGAGGCTAGGGAACTCTTTGGGGGAGATTCTAGATACTTTCGTTGGGTGATTAATGCCCGAGAGGTATGAGAAGCACAGAAGAATCGAGCTAAGCAGTAGGAGAGAGGTATCAGCCGGGACACATTGTAAAAAGGGGAGGGAGTGAGAGAGACATGAAGCAAGATTAGAGATCCAGACCGAGGGAGCAGAGCAGGAGTAACTTACACAATCTCCCTTGGAGGAGATTGGAGTACAAGATCAGATCATTTTCACACCTCGATTCCTAGGGCGGGACATCGAGCGGAGTTCCAACATTGCAGCCACTATCAAGCAGTAGGAGTTAGAGTTTCCGAGATCCCGACCAGGGAGACGAACAATCTTATTCTCTTGTGCTCTGTTTTTCTGCAACCTATTTCAATATGAGTTTCATTGCTCTTAATTCTATTGTTTCATTAAAACCATCTACTATGTCCAGCTAACTTCCTTCAGGGGTAGAATAAGCTAGGTGATTAGGGTTGTTTAGTCTTATTCGTGCAATGCATACTTTTTCTTTAGATCGTCTCTTTCATTTTTTTCAGACAAGGTTATTTTCAAAACAACAAGATCGTGTGAAAACCGATCTTGTTGTACCATAATTCAAACTGTTTCAAATTGAGTAATTCACTAACAAGTGAATTATTCTCGAAAGAGAGAGACACACCGAACTGAACTGGCAAGTTGAGCTCGGTGACTACTGACTTAATTTCTCTATTGGATGGGATGAATCTTATAATCGAAGGACTATAAGAGCTATTTTATCACAAACTGAACGGATGAAAAATCTGGTCGTTCACTTTTAGTGAGATCCATTTTTCTTATTCTCAGTGCATGAACAAGGTTAAGCAAACTCAAATCGGCCAGTGGATTTTCCCCTATTCTTCAATTGGTTGTTTTCACCCCAATTCCTCTTGCTGCTCTGTCTACTCACATGGAACTCACCATCTCTCCTTCACTTCTTCACACACTAAATCTCATTCACTCCACTTCACCACCACAAGTTGTCTTTTCTAGATTTTTGCATGTTTTTTTTGTTTGGTTGAATTTTTTTAGAACAGAAAACCCAAAAATAGGCCTCCCAGTGGTTTGAACCAGTCTTTCTACTGTCCTAAGTAGTATGTAGGTTATAAATTTTAGTTTGTCACCCGTTCCCAATGACGTGCGAGTGTGCACTCCTCCCCATGCTATCATCTTCCCTCAAGATCCACACCATGATATATATTGTCAGAACTCTCCTCAGAGTCAATATCAAGTTGTGATGTTAGTCCCCCCCTTAATGGAATTTAAATTCATTAGGAAGGAACTCCAATAACTAATTTAATGATGATAAATCCCTTATATTATGAGGCATTTGGGAAAATGAGGTCATCTATGCTTGATGTCTCTTCATTAACAAGTGACAACAATTCTCAACTAGAAGATATCCCAATGTTATGGCCATTCTCTAGAACACCCCTAGATCACCTTCCATCAAATATAAAGAGGATTTGTGAAACAATATTACTATTTATAATAAACGACTAGGAAAATGACCACTTTCGTAATATCAGTTTGTGGAGCCTCTATAGAAATATGAAGAAGACATGTTGAAATGTGAATTTTTTTAAATGATGTACCAATCATGTTTTTTACCTTAGACACTCTATATTAAAACATTACATAGGCATTATAAAAATATGATGTGCATGAAATACACCTCAATATATGGAACACTCTTTATAACTTAAGAGAAAAATCATTACATAATGAAGAAGTATTACCCAACATGTGCATTTTCATAACATATTTAATTAATTAAAAAGTAAAATTGAAACCATCATAATTATTTAAAGATGATTGAATTAATTAATTACTATTTAAAATATATACGCTCATAATTATTTAATGTTTTGAAACTTACAATATAGAAAGAGAAAGAGACATAATGTAAGAAAATACAAGATTTATGTAAATAATTAGTTTTTATAGATTGAGTAACATTCAATACAAAAATAAATCCCGTGAAACTAACTCTAAATTTATGAAAATAATATATAGAAATTTAAAGATCCAATCATCTCACATATACAAGGATTAAAAATAATTCAAACAATAGAATCAACAATGTTTTCAATAATGATTATGGAAAATTATACTTTTAAATCCAATATAGATATTTGTGTAGAAAAAACATCATTTAAACAATAGTTTATAACCAATTAAAATAATATGTTTTTTATTTAAAAAATCATGTGAAAAAAATCACACAACATCCATTTGAATGTAGAAGAATCAATTTTCCCTATGCTAGGGTAGAATCACATAATCAGAACTCTATGGAATGGTCAGTCGGGTAGCATTGGGAGGAGGCCATGAAAACTGAAGGGATCTCTAGGTGGAAGCATCTCTGAGAACCCTCAGCCTCATGCTCAACTTTTATCAATCTCGATAATGGATTCCTCATGAAAATCTTCAACATCATCTCCTTCATCCTAGGATATGTCACATATTTCTATTAAGTTACAGATCGATATAACTTAGCCCTCATTTTCTGAATATGGAATTATCTGGCATAACATCCTAGATTATGGTAACGGGTTGAACATTATATCAAGGATTTATCTGAACCTAGATTTTTTCCTAATATTGAAAAATTCGTTTCTTCTACAAGGAATGTTTTTATTTAGTAGAGATGTTGAATGCATTTAAAATCTGATCTCAATTTGTACTGTGTAGACATGGTGATACCATTGTGATTGCATCAGTTTAGATCCATTGTGCCATTAATGTTATGATAAAAAGTCACTTTTTCAAGATCCATTGTGCCTTGAATATTCAGATAAAAAAAATCCACTTTTTCTTTTATGTATGAGAATTTAGTATGAGGTGCCTCGTAATTGTGAGTTTCTCAAAAAAGTTGAACCTGATAAAAATATTAAAAATTTCATTATAATGACACATTATATGGTTATAAATTTTATGATGTAAAATCATAGTATCTAACTAAAATGTAAAGAATCTTATTTGATATTATGATATAAAACAATTAATCTCCACTAAAAATAATAAATCTAGGAATGCATGGGTGCAACTAAAAACCCAACTCATAAAGAAGTGATTAACTAATATAAAAAAACATCCTGAAATAGAAAAAATATTCCCTCAGTGATTCTTCAAGACACAATGATTCCTTCCTCTTTAGCCAGTTTCCTTTGTATCTTTCAAACAGACATGCAAAAAAAATTAAGAAAATTGTAAAATGTAAAAATTTTCCTTCATGGAAAGGTAATGGGAAATGGGTTACTGAATAAAACTATAGATAAAAACATGAAAATGGATATTTAAAAATCATATAAAATTACCTAAAATATGCATTAAATGCCAAATCATATTCATTACTTCTATAACATAATGATTACTATGGTTTTTCAAAACTGGTGTCCAAAATAAATTAAACATAGAAAGACTAATATACAAAAGATGTACTAATCTATGAAATACATGAATAAACTATGTTCTTACATCAAAAAAGTATATTAAGAGTTGACGAAAAAGGAGTAATCTGTCTAATGTATTTTTGTTGAATTGGTTTCCTTAAAAAATATGAAACTCAAACAAAATGTGAAATAATTAAGTCATCAAAACAGTTATTCATAGAACCTGTTGGATTTTTAAAGGCCAGTTGGATATATCTTCAAATAAGTGCATGAATTTTCAAAATATTCATGTTCTAATCATCAATGAATATTTAATTCTAAGCCTTCCAAATATAGGAAAATCTCACAACTATCGTAACCATGAAATGGTTTTGAATATACTAACTCCGAGAAAAATTTGAACAACACTCATGATGGTATGAATGTCATCACCCGACATTGGTATGTATAAGAAGTAGATAAAAATAAAATTCCATTCTTTATCAGTAAATTCATAATGAAGCAAAATATGCTCACAATAATCCAGTGTCTTCATACAAAGGAGGACAATCTAAGGATGTTTTATGCCTATCATAATTAATCGATCATCAGTATGATTTTTATTATGCCAAACCTTCAAAAGGAGGAAATTCATTGGGGGAAGAATAAAAATATTCTTAAATTTAAAAATCAATTTATGAGTAAAATCATAGAATCTATACAAGTAAGAATGATAGAGCTTATCGATAAGGTCCCTAATTCTTTCCCGGATCCAAATGCAGTAATCGATAACATTGAATCTATAGCTCATAATTTGATCCATAAATTTAGGGGGAATTTTATTTTCAATATTTTTTAGATATGTAACTACAACAACAATGATGAGGTGATCCAAACCATGTGGAACCATGATACAACTATCAATAAGGAATACTATCTAATTATTACTCTTGAAATATTTATCCGACTTTAATATAAGTACCCACTTCACTAGTTACATTATTGATTTGTAGTAATGCTTCAAATTTGTTCAAATAAATACTTATCTATATAAAAAATATTATTTTTTAAGTCTATAAATAAACCAATCTTTACAGAAACAAAAGTAATATTTGAGTTTCTAGATTTGATACCAAAAAAACCCAACAATGAGGGATTCGTTGAAAAAAATTAGATTTTTAATACCCAAGGCACTGAAACCACTTATCTTTGAACACTTACCTGATGGAAAAGTAATAGTATTTTTTCATAAATTATTCCTATCCATGTGAATATATAGATATATTTTTAAATCCTTTTAAAGAGATCCATAGTTCATTTGTAAGCATGATAGATATAAACAAACATAGTGGTAAAAACTAGGTTAATAAAGTTGATCCAAATTGCATGAGATAGAGATTTCCCCTTCCATCTAGCCAACTATTAGGTAATATTAGTGAAAATACCTTCCATATTTGAAGACATAAACACTAATTTAAAAATTGGAATACCTTAATAATTAAAAGGTATATATCCTTGACTAAACCAAAAGGCACAAAAAACAGAAAATTCAACTTGAGTGGAGGTCAATTTACGTGGAGGTAAAATACAACACCTTCAACTTGTTTATGAACATTATCAAGATGCAGATATTTAACTCTTGGATGAAATTTTTAATTCTATTGATTCATATACTACATCACTCTTATTCAATATAGAAAAACATATTCACTTAGACCCAAAATTCAAATACAATGATCATCACCTAAAGAAGATCATCTTCCTTCAATGGAACATCAAAATCCACATTTCTCATCCAGGATGGAACCTTACATGCATTTTTATGATTAATTAACTACACGTAAATGTAATGAAAAAATATAGGATGGATAATGAATAAATGCGTCAAAAAATTATAGTGTGAAAACCCAATTTCAAAAATATTTAAAAAATTAAATATATAAAATGAACCTTTTTGAATGTCATAACCTATGTTTTTTCAGAATCCCTGTTGTTTGGAAATGGTAAATACCTACTGTTATGATATGTGAAAAAAAATCCATTTTTAGTCAAAATAATAAGGTAGTTGTAATGAAATATAGGGAAAAAAATCAAAAAATGTCATTGAAGGACAACTAGTTTTCTAAATATCCATGTGAATTGAGGTCCCTAGTTGACATTATAAGGAGTTAATTCCATAACTATAATTAGAGGGTTGTTTTGGATACAAAAAGGAACCAAGAAACCTTGGAGAGGTGTTCTTTGGTAAATGATATTGAGCTACTACCCTTTAGTGATAAAACTGAAATTGGTCAAAGGGGTCAATATGAGTAGAGGTCAAAAATAGCACGTTCAACTTTCCCGTGAACTTTATTGGGATGCTGATATTTATCTCTTCGATGATTTTTTTAGTTTTGTTGATTCATATACTAAATAAATCATATTCAATGTGGAAAAACATATTCACTTGAATCCAATACTCAAAGAAAATGATCACTACATAATGAAGGATAACATCCTTCAATGCAACCTCAAAATCCTTATTGACCATCCAGGATGGAACTATACATGAATTTTTATGATTAATTAACTATATTGAAAATTAATGAAAAAATAGAGTACACATAATGAATTAATTCATAAAATAGATTTTAGTGTGAAACCCCGATTGCAAAAATATAGATAAAATTTATATATATAAAATGAAACTCTTTGAATGTCACGACCTATGATTGTCTAGAAACCCTACCATTTGAAAATGGAAGATCCTTTTTTTTATGATATATGAATGAAAAAGGTCAATTGTATTCAAAATAAAAAGGTATATGTAATGAAATTTAGGACAAAAAAAGAAGAAAATTTCACTGAAGGACCACTAGTTTTCTGAATTTCTGAATGAATTAAGGTCCTTGGTTGAAAAAATAAGGAGCACATTATTTAATTGTAATTAGAGGGTTGTTTTTATTCTCCAATGGCATTCCCTCTTTATGATATTATGATCATAGTACTTGGGAGAGAAGATATGCCTTGGCACGCTCTATTACATTGAAGAAACTATTAACTCAATATTGTTATTACATGGGTTTTTACCCAAAATTGCCTCATCCTTAAAAACATGCATAGTTTGTACTGAACAAATTATAGGGTCTTGAATAGGGAAATATTGAAAAAAATATCAAAGAACCTTCATTCAATCTTTATTAATATCCTCATGAGATTCCTCTATGATTAGGGATAATTGGGATGCCCAACACCTGTGCTATCTATCTTAAATAGGGAATGACCTGTATCCGGAGTTGAATCTAGTAAAGTTACCTTTTCCAACCTCAAAGTACATGAATCCCCAAAATCATCCCTTTTCATTTGTATCCCTAAGAAACTTGAACCGGTCATTCTCACTTTTCGGATGGGAATCCATATCCATTGATCCTTCGATGAATTGTGGGAGAATAAGTGACCTAATTTTCAAAATTCCACAAAGAATATAGGATAATCCTTTAAGGATAGGTTTTGGAAGAAAAAACATACCACATTTGATCCAAACCATCACTAAAATATCTTTATAGATATCCACTTCAATGAAAATTCTTGCAACTAACTTATTTGTAGCTTTGTTCATCTTGATTAGCATGCTGAAGGAACATACATTGGAAATCCAACCATCTCCACCCAAATAGGCACTATAGGTGAATCTCACTGGGAAACTCATGATGAGCTCCATTATTACATAGCCAGGTGAAATTCATTAGTCAGCCATACATTCCTTCTTCAGCTATGATAAAACTAATCGCAACAAAACTCTTCCCTGACCTCAACCCAAATTTCTTCAACTTGTTTTTTTTGAAACATTGATTTTATATATACCCAGAGAGAAATCTAGTTAAATAGGGACAATTTTCTACTATCAATGAACAAAAAATTACCGACGAGAATACCATGCATTATCAAAATAGATAGATTTTGATATGTTATAGGATAACCTAGTAGTGAGATCTAGATAGGAGAAAATGGAGGATCTTGGGTCATAATAATCTCGAAGGTCCACATAAAGAGAGATAATTTATTTATGTAAATATGCCGTTGGGCTTTTGACCACATAAAAAAAGATCTTCTTTAACCTCAAAATGAATCAGGATATGCTGAGAATCCATTAACCCTATTATTGTCTGGTTCTACAAACCCATAAATCCATTAACCATCACTGCTAGATAATTATTTAAGTGGAGGAGATGAAGGAATTAGATTCAATGATACTGGATGGAGGAAATTATATGATGTAGTGGTTGAACATAGAACCATCAATATGAAGTGCGAGAGTTATAGGGTGAGGATGAGAGGGAGGCCGAGATAAGTGTTGAGGAAGGAGGAGGTGCAGGCAGTGGATGATAAGGTAGTGGGGGAGGGAGAGAGATGGGGAATCTAGAGGGGAGGGATTGAGATGGGGAAAGTGAGGTGTATGAGAATCGCGAGAAAGAATCTAGAGTAGTAAAAAATTTGTGGCAACAAAACGTGGAAAGGATATGGATGTTCTTTATTATAGATAATAGATATCTAAAACACATAATGGTAACAAAAGGGATACACCATCAAATTGACTTAGAAGCCTTGATACTGCACCGAAATCAAAAGTGGGATTTTTTTAAGGATACCTACATCATTCTTATCACAATACGTTAAAAGAATATAAGTCAGTTGATTGTAGATCCGCCATCAGGTGCCTATATTAGAGGATGGGGTGGGCACAGGATGTTGAATTTTTCTGTGCTCCCTAATTACCATAGACCTCCAAATGTGACAACATGCAATATCATAGCTTCAACACGTCTTCAAAAACATTATTTTGATCATAATAGATGGAATTATCATCAAAAAGCATCTCTGAAAAACTCACATATGATTTGATCCAAAAAAGTGTGATCCATCAAAAGACATTTTCATCATGCAACTTAAAATATCGAGAAAGCCTATATCTTAAAGAAAGTCAACCATCAGATTGGACAAATGTCAAAAATATAACTAATTTATTATGTAGTGGGTATCCTAGGTGTAGGTCGTACCATGCATCTAACTCATGATTTAAAATGGATCCATAAAATAAATAAATTACCACTGATAGTGAAAGCCACGAAAATCCAGGAAAACTCCCAGCCTACTGAGCTATGGTATTTTTAAACATATCCATTAAAGATAATAAGAATATACTGAATGTCTATGTAAAGGAAATATGAGTACACCCAATTCATAAGGATGTGTGATTTTGTTACCTCTGCATACTCCTCTTCAATGAAATTCAATCTTTTCCTAATTATGAGAAGCGGTAAAAAAATATTCTTGCTAGTTTTTTCCATCCCCTGACCCAATTTTCTTATTGGTACCATTACCAAAAAAAATTTCCAAATATTTCCTTTGGATTACCATTACTCAATAAATTCTAGGATGGCCAATGAATGAGTGGAAAAGGCCTCATGGTGGTCACAATAAAATGTAATCTCTTGAATAGACTAATGTACTTATTGTAATGCATTATGAATCGGTGAATGTTATTACCAGCAGCCTTATAGACACCAAATAACATGACAGAAATATAGAGAAATATAAGGAGGATGTTTTAGTTTATAATATAATCCATCCCGAAATGATTGAAGGTGGTTTGTGTACTCAGAACCAGAGGATTTATCTGAATTTTTGAATTCCCTCAACCACTCCATTACATCCTCCTTACTGAAAATCCACCAAATGAAAGGATAACGGAAAGGTTTTTCTTCACCTTACTCCCAAATAGTTTTAACCCCTCACACTCAAAGAAATATTTACTCATATAGAGGAAGAAATTAAAGAGTTTACAAGACTGAATGTTGAATTACTATTTGAAAAATTCCTATCGAATACGTTCTACAAACAGATCCTCAACTCGCCCTCCCAACTAGTGTACCGTAACAAAGAGTGTTCATCCTAGTTACTGAAATGGAGATACAACATATTATAAACTTGTTTTTCCAAAGAATAATATATTTGGACACAATATAAGAAATATATAATGAGTTTCATACCTTGGGAACACAACCAGAGTTGGGTCAGACACATCCTCACAAGAAATTCTCTGTAGGCTACCCACCGAAGGTATAAATACATCCCCCCCCCCAAATAGATATACCTATTGCATCCCCTGCTCAATATCCTATTCAAATAGACATTCATCAAGGGATCATCAATATAATTAACACATTGAAAACTTAGTTGGATGCTAGAGAGGAATTATGTTCCCCAATGTTGTTACAAAGGATCCATTACCCCGAATGTATGGATCTGACCCCTCCCCCACAAAATTTTGGGAACCCTAAATTTTCAAATTTTAATGGGTCATGTGATATGAACTATAATTTGATAAATTTCATGTCCAACTATGATTTCGTGATGGGTAACATTGCACAAAAAGAAGTAGTTAATCTTAGATTCATTATTCATATAATGAAGTGGGAATCCTTTGTATGTTTCAACATTTTACTAGATTAATATATCTCAGGATGGTAATATCTCTATCGATAGTTTCTCATCAAATTCTGCTCAACACTGAAGAAGTCTGTTCACCTTGACCTTTCAATCTAATAATAGTGGGAGAATTATAGGGTCTCATATTTCATTGATTGATGGAAAGGGTTAACATAATCCATACACATACATATTCCCTAATAAGTTTTATTATCTATTTTTATAGAGAATATTCATGGTAAGTTGTGTACACCACTCATCCTTGTGAAATAAATAGAAGGTTCTGGGATCCCATTATAGTTTCTAAAAAAATTGTAGATTACATTGTGTGAACCAAGGAAAAGTACTAAGTAATTCCATTAATACAAGGTAAGAGAAAAGATAAAGTTGAGGATTCTTCTATCATGCATAAGATAGCCCCACACCAGCAACAGCTCTAAAACCCACACCATATCATGTAGAACCCCTTCTTGAGCATAAAAAAGTCCCTTAATTTTCAATATGAGAATAGGGATATGAGGTGAAAAACATTTTTATGAACAAAAGAATAAAAATTATTCATTTTGAAATGACTAACTCCCTATCTACTTCATGATGACTTTGAAAAATAACCTTCTCAAGTTGAAAAATACATAGAGTTCTAATCAGGTTGGACTCAATGATCTCCCTAATTTCTCCCCTTCCATATATCATTGGGGAACACTATCAAATAATTATTTATTTTTAATGGAATCATTTAGAAAATAGTGGACTCTAAACAAGTAATGTTGGGAAGTCCACCTGCATAGGTAGCATATATTTCTAATGCCAATCTAGATGAATATGGTGAATGTAAAGAAGTTACTGGTTTGGTTATGTGGTTATTTAGTGATTCTATAGTCATAAATAAATTAAAATTGACTCTTTTTATCCTTTATGAATAGTTCAAATAACCAACTATGCCTCTGGTCACTTCCTCTATGAAACAACTGACTCCATTAGCATCATTGTTCTCTATAATAAAATATTCCCTGAAATAATATGGCTGAAAGAGTGGGTAGAAAATAGAGGAAGGTCAAACAATACCAAATATGAAGTTGGATTTGACTCCATTAGACTTTATTTCCTTAACCACATAATCACTTCCACCATGTTGCTAAATGGTACAATAAGGGGTGACCAGCCGGATGATGCCCTCATCGGATAATGAATTAATCATTGGGTTTATAAATGTCATTCGCATAATAGATCCATTATTTGATGATAATAATCAGCCTAAACTCAATTTACCTATATCACATAGGGGAATTAGTGGAAGAGGCCACATGGCCTGAGGATACAAACGATGGCGATGTCACTGTAGAAATCAATTCTATGGTCGCATCCCCTCTCAAACTATCTATATAGTTGAAACTCATGGGATATCCCTCCAGTAGTCTCACAGAGAGTGGGAAGACACTCCCACATGTATCAATAGTTTCCATGACTCACTCATATTACATTATATACTTGAGGGGATGTCGTCTCCATATTGACCTTAGTGTGAAGGTAGACAAGTTGACCTAATCCACCAAGGATATGAGCACCTTAAACTCTTTTTCCAAGGTCAATTATGCATATGTAAAGTGATTAATCTACTAAATGTCTAATTAATGTGTATCCAAACACTATTAATCACATAACTCTAGCTAATAAGTATGACATCTTTAAGTAATTGAACCTTGTGTCAGCCAAGTTGTCAATCTGGGATGCTCAAAGTCTATTAAAAGGCCTCCAGGAAGCACTCATCATGGATTTGTTAAGACCTCAATAATATAATTTTGTAGATTACAATAATGAATTATATCGTGTAGAGAATAATCCATTTGAATTCAATTGGTCGAAATTTCCACAGATAGGGAAAAATATGTCATTATATAGGGACAGATCAAACCCATGTATGTCTCTTGTAAGATAAATGATGTTTACATCCATAGATCATTAATTAAAAATAGATTGGGTTTCAACTACATTTTGGTCTAAATAACACATTGATAGGGTTGTAATAAATCTCATTTTCCCCTTTTTTATAATACTTTAGGATTATTATACAAGCAAGAGAAATCTTAATTGTAGAATCAGGCATAAGGCTCAGTTCAGGGACCTCGTATCTGACCAAAATTTATAGTTTTTCTTCATGACATGGATTTCAATGTTATTAAGGGAAGGCCTTGGTTGCATCACCATGCAACAATATACTCATCATACCACAAATGCCTCAAATATTTCAGTTATGGTCAAATTGGATCATTGTATGGTTGTAAATTCCCATATTAATCCTTCAAAACTCAATACATTTATGATAGATTATATTAGAGGGGGGAAACACATGACTGATTGTGTTGCTCGATACACATCCTCAAATGATATGGATATAACCTTAGACTACAATTTTAAGAAACCCAATAATTAATATATGACACTTATCTACCATATTAAAGACATGATCCCAAATTTAAATAATGATAGAAGTGTGGTTGAAGATTCTCTCATTCAATACCATGAACTCAAATATATCCTTTCCTTATTAGCTGAGTCATAAGGGGATGTTATATCACCATGATTGATTGAGGGTTCCCATTCCCTATCCCTCACTACATGAACTCTATATGTTCAATGAAACCCCACCTTGTCAGTTAGGTCAGTGGAAGCTACCTCATCTTCAAGATACAAAATTTCAACTCCTCTCCTATATCTAGAGAGCTTTCACCATTACCTACTACACACAAGATCATGGTGGAATATTAAGAGGAAGAGGAAGAGAATGATGTTTAATACCTTAGGGATTCCCCTCATGTACTCAAGGAAGGTGTCTATACCACCTTGGATGAACATAGAGAAGTAGATCTGGGTACATTAGAGGACTCATGACCCATTTTGATCAGTGTTGTCATATATTACAATTAATGATAGGTATATACTTCTTTTATGAAGTATTATTAGTATGTTTTCTTATTTAATTACACATAGTCACTGGGCCTTGATCCTTATGTGGCCACTCACCACCTAGGTCTACCATAAAACCATTGGGCATACAAAAAGGCATCCAGAAGAGCACACCTAACACTTGCTGCCATAATTGAGGCTAAAGATGAAAATATTATCATATCCAATTTCATTCAAGAATTTTATTATCAAATTTCATATTAAACATCTTCCTTGTAAATAATAACAATGGGAAAATCATATTTTCCATCAACATAATAGATCTCAATCAGTACTACCTAAAATATGATTTCCCAGTCCCAATCACAGATCTTCTAATTGATGCAATAGATGGAAATAAACACCTCCCCTACATGGATTCCTATTCATGGTGCATTTCAATCTTAATGGACTATGAATATGAAGAATTCACTATGTTTAGGTCCCCTCATGGACTATTTTTCTATAGTGTAATTCTCTTTATCTTGATGAATTTTGGAACCACAAATCAATTTACTTTGCATTTAATCTTTGAACCCTTGTTGGTAAGGTTCAATTGAATTCTACATCGAGGACATGGTGATTATTGCATGATAGTGTTTTATCCGCCTATATGATCTTGAGACCACTTTCAAAAAATTGTGACAATATGTCTCGAATATAAACCCCTTGGAATGTTCATTATGGTCCACCATAGGGAAATTTCATAGATTTTTTGTGCTCCATCATGGAATCAATGTCAACCCTAAGAAGAAAAATCTTATCCTCAATATTACACACCCCTAAGAACCTCATGTAATTTAGGGGATTATATTGAAACCATGAATTTATTCAGTGATTTTTAGATTACATCACATAAGGTGTTTTCCCTTAACCAGTTTGATGTAGAATTGGGTCACATATCAATGTGTTAAATACTAACAGGAATAATTCTACAGCCTTAATAATTATATCTTGAGATAATTTGTGTTAATTACTCCTATTGAGTAGAAGATATATGTTCTATACACGACATCCCTAGATAAAACA
Source organism: Viscum album (assembly GCA_963277665.1). NCBI lineage: Eukaryota > Viridiplantae > Streptophyta > Magnoliopsida > Santalales > Viscaceae > Viscum > Viscum album. The sequence continues at coordinate 1,770,792,939 of OY728132.1, forward strand.
TTGGGTTATTTCCCCCACCAGAGGGGTAGGGACCTTCCTAGTCCCCTACAGAGGTCATACGCACTTTCAACCCCCTTTTCCAAACCTTATTTCCTCCCCTATTTCCCTCAAATACCTATTTTACCTAAAGTTCTCAATTTATTTGAAGGAATTCCACAACTTCCTCTCTCAGCATATGATTTCCCAGATGCATCAGACCTTCTTAATGAGACATTGGTCACTCATTTTAAACATTTTGTTTCCTTCTGTGGATTTATTTGACAGATTTGTCTTTCAATCATGGTGAATTAAAGATTGTATAATAGTTGGCCTACTGGAAAATCTACATAAAATGATTTTTTTATTTTAATGTAGATTTAACATTGGCTTGGTCTAGTGCCCCCCGACCAGTCTACAAGGGATTTGATTTCATGTTGTTCAAGTGGTCCTTGGATTTTCACAAGAACTGAAACTCACCTATGTTTGCCATTTGGGTACATTTTCCTCACCTCTATCTTATATTCCAAATTCCTTCAAGTATTCATATTCTTCGGAAACTATTGGGTAAATATTTATTCGATTATAGTCGAAGTCATGTAGTTTTCCATCCGATCTCTCCATGAATTTGTGTTTAGGTTGAAGTTTCTTGAGTACCAGTTTACTATGTGATTGTTTTGGTTGGAGAAGAGTTTTGATACAAAAAACATTACCATTTAAAATGTGGGTGTATTTCTACTCTTCCTACAAGAATCTTAGTCACCTAAAGGCAGCTTATAAGCATGGTGACCACATGCAAAAGCCGAATGATGGGTGGACAAGCCTTGTTGTCAATGTTTAGGAGCTCATGGTTAATGATGGGATGAAGGATATGGTTGGATTCATGGAGCTAGTGAAACATGTTCATAAAGAGTTTCTTCAAAGGTAAACCAATCCAAATGTTGGGACGTTTTTAGCTGATTGAAATGAGACATGGTGGTTCTTTTAGTACAGACTAACACTGGGATAGGGGGGGCTATGGCTTTAGTTACCTCTTCATATGTTGATGTTGTCTGTCATAGTAATAGAACCAGTATCATGGAGGGACTGTAGGATTCAAGGGATGTAACTAGAAAAAGACATTCTCCAGACGTAGTTGTCTAGATACATACATAAAAGTGTGTTTTTGATGACTACACTCATGGAAAGTAGTCCATAGGGGATTTTGAAGTTACTAACAATTAGATTGGCCCTCAGAAGGTCATGCCAATCATTAAGCTAGGAAATCGGTTTGAAAGTTTTTACACAGTTGTATTAGTTCCTGGACCATCAGCATTGACACTGGGTGAGGCTTATTATAAAGGGAATGGTTTCTTAGGGGAAGAGGAAAGAAATTATCCCTCTTAACCTGATTCCGATGTTAGTGTGGTGGGTTGTTTTATAAGAGGGTATCATAATCCAAGGAAGAATAAGGTTTGGATGGGTACTAAGAATTATGGAAGACTCATTTTTAAGAAAAATACCCAAAGGTTGGAAGGAATATTACATTCTTCCAAAACCAATGGATAATAAATATTCCAAGAAAAAGAGGCCCACTGAGAATAACTTCAAAGTTAATAGTGCACAAGAGGATATCCAATCTGAAAGGCATTTTTTAGACAACAAAAATAAGTTATTTGATATGATGAGAGATACTAGTGTGCCTCAAGTGGCACCGATGGTGGTCGAGAATGCCTGATATGAGAGCACCTATGATCATGATGATCTTATGGGTGAGTCCAATGTCCCGTAGCTAGAGACATCCAAAGAGGTCCCAACCTAGGTTTTTATTGTACAATCATAGGAGGATATGCAAGAAGATTCTCTTATGATGAATGTATCACTAGAGGTTGATGATTATATGTCTGATATAATTCTTCTAGTGGATACCAACAAAGAGAAGATGGAGTGGCTTAACAAGCATGAACTTATTCTAGTAAGAGGTATTAATGCATGGAAAATGAATATGAAGGAGTACATATAGACATGTGACAAAATGTATTATTTTTTTAAAGATATCATCAAGGATGATCGGTCTACTAAGGTAAGCTACCTCCAATATAAATTATATAAGGATAGTGTGTCGAGGAGGATGAAATCTTATTTTAAGGGTTCAAGTCTCTCTTATGGTTCATGATTTTTGAACTATTTGGGTACTAAATTTTCCTTAAAATTTTTTTAACATAAAAATGTAAGTTTCAGTGAAACCATGTTGAAAGATGAGAATCATTATTCAAATATCAATAAGAGATGTCTATAAATAATCATCATAGTTCACAAACTAAGGCACTACTTGCAGCATCATAAGGTCCAATTGGTCTCTCAAAAAATATACTCCAAGACATCCTCAATATTCCTATATTGAATTGGCATTGGTAATAGTGGGTAGTTTTCTTTTAGTAGTTTGACGTTTATTTTGAGCCTCATAAGGTTGTAAAATACCAAGCTTTGGCATACTTCCTTGAAGACAATCGATCTAAAAAAACCATGATTTTGAATGCTTAATTACCTAATGAATATATTTTATCTATTAAAGAGGGAACCCATGTGTGTGGTATATGTTATGAGGGTGAATCTAAAATCTCAACATGGAGGAAAATATAGGGCCACTAGTTCAAATAAGTAGGATTGGGGGTCATGATCATCTCTCTAGAAATATAATTCTTTCCTTACTCCTTCATGTTTTCATAATGTTTTATGAACAATGAGTAAGAATATGAAGCACTCATTGCATGGAAACAACTATTACATGAAATGCCGATGGGAGATAGGAATGATAATTTTGATTAAATATTGGAAATTAATTAGATCAACAAGGTTAATAATACTAGAAAAGGGGAGCTAATTCCCCTTATTGACTATGTCAGGGGACCAATGGAATAGTTTCCCTTAAATCCAACATTGAATCATGTCCCATCATAACCGAATTAACAAGTTGAGGCATTTGAAAATGAATCCATGACTCAGGTAGATCGAGATCAAGATGAAATAGTCATCAGCATGTCACACCATCTATGATCTCACCATTTATTCATATTAGAATTTAATAAATCAAAGAGGTAAAATCCACCCCTAAACTAGATGGTCCTACCACTGGTTAAATGATACCCAATGTTTACTACCTCTATAATGGAGTGATCTTATTGATAAGGTTCCAAAAAGTGAAAATATAATGATGAGGGATCAATTTCTCTCATTATGGAATCCCAAATCATAATAGTGTTCTCTATAAATGGGGAATTTATAGAATACTTCTCAAATGCATAATGAAAAAAATATGTAGATGACATTATTAAATAAGTACATACAAGATCCTATAGTTCCCACTAGTTATCTTTTTGTACTCTCCTATAGAATTTGAATCCATGGACACTTCTACCCTTCAATGATGCAGGATTTTTTGAAATTCACCATGAAGTATCTTTCTTTTGAGGTACTATAAAACTTCATCCATCAACCCCTAATGTTGCTGCATATAGGAAAATAATCCTATTAATTTTTCATATTGAAGATGGATGTTGTGTTTCCATATCCTAATTATATGAAAAACATTTCAAAAATATCTTAATTTCTACTGACTTCTTTTCCAAAAGGGCCGAAGAAATACTCCACATGGAATTTGGGGGAAATATATCAGATTCCTGATGGAAAACATAATTACCATATTTAGTGCACAAGATATTAATGGAAATGGAAAATAATTTCTTTTATAGATATGTGGGAGAAGTTGTATCAGGAGTATAATATAAAAATCCAACCATGCATCCTTCAATCATGAAACGACCAATGGATAGATAGATTCCTTTAATAAGACCCTATCAAAAATACTGTAGAATATGTTGTATAAAGATAAAAATGTATTGGCCTAAAAAACTCATTCATGCCTTGTGGTCCTACCATACTATAACCCATACCAACACACTGGAAATCCCCAAATATTTGGTATATGGGATAAAAGTGGTTCTTCCAATTGAATTACAATTACCCTATATCTGCATTCCCATCTATGATCAGCTATGCACATTTGAGAAATCCCAAAATTAATTGGATGAATTAGAGTGACTTGATCAAAAGAGAATGCACAATTTTCCTCACTTGTAGGTCCACAAAAATGGGATAGCATGAGCCTAAAAAAAGGTTCATCTCAGACCATTTTATAAAGACGAACTTGTATAAGTCCTTAGGACCCCAGAAATACTTGGGAAAAAACCTCCAAATCTTGAGACAAATGGGGAGGACCATTATTTCATATACAAGTTCTACTCTAATTGGGATTATTCTCCTATGTTTATGGATGGAGATATCATTATATCACCAAACAATGAGAGTTTTCTCAAAAAATACTTCATATGATGAAAGACATCATATCATCTCCACAACATGATGTTAAACTACATTTGTAGTATTTATCATAAACTACATGACACTGATGTCCTTGTTGTAAAATGTTAAATAACATACCATTATGGTCTCATATTCATGACCCTAAAATAAAATACACATGGTCCTAGTTTTTTTAACTAAACAAAAAAACATCATAGTATGACGGGTATGACTATAAACTACATAGGTTGAAGTCCTATTCACAAGATGCTTAACTATTTGAAAATTTCATTGTTTTAGGATGTATAACTTTGTATCATGTTAATCTAAGCATCAGTAGATTCTCATATTTGGTTATAGTCCACCACCACATTTTTTTCAATAACAATGTGTTGTTGGATGCCTATAATCACAAGATATGTAGTGATGTAGGAATCTCCAATCCTGATTCCAGTTGGAACCTTAAAAATGACTCCTCCCAGTTTATGGTTCTTACCAGCATGGGTTTCCTTATTAGAACTATATGTGTATTGATTCTCATTACTATGAGATATGTAGTGATTCCTAGAACCTATGTCTTGTGCGAAACCATGAAGAAAAATAATTCAACCTCTCCTATAGAAAATAGAGATCTATGCAGGAGACCTTAATTCATGTTCACATTTCAAGGATCCCATCATGGAAATGGAGATATCACTCAACAAGAGATAAAACTATTATGAATAGGACTATATGATTCTTGAACAATTTCAATCTAAATGATTCTTCTATGCTCTGAAATATACCTTCCACACATCATACAATTTGTTTTGGGAAGTCTCATATCTCTGTAAGCTTTCCTCATCCATCGGTGATAGGAATTCATATTCTTAAAGATTACTATGATGGATGATACAGTAACACTCCCTAGTTGGATTTTCATATGTTTCCCATCAATAGGGAATTTCATTAAAAGGATTCATTTATTATACTATGCTTTGATACACCCCAGTTTTCTTTTCATATGAATCCCACCAAAAGATCATGTAAACTGGATGAACATTGGTCCTCATGATAGAACTATTCCATCACTTTAGGCATTAGAAAATTATTCAAGGAACATGATTTTCAAACATTGATGTGTGGTCACACCCTAAATTTTGTCTCATACAACTTATCCTAATTCGAGAACCCGAATATCATGGTTTTCGATTTCTTTCAACACATCCAAAGCATGAAAGAGCATCATGGGATCACTCATCCTTACATCAATCATCATTTCTAGGAATGATATTTCTATCCATATGACCTTATACAATATAACACTATTTTTTTCATAGTCACATGTGGTTAAACTATACGAAGAATTCATCAACACATTATTTTAAAAACTTGTCTTACCTTGTGTAACAAGAATGTGATACCCTCGAAATCTAAATCTGGAAGCCCTGTATCACAAGTACGGGATTCCTATCTTTTGGCCTTAACACACAACACTAAACTACACTGTAGATGTTCCCCTCATTTGGAATTAAAATTCACGAACTATGTGTATATTGGTTTATACCCATACAAGATACGTAGTGACACATAACACTCTAGTATTAGGTCTGATCACAATAATTATTTTTCACATCAATTAACCTTCATCCTTACAATACGGCATCCAATTGCATAGCTAATGTCCTCAGCACATGACACTAAACTATATGGACATCAAAGAACATAGTGTGTCCCGATCCCTTTCTAATGAGAAAATTAGTGACACCTAGATCATGTATCATGTTCTTGACACCAAAATATATGAACTCCATTATCAAATCTTTTAGTAGACGTTGTGTGATGAAAGAAATATTTTACATGATTTTTTTCACTTCTATAATAGCTCACGTGGGATTATGATTATTGGGTAGGGATTCCTCAAATGATCAAGTTATTTCTATTCATGTAGGTGATAAAATTTCCTAGATGGGAGATCATAAATAGACCACTAGTTGTCATTACCACATGATGTCAAGCATCATGGTTGAAATCTCTTTCACAATATATATATCAGAACTACATGTGGCTTTATTTTTACTATGATGAGATACATAGTGATGACCAGATCCTATGACTTAGATTTGATTGTAATATAAAAATGCATTTTCCTATATATGGTTTAGACCTACAAGAGGAAACATTTTTCACTATTCATGGTATTCTTATATGAAATTCTCCTTTCATATATAGGAATATTCTTTTCACCAACCAAACTCTGTGTCTAGTAAAACTTAATCTCCATAAGCTTTCCCTAACCATCGATGATAATATTCTAGATTCTTGGAGACACCATTGTCTAACTATGCAGTAATACAACCCAGTAGGATTTGCATAAGTCACCCACAAAAGGGTCCATATGTTATAGGATTCCATTGTTTCATTATATATTAATACTCACTGGTTGGATTTGCATAAGTTACCCACAAAATGAGCTTTTCAACCAAAGGTACATTCTTCATTGGGAGAGACATATTCTTTATCTATAATCCTTAATGACGTTATGCCGGGAAAATGATTTTCAAACATTGGTCCATAGTCATTACCAACATATTTTTCCCTTATCACTCTTCATATCTAAAAACTCGTATAATATATCATAAAAACCTTTCCCCTTAATTATTTAATATGATAGAACATTCTGGGACAAATTTTCATGAATGATAGAAAATTTTATTTTTTTGTTAGAGGAAAAGGACATTTAATTAAATCCCTAATCATCCTTTTTGTAATAAGTTAAACTACATAGTTTAGGTCCTAGTCAGATTACATTAAACTACATTATTTTTCAGCCCTAGTTGATTATGATCCTTTCCTTATCATGTTGGATATCCAATAGAATGTTCCCTCCTTTAATGTATCCAAATTTGTGTAGTGGTGGTTTCCCATTCATATAAAAATACAATAAAGTGGATCTATTAATTTTTAGATGTATTCCATTAAAAAACCACCCTTTGATATTTTGAGAAGTATATATCCACAAAAAATTCTTTTCCACGGGTAATTTATTGTCAAATTCTTGATGAAGCATTTGTCTGACTATGTAGTAACACACTTTTATTGGCTTTGCGTAAGTCACCCACCAAAAGGTCTTATCAAACAAATATACATTCATACTTGGGATATACCTCTTCTATATCTATAATCCAAAATAAAAAATACATTATAGAAAACAATTTAAGAATATTTTTCATAGTATTTGTTTTTTATGTTTGTCTCATGTTATGTTTCATATCTGAAAATCACCAAATCATGACTCATAATTCACTATTAGGCATCTGAAGAATGTTGGGACATTCTGAACAGGTAATACCTTCTTGGGTTATTATTCCAAAACACATGGTCAATGTTGTTTGACCTAAAACAATATTAATATTAGTATTATTTAAAAAATCCAAACATTCCCCAAAAGAGATGTGGTACTCACAAGGTTGAAACCCCACAAAAGGAATCCCTATGTACAATTCAAGTCTTAGTTCAACAGACATACACTATGTGTGGTTTCGAAAATAATGTACTAATGAATAGAAAGAGGTATAAAACTTGATAGGTAGATAACCCACAAATTGAAGCCTAAGAAAAACCCAAGGCTAACCCGAAAAACTAAACTTCAGTTTGACTTAGGGAAAAATTTGGGTGATGAAAAAAAAGATTTAAATTTATAGGGTATGTTATATGACCTTAGAAATATTTGAAATACACTTTCATGGAAGAAATTAATTATATTAAAATTGAAGAACCCTTATTCACCACATTGTAATTGTAGAACATTAACACATTGACATTTAATCAAGTGAATCATTTTTAGTGTTTTTTATGAATATGTTGTGGATAGAGTCATAGAAACTGAATATTTGAGAAAAAAAGGATGCTTTTAATTCCTATTTTTAAATTCAAAATATCTTCAACATGATAGAGTATCTGTTTCAAATTTTATAGGTGTTACACAACATAGTACTTGATATTTTGAGCTATGGATCGAGCATTATCTACTGCGTCCTAAAACCATTCAATTTGTGTCACAAAAATCTCTTTATCATGATAGATTTTATCCTTCTCTTTATCCACAAAATCCATTACCTGTGTCGATATCCTCTTTATGAAGTGGTGTTTTTATAACATATTATTTTATGGAATTTAAATCTTCTTGAAGATATACTATTTTGAGATATTTCTCATCTAGATTGTATTTATTATTCTCTACCTCCTTAGTAATATTAAACTCTAATTGGGACATAGTGGCCCTGAGATCTTCAAAATGGCCTTCTAACTATGTCTTTTCCTTTAGTGAACATTTATTTTCCTCCCATTCCCAAATTATTGACTTCACATCATAGTGGGTCATGCATTAATCAGTCCCACCATACCAAAAAATAAGACTTCGATTGGGTTTCAGTAAAGTCATGATGGTAGGTCTTTAAAAAGTCTCTATGATATTATAATCTAGATATCTTTAAAAATAATATTGAATTTGGTGCAGATGGAATCTTATATATCTAAGTCTAACTTTGAATAGCTTTCACAAGGAGAGATGTATTATAGGATCAGTGGACTCAATGAGTCTCCCTTATTCTCCCTATCTAAAATAGTGCCAGTGTCACTAATGAGTGTCTGATGAATTGGAATAGAATCCCCCACCTTAGGCTCATCCATCAAATTCAATAGTTCTAGAATGTAGATGAATTCTCTCATTAACATTACGGAGATAACAGACAAAAATGAAAGTGAAAATACAAGATAAGTTGGAAAAACTCACACGTTGGAAGATCAAAAGATGAAATTATTTCCCTCTAAGTCCCCAAGTATCAATTTTTAGATAAGGTACTAAGATGTAAAATCCACTTAAGTCCAATCAAAAAAAGGGTTAGTGGGATCTCACGAATCTCCCACTTTAGGGACTTTAATTATTGCGCCCTCATCTATAGGAGTATGATGTACATTGATGTTGTGGTCCCATGTTTCCATGGAAATGTTCTATGAAAAAAATTCACAAATTAATCTATGGTGTAAGAAATAATATTTAAGTGGTTCTACTATGTTTCAAAACAAAAGAGGGAGAAAACTCAAGTTCATTCAATTATATAGAATAATGCAACATCTCTTCCAAAGAGGTGAGGATATTAATATTTTTCAACATATCCTTAAGTTATATTAGTTCATTTTCAAGGCCTCATAAATTACTGAATCCTTGCATGTAAGGGTATCCCTGCAATGTGGCTCTAGACCCAAATTCTCTCCATTGTTGACTTCATCCACAATCAACTTGGTAGAAAAGGTCTCTCACCTTGCATAGTGAGAAGCAACACTGAGACCTCCATTGGGCTTCCCCAGATTGTTAGACCCTTATGGAATGGTAAAAATACAAGTTGTAGTTGTTGATAAGTCCTCCAATTTATGTGATGGATCTGAAATATCATGACCAAGAACGTCAGTGACTAACACTTGTCACTTTTTGATGTGATTATAACATTCTAGTACCCTCCTCCCTCTCTATGGTGATGGGGGAAGACTTGGATTCATCTATTTCCACTTTTTCTATCAAAGGGTATGATTCAACGACATTTGTGTGTACCTAATCTATAATACCCCCTCAGTCCTTAAAAGATCAGTATTGATCCTCTTAAGAGAGGAGTGTGAAGAACATTCTATAAAAGGAAATCATGGAAAAATAGGTACATCAGGCGAGTTAGAACATTAAAATGATAGAAAAAAGAATTTATATAGTGTATACATCATGCCTAATTCCTTTCGCTCTTTTGTTTATTCCAATGAGATGGGAAGGCTCTTGTATTAGTACACTAAATCATGGACTCTTGAGGTGAACATCGAAAATAACCTCCCACATTCTCCTCCACCATCATCCACTAAACAAATGATAGTTTTGAATATTCGAGATAGTCAGCCGTCACTCTGATAGGGGTTCCTTTTGGACTATATTTTGGTGACTCAAGTGCCACCTTTTCCACCCTTCTTTCCCTAAAAACTATGAAATATATCCCATAAAAATTAATTATGGAGGATGAAGGAGGTAATATAGATAGAAATAAAGAAAATATTACTCACTAGTATCGACAAATTAATACAATTCTTCAGTTGATCTGCTTGATAATTCTGTAGAAGCAGCTCAATACATCATGTTAGATACCTTTTTTGTGGACATGATCTAATAATTGATGGAATATATTATCACCTCTAGCTCCCAGATGTATTGTGCCACCATAGTAAAATCATTTCATGGGGTAAGGTTATAGGGTGATTAGATATCCCAAGCTTCAAAATGCATATTCTATAATGATGAAACACCCATAAATCGTTGATGTCACTGGTTATGCCATGATAAACATGGTTTTTCAAAGGCTTCACATACTCTGATACTAATGTAGTTTGGCGAGTGGATGACCTGACATATTTTTACATTGATGAACATTCATGTCACTCTAATCTAATAGGATACTAAATGGAAGGGGTTCGGGTCTCCTCCTGGATTTTATGACTATACCGCCTCAGCCTATAAGATTTGGTCTTTTAATCCCCACACTTCTCTTTTCCTAATTCACAAGACTGATTTGAATGCTTTAGATCATCATCATCATAATACTCTATTTTGACCTTCATATCGTACATTTCATGACTATTATTCATTGTGGTTTTCACCCCGGGGATGATTATTTTCAACACCCCTTAGAGGTATGAAGAGATCCAAGAATAAAAATACCTAGAATCTGACATGATTGTTACACCCAATGGAGGTTGATTTATATATTGTTAGGATACCTCCAATGAAATGAGGATCCAAAATTTCTAATCCACCATCAGATGCTTCTGAAAATAAACATTCATGGGGGAGACATTTGGCTATTTTAAACACTTGAAATAGTAGGAAAATTGATATTGATAATAGGGCCCACATATAATCTCACAGTCAATATAAGATTCTAATATTATTTCTCTAAATGAAATTATGTATGTCCTCATATAATTATTTTAGCCATTGCCAACAAATTTTTTGTATGTGGATCACCATATAGGAATAAAGTTAACTCGCTTAGTTATTTAATATTATTAAAGGCTATTTCTTTCTTTGAAGATAATGGTTGGACACTAGAAATATCCTATATGAAAAGGAGAAATAGGCCTTCATGGACATTAACTCCACTCAATGTTGAATAAGAAATTAATTTGGTTTTAATCCACCCCCATAGAACATAAAATGGAGCTAAAATCCAATATGGGGCCTTCGTAGTATACACATGTAGTACACACTAGAATATCCTCAATAAAATGGGAATATCCAACCCTACATGGCTCCAATATGCTATTTTAGATGCTTTCACAAAAATCCCAAGCCTTACATTTCCATTAGATTCGTGATCTGAAAAAATTTATATGGTCAACCACATCGTGAGGAACCTGTAAATATGATTAATCATATGATACCCATTTTTTAACTTATATCCCCACTAGATATATTGGCCTTACTCCATGGTGGGCCATAATTTTCTAGAGGTTCTCCGGTTCTCCAATGAATGGAACCCCATTTGGAATAACAGGTAGGGACTTATCCTCAAGCATCCAAAAAGATAATTATCCATGCCTTTAAATGGATTTCGTTCCTTGAGTTGAGTTCTTTCTTTTGCCCCTTCTAATCCAACATGATATGATTATGGGAAAAATTAAGTTTCTTTTCATCCTCATCCCATGTTTTCTTTTATGGAATGAACTCATCATACGTATCACTGAGGATGGGATCCCCTAATATTTTTTAAACATAACAGAGGCTAATTACCACTTATCAATTCATCAGATGGAAGGTTGTTTTCTGAGGTATCTTATGTCTCAATAAAAGAGGGGTAATATCCAGGTTCTTATAGACATATGTCTGTGACACCAAAATAGCTTCATAAATGATGACATTCCAAAGCACAATTTCAAATATTTCATAGGTTTGGTGTACCCAATATGCTCACATCCACAATTTATTAACTCCTCATGAGTGAAAATCCATATCCCCCTTAAACCTTATGATATTTATAAATTTGATGCATGTAATATTGAAAGATAACGGTGGGGTTTACATTCTGGAATTTGAGGCTTCAATTTAGGGTAACACTAGATGTGGTACATGATTCATGTGTTGGAAACATCCCAATTAATGATAAATATACCATTAATGTATATGTCGAAATTGTGTTAGTTAGTATATTGCATGAACTAAGACTTCAGAAAGTGAATATGAATCTTCAAGATAAATTGATCTCTCAAAATACCATGGTCATAGGTTGTTATATAATCACTTCATGGGTAATCATGGTGACATTTCATTAAATTATTCTCCATGTACGTAAGGCTGGAGTCACACATGTCACAGTAGTTGGCTCTGATAGGATTGATCATTTTTTAAACACATGTAGTAGCTTGTTCCTGGGAATTCATTTGAGTAACCTTTAAAAACCAGAATGAATACGTCAATTTTTTTCATCAATATATTAAAATAGATTTAAAAATGTTTATATTTGTTTTTAAAAGGATATGCCTTAAATAAGATACTCAATCTTGTTCCTCCCTTAGGCCACATGAACAGGGACTCAAATAGGCCACTCGACCAATGCCTTAAATAAGCCACTCGACCAAGGCCTCTTGTAGGCCACTCCACCAAAGCCCAACATAGGACACTCAAGTGAGTTCCCTCACCCAGGCCACATGAAGAAGTTATCCCACATAGACCGGTCACTCGAGTGGATATACCATGTGCTCACATGAGTAAATTTTTAATAAGGTGGAAGAGATGACATACATGATGGGAGAAGAAGAATGATGTGAACAGAGGAAATGTTAATTGGATGGTCAACCATATTTATAGATGGCAGATATGCATGGTCAACCTTTATATACATCCTATCTAGTCAACATGTGTAGACAACCATGTGGTACTCTGGATATTTTTATCCCTTTACGTTAGGATTATACGCTCTCCATCTGATCAGATCTAGTTTTTGGGAAGTGGGGGATTTTAGTGACACTCCCCTTTTCATATAGGGATGAAAAGACATAATGGAAGTTAACATAATGAAATAAAGACATTAAGGGAACCAATGAGTTATCATTGGCTCCGTACATGCACACAACTTTCCCACGAAGAGGCCATTGTAGTCCCTACATGTGTGGGCCAGAAAGAGAAGCTACCCCTACGTGAGAAACCTATGTGTGATACATCTACGTTGGACCTACGTGGACAAACTCTTTAACCTAGGGTACCATTTTTTCTTTAAATCTAACCCTTGGGTCCTCATTTTCATGAAAAATTAAAATACAGAGAAGACTCAACGATCCTATCACCCTAGTGATTTTCCAGGACCTCAAACAAATATATATGGAACCCCAAAAAATTGATATATGATGGAAATTATGATGGATTTTGGTACAAAATCACCTCTATTGTTTGAAACAATAAACACCTGTATGGTGACCTACTACCCTCTAATCAAGCATTAACTAGTGTGAAGCTGCCCTCCTAAACTTAGGATCACTATGGGACCCCTCTAGGGACACCTGAGGAAACCCTTGGATCCTAAAGAAAGGAATTTTTCTAGTGTTATTTCCAAATATTTAAATCATCCCTATTTCATATATGGATCGTGATGGACTACCCAACACAAATCAATTCTGATCATCACAGGCCATACCCTAAATGATACCTCTATGTCCCGATTAGCATACCCTAGTGTGAGTCTCCTTTGAGGGATCTCTTCCTACCACAAATTTAAGGGAACATCCTTCATTGGGAATCCTATTTAAGGGGTACAAATAAGAGTCCTATAATGAAGCTACTGATCATGTATATATACGGAAGGAGACACACTAGCGTATCTCCAATTTGGTTATGCATTCCTTTGGTAAAAGTTTCCCCGCACGTGTCCTACTCGATGGGTAGGGTCCTAAATGTGTGTGTATATATGAATAAATTTGGTCACAAGGATGCTAACTCTGGGGTAATTCCAAGGGCCTCCTAGGGTAAAACACATGGGCTAGGGAAATGTCCATAAATAGTCATCTCTCAGACCATAAACCTCCCATTTCAGACAGTGAGAGGGGGATCATTATTTCTATTCCCTTCAAGGTTTTGTGGATTATACACTTATCTTATTTGGAATTAAAAGATAGGTAATACCTCCTATATTAATCCTCTTTTCATTACATTGACTCATAACTTAATGAGTACTTAGATGTTACTATCGTAGTTACGAGTCTAGAGAGGAGAAGGTAACATCAAATCCCTTTATTCTCCTCCAATAGCCGCACTCTTGTCCACCAGTGGGTGAAAAAGATTCTTTGGTTGGACATATATTTTTCTTCTCTATTTTTCTCACATTTAAGGAGGCTCACATGTTCCTAAAGGATAGTTTCAATCATGACATATGCATTGTTAGATGCCTGTCTCATCATAGACTCATTTTTCAGATCTTCCTCTCATCTTCCTTCATATGGACTCCATGGGTGTGAGTCCTCAAATACCTATATTAAATCATATTTTATCATCCTATTCAGTATAATCCCCAACTGTACATTTTATAAAGGGAATTATCCATGGTTTAAATCCTCACCAAATCTCCAAATCTCTATGATTCGAGGATTTCCTCATGGCACCATTCAAATGGGTATCCTATCTGGTATAATCACCAACCATGTTTCACCAAATCAAATGGACTTAGATTCTATGAGGCCAACCATCATAGGGAATGCATAGGTGTGGGTGCCAAACCCAAACATACTACATGGGATTTAATTTCCATCCAAATGGGTTACATATGAAACCTCACTGAGGTCAAAACCAAGCACCCCAAATCAACCCTAATTTCCCCTATACCACATTCCATATTGGTTAACCTCCAATATGGATGCCCACATCCCTTAAATGTTACCTAGTAAACCATAGGTATAAGGAACAACTATCCAAAACTATGTGGTGTCTATTTAATTACCAAATGGGAGACATAGGGAGCGCCCTGATGTTCAAACCCAACATCCTAAATTCACCCTAATGTTCTCTGGACCATATCCCCAGTAGGGTTATATCCAACTAATAGTTTTATATTCCTTACTATCCCCTTTAATCAACCTTATTGGAATACATTATTAATAAGATAATACCCCCACCTAGAAGACCACATACCTTCAAGGTCCTTCAGGATAATTTGTGTATGTCAAGAACCCTCCATTGGCTATGTATCATTCCCCTAGATGTCCTTTCTTTATGACATTAAAATGTATGATTTTTTCATCATCCAATGATCTTATAAGGTATGATATGTCCCATTATGTCACACTAAACTACATGGGTTTTGTTTCCATTTATGATTATATATAGGAATCCCATCTCATGGGCCCAATCCTTACATTGAAACAACTTATGTCTCCCTAGATGATGATAAATTCTTTAGTGACCCAATGCTTGTCTTAAAACCAAAATTGTAATAATTAATAATGAAAGAATCGATAATTCATGTATAAAATGATACCATCAATGGGGAACCTCATATAGATATGTTTTTTGATGATGAACATCTGATACATACAAATGATTCCAAAATACATACATTCTAATAATTGATTGTTAATTGATGTGTGACCCATGTCATACATAGGAATTTATAAATGATAATTGAGCATATCATAAATATTTAATAGTGTCTCATTGTATGAAATAAATCCTACCAAAAAGGGTGTGATGAGTCTGACCTCCCTTTCTCTTGGCTAATATTTATCACTAAGTGTAATTAGAGACATTTCCCAATTACCACCTACCTTGGGAATGTAGTTTAATGAAAAATATCATATAAGGTAAGTATTGGGACTTTTAAAATCCAAAAATATAACCCATTGGAATCTATTAAAAAGGTGAGACAACTTGAACTGTTACACAATACTGAAACCCCCCACAATCAATCCATCGAGCATAAAAATCAATGCACACACATTTTTTCAGAATCATCATTTTTTATTCCCTTAGCTATGTTTCATAATGAGCTTATGAATATATAAGATCATATCCTCTATGAGTGAAAAATCGTGTTTTGAAAATACCATTCATCGTGAACTAGGTGATGATAGAGTTCACCCCAACACAACCTTTTGTGGTTATTACCCTCTATACAACTATGTGAGAACCAAATCCTATTATAGTATATAGGTGAAATTGTTATCTCTTTGAAACCAATTATTCTATAATTTACCAACATTTTATGATGTTTTACTATGTTTAGTCTTATCTGTAATGCGTTCATCACTATATTCTGATCTTAATCCCCAAATATAAATAGAATTCTCTCCAATACCTGTTTTGAAAACCCATTATTTATTACACAATAATATAGTATTTATTACAAAATGATAAACATAATTCAAACCTGGTTGATTGTGGGGCCTATTTTCTTTGGTAAGTTAGGTACAAAGAACATTAACTTGAATCACACATAATACATAATTACTTAAAAACCCTAAAACATGACCTCACATTATTTATATCTACTAAACTGTATGACATAACCTATGTATGTACCTAAGAAAGGGGTGAGATAAAAAGGCTAGTAATGGAATAATCAAATAATAAAATGATGAAAGTAATATAAGTGAATAAATAGGAATGTCAGTGGGACATAAAAGTGGAGAGAATCATAAACATGAACATCAAATGATGATATATAAAAATAACATGAAGGCAACATAGGAATGCAGAAACAACATAAAACATGAATTCATAAATATAAATCAAGTGTAAATGATAAAAAAACATAAAATAGTGTGATTAGGATAACATCCAATCATAATACATGGAATATCATGAGATAAAAACAATACCCAATGTATTGGAAGACTATGTATTATGGTCCAACCTATCACTTTCATAACATTTACATACATAAGTGTGTTACATATAACATACATCATAAGGATTTATTTCATCAATTTAAACCCCATTATTAAGGATTGAAGATTACATACATGTAAATATCAAACAAATTAGGTATATATACAACTAGGTGAATACCCTCAAGTAGAAATGGAGATGGGTATTCACAACACAAATGTTAGGTATGCAAAATAACACGATAATTTCAACAACTAGGAAAGCCTACATAAAGGTTTATAGAAGGGGTTGGTGAGATAGATGAGTATATTTAATTATCGTAAAATAACAATGACACTAATTGGGATGTATAAAATGATATCTCAATTTGATCAATTGGAAATTAGAAGGCATGAAAAAAACATGTTTCCCAAATAAAGACAAGAATTAGATGTTCCATTACATTGATTGAGAGCTTCATAAAACATGTGAAAAGAATCATAAGAGCTTGAGGAACATTGGGAGAACACTATACTGGTAAATTAAGAGTAACTTCATTTTATAAGAGTTTTGAGTGTAGTGGAAGGGGAGTATGGGTATGTTTATATATAAAAAGAGGGGATTCTTATTTATTAATTTTGAAACATTAGTTTCAGAATCTATATTAAAAATTAATCAAAACTATAAAATGTTCATGGTTTTTTCACATGTTTTCTACCAAACAAGAGGTTTTAAATCGTTTTATAAGGCTAATAACTGACCATATTAAGATAATTCCCTTGGTGTTGTGGAAGTGAGTCATGTTTATAATGAATTGTTTTTAAAACCATAAAATATAATATAGGTTCTAGAGAATGCATTAAGGGTTTATAAAAATAATCAAATAAGTTTAAAAAAATTAATTTAAAGTGTAAACATAATTTTTAATGCCACACTATTTATATGGCATAATACATACCATATAATTATAGCTCATTTATTTTTTTACCATATCATTTGACTGGACCATAGAATTATGAAAAATTAAATGTTGTATAATTTCATCAAATTATTTTTAAAAAATATTATTTATTTTAAAAAACTATAAATATGAAAATTTACACCTTTCGATCCAAAATCCCCATTTATTATAAAAATATTAGTTTTTTGACAATAACTATTTGAGGACCCTTATAAAAATTATATTTGACATGGTAGAATAATATTATCATTTATATTTAACAAATATTATTTAATAATACCTTTTAATTAAAATATAACTTATTTCATAAATTCATAAATTCATCAAAAAAGAAGTCTTGATTGAGCCTATATATTTCCCAAAAAATACAATTTTCTTATCATATCGAAATCAAATTTTTATCAAACACATTATTTAATCATTTAAAAATTAATATTAAAATGTGATAAATAAAATAAATTTTTATTAGAAATAAAATATAAAAATTCATAAACAAGGGACTAGATACATATCCCTTTATTAAACATGGAAAATCACTAAGGTTAGGTTGTGTGATGATGATATTTTCATAGGGTGGTATAACGAACATGGTTTAGGACTTGATCTCGATTAATTTGAAATTCTCCCAAAAACAGAGTCACTCGGACATTATTTATTGATTCTTGTATTTAGATTGGTTTAGATCATAGACCCGTGATGCTATATTTATAATAATATCTGATAATTGGGATTTATAGGGTATAAATCTACAATTTAGGTTTATCACATTCTTTGTACGTGTCAAATGGACTTTATCATAACCCTTAATATACAAATCTTAATAGACTTTGTAAAATTTATATATTATCAAAATTTATGATGTAAAATGGTATTTGTAATTTCTATATACAATATAAAATGTAAAATAATCAATTTATTTAATGTGTTTTCTAAAACATTATTTCATAAAAATGAATTTCATTATCTCAAAAAAGAATTTGATTTTTAAGTGGTTCAATCATAAAAATTTCAAACCATTAATTTTATATTTTACATTCAAATTGTGAGTTTTAAATTTATTAAATTAGTATGAGAATGTAACACCCTGATATATTAAAAAAATGTTTGATAATGTATATGACACACCAATCTTAGCCTAAACAAACCATGACATATTATTATTTAAATATGAACTTTATAACCAAGCTATTAATTTGGTGGGTATGAATATTATTAACTAATTTTTGAAATATATATAAATATTTGTCTTAATATAAACATATTTATTATTCTTAGAAAATAATCTCTTGATTTTAAGTAAATTAATTTTATACTTCAAAAATAAAATTCCTTCAAAAATGATTTATAATGTTTTTCGTGAGAAAGTATTATAATTAATCTATGTAAATTTTATAAATTGTATATGATAAAATTAATATCATTATTTAATTAATCATATCCATATTAAATTAGTGTTAAACTTTTTGTATTTTTTTTAAATGATTTTTTTTTCAAGGAATACTGAAAATTACTGATTTTTCAAATACTATCTTATTTTTCAATTAAAAAATCTAATTTAAAAAGACAGATTATATTTCATATTTTTTATAAATTTTTGTATGAACCATTGTATTAATAATTATAAAATTACTTTCATTTGAATCATAAACTTTAATGACTTTGGTATAAGTATATTTTTATGCATAAAATGTAGTTTTCTACAAAAAAATTGTTTTTAAGATCATAAAATTTATCTATTTTAACTAATGAAAACATACCCTAATAAAGAAATATTTAAATCAAATTTATATATTTTATTTATATTTATATGAATTTACATGTACATAATTATGATTTTTATTCATAGTTAATATATAATGTCATCAACTAATAACAAAATGAATTTCCATGAAAGACCATTTTTTGTAGCATTTTACGGGTTTAATTTTAAATTAAATTCTTCCAAATCAATGAATATAATTTTAGAAAAAATATTAAATTTTATAATTATAATAAATAATAATAATAACTATCTTCATGTAATTTTTTTGAGTTAATGAATAGTTTAAATGATGAAAATGAATTATATTGGTTAAGGTTAAAATGTGGTTTTGTGTGTTACATGAACTTATGTTAAAATTAATTTTGCACTCATAGTATTTTTATTGTATAATTTCATTTTCCTATTTGTAATAAGTGGGTAAAAATGTATAATATGGATATTTTTATTTTTATTCTGAATGAAATAAATTATAATGGTAAAAAACTAGTTACCACGACGAAAATAAAAATGATAAAATTGATAAACTATAAAGGTAAAAGAAATAACCTCATTAAAACAAGTTATTTTGTAATAGTTTTGGTGTGTAACAACTTTATCTTCCTTAAAATAATTCATTTATGAATTTTCTATTACCTAGTCTTGAGACAGATTTCCCATTTTTGAATAGTTTGTTGTATTTAAAAAATGACACTCCTTCTATCTTATAACTAGGAACCTACTATACTCTTATATTTACTCTTAGAAAGCCATTTTGTTTATAAAATACATAAAAAATACATTAATTAATCTTATTAACATATCATGGTGGCCTTTTTTGGATTCAAAATCCCACCTTAGAAGGATTTTTGTGGAAAAAAAACCAAGGTTGTTAGGAAAAGATGTGTTGTTCTTAAAGGATAATTTTGTTTTATTAGTTATTCCACATCATTCAAATTTATTTCATTCATGATGATATAATATCATAATTAAATCCCATATAATGATATGATATTATCTTTATGTAATAACCTACATCCATCAACTCTTCCATAAAAGGGAAATGGATCCATCATTCATGTGTACAGCAAAATTCTACCTCGTGAACCAAGGTAAATCATTTTCCATAATCACCTCCCCTAAATGTTGATAATGATTAATTTAATGTATATATATATTATATTAATGACATATTTATTATTATTTAAATTTAATATATCATATATCATCTTATATTTTCATTCACTATAAATTGATAACGTCATTCATGCACTCGTGTGGACTACCGCCTCCATGAAGCGAAGAGACTTGTTTTTCATCCCCAAATTACATGTATGATATATAAAAGTGTATTTAAAAAATGATATTTATCATATAATTATAATTATTTAAGAATAAAATAATACTTATATTATATATTTCATGATAATTGAGAAATAGAAATGTTACTAATGCGTACATATGACCTACCCTCTCCATGATTGTAACATTTTTAATTTTTCATAAACATCATTCCTGGTTAGTTTAAAAAGTATAATAGAGTTATGAAAATTAAAATTATTTCATTACTATTATACAATATATCACAGAAAAATAACTTATTTTACCATATTCAGCCTATCGATTTCATTTTGGACCTAACAACTGAATATTTTAAAAACATAAAACATGAACATCATTGATTAAGTAAATATATAAAACATGATAATAAGTTAAATAAATTATTTTAAAAAATAATAAAATGTTATGAATTTAAATAATTAATATATGTTTATTATTTTGGAAGATTAATTACATATGTGAGAAGTTAAACTCAAGGTTAGGGGTTTCATAACTCAATTTCATTTTATAGTGTTATATTACCTCATTATTGACTCCATTTTACTAGGAATTAGTGTGGAATGAATCTTATTATTAGGTTTCACATATTTGGTATTATTTTGAGGTATTATCACTTTTATTTTTTTTTCTTATCTTCATTACACGTCTTTTTTGGAAGTTCTTCAAAAAAATGTTAGTTTTCATCTCGCACTAAAGGAGGCACAAAGTTGGTGAAAACCGTGTCCTAGTGTAGTGAAAACAATGTGCTAGCACAGTGTAAACTATGTTCCTTGGATAATGGCATTTTCAAAGTCATGTAGGCAATCACGTGGGAATGCATACCTCTCAAACCAAATCATGTGATCATGACAATGGCACTATCCATACCGTATGGCTAGGTTCACAAGTGTTCACCCCCTCAATGATAACCATGTTGATTATTTTCTTCTTAAAAAGAGGTTATGTATGGTTAGTGAACCATTTAACAAAATGTGCATCCAAACTATTTAGCCTACCAAGTCATTAAAAAAATAAAATTCCTAAAATATCCATCTTGGATTTTAACCCTCAGGAACCCCTTTTACCCCCATTCAAACTCCCTTTCCATAGGCATTCCCTATATCCTTCTCTACTCCCTTAGGATTAATTTTTTTTTGTTTCTTAGATTAAATTCCTCATGAAACATTAGGTGACCCGATCATTTCTTCTATTATTTTTTCTTTTTGAGTGGGGTTTCTAGCCAACACACCTCATGATAGGACATGTGTCCTTATGGGATATTCTGGATTTACTTTGGCCTCTCTTCCAGATGTGATGTACAGGCTGTAGAAATTTCATGGAAACTAATGTAGGGTGTAGTGGTTTAATTTTCAATGATACTTATTGTTGTTTTAGATTTATGTATATATATATTTTAATTTTTATGTACAGAAATTTTTATCATGGTGATTTAATGATGGTTTAATTAGTTTTGTAAAATTATTTAGCATTATTCCTCCCCGTATACTTCTTATGAAACAATGGGAATATGCCTGATAGAGTAATCCCTCACTAGTTGATTAGAGATTAGTAGAAGCAGTGGTTCGTCCATTATAGAAACTAGATCAGTAAGGGGTTATTGTTCCTTCTCATGCTAAGGAAAGTGAATCAATTTGGGAAAAGAAAAAATCTTAGGATTTCTTCATAAAAAACAATCTTTTGGGGGTAGAATAGATCCCTAAGAAGTAGAGGAGTGGATTAAAAATGTTGAGATGATTTTTTGTTCCCTAGGACTCCTGAAACTATTAAGGTAGAGTAAACAGTGTTTCTATTGAATTTTACTTGACTCATGAGGTGGGAATAAATATTCAAGGATAGAAAACATGATCATATGGGTTAGAAGGACTTATATGTTATCTTTAATGAGCATTATTTCCTAAGACCACATCCCTTTTTCACGACCCTATAATTTTTGGATATCAATCAGGGGGATAATACTGTATTGGAGTATGCCAACTATTTTGTAGAATTGGTTAATTTTCACCTAAGGAAGTTTCCAATGACTAATTAATAGCTCAATAGTATGAAATAGGGCCACATCCTTATATTAATTCCAAGTTATTCTTGTTTAAATTGAATACTTATTTGAGGTAGTGGATCAAGAATTTATGGTGGAAATTGATTAGGAAGGTATGTAAATTTTTCCTATGAAGAAATTACCTATGGAATAGAGTGGAATTAGTATGAGTAAGAAGAAAAGGAACCGTGATGAGTAGAAGAAGAATATGGGTGGTGGTTCTAGCCACCCGTCCTGACCACCTTCATTTTCAACAACTGGTGGTGGGTCTACTCTATATTATCATTATGAAATATTGGATCATGTGTAGTCAATGTTACTAGTTCCACATAGACCCTACAATCAGTGCAGGTTCTCGGGTTACTTATAGAGGTTCTAATTGAGTGGTACTCAAACTCATAGTGGTTGATCTCCTTAGTATCAGGAGGGAATTACCATCTCAATATGGTACAAAAGAGATATAAATTCTCGATCTAATGGGCATGGTGGTAAGGTTGGATCTTGTTGTGCCTAGTTTCAAATTAAATAGGATCCACTAGTCATCATTAAAACTCTATAATGGGTAGAAATGAATAACCTTTATTATGTGTATCAAGTTATAATAGAATCAGAGGCAACAACTTTAACTTTTCATGGTTATATTTTAATTTCATAATCCAAAAATATTTTATTATTTTACATGTGTTTTTTAGTTCTTTTATTTCCTCCCATCTTTTCGAAATTTTAAGTTAATAACAGGTCTTATACCTTATATGATTTCTTTTTTATTCTACTTGGTAACAGCAGGGAATATAGTATTAAATGTATATCCTGTGCACTCACTCTATTAGGGGTTGAGTTGGAGTGGTATTTCCTAATTATAGAAATTAAACTCAATTATTTGATATTCAAAATGAATGGGATGGTGTGTCTCAAGGGTAAAATAGATTATTATCACTTGAGAGTAAAATTTTCAATGCCCGATTAGAGGGAAAAAGACTTTCATGGAGAATTGGATCCCCAGTAAGGGTGAGATGAACCTCCACTTCTGGAGTTGGTTATCCTTTTTTCCATGTCTCTTATCCTATGTTATAGGTTTACTGTAGTATTTTCGAGACTATGTTTCCTCCTATAGTCGATGATTTTCTAGAAGTTCTTCTAGATGACTTCTTAGGGTTTCTGTTTGATAGGAATGTGGAGTTCATAAATGTCTTGGTACTAAGAAAGTAGGATATATATCTTCTCTTGTATCACATAACCGATTCCAAGTTGAGGGAACTGAAGATACAGAAGGATGATTTGGTATCTAAAGGTTTCATTTCCCAAGCATCACATCTTGGCCTATCCTAAATCTATTTTCTAAAAATGATGATGTGATAGATCCCTTTGATAGTGCATTGATTAACAGAGATTGAATAGGGTCACAATCAAGAATAAATATCCATTCTCTTGTATTAATTACCTTATAACTTGATAACAGGGGAATGCTGGTTTCCCTTGATTGATATATACTCTAGGTATCACTAGGTAACATCCAAAGAAGTATATGTTTCCAAGATAGCCTTCCGATTGATGGTGTGAAAACATTGAGTATTTTGTGTTGCTATTTGGGTTAAAAAATTCTCTGGTAGTTATCATGGATCTCTGGAACTGAGTGTATCATCAATACCTCAAAAACTTCATCATGTTGTTTTTGGATAACATAATGGCCTATTCTGGGACCGAGGAAGAGAATGAGGAGTAATTTTGCATTATTCTAGGCACTCTTTTGTATCATAACTTTTATAATAAACTCTCTATGTGCACCTTATATATATTTAATGTCAAGTTCCTAAGCCAAATGATATCAGAAATTGGGGTTTCAGTGGACATTGAGAAGATCATAGTTGTGATTTCATGGGAGAAAGAGATAAATGTCTTCGAGATCATGAGATTATGGGGCCTGGAGAGATACAAGAGGTAGTTTTTAGGGGTTTTCTCAAATCCCTTCACTCATGAATATTCTTACATAGAAATGGGTAAATGTTGAGTGGAGGCCATAATTTTAGGTATCCCTTGAAAATATCATGTATAATTTGACCACTGTTACGTTTTTCAACCTCTTAGAATCAAGAAATTGATATGTGGACTTGTGTGACGTTTCATGTACATGCATTTGGTGTGTGTTGATATAGGATGAAAATTTGGTGGTGTATGGATCATGTTAACTCTAACCAAATGAAATGAATTACCTAACCCATGACCTAGAATAAGAGGCAGTGATTCATGCTTTTATGATGTGGTGGCACTATTCCATTAATGGTAAATTCTTTATTTACTCATATCACAAGATTTTGGACCCTATTTTGTCCCAGAAAGATCAGAATCTAAGACTGTTCCTGTGGATTGAGTGTCTTCAAGGGTTAGATACTGATATTGTCTATACCAAGAGTAATGGTAATGTTGTATTAGATTATTTTTCCTAAAGATACCATTGAAATCTATAAGAGAGTATAGAGATGAATAGACCATGATGGGGCTTTTTTCCCAGACACATCTTGAATCCTAGGGGCATAGTTGGGGCATGTTCTTGGCTAGAATTCAATTGATTCTCTCTCTTTAGAATATTATTTTGGAAGAACATCCTAATGATGAGCTTTTTTAAGGCTCTAGGTATCTCTAAAATTGTGGGGAGGTTCCTAGAGAGTGTTTTTTATCCTCTAGGGGAATTATTTCATTCAAGCATTATTTCATGGTGTTAGTGTCCTTTAAAAAGTTCAAAATTAAAGATAGTCCCAAATCCTATTTTTTCCTTCATCCTAGGACCACCAAGATGTTTTATGACTTGTAAAATTAGTTATGGTGGCCATGTATGTGAAGGATATAGCTGAATTTTTATCCAAGTGTTATACATGTCATCATGTAAAACCCATTCACTAGAGTAACTATGGTTTTCTTCAGTGTATTCTTATTCATAATTTTAATTGGAATGTTTTTGAAAAATAATTCATCATCCAGCTTCACCATAAAAATCTGGTAAAGAATTAAATTTTTGAAATTGTTGACCATCTAATCAAATATACTCCTTTCTTTTGGATCAAGGATTAGAATATAGTAGGTGATTTAGGCTTATTGTATGTTTGGGATATTTGGAGGCTTTATGGTGTGTTATAAAATATTGTTTTAGAGAGGGACCCATGATTTACCTCTCAGTTATGGGAAGAATTCATAAGGTAATGAGGTATCATGTCATGCTAAGTGTGGAATATCATCCTCAAATGGATAGTCAGACTGAGTAGGTGAACCAATTCTTGGAAGAAATTCTTTGTGAAAGTGTATTGTATTTCAAAGGGTCATGAGAAAACCATTTGGGTTTTGTTGATTTTTTATATAAATATAGTTACCAATCCTAGATTAGAATTTTTCCCTTTGAGATTCTTTATGGTTGGTCATTTCAGCTGCCCCTATAAATGACCGAAGTGGGTTATACTTCTTTTCTAGTACTGAGCCTTGTGTTAGATACATTTTATAAATATTGATTTATCATGTAATGGTTGTTGAAAATTTAGGGATAGTATGGGTCATATTTTAATCAATGGTTTCAAGCATTAAAATTCATATAGTTTGGCTAGGTGTTTCAAAATGTGTCACCTCATCTGGGTCTCCAACATCATCAGAAGAAGGGGAAGCTTACACTAAGGTATTCTAGGCCTTTTGAGGTTATATAAATAATTGGTAAGGTGGAAAACCGGTTATCTATAATGACCTAGTTAATGTTAATCCATGATGTTTTCCACATCACAAAATGGAAGGATTATAATCCTGGCCATCTCATCTACTAAATGGGGAATAGTTAGAGAAATAAATAGATATGTCTATATTCAAGGGACCAATGCAGATTGAAGATTCCCAAGTTAGTTTGCTACTGGGAAAGTCTATTCCATTGATAAAAATACAATGGAACCATATAAATTATGAGAATGAGTCATTGGAATGAAAGGCTTGGGTAGAGGAGAATTACCCTCATTTATTCTTTGATCAGACATTGATTTGACATTCCAAGGATGGAATGTTTTCATGGTTGAGAGAGGCTTCACATCAATGGTGTTATTTTGGGGTATTAAATCTTTTAATTTTTTTTTCTTATCTCTATTATATGTATTTCCTTAGTGTTTTTGAGAAAAATAGTAGTTTTTAGGCTAGTAAAAATGAGGTTAATGGATACTAGAAACCATGAACCATCTATGTGCATATTGTGCACCAATGACAGTTGAATTATCTAGGCCAATATCCCAACACATTAGAGTATTCACCTCTCAGAGAAAAATGTGAGACTCTGAATGTAGAACATTCTAGGCACCACATTTTGGAAAATGAGAATTCTTCCACTCCAAGAAAACCACATAGCTTATTTTCCTCTTTGATGTAGGAGTCTAATTATTGGTTCATGCTATAGAAAATCAGAGGGATTTCCAAATCATTAAAAATAATGATATTTAAAAACTACCACTCCACAATTATAACATTCAAGAACCAATTTCTCAAGCAGTTTGAGCTCCTCATCCCTATATACACCCCTCTCCTCTTCCAATCCATTAGGTTTAAAATCATGGATTGTTTTCTTGGAATATTCCGAAAAAATTAAGTGAGCCTCTCCTTTCTAATTTTCATTCTTCTTCTTATACTCTTCTCCATTCATTATTTTTTTAAATTTCCTATTGAAGATAGGTGTACCTAACTTTATATTAATCTTTTATGTTTTGATTATGTATTTATGGTTTTGGTGTGATATTTCTTTCTTTGGGTCTCCCCATGGTGATGTTGTGGTTTCCACCTATTTTTGTAAGGACTTAAAGAAAGAGGTAAGTGGTTCCCATATTCAACACAATTTTATGATTTTATTATTATTTATTTGGTTATAAAATGGGTTTTACAAATTGTTTGGGTTGTTTGAATGGGGTTTTCTATGGGATTCAGTGTTTGATCAGGATTGAATAATGATTAGACCATTGTAAATAGTTATTTTTTAATTTTTTTTTGAAATTATGTAACTTTGATGGAAAAATAGGAAATATACTTTGATATAGGTATTGAAAGAGAGAATATAGACATCCGAGGTATCTAGGTTGGCAGACTAGGTCTATCAAACTAGGTGAATTGGTAGATATGGGGCCAAATCTCCCAAGATAGATTACATAACAACACTAACTAAGCATACATGGGGGGGATTTATTGGATCAAGAAGATGATTGGCCATTATTTCCATGATGTGATCACTGAGAGTATGAGGATCCTAGGACCATACTAACCCTAGTGCCTTAGAAATTTCTTATGGTTCTCATGTTATGATTTCTACATCAGTTTTTTGTCTCATGCATTTCCTATTTTATGTAAAATCACGTTTTAAATGTAAATTGTATCTTTCTTCTCTTTAAAAACTAGAATATTAATTTTTCATCTAACTTAAACGCATGGAATCTATTTCATTGGTATCATATTTAACATTTTGGATTACAC
Organism: Viscum album; assembly: GCA_963277665.1. Taxonomy (NCBI): domain Eukaryota; kingdom Viridiplantae; phylum Streptophyta; class Magnoliopsida; order Santalales; family Viscaceae; genus Viscum; species Viscum album. The sequence goes on from OY728132.1 coordinate 1,770,821,668, forward strand.
CCTACATACAACTTCGGGTGTCTGCAGACCTTTCTATTATTAGCTTAAGTAAAGGTAAGGACTTATATGGTGGTGATTGTAGTTCTATGTTTAAAATTTTACTTTTCTAGAAAAGTGTGGGTGGTGGTGTTATAAGGGTGTCATCCCAAATGTTTCATGGATGCATTTCTTTCATTTTTGAACCCCTACCCTATTTTGGTAATTTTGGTTTTTGGTTGAATTTTTAAAGTGTTTGACTCAAATTTTAATTGTTTTCCATTGACCCCTTGTATTATATATGTTGGTTATGATGTGTTGTCTTGATTATTTGGATTGTTCTTAGTATATTATCATTTCCTAAACCATTCAAAAAGGTGTTACTCAATGCCCATGAACTAGTTTCTAGAATTTGGGGATCAAGAATGCCCTTGAGGACAAGCCACCAGCTAGGTCAAATGTCAGGTTGGATGGTATCCAAGACTGGTTCATCACATTATAGGTTGTATTTAAACCACTTTTATGTGTTGAATATTTTTTATAGGTATTCACTTGATTAGTCGATTCTCACATCAATGTTATGATTTTGGTATGGGATTTCATCTAATTTTCAATTCATTAAGGTATATTTTATTATTACTTAACTAATTTATTATATATGATTTATATGATTACCCTTTTTTTATATTATATTATTAATCCATCATTCTTCGAAGTAATTAAGTTACAATTAGTTTTACAAAAACTATTGTTATTTGATTTGAAATTTTCCTATGTGGTAAAAGCTTCATGTTATAATCTCATTTCATTTCATTATTTTTTATGTTCATGATTTATTTTGGAGATATAATATTATATTATTTTCATGAACACTATCTATTTTATTCTTCACCATAAGGAATAATTGTTCATGTTTGGTTTCTATTTAATCCGTTATTGAATAATGAAACATCATGAATGTTGTTTGTATCTAATATTGATCTTCTATCTTCTTTATAGATCTACAATCTTCCTCTTCCTTATATATATTTTACATAAAATATTTTAAAGATTTGTTTACTATTACCGAATGAATTATTAAAGGAATTTTTAGAAATGTTTTAATTTTTAAAATAAAAATTTTTAAAAGTCATATTTCTATCTTTTTAAGAAAAAAATAATTTTTTGACTTTTTTTACTTAACTGTGGAAGGATTGTTTTCTATTAACTTATACAACATGAAAGCAATTTCACTCTATCTTGACTGATCATTGATTTTAAGATTACTTAATAGTATTCCATAGTTATTTTCAAAGGAAATTATTTTTTTAATATTGTTTAATTATTTATGATTCTGAAAAAAGTTACTTCGAATAGAAAATGTTATTTTACTCTTTAAATATTCCATGTGATCTTTTGAATTTTTTTTCATCAACACTGAAAACCATTGATGTTATAGATTTATTATAAATTAAATATTTATATATCTTGCATATATACCAATCTTAATATCTATTTAATTTATTGGGTAATACACACCTTAAGTTAATTTATAAAATTCACTCTTTATTAAATTTCCTTTGATTATATAGTGAATAAAAATTATGGAAAATAGTTCTTTCCATGGGTAATTCTTATGTTTTTAAATTATGATTGATTTCCTTATTATGGAACACATAAGAATGTACATGTAAGGATTGGTGTTCCTAGATATTTCAAAAATGCACTGGGTAAAGCATTTTTCTCTTGATATGTTATGTATGGTATATGGGAGTAAACATAATCCATTATGGTACTTTTTACACATTGTGAGTTTGATTACGCAGTTAACCTTAACTCATGTTATATGTTTCCAACACAATTACTATAATTCTATAACCTTATGATACCATGATATTTATGTTATGATTTTATATTATTACTCAATATTCTCATCTTTTATGATATCATGTTATACCTTTAACTCAGATGTTATGTTTCCTTATCATTTTTATGATCTTACTAGGATTTCTAGCAAATTTATTTATTTTATTTTTCAAATTTTTATCCTATATAGTTTGAAGTGATTAAATAGATTTAGGAAATCACTAAAAATAATAATAAATTAAAGATGTTATGTTTAAGTTTATTTTGATGTTTTAACAAAACCTATCATCCAAAAACAATAGGCCCCATAATATTTGGGTTGTATATATTGGATATTTATTGAAAAAGAATATAATAATATTTGTAAAAATATTTAGTCATTATATAGGGAAGGTACTATATTTAACTTCTAATTATTTCGTCTAATTTTTTTATAATATCTTCCTATAGGTTCTTTATATAGGCTCCAAGTAGTTTACATTAGTCCTTACAACTCTAATCTATGAAGTAGATAATCATTTGAACACCAATATAGCATGATAGAAAAATATAGGATCTAATTACAAAAAATTTTTGAACTTCAATTCTGTGTTTATTATCAGGAACATAGCGTGAACATAATAAATCTTCACATACTCAAAAAGTTAAACTATAGAATAGTTTGTAACCTTAAAGTAGTTTTTTTCATTAATTGTGTTCTTTGAGACTTCTAAAATTTATCTATAGTTGCACATTCATTATGATCCATGACACATATGATAGTAGTAGTGGTTCCTGTTCATCTCTTGTATCCTATAATTATTCATTCTATTATAATTCCCCTTTAACACATCTAGACCAAAATAAAATAAAGGTAGTATCACCCTAAATTATTTCATTATCAATTATTTGAGTATTATTTTATATAATTGTATCAAATTTTCTTCACATTTCATTTGTCTTCATCTTTATCTTTTTATAAAAACTAAATGACAATAAAATGGATTATTTCTCCCATATTAGAAATATTTAATTCCCTTTAATCATTGTTATAAGTACTCAACATTAAAACATTAAATAATCTTTAATTGAATGAATAATTTACATTGAGGATCTTATCAAGATTAGACTTTCATAGAATTCGGCCAAAACTATTAAATTACATCTCATAAATTACAGAGTAGATACTTCTACTATGTTTCCATTTTTTTCATAAAATAAAAACTTTTGAAAAAAGTGTCATGTCTAGTTCCATGTTTTAGATAGAATGACTTTTCTTTGGTCCCATCCTTGACCCTAATCATCTTTAAGTCATGTGAAAATCATTTCAAAACATGGGATGAGCATAAACATACCAGTAAGGGTTATAAAATGAAGAAAGGAAACATTAGTCCATAAAAAAATATTCCTTTTAACAAACATCATGAAATCATAATATTTATGAATAACACATAGAAAACAAAAATCTTAATTGTAAATTGGGGAGTCCATAACATACGTACGTTGTAGTTGTTACATCTACCTAGGGAGTTACATTGGTAATACCCATCACTGTATATTCCGTAAATCTCTTAGGTGAAACGTTCATGTTTACCTCCATCATGTTACCCAATGAATTGGAGATCTATCTCAGGCTCACCCACCCTAGTTTTATCACGGAACCACCCATATATGTATACAATTCCGAAGAACCATAACATAATCATAATAAATAACATAAGCATATAGGAAAGATAACATTCCCACAATGCAATCACAATATATCAGTTCAAGATTTTTAAATAATGACTCCATTATCAAAACCATTTTCAAAACCAAAATACATAAAATAGTATATGGATTTTATTTTCCTTTAAAAACATTACAAATTGTTAAAGAAGCCAAAGATCAAATAATACTCACAACAATGGAAAAGGTCATTTTCACTACTTAAGTTAAAAAGAAACATTCTTTTTTGTCATTTTGTAAAATGATTTATAGAGAAAATATTCCATTAAAAGAAATTTAAATTCTAAGGGGTTTATAAAACATATAAAATGATGTCATGTATAAATAAAAGGATTCCTCAATGGAAGGAGATTGAGAAAAAGTCCCTTACCTCGTGTCCAACTTAACCCGTTTGTTCTCTAATCTTGAGAATAATAAACTAATGTTAATTTCTACTTTCTTTAAGAACCTATTTGAGGTATATTATTCCTTTTATATCACTTATTACCATGTTATAAAAATTATATAATCATTTATGTTAATAATAGTCATTTTGTTGATATTTGGTACTTGAGTAAAAATGACCTTCTTATAATTACAAGTTGTTCATGTGTTCAAACATCTCTTATAAACATAATTATATTCACGATTTAGATAACATATATATCATATATATTTAGTATATATTTTTATTTATAATAGTACATAACATTTGGAGATAAGAAATGAAATTCACCGTTCATAGAGACAGAAAGTCATACGTACGCATGAAAGCTAATTTCATTTCTATTTTTTATTTTAATGGAATGAAAACATAATGATACATATGTATATTATAATTCCAGTATAATATAATATATAATTTCTGTAAGTCTATCTTTTATACGTTCCAAGTTTGGTATGAAAAAGCCATATTACTTTGAGGGGGCGGTAGTCCACATTTCATCAAATGAAATTATCGTATTTACCCATTATGGAAACCATAAAGGTATGATATAAATGAAAAATATTTGAGAATAGAAACAATATAAATATAATATATATTAAATATAAATATATTTCCATCTAAATTTTCACCATAATAGGTGGTGTGAGAAGATTGAACAATCATCATTTCGTGAGGCAGTAGTTCGCCATCCACAGAAACAATATCTTCTTTACCCATTTGACGGAGGTGTATGTTAGTGTAGTTCGAATAATTATCATAAGAACAATATAGTATATTTATGATAATGTAATGTTTATAAAATATAAGAATAAAAAGTTTTTAGGGGGTTTGATAAGTAAAATAAAAGAAAAGAACTTAAGAGAAGATATTGTCTTTAAATCGTGTTACTCCCTTTTGTTTGAACCAAAAGGATTTCGTAAAGTGACTTATGCCTAAGGTAAGGATTCAAGGAGGAAGAGAGGAATTTATAGGGCTTAATTGACAAGATTTTTCATGAGCCAAGGTGCTTGAGCGGTGTGAGTAATTGGTTAGAGGTGATGGATTTTTATATGGGGGGAGGGGCTCTTTTGGAATGTTTGAAAATATTGTTTTATTATATAATTATTTTTGGGTTCTAAAGGTCCAAAACTTATTAAAGACTAAGTTAAGACGTATCTTTTTCAAAATAAAGTCATCCAATAATAATTGGAGAGGTTTTGGATAGTTTTTATGTCTAATAATATCCTTTATTTAAATCATTCATTAACGAGGTAAACACTGCATCATTATTGTGTCATAATTAATTTTATTTATTCGATTTCTAAAAATTATAAATAAAATACCATAATGTAGGAAATATTTTTATATTTCTAATGAATATTTATAGTTGAATATATAACTTATATAACCCCATGTAATAATTGATTTGCTAAAAGTATATTTTTATGTCATTTTTGTTATTACTTTTAATTAATTAATGTAAAGTGTCATTATCATTATTAAGTGGAACCATGGGGTCCCAAAATCTAAACAAAGATTTACATGGTCGAAAATGTATCAACAAATAGTATTCGGACACATGTTAGGGTAATGTAATATTATTATAATATTATTTTTACCCTTATTTAGCAGATTAACCCTTTTACAATGGTAAATAAAAGTTACCTATTTACACAATTTGGACCTCATGATTCCAAATATAGAATCCATTTTCCCAAATTAAAAACACAGAATTTTTAGAAATTAATTTAAAATTAATTCCTGTTGTCCAAACTAAAACTGTGTTTTTATGAAATAATAACTATCTAAAGAATGACACTTGTTTATGTCCAATTTCAAATTGAAATTACTTAAAATGACCAAAAATGGATTAATTGGTAAAAATATAAACTAATTAAACTTTAAAATCAATTAAAAAGATAATATAACCATGAAAAGAATGTACATGAAAAGGATTTTTTGAATTAAAATACTATATTTTCACTATTCATTAAAAAATGAACATTATAAAAAAATACCAAAATTTCATCCAAAGTAAATTTTGATGTCCTAATTATAAAAAAGAATATTATTTTGTTAAATATAACATATAAAAGTGAAAAAAATAGATTTTAAAAGGGTTCTCCCTCAAAAGGTAGTAAAATGACCTTTTAAAGAATATTAGAGTATTTAGGATCAAAATCAGATTTTTTCTTATTTTAAGCCTCTAAAATGTATTTAATAAATGTAAAAACATTTAACAAAAATGTATACTAATTTTTAGTTAGTTCTATTCATTCCTTCCATTAAAACGGCATAGAAGTAACTAACTTTTAAAAAATAATAGTTTATTATTATTTTTTAGTACAACTCAATGTTGTGTGCAACATAAGTTTTCAAAAAAACTCGTTGTTGTGTATCGGGTACACCATCAAACATAGCAACCCATTTAAAGTAAAATTAATATTTAATTCAAAAATATTAATAAATATGAAAATGTATTATTATTTATTTACCTGGGATGATACATCCTTCACCCTTTTTGGAAATTGTATCCTCGTAATTTTATTCACTTATCAAATAAATGGTGGTATTTATCGCTCATCAAATTTTCAGATTCCCACATTTCCTCTTCAACTATATGGTTCTTCCTTAAAACCATTACCTACTGAAATACTTTATTCTATAACACATTCTCTCTTTAGTGAAGAATCTGGACTGGTTTTTCCTCATAAGAGAGATTGCCTTCCAACTGAACTAACTCTGGACTCAAAAATGAGATGGAACTGGAATATAATTTTTAAAAATTAAAATATTAAAAACATTGTGTACCTAGGATAAACATGGAGGCAAATCCACTTTTTATAAAACTGATCCAACATTCTCTAGGATTTTATAAGGTCCAATGAACCTCGGACATAACTTTCCCTTCTTACCAAAATTCATCACACTTTTCCAAGGAGAAACCTTGAGAAAGACATGACAACTTACCTCAAAAGAATGATGCTTCCTCTGGTTATCCTCATAACGTTTCTACAAGATATGATATTTTCTCATGTGATTCTAAATCAAATGAACTTTTTCAGCCATCACTTCTACGAATTCTGGTCCCATAAACTTTCTTTTAGATACTTCGTCCCAAAAAGATGGTGTTCGACCCCACTTCCCATATAATTCCTCAAATAGATCCATCTGTATACTGTATGGAAAACTGTTATTATTTGAAAATTCAACCAATGAAATATGATGGTCCCAACTTCCTTATTAATCCATTGATCAAGCACGTCACATATTCTCCAAGTTCTGAATTGGTCATTCTAACCTCCCATCTTACTGAGGATGAAAAGACATACTAAAATTTAATTCAGTACCCAAAAACTCTTGAAGGACTTTCGAAAAGTTAGAACTAATCCTAGGATCATGTTCAGATACAATGAAGTGGGTAACTCCATGCGACCAGAATATATCTTTAACATACTACCGAGAATGTTGATATAGAGACAAAGTATCTTGAATAGGAATGAAATGAGCAGATTTAGTCAATCGATCAACAATAACCCAGATCACATTATTACCTCGAGATGTATTTAGTAATCCCACAATGAAGTCCATGGATATATTTTCCCATTTCCACTCTGGCACCAGTAAAGGATGAAGCATCCCTTTTGGTAACTTCCACTTTTCATTAACCTACTGACAAGTCAAACACTTCACTGTAAAATCAGCAATGTCACTTTTCATTCCATCCCACCAGTAATACTCCCGAAGATCAATGCATATCTTATTACTACTGGGATGAACTGAAAACGGAGAACTATGAGCTTCACATAATAACTCATTCTTCAACTACGAATCACAAGGCACACATAATCTATTCCCAAACCTCAATGCAGAATCATTATCTATGTTAAAATTAATAATCTTACCCTTCTAAACCAACTCTACCTTTTTTGTGAAACTCACTGTATTCCTTCTGAGCTTTCTTTATTCTATCTAATAGAGATGATGTCACTTTCACCTTAAAAAAACAGAGGAATTTCCTGCACTAATGACTTTTATTCCAAAGTTCATCAAGTCTTTAATCAAAGGATATTATTCCAAATTTAACAAGTTTAATGTAGAATTACTTTTTGGAATCAAACCATCATCCAGTTTATTTGCCTTTCTTGGATGGTAATGAATCATGCAATCATAATCTTTGATTAATTCCAGCCATCTCTTTTGTCTCATGTTTAATTATTTTTGAGTGAATATATAATTTAATATTTTGTGGTCATTATATATTTCAAATTTTACTCCACACAAATGATGCTTCAAAATTTTTAAATAAAAAAATAGAAGCTAATTCCAAATCATGTGTAGGGAGATTTAACTCATGATGTTTTAATTGACGTAAAACATAATCAATTACCTGATCATTCTTCATAAGGATACAACCAGGTCCTTTCAATGAAGCATCACTGTAGATAACAAACACACCATTTCTATAAGGTTGTTCCAAAACTAGAGCATTCAAAAATAATCTATTCAATTCCTAAAAACAATCATAAAATTATTTTGTCTAAATGAACATAACACAATTTAAAATTAATATATTCAATAGACTAGATAACCATGAAAAATATGGATCTTGGTTATATTTGGGGGTCTGGGCATTCTTCAAAAACACTAGTTTTATCAGGATCAACAATTATGCCAATTTTTAAAATAATGTGACTAAGGAATGAAATTTATTGTAACCAAATATCACACTCACTGAATTTACCAAACATTTTCTTTTATTTTAAGGATCTCAAGCCAACCCTTTAATTACTTTCATTCTCCTCTTTGATTTTATAATAAACCATAACATCATCAATTAACATGACCAAAAACTTATCAAAAAACTGACGGAAAATTCTATTCATAAGATCCATGAATATAACAGGTTCATTGGTTAATCAAAAAGGCATAACTAAAAATTCATAATGGCCATATCTAGTACGAAACACAGTATTCATAATGTCTGATTCCTTTACTTTCAACTAATGGTACCCTGACCTCAAATCAATCTTCAAAAAATACCGATCTCCCAAGAGCTGATCAAACAAATCATCGATATGTGGCAAAGGATACTTGTTCTTAATAGTGATGTTATTAAATTATCTATAATCAATGAAAAGTCTCCTTGAACCATATTTCTTTTTAACAAACAAGACTATAGAACCCCATGGTGATGCGCTAGGTCGAATGAAACCATCATCTAATAACTCGGGCAATTGCTTCTTTATCTCTAAGAGTTTAATTTGAGCCATTCGATAAAGTGGTTTTGAAATTGTCTTAGCATCATGAACTATGTCTACAGTAAAATCAACATCCCGATCAGGTATAATACAAGGAAAATCATTAGGAAAAACATCAAGGTACTCATTTACCACTAGTACATCATTAATATGAATAGTTCCTTTGTTTTCAAAAATATACACAAGGTAGCATTCATTTCCATCTTTTACTAGTTTCTCAGCATTCTGATATGTTATAAAAAGTAAGGATTCATTATTTTACACAATCTAAATATATTTCTAAAAAGAAAGATCTTTATCTCTGCTTTCAATATTATCATGATTAATAGAAATCCAATCCATACCCAAAATAACATTAAACTCTACTAGAGGAAAACCAATAAGTTTTGAAGGTATAAGTTTTCCACTCACAAGGACAGGAAGGTTCTAATTATTTATTCTTATCTCAAAATTTCCTCCTGGTTTTTTTACCATAAGTTTAGGATTCATTTTTTGAGAAGGAATTCCCAATCTACTAGAAAAATTCTCAGAAATGAACGAATGTGTAGTACCTGAATCAAAAAAAAACATTGGCATATTCTGAAAAAAAGAATTATACATGATAATACATCATTTGATGGCCCAACATATGCTAATGTAGTTCCAAAGGATTTCACCACCCCTTTATACATATAGTCTGGATGATTTTCCTCAGTTGAGTTCTTCGTTGGACACTCATTTTCATAATAACCCATTTCATTTCCGTTAAAATATTTTACTATCTTTAAATCAGATTTTTTTCCATTACCTTGATATTTTTCAGTGCAATTATGAACCTTATGCCCCATTTTACAACATCTGTAGCACATAACAAAATTCAAAAGACATTTCCCAGCATGCTTTTTACCACAATTTTCACACAATGGAAACTTAAGTTTATTTCCTTCAGACTTTATTGAAGAGTTCTTCCCTTTCATCTACCACCTTGAAGTTTTATTCTGTTGTTTGTCAAAGAACACCTGATCTAATACAAACTCAATTTCCACCTTCTCCACACATCAAGAAAATATTTCCTATCTTTTTAACTTACGAGAAAATAAATCCACTCAATAATTTGCCTCTAATACTGAGTAAAAATGGTTGATTTTAATATCAATATCTCATAGTAAATTTAGTGCATACCTTACCGGTTGAGTAATTTTTTCTTTATAAGTATCCATTGTGTCATCCTATAACCTCAATTCCAAGAATTGTTTTTCCATCCTAAGACAAACCACCTTAGGAATATATTTCCTAAAAAAACATACCTTTGAATCCATCCCAATAAAAAGCATCTATCTCGTCACTATCTTTGATACTTTTCACCATCGACCACCACTGATCAACTTCATCTTCAAAACGGTAAAAATCCATACTAACCTTTTGAAGTTCAAAACACCCCATGATATTTAAAATCTTCTCCATTACTTTAATCCACCCTTCAGCTAGAACATGGTAAAATGATCCTCTAAATGATGGGGGATGTTGCCTTATTAAATGATCCACTACTAACACGTTCCTCTATGGTTGATCTCGATGATCTCGTGCATGGATACCACCACTATTTATATCCTGAGTCAATTGTTCCATCACTAAAACAAACTATTTAGTTCTGATTCTGATCATATCAGGTTATTGATTTAGAAGGTTTTCTTCCTCTTGATGTTGTCCCATCATAGCTTCCCTGTTTCGACTATGGAAAACCATTCTGAACATAGAAATATCTTAGGAGAAGAAATATGTTAATCTCTAAATGATATATCATTTCAATCATAACATAAATTAATTTAAGGATATTAATTTAACAATACCCTAACCATAAAGTTGTCTAAACCGACCTCTGATACCAATTATAAGGACCCAACCTTAAAACATTACAGAATCATGAATTAAATGAATAATTCACATTGAGAATATTTTCTAGTTTATATTTTTAGATAATTAGGCCATAACTATTACATTACATCTCTATAATTACAAAGTAGACACTTCTAATCAGTTTCCATTTTTTCATAAAATAAAAACTCTTTAAAAAAAGTGTCATGTCTAGATCCATGTTTTAGAGAGCATGAATTTTCCTTGAACCCATCCTTGACCCTATTCATCTTTATTTCCTATGAAAAATATTTCAAAACATGGGATGAGCATAAAAAGCTCAGTAAGGGTTATAAAATAATGAATGGAAACATTATTCCATAAAAAAATAATCTTTTTAACATACCTCATGAAATAATAATATTAATGAATAACAAATAGAAAACATAAATCATAATGGTAACATGTTGAATTCATAACATACTTATGTTGTAGCTTTCATAGCTATGTAGGGCGTTACATTTGGAATACCCATCACAGTATATTCCCTAAATATCCTAGGATAAACATTCCCCTTTAACCCCATCAAATTATCCAATGCAATGGAGAGATATCTCAGGCTCACCCACCCATGGTTTATTATAGAACCCCTCCCATATACATAAACAATTCCCAATAACCCTAACATAATCATAACATATAACGTAGGCATAGAGGAAAGATAACATTCCCACATTACAATCAAAATATATCATTTCCAGATATTTTAATAATAAATCTATTATTGAAACCATTTTCAATACCAAAATACATAAAAGAGTATATGATATTTATTTTCTTTTTATAAACATTATGATTTTTTAAGGAATCCATAGATCAAATAATACTCGCGGCAGCAGAAAAGGTCATTGTCACGGCTTGCATTAAAAAGAAACATTATTTGTTTAGTTTAGTAAAATGATTAATAGAAAAAATATTCTCATTGAAAGAAATTAAAATTAAAATGGGTTTATAAACCATATAAAATATAGTCATGTATGAACGCAAGGATTCCTCAATGAAAGGAGGCTGAGATGAGGTCCCTTACCTCGTGTCTGTCTTGACCCCTTCATTACTTAATCTCTTGAATAATAAATGAAAGTTAATTTATACCTTCTTATGAACATTTTATAGTTTTATTATTCTATTTATATCAATTATTACCATGTTATAAACATTATAAAATCATTTAAGTTGATAATGTTCCTTTTTACGATATTTGGTACTTGAGTCCAAAATGAACTTCTTATAATTACAAGTTGTTCATGTGGTCAAAATTCCATTATCTGCATATTGATATTAATGATTTAGATATCATATATATCATATATATCATGTATATATGTATATATTTATTTATAATAGAACAAAACATATGGAGATATGAAATTAAATGCACCGTTCATTGAGATGGTAAGCCGTACGTATGCATGAATGCTACATTCATTTCTATTCTATATCTTAATGGAATAAAAACATAATGATTCATTGGTATGTTATAATTACAGTATAATATCTTACATATTTTCAGTAACTCCTTCCTCTATACATTCCACATATGGAATGAATGAGTTATATCACTTTGATGGGCGATAGTCTGCACTTCCTGAAATGAAATTATCGTATTTACCCATTATGGAAATAATAAAGGTAAAATATAAATGAAAAATAGAAAATCATAGAAATAATATAAATATAATATATTAAATATAAATATAGTTCTATCATAATTTCCACCATAATAGGTGGTAGGAAGATATTGAACAATCATCGTTCTGTGAGGCAATAGTTCGTCCTCCACGGAAATAATTTATTCATTACCAATTTGATAGAGGTGTGTGCAATTTTAGTTTGAATAATTGTCATAAAAACAACCTAGTATATTTATGATACTGGTGTTTTTATAAAATAATTTAACAAAAAGAGTTTATGGGGTTGGAGAAGTAAAATAAAATAAAAGAAAATAAGAGAATACATTACCTTTAAATCAGGTAACACCCTTTGGTTTGAACCAAAAGGATTTCTTGAAGTTCCTTCTGCATAAGGTAAGGCTTCGAGGTGAAAGAGTGGAATGTAGAGAGATTAACTGGTTAGAGTTTGTACAAGACAAAGGGCTTGAGAGGTGTGAGTAATGGGTTAGAGGTGAGGGAGTTTTATAAGGGGAAGGAGGGGCTCTTTAGAAAAGTTTGAAAATATTATTTTATTATATAATGATTTTTTGTTTCTAATAGTCAAAAACTAATTAAAGTAAAAGATAAGATGACTATTGTTCGAAATAATATTATCCAATAATAATTGGACATTTTTTTGATAGTTTTTAAATTTTATAATCTCATTTATTTAAACCATTCATTAATAAGGTAAACACTACCTCATTATTGTTTCATAAATAATTAAATTTATTTGATGTCTAAAAATTATAAATAAAATACCATGATTTAAGAAATATTTTTATGTTTATAATTAATTTTTATAGTTGAAGTTATAATATAAATAACTCCATGTAAAAAATGATTTACTAAAAGATATATCCTTATGTCATTTTTGTCATTATTTTAAATTAATTAATATAATGAGTCATTATCACTCTTATGTATCTCCATGGGGTCCCAAAATAAACCCAAGGATGACCATGGTTAGAAATTTATCAACGAATAGGATTAGGACACATGTTAGGGTAATTTAATATTATTATAATATTATTGTTTACCCTTATTTACCAAATTTACCATTTTACAATGTTAAATAAAATATTTACTGAAGTAAATATTCATAATGTCTAAAAATAAAAGTTACCTACTAACACAATTTAGACCTCTTTATTACAAATATGGAATCAATTTTTCCAAATTCAAAACATATAAGTGGCATAAAATAATTTAAAATTTAATCTCGTTGTCAAAACAAAAAGTGTGTTTTTAAGAAATAATAATTATCAAAAGATTGACACTTTTTTATGTCCAATTTCCAAGTGAAATTACTTTCTATTACCATAATACTATTAAATGGTAAAAATATAATATAATTAAACTTTAAAACTAATTAAAAATATAATATATCCATATAAATAAAGTATATGAAATGAAAGTATTGAATTAAAATACAGTATTTTAACTATTCATTAAAAATGAACATTATCAAAAAAATACCAAAATTTCATCCAAAGTAAATTTGGATTTCTGAATTATAAATAAGAATAATATTTTGTCAAATAGAACATATAAAATTGAAAAAAACTATATTTCCAAAGGTTTTTCCATTAAAATAACGTAAAACGACCTTTTAAAGAATTTTACAGTATTTATGCTTAAAAATGGATTCTTTCTTATTTTAAGCCTCTAAAATTTATTGTATAAATGTATAAACATTTAAAAAACATGTATAATTTTTTTTAGTTAGTTTGGTTCATTCCTTCCATTAAAACTACTATGTGTTAACTACAATTTAAAATAATAATATTGTGTTATTATTTTTTAGTATAACTCAACGTTGTGGGCAACATAAGTTTTTAGAGAAACTAGTTTTCATGTATCAGGTACGCCATCAAACATAGAATATCGTTTAAATTAAAAAGAATATTTAATTCACAAACATTGATAAATTTTAAAATTAATTATTCTTTATTTACCTGGGATGTTACAATCGTCCCTCATAATTTTCTCATTTATCATGGGTCAAATAATAACTATTAATGTAACGTACCAGTTGCGGAAGCCACCAAGAGGCGTCCCGTACCCGGTTGGCCACATGGACTCAAGGGAATTTCCCTACATGCCAGAGGCTGCCGACTAGCAGCTAGGGATTGGGTGTGTTAGTTGGGAAACTATGCACCCATTGGCAGTGCACACAGTGGAAATAAACAACACACAATAGCAGAAGCAGTAAATATGCAACAACGGTAAACAACAGAAGACTGGAATAATAAAAAACAGGAGAACATATACATATTAAATGATTCATGATTCATATGTTCAGGAAAGAATCAAAACACGTCATAATGCTGTAAATACAGACTGTGTTAAACCAAAGTACAAAAGAAAAAAATAAATAGATCCTCATCATCACAAGCTTAAGCTTGGTCCCATGATCCCCATCTCCAAATCAAGTTAAGTACCTGAAGTAGAAGGGCTCTTACCCTTATCTATACCTGCAAAAATATAATCTATTTAGGCCCAAAATCATAGCCCAAACAGGGTGTGAGAATAAATCCCACTAGGCAACCAACTAAATATTTGTGCCTAACAGTCAGTGAATATATGGAAGGTAAAAGTACAGAAAGAAATAAACATAAAGGTACTCTGTAGTAGACAATCCATAGTTTCAATGTCAAGTAGTAGTGCAAAAAACAACTAAACCCTAACAGGTAACCCTCTAGGAAGTACTCACAACCATCCCCTCTGGTCCTACCTAAGAAGTACTAGAAACCCTCTAGAAAGTGTACCCATCTTAACCCCTCTGGTTCAGTCATATAATTCATAAAGACTCTCTGAAGAAGCACTCACAGTCAATTCCCCTTATAGTCTAAGGTAATTACGGACTCTCTGAGGAATCTCACATGGTCAATTCCCCTCATATAACCAAGGTCAAGGAAACTCTGAGGATGCTCACTCAGTCAATTCCCATTATAGTCCAAGTCATTCAATGTGTCTCAAAGACTTTCTATGGAAGCTCACTCAGTCAATTCCCCTTATAGTCTAGAGTAATCAAGGTAATTCAAAGTAAAACAAAGACTCTCTGAGGAATCTCGCACGGTCAATTCCTCTTATAGTCAAAAGAAGTAAAGGACTATCTGAGGAATCTCACTTGGTCAATTCCCCTTATAGAGCCATGTTTTCTTAGGCTCTTTGTGGAAGCTTACTCGGTCAATTCCTCAAATAGCCCAAAGTGATCAAAGACTCTCTGAGGAAGCTCACTTGGTAAATTCCCCTTATTGTCTACTACACCACGTTCTCTCGGCCCTGCGTAGGTCAATGATCATAGCAATACAATATGGATAAAGTAAACCTACAAAACTACTTGTCTAGTAAGTCTACAACATATAAATCATATCAGAATACAAACTCTCCATCCTACAGCAACTGGCATGGAAACCAGGAAGGGCGGCCAAACCGGCTAAATAGGACCAAACGGTCATAAACAGAACATGCATGGGCAAAACAACCAAAGCATTGAAAATAAACCCTATTCACATCCATTAAACCTCTACACAAGCATACAAGAAGGGAAAGTAATCAACATGGGAAAAAACAACAATCATGCAATTCCCCGTTCAAGGGTATTGGTGGAATTTGCACATAATACTCAAAGAAATTGAACTAAATCGAAAAAACCACCTACCTTGGTGTTAAGATATCTCTATATGTGAACCTATAATATTTAATATCCTTAGAATGCCTATGATCTACAAAAATTTCTAAAACATTCAGCAGAGGAAATCTTGAGGAAGAAGAAGAATTGGAAAAAGATGATCTAAGAGAAGGAAGAGCTTACTGAGATGATCCCAGCGCAATAGACGGTGGTCAAATAGGAGATCGGATGGAGGCATGGGGACTCAAAGAAGGATCACATATATATGAGTTCTCTCAGCCGAACGAGACCTAGAAGAATCATGTTCTGGTGATTAGACGCGACCCCGATCCATTTAATGAAAAAAATACACGACGTGTACTTTGGAAGTACACGGTGTGTACTATCCTTTTCAGTACTCCTCTTTAGGTGGCCTGCATGTCACCCCCACATAACCATGTGTTTGTCCATGACACGACCATCACATGGTCTCTTGTGGAAAATCATTACACGACGTGTCCTCATAAAGTACATGATGTGTACTTCAAAAATTTATAGAACTTCCCCTTTTTCTCAAAAACAGCCAGAAGAAGAAAACATACCTAAAAAGAAGATCTGGGTTCTTACAAACTTCCCCCCTTAAAAATATTCGTCCCCAAATTTCACTAGCGCAACGTAAAAGAAGAAGCCCCAAATAGCTCTGGCCACTAGGACCATACATCGGCCTCCCTCTCCCATGTCTCATCCTGTACTCGCCTGTTCTACCATAACACTTGTACCAGTGGAACAGACCGGCCATGGAGAACATTTGTACTATGATCGATAATTTGGATATGATTCTCCTCAAAGGATGCATCCACTTCCAACTCAACCTCCTCGGGTTGGATAACATGAGACGGGTTTGAAAAGTAATGTCCAAGCTAAGAAACGTGGAAGACGTCGTGAAAAGCCCAATACCTCTGAGGTAACTGCAACCGATAGGCAACTGGCCTAACTCAATCCAAGACCTAAAATAGCCCGACGTACCTCGATGAATGTTTACCATGTCTCCTAATTCTCTTGTGTCCCAACCTCAGTGTGACACACAGGAAAACCTGACCCCCAACATCAAACTCCAGAGGTCTTCTCCACTGATCAGTATAAGACCTCTATTGAGACTGCGCAATATCTATCCTCTTCCGAATCAACTCTATCTACTCTGTGGTATCCTGAATAGGATAAGATCCCAACAAATCTACCACTCCTGCCTCCAGATAACATAAGGGTGATCGACATGGCCTACCGTACAAAGCCACATAAGGTGCCATCTGAATAGTTTCTTGAAAACTATTACTGTAGAAAAAATCCACAAGAGGTATATGATTCTACCAAGAACCTCCAAAATCCTGAAAGCATGTTCAGAGCATATCCTGAATCACATGAATCATACGCTTGGACTGGCCATCTGTTTGAGGGTGGTAGGATGTACTCAAAAGTACCTATGTACCAAATGCTTTCGGAATCCCCTTCCAGACTTGAGAAGTAAAACACGCATCCAGGTCTGAAACGATGGAGTGTGGAACTCCACGTAGACGTACAATGTCTCGGATGTACAACCGTCATAGCCCATCAACACTGAAGGACTCCTTGATCAATAATAAGTGAGAAACCTTCATTAGTCTGTCAATGACAAACCTAACATCATCATTCCCACGAGGTGACCTTAGTAAACCGATCACGAAGTCCATCAAAACGTCATTCCACTTCCACTCGGGAATGGGTAACTGCTATAGAAGCCTTGCTGGTCGTTGATGCTCTACCTTCACCTACTAAGAAGTGGAACACCTAATGAAAAAACTAGTAATGTCCCTCTTCATACCTGGCCACCAATACTGACAGTGTAGATCACGATACATCTTGGTGATGCCAAGATGAACATTCCAAACCAAGGAATGAAAATCATGCATCAACTCCTCGTGTATGTCTATTGGAACCCATACGCGCCCCTAAAAACACAAGAACTTTTCCTTGCCTACGGTACATATTGGAATAGGGTCCTCTCCTGACACCCTCCCCCTTAGAAATAGCCCTTCAGAATATGATAGTTTCCTCATTCGAACTCAATCATGAAGAGTATAGGTAAAAACTACAGATGATAGAAAGGTCTGCCCCTGTCTATCGTGAACCTCCAAATGCATCTCAGAGAACAGTTCCATAAGCTGTAAGTCACTACTAGCCTCCTAAACTTCATGTATCTAATTACACCTTCTCAACGCATCAGCCACCATGTTACCCTTCCCAGGCGTGTAGGCAAGCTCAAAGTCAAAGGACTGTAGGTACTCAACCCACCTTAACTGTCTTAAATATAGATCACGCTGAGTGAAGATGTACTTGAGACTATTGTGGTCGGTGAAAACCAAAAAATTCTCTCTCAGAAGATAATGTCTTCAACAACGTAGGGCATGAACAACAGCTACCAACTCCAGATTTTGCGTCGAGTAATTCCTCTCATGTGGCCTCAATTGCCGAGACCCGTACACAACGACTCCATCTCCATGCATAAGCCTAACTCCCAGACCAATACCTGAAGTATCACAGTAAACAGTACAGCTATTTCCCGGTCTAGAAAGACTAGTATCGGTGCTGAGGTCAACATCCCCTTCAGCTTGTGAAAGGATGAATCACAATAATCTGAGAACAAGAACTTTTCACCTTTCTTAGTCAGACCTGTCAGCAGTGCTGCTAAGCGTGAAATGTTCTGTATGAAATTTCTGTAGTATCCAGCCTGCCCTAGAAAACTTCGCACCTCAATGACGTTCTTTGGATGCTCCCAAGAAACTATAGCTCTCACTTTCTCTGGGTCTACTGATACTCCTACCTATGAGATAATATAACCCAAGAAGTGAATATAATCCATCCAAAAGTGGAACTTTGGGAGCTTAGCATATAACTGATGCTCTCTCAGTGTACTCAAAACGTTATCATGATGGGTAGCGTGGTCGTATCTAGTGTGAGAGTACACCAATATATCATCAATGAAAAAACCACGAAGGAATACAAGTATGGAATGAACACTCAGTTCATCAGGGCCATGAAATTTACAGGTGCGTTCGTGAGACCGAATGGCATAACCACATACTTGTATAGACCATACCTACTCAAGAAGGTTGTAAGAGGTATGCATGATGGTTTAACTCACAACTGATGATAACCGGACCTCAATTAAATCTTCGAGAACACCCGTGATCCTTGAAGCTGATCAAAGTGATCATCAATCCTCAGTAAGTGATATCAGTTCATGACCTTCAACTGGTTCAACTTCCGATAGTCCACACAAAGCCTGAGGGTGTCGTATGCCTTCTTTGCAAACAGAACAGTAAAACCCTAAGAATAAGTATTGGGTCAGATGAAACCCTTTTCCTATAACTCCTCTAACTATTTCTTGAGCTTCTGAAACTCTAGATTATCCATCCTATAAAGAGGAATGGACACCAGTGCCACTCCTGGAACAAGCTCAATCGAGAAGTCAACCTCGCGCGTTGAAGGAAAACCTGAAAATTCCTCTGTAAAGACATCTATGAAATGATCCACCACTGCGGTAAAGTCTAACTGTGAAGTCCCGTAGTCATCCAGATATAGAATAGCAATCTGGGATGTAACTCCTCCCAACCCATGATGCTCTGGACCCGCTCTACTCACCTAGACATCCCATTCACCCCTTTGAAGAAAGGATCCACCCTCTAGTGATATTAATCTCACCCTATGATTATAATAGTTGATGAATTCCTAGAAGGGAACTAACCAGTACATTCCAAGAATGACATCATAACATGTCATATCGAGGACATAAGGGTCCCATAGGAAGTGAAAACCACCAACCTCTAGTGGGCTCTCCTTGAACTAACTTCTACTAGCTATTCTAGTCCCCAACGGTGTGTCTAGCATCAAAATATAGGTAGAGGAAAAGATGCAGAGGCAAAGGCTCTCCAAAACAACAAGAGATATAAAGCTATGGAAACCCCATGTATTAAAAAGAACTGAAAATAAAATTGAGGCTACAAAGATCTTCCCTCGAATTGTAGAGGGTCTGAGATCCTGCTCCTACTGGGTCTTCTCCACTATAGAAGTCTGGCCTAAGACAAAACCCTGAGACCCTACCTGACCGCTATGAGCTGATCCACCCTACTGTCACTGAAGAACTGAAGACTGAATACCATGAGAACGACCCCCACCTTGGCCCAAACAGCCGGAAGAACTCCAGTTCCCAGACTGGTGAGAAATAGGTGGCATTGCTCCTGAACGCAGAGTCATAGAATAACACCTGTCACTAGCTGCTAGTGACCAGAACTGACAAAAGCGCTGAAGGTGACCCATCCTGCCACAATATCGGCACTCCACTAGGTCTCTCAGACAACGTGGACTCGTATGCCCACTCTTACCACACTGGTAGCACACCACATGGATATCAGGTGTATACCGCCTATGAGATCACATCCCAGCACCTCTTGGCAGAGTCTCGAAGCATGTAGGTAGAATGTTTCACCCTATTCTCTAGAGGTATCTCCAGATGCTAGAAAATCATCAACGTGGCTACTAGCCTAACTCTGAAGCCTGAGGTCCTCTATCCCCTGAGAAAGTAGGAGGATGCTACTGCTGAAAGACCCACATCAATTCTTCCATTGACGGGGTAGGAGGCGGCGCTCCCTGAAAGGTCTGCATTATCCTCCAAAATCCCTCTCTGAACTATGCATAAACACTTGTGTTAGGTATAACGTCTTATTCCAAGACTGGAATGACAGCATGATCTACTAGAAGTCCCTGATCGACCATGTTTGGGGTCTGATCAGTGCCTGGAAACTGGCGCACAACCGGAGGATGTCTCGGCGGCATGACTCTCCATGGTCAAGCGCACACCTTAAGACAAGATTACCAAGGGATATAAACTAGAATCATAAAAAGGTAATAGAAGAAATAAAGCATTAAATTTCTACAAAACATGAATATATGGCATGTAAAATTCTTACACGGAATGTTCCCATATGTTATTCACATGGGCGTGTACTCATACCTAAACTAGTCATATAACACCCAAACCACAGTACATGTTGTCCCAACACATGGCATGTACTAGAATCCCCTTCCCCTTCCCTGGTCCTTCTACATGGTTAAGCTTCACGACTCTCCTAGGACAAGACTACACAGCGTGTTCAAGATATACAAGGCGTGTACCAAACAAGCTTTACCTAGACCGTGTTGTTAGTGACTCATCCTGAGACACAACTCACACTACATGACATGTTCCAGAAAGACACGGTGTGTACGTGAAAGGATAACACCGACCTGTGTTGTTAGTGACACGACTGGGTACCTAGGTCAGACTACACAGCATGTTCAATACTGACACGACAAGTATATCTTAAGGTTTATCTATCCATGTTGTTAGTTACATGAGAAGACATAGGATCAATGCTACATGGCACGCTCAACTAGTACTAAGCGTTTTTTAACATGAAATTCCGTATCCCGTGTCTCTACCCACACGGCATATGACACGGTTAGAGACTACATGGAGTGTACTTAAAGTACACAGTGTGTACATAATAAAATTAGTTTCTTCTAGAACAAAAGAATGCATGGCATGTAGACAAAACTACATGGCATGTATTCTAGTTTTTTCCAAACCGTAACCTCAGAAACTACTCCAGGACCCAGAAAAACACTAAAACGAACATTTTAAGTTCCAAATTCCGATCCGTGGGGGCCCATACTCCCCATGAATAAAATATTGGCATCTTATACATGTTATAAAAAGGAAAACAAGGCAATGATCCACAAGATTCCGGTCCATGAGGGCCCATAACACCTCGAGAAACAATGTTTGGCGTTCATTCAAGCAACAAATTACACAAACAATACCCTATCAAACAGCATGTATTCTTATCAAGGCTTCTATCACAACAACATGCATATTATACACAACGTCTATGACAAAAACATGAAATCGCTAATGCATCCTAGATGACACAGCAGGAATGGATGGCATGTGATTTCTAGCAAGTTTCTATATGATGCATGAGATGTCATACCCTCAAATCATCAGGTTGCGGCAGAAATAGAACCTCAATAATGTCAATAGTAATTAAAAAAAACATGTGAGTCACCTATCGATGAAAATCAAATCAACTGTAAAATCACAAATCAGAAAAATTGAAATAAACGAGGTAGATTGGATTTTCTCTATACACAGGTTAGCTACTTCCGAACACAGCTTATTACCAAGTACTTATTCCTTTCTATCCATGGATAAAGGCTCCAAATAGTAAGTAAATAGAAAAAAATCCCTCTGATACCACTTTGTAACATCTCAGTTCTAAAAGCCACCCAGAGACGCCCTGTACCCGGTTGGTCACATGGACTCAAGAGCATTTCCCCGCATGACAGAGGCTACCGACTAGCAGTGAGGGCTTGGGTGTGATAGTGAGGAAACTATGTCGTTGTTGGAAAAGCACACAACAGATGTAAACAACACACAATAGTTGAAGTAGTAAATATCTAACAATAGTAAACTGAAAAAGACTGGAATAATAAACAACTAGAGCACATATACATATAAAATGATCATGATACATATGTCTATAAAAGAAGACAAATAAGTCACAATGCTAGAAATACCGAAAGTGATAAACCAAAGTAAAAAAATAAAAATAAAAATAGCTCCTCATCATCGCAAGCCTAAGCTTTGTCCCATGCTCTCTAGCTCCACAACAAGTCAAGTACCTGAAGTAGAAGGTTTCTTTCTCTTATATATACCTGCAACAATATAATCTATTTAGGCACAAAAGCATGGCCCAAATAGGATGTGAGAATAAATCCTAGTAGGAAACCACCCGAAGATCTGTGCCTAACAGTCAGTGAATATATAACAGGTAAAAGTACAGAAAGTAGTAAACAAGGAGGTACTCAGTAGTAAAAAATCCACAGTTTCAATGTCAAGCAGCAGCGAAACAAACGGCTAAACACAAATAGGTAACCCTCTTAGAAGTACTCACAGCCATCCCCTCTAGTCCTACCTTATAAGTACTAGCAACCCTCTAGGTAGTGCACTCGGCCTAACCCCTCTAGTTCAGTCATAGAATTCATAAAGACACTCTGAGGAAGCACTCACAGTCAATTCCCCTTACAATCTAAGGTTGTCATGGACTCTCTAAGGAAGCTCATATGGTCAATTCCCCTCATATCCCCAAGGTCAAGGACTCTCTGAGGAAGCTCACCTAGTCAATTCCCATTATATCCTAGGTTATTGAAAGTAACTCGAAGACTCTCTGAGGAAGCTCACTCAGTCAAACTCCCCGTATATTCTAGAGTAATCAAGGAAATTCCATGTAAAACAAAGACCCTCTGAGGAAGCTTGCAAGGTCAATTCCTCTTATAGTATAAAGAAGTAAAGGACTCTCGGAGGAAGCTCACTTAGTAAATTTCTCTTATATACCCAAGCGGTATTAGGTTCTCTAAGGATTCCCACTCAGTCAATTCCCGGTATAGCCCAAAGTGCTCAAAGACACTCTGAGGAAGCTCACGTGGTCAATTCCCCTTATAGTCTACTATACTAGGTTTTCACAGCCCTGTGTAGGTCAACGAGCATAGAAATAGAATATGTCCAAAGTAAAACCACAGAACTACTTGGCTAGACAGTCTACAACATATCAAGCATATCAGAATACAAACTTTCCATCCTACAACAACAGGCATGGCAACCAGGCAGGGCGACCAAATTGGCTAAACAGGACTAAACGGTCATAAACTGAACATGCATGGGAAAAACATCCAAAGCATAGAAAATAAACCCTATTTACATCTATTTAACCTCTACACAAGCATACAAGCAGAGTAGGTAATCAAAAAGGGTAAAATGGTAAACACGCAATACCCCGTTCAAGGGTATTGGTTGAATTTTCACATAATACTCAATGACTTTGAACGGAAAGGCACAAACTACCCACCTTGATGTTAAGAGATCTCTATATGTGAAACTCAAATATTGAATCTATTTAGAAGGCCTAATATCTAAAAAAACATCTAAAATGTTCAACGGAGGATAACTTGAGGAGGAAGAGGAATTTGAAAAAGATTCTCTAGCTGAAGGAAGAGCTTATTGAGGCGATCCCAACGCAATCAACGACTGCCAAACCAGAGATCGGACAGTGGTTCGGAGGCTTGGAGAAGGATCATAGCCGTATGGGATCTCTCGGCCAAATGAGACCTAGAAGAAGCGTGTTCGGGTGATTAGATGTGATCTCGGTCTGTTTAATGAAAAAAAATACAGGGCATGTACTTTGGAAGTACACATCATGTACTCCCCTTTTCCGTAATCTGCTTCAGGCAGCCTCCATGTCAACCCCACACAACCGTGTGCGTGGACATGACACAACAAGCATACGACCTCCTCTGGAAAAGCATTACACGACATGTAATTAAAATTTTTCCAGAACTTCCCCTTATTCTAAAAAACGGCCAGAAGAAGAAAACATACCTGAAAATAAGATCCGAGTTCTTATAATTAATTTCTCCATTATAGATCATCAATAAAGGTTTTCAAATCATTTCGTTTAAAAATATTTAGTTATGTCCCTAGAGATATTATCAATATTCTTATTTAATTCTTTAAAAACTTTTATCATTTAGTATGGTCATATATTCTGTAGAAAAAAAATTCAATAATTGACCATTATAAATGAATTTCAAATATATTATTCTAAATTCCATTTTTATCTTCTGAAGATATTTCCAATTTTTTTTGATTTATTATAGTATTTAACTAGATTATTATACACTTCAAATATTATTAAAATTCACTATCTCATTAATCCATATCGACAAGAACATATACAGAAACACTTTTTGTGAGCTTTTTCACCACAAAACTAAACTAAACTTCTTAGAACCCATATAGAATTAAAATTTATTCTTCTTATAATCCTGATATGTAAATAATTTATGTTTATTTTAATAACTAATTAATTTTAATATCTTAAATTTATTCAATTTTTAGATATATTATTCTGACCTAAAAAATAGATAATCATACCAATGACTTCTGTATGCTCAATTATGTTATGAGTAATTAAAAATATCTTATTTCTGATCATAATGTTCTTATATATTAATAATAAAATTATATATATAATTTGAGAATTTCTACATATTAACTTGTAAACCTTGAATATACATTGAATGATCCAATATATCAATTGGAAAATTTACATATAATAAATTTTATGTTATGTATTAAGTGAAGTATTTTTATTTTTTATATCAGAGTATAAAAATAAATATACATCTTGCATATTAACAAGGAAATATTACATATCAGTAATAAAACCATATATTCTATATAAAATAATTTCATTCTAGAAATACAACATCCAATGTTTCAGAAGAATATTCTAGAGAGTTTTACATATCCTAATAATCTATATACTTTTTCTAATATTCTACTTTTAGGGGTCTTATATATAATTATATTAAATTTTCTTGTCTCCCAAATATAGTTATATGTTATTTTAAACTTATCTCAAACAATCTTCAATCCAACTCTTGATATTTATAAAAACTATATCTCATATCCAAACACATTAAACAACTTTAGGTATTTATAAAACCATTATAAATATATTTAGTACAATTCCAAAAGAATATTTTTGAATATAAATACACTTCCTATGAAATTTAATGTATTTAAACTTCTTAATCAATTAAATATGTTCATTCGTTTTACATAATTGATAGTTGTTTAATAATTACCAAGAAATTCAAAACATACTTCATCTTAATATTCAAAACATGGTATTTCAAAAAAATAATGATGGTTTCTCAATCTTTCATATAATATTGTTCTTTTATTATCATAGCTAACATCTAAAACTCATCAAGACTATGTAGTTCACAGTGTAGTCATTATCAAATATTTTCAATCATTCCTTATAATACCAAAATTACAATAAACTAAAATCATGGTGTCCTCCTTAAACCTATATTTATAGAAACATCAATTTTCAAAAACATCATAATTGTTGGTCAACTTTTTTGGGAAACCCGTCATTCCTCTTTCCTGACATATGAATAGATCTTCAACATAATATGTTCACTCTCATTTTCTTTAATCAACACATATTATGGGTCCTTAATTATATCATTGTTAATATTAACATTAAAATATTTTCATTATCATCATCAATCATTGAAAATAAATGAAACATTAGCAATACATTAGGCATTATAGGGAAAAATAAAAGGCTCTATAAGGGGAAACTCCTAGGAGAACTCATGTGGCAAGTCCATGTTCATTTTTTATGACTATCCACTAAACAATTCAGATGAATATAACTAAAGACTACCCTATGTGAAGAAGTAGATCAAGAGTCCTATCATTAATGCGACACCTGTTGAGTCACTAGTATTTATTATTGTGATTTTAATTTTTCTTTTAGTTGGACATTGGATTTATCAGGTGCTTGGGAACAAAAATGAGGATCTTTGGGAGACAGGCCAAGAAACATGGTTATCACATAGTATTTATAAAAAACTGGATGACTATGATAGGATGGTGTAGGTTGGGATAAAGGGGTTTTAAATGTTTAAATATGTGGTTTTAAACAATGTGAACACTAGGGAACACAATATGACTTATATTAATGGTAGATAGTGGTACCAATGTGTTTAGTATAGAGTTTTCTTAACTATTGGGCCAAAACATACTGCATGTCCATCTCACTAATTAAAGGATTTTAACTCTTTAATCCTATTATAATTTTAAAGATTTATTCCTCCTTTTCCTTTTCCCATCATGAGAAACTCATCCTCATTGGCCTTAAATCTTCTCATCCCCATCCATGATGGGTTTCTCTTAGATTATTTGTGATTTGGCATGAGGTAATTCAAAATATACATGGATTCTTCTAATTCCCCCTCCTTCATTATTTTTATTCCATTTTTATATATATTTTTAACCCTAGATGGTGGGGTGGTAGAAACATAAGTTTGGGGGGGGGGGATTTTGTTTCTTTTCTTGTTATTAGATTTGTGAGGCCTTGATCTTACTATTCTTGGGGGTTGCCATCAAAGGCGTCAAGGTTGGAACCTAATCTGAGGTATGTGTCTCTATTTGGGGATATTTTTCAAGGAATAATGTTAAATTATGAATCATATTTGGTTAATTTTTATAATGTTTTCGTTAAATTTATTTATTGTTGGTTTTTATCCATTTTTTGTGATTTATATCTTTATTTAAAATTCAGGGGTGTATAAAGAATGTTTTCCAAATTAATGTAGCTTGTATACACCAAAAGTATTTAATAAAATGGATCAAAGTGGTGTTGTGTTTTTTATGGATTTATAAATAGGTTTTTAAAATTTATTACCATGGGAAAGGTTTTGTGATAAAATTGGAATGTTTTTTATGAAATTGTATTGTGAAAGGAATTTTCATGATTCGTACTTGTTTGTGATTATGTTGGCATACAGTAATGCATGTCTTATATATAGTGTGAGAAAGGGGTTGTATAGGGGGATATAATATACTTTAGTGAGTAAGACTATGAGAGATTCCATTTTTTTTTCAATAGAACATGAGAGCCTTTGGGTAGGAACACCATAAGATCTTACTTTCAATTGTTGAGAGGCAATGCGAGCTCTTGGAGTTGGTCTTAGGAAAGACCCTGGGAGCATATAATATACATATATACCTATCATTATTTGTTTATAATCACTAAAATTAAACTCTTAAGGTTCTATCACAAGGTAAAAAGTATTTATTCCAGATTTTTTACATTAATTATTCAATTTTTATTTCCATGTTTTATATGATAAGATATGTTAGTCTCATTTCCTTTTTATAGTTAGTTGATGATGATTTTATTTTTTTCCTTTCTGTTGGGTATATTTAGAATGGTGTTCCTTTCTTTCTTATTTGATCCAGGTTGAGAAATTTTTTTGAAAATATTTTTTATTCAAAATTTAATTCCAAATGGTTATCAAAGGATTACCTGAATATGAATTGTTTTCCATTTTTTAGTTCTAAAAAACTATTCCAAACAATTTATTTGTTTTCATAAGTAAAATCATAAAATATATTCATGGTTGTATCCTACTGGGTTTTGTGCCTCACATCCTTCATGTAATTTTGGGAATACATAGAATTAGTTTTTTAAGATATATATAAATATAGGGTAACCATACACCTAAGTGACCCTTCTAGATTTTTGTATTCTACTTTTTTGTAGAGTAGATGTGGTCTCACATAGTTGGATCTAATGAAGTCATTTATTGTGGTGTTTTTTTATTGAGATATATATACTAGAAATGTTTCGATTCATTCCCATTATTTTTAAATTTGGGACTTTTCTTGAGATACAATATATATGGCCTTTTATCATGCTTTCTCTATGATATTAATTTTTGACTATGGTTTATACTTTTCATATTTTTTGAGATCTGGTTATTATATTTTAACTTTTCACCTCATATTTTTTAGCATATCTATTCCATTTCAAAGACGGGACATGCTAGTTTAACATGAATGAAATCATTCTATATAGATTATTTGTTATTCCCATTTCTTGTTGACATCCATTTATGACTGTGAATGTACTTAGGGATGTGTGGAGGGACAAATTGGATGATTGGATGGGTTGAACAAGGTTAGTTAATTACCAAATGGTATTAGATCTAGTTTATTTGGGAGTCATCAATGAACTAGAGATAGGACTATTAAAACTCAATGATTAGTAATGGGGGAGTTCCTTGATATCTCTTCTCCATTTGTGACATCATGATTCCCTGGTTGTTCTAGGATTTTGGTTATGATTTCATAACAGTTTTATATTTCATTGGAGACATTTTGATGCATTTTCGGATCAGTTTTAAGCCTTGGGGTGAGCCTGATGGTTATTTTGTGTTTTGTGGGTGAAACATATAGTTATAGTAGAGGTTAATATTTACTGTACATATATAATAGTAACCGTGTACAGCCCATGCAGTCTTGTCTCCCAACCTCCAATGTGACTTTCATGGTTGGAATTTTTTTCCTAACTAATTATCTAAACCATGACTAGGGGTAAGTAATATAAATTTTTTATGCTTTTGCAAAATTTTCATTTGGTGTTTCTTTTCCTGCTAGTTTTTTTATTGATAAACCTGATGTAGGATTATTTTTATATCTGGATATGGAATAAGGATGAATCTTTCTTGATGAATAATTATTTTTTGTTTTGTAAATGATGCCTCCCAAAAGAACCTCATCCTAGTGTATAGAGTTTATTATGGAGAATACCCTATAGTTAAACCCACCACCTAATCTAGATTTGGTGGAGTTAATGATTCTTAGGATCAAACCCTTGTGTTATGTTAGTGGATGAGAGCTGACATAGAATTTAGACTATTCTTGGGTGTTTACAAGATAAAATTTACCAGTTTTTCATTGAAAAATAGGAGCTAATAAGACAAAGGAGTGTTTAGATTATATTGATAAAATATTTGAGTTCTTGATGACCCCTTTGACTTTTAGTGTGTGATTTTCTATATATGTGCTTTAAATTTGTGTTAGAAAGTGGTGGATGTGGATTGTGATTTCATGAAGGCATGAGGATCTCACATTGACCAATTCATAGGTGGATTTCAATACAAATTTCCACTTCTGAATTTTAAAATTTTGATTACACTGATCATATTGGGATAGAGAAATCCACAAGATTGATTCCATTGCTGCATGTTTCTCCATATCTCTTCATGATTAACTACCTTAGGACACAACATTTAGAGATGGGATGGAGTCCATAGATCATATCAATTTGTATTCTTCTATGTATTTTAAATTATTCTGATGTGGATGATAAGGTTACAATGGAATCGACTGGTTTAGAAAGAAATAAAGGTCTTAGTGGTTTTCCTTTTATAGTAGAAATCTATATATCTTCATTGGGATTGAAACAGATGTTAGATAATCCTTAGTGGGGAAGTGGCAAGAGTTTCATTTAGTCAACATGTTCAACTGTTGTGACATCATTAGGCTGTAAGATATTTTTATGTTACCACTATTATAAGGATAGACACACCATGAATCATTGTTCAAATACACTATGAACATGTCACTAGTGTGGTAATTTAGTGCTTCTCTGATTATTCTATCATTTGAATTCATGAGGGATGTGGGTTTTACTTTTTTTAAAGGGATCTCTAGTATATTCATTGGAATAAAAGGGTGGAGGATCACTTCCTCAGGGTAGTGGATATTCTCTGTAAGAAAATAAGCCTTAATGTGGGTCTGAGAAAGTGTGAATCTATACAGTTGAGGTTATTCTATAGGATTTATATTCTATACTGGTCAATGTGAGAGGTACGGTGTTTATTATTTCTGGAATGACATCAATTTTATTTGAAACTGAATCATCTCATTCCTACATTTCATTGAAACTAATTGATACTTTTGGTATGCATGTGGTGTTAATGACATATGTTACATATTTTTTTTCCATTTTAGTCAGGAATAAGGATCAAGGATTTAAATTCCCTGAGTGTCATACTTGGGTAGCTAATATTGATTTCATATATGACTTCCTTTTTCTAGATCAAGATACATTTTAAATAATTTTCATTATGGATTGAATTGTCATCATCAAGGCTATAATTTATTATTATATCTATGGGGAAAATTTTATTCTAGGTTGGGGTTGGTATTGTTCCAGTTGTCTTAGTTTTGTTTAATGTTGTTGAGATGTGTTAAGTGGGAAAACATTGAGTGGTTGTGGAAATATACCCAAATGTGTGTTCAGATTATTTTTCAGGATTTCTACCCCAACAAGATGTATATTTTACTATCAATATTCTCCCCAAGATGAGCCCAATTTCATTTCCATAGTATCAACTAGCTCTGGCCAAGCTAAATGAGATGATGTTTTAGTTAGAGGATCTTGAAGGAAATGTATTTTCTACCCGAGTGTGTCACCATGGGACTCACTAGTTCTATTTGAAAAAATTTAGATCTAAGCCTCTATATTTACATAAATTGTCACAATAAATATTAGGTGATTGTAGAGAATAAATATGTATTTTACAGAATTGATGATATCTTGGATCATCTCAGACAAGGCTATTGGTTTTCTATGATTGACCTATGATTTGAGTACCACCAACTATGGTTTTGAGTAGTTGGTGTCCCAAATGTTTCCCTTTGAAGCTGGTATGTTCATTTTGAGTATTTGGTTGTTCTATTTTTATAGAGACGCAGGCTTAACATTCCTAGATATTTAATCATATTTTATGAATATTCATCATTATAAAAATATACACACTCAAGGTCCATAACCATTTATTATCTTTGGTAAAATAGAACATAATCATCTATTCAAGTGAAAGATCTTCGATGTCTATAGTAAAAATCTTCCCCTTTAGTACTCCAAGTTAAAAAAATTCTTCATACAATGTGTAAATGAATCATATAAAATAGGTGAGATCATTTGCTAAGTAAGGGTAAAAAATGGAGATATATAAGCATAAGATGGTCTTGCAGGAATGAGAACATGATTGTATTATTAGAGGATCAAACCATTCATATCAATGATTGTAAACAAGAATCATGGAATAAATATTAGATGTTCATTATATATGAGTCATTATAAATTCAAGAGCATAAGTAATGGAAGAATAATATTTGAATAATAAATGTATTTTTGGAATAAAAGTCAAATTATAACATTATAAAGATGTATAAGTATAAACATGTTCACTCATTATCTTAGGGACACAAAATCAAGCCCTCAAATAATCTTCTAGACAAACTAACATGTCCATGGATAATGTTGTGAACATACAATTAGGTTCACACAAAACATTGTGAACATGTAATTATGTTCACACATATACTTATGGACACACAATTGGGTCCAAGCATATCATTGTAAAAATGTAATCAGGTTGATATATAATATTGTCATCAAATAATCGGGTTCACTAAAAATAATTTCAATATCTAATAAAGTTCACTCATAATTTTATTGACATGAACTCGTAGAAAATATGTTCTATTCATTGATTTTTCATATTTTTAACATTGTTTATTAAGTCGAAATCTTTTATGAAGATGTTGTAAATATGATTTTTAACATCATTCATCAAAACAGACTAATTTTTTTATCAATTCTCAAATTTTTTTATTAAAAAAATATAAGTAAGATCATCTCAACATTAGTTTTTTAAAAATAGTGACATTCAAAAACTATTTTTGATATCAGTTTATTAAAAACCAACGTAAATATTTTTCTTTCACATCGATTTTCTAAAAACTTATGAGAAAAATAGTAATTTCATAACGGTTTTCTAAAAATTGATGTGAATTTTTTTTTCAAATCATTCTTCAGAAAAACAACCTAAAAAAAATTATTTCAGAAAATATTTTTCTCATTAGTTTAAACCATCCATGGAAAATAGATTATATATAATAGACATATCATAGAAACAATATGAAATCTAGAAAAAAAACATACATCATTGGCATAATTCTTAAGGTTGTTGAAGTCTTAATGCATAAAATTTTCTTTTAAAGAGAGATTTCACGAGGCAACCAAAACATCATCTTAGAAGGAATTTTATAATCTGATTGTAGTACTGTAGTATCACCAAGATCTGCATATATATTCTTCATTATAAGAAGAAAGATATCATTAACAATTATGTCAATTAGGAAAACTAATCATAAAAAATAATGGAAAAATAATTAAAAATACCATGACAAGAAATATAAAAGAAGAAATATTGGGTTGATAATGAAGACAAAATGACTTAAAATAGTGGAATGATAACTATCAAAATAATTTTTTATAAAATTAATATATTTAGAGAGTGAAAACATATAAATGACATGGTATATGTAACCAAGGTACTATACATTTTAGGTAGCAATTGAAAATTTTAATGTGACACTAAAAAAATAGAGATTTTGAATTTGAATGATATTAAATTTTAACTTTCAAATATGTTTTATGATAGCATTCATAAAAAGATATTAATATTTAGAATTTTAATTATGTTTTTATAATAACTTATTTGAAAAAATATATTCTTTACTTTATTTTTATAATAACCGACATGAAAAACTACATTAAATAATAACATTCAAAATAGTTTTATAATATCCATTAGGAAAAATATATTAATATTTTAATTATTAAAATCTTTTTTTATATCCAATGGGAAAAACTAGATTATTATATCAGTTTTATGATAACCAACTTGAAAAGATAGCTTTTAACATCACTTTTTCAAAATTCGATGATAATAGACATTTGTATGTATTTTTTTTCCAAAAAATGTTAATAATGAATAGAAACATTTATTTCATTTTTATATTTTTATATGACATGTCGTGGAGCTAAAACAGACTTATGAATAAAATTTATGGTCATCAGATGTTGGACTTCTGTAACACATCATTTAGAGATGATAAAAATCTTACATCCATAATTGTTGATCTGTTAGTATGTTTATGCTCCATGACCACTCAAATCTATGCTTGGAAGCTAAAATAATTTTTTTGAAAATATTATTAATTTTAGTTTTAATAAAAACTAATGTTAAACTGACTTTTTTATCTATTTTTAACAAAATAATGTTAAAATTCAAAATAGAATACTTTTAACATCACTTTTTTTTCAAGAACTAATTATAGAAGTCATTTTTCATGTATTTGTTTGGGAAAAAATATGTCAATAATGTTGGGAATAAATTATTGGATTTTCCAAGCTTCTATTTTAGTAGTCTTGAAGCTTAAATAGACTTTAGAATAAACGGTTTTGTATATGGGAAGTTGTTCATAACTAAATGAAATATTAGAGAATTCCATCTCTTAAGGACAATTTTTTTTATTTGAAACTCTATTTGAGATCCATGACCAGTAAAATAAATATTTAAAAATGAACAAAATCTTTTTAAACATTAATAAATATAGATTTTTTAAAAAACAGACATGGAAAATTTCTTTTAATGCCTATTTTTAAAAACTGACATTAAAATATATATTTTCATCTTGGATATCTTAAATACATTGGGAAAATTAAAATTTTAATATATTTTCAAGATTTTATCATAAAAAGGATGTTAATGTTAATATTTATTGTATTTTTTTACATAAGTTATCATAAAACTGATGTGAAAAGATAGTTTCTCATGTCGGTTACTAAATACTCGACATAAAAAGCCTTCAATACTAAATTTTTACATTTGGTTTCCTGGAACCAACAGAAAAATTAAGATTTTAACATCAGTTACTAAATAACCAATTTTAAAATTCCATATGTAACACTTTTAACTTTGGTCTTGAGGAACCAATGTTATAATGGAAATGTTAGAAAACATATTTATATTAGTGTTGCAACTAGGTCCATAAATAACATTATGAACATGTAATCTAGTACATGCATAACATTTATAATCATTATTCATATATTGTTACCCAATTCATTGGAGTAAGATATTGGTCCCACCCACCACATAATAAAATCATACATGCATGTGCCACAAGATAACATTACATTTATCATGTCATTACCCATGAAAAGAGATGAGTTTTATATAAATCAAATCATAACCCATGAAATGAGATGATTATCATTAAAATTTCTTCACACCATAACCTATGGAAAATATATAGGTTTATTATCATTTCATCAAATCATATCACATGAAAAGAAGCACGTTCCAAAAGCATATAACTTATGGATGAGAAACAGATGCCATAAACATCATCCCGTTAAAACATAATCTAATAAAGAATGAATATAAATGGTATTCATAGAAAATTAACTCAATAAGCATAAACTATATAAAAGTATTACTTATTTTATGTAAAATAATATAGAAATACCTTTTAAAATATTGATTGATGAAAATATATATTCTTCTTTGAAAAATACTTTTTAAAACATAAAACCTTTTGAAAACCAATATGATTGAAAATAAACTCAAAAAATTATAATGGAACCCAAAAAAATATTTTAAAATATTTTTCATTGAACATATATAAAGTAATCTTGAATACAATTTGAAAACCCTTTCTGTGAAAATATCTTTGAAAATAAATAATTGAAGCTTTGAGAATCATTTAAAACACTAGTTGAAAATAAATCATTTCTCAAAACCATTTACCATGAAAAAATCATTAAAAAACAGAATTTCCAGAATACTTTTGAAAAAAATTCTTAAAAATAAATATTTTAGTATTGAAAAGGATGCATCAGTGAAATTATTGTCACGATAGAGAGTATTTCCAGACATGATAAACAACCTTTTTGGCACCCAAATATTTAGAAACGTTTCTTAATCAAAAAATAAAAAGAATATTCCTTTTAAAACCATTTTCTAAAAAGATAAAACATATGTAAGAATGTTAAATAAATATTATAGTATAATAGAAAAAAAATTGAAACCATTTTTATAAAACATGGTTTTGAATGAACATGGATTTCAGACAGAAGATTGAGGTAAATTTAAACCATCTTAAAAACACATTATTAAAATTATTATATAGAAAATACTGAGAAACTGGTACCAATGCAAGAATAAATCATGAATAACCAAATGAGAATAAAAATCATGATATTTCTTAAGGTATGGATCATAATATTTCATCAATTTAATCATAATCATAAACAACCATGATAAACATTGAGATTGTTTCAAAAAATCATGACACTTGGAAACATTGAATTATATTACCCATGTACGAAAATGTAATTATATGAATATTTAAATATCATGAAAATAATTTAGGATTATTAAATAACATGTAAAATGGATGTATACATACCTTGTAAAATAATATTGTTTCTTAACAGGGCATGTGTCTCAAAGAAGGAAAAATGAGGAAACATTACTTTACTGATTTGGTTGATTTTGAAAAAAAACATCATGAGGGAAATAAAAAAAAGAATATTTAAATACACATATATTTAATTAAAATAATCATATAATACATCCATGGGTAGTAAACACACCTCCTATAATAAATAGGTTGTAAACATGACTTGTGTCACATGGAAAATAAATGTGAGATGAGAAAACCTTTATTACTTGAGTAATATTAAAATCATGATCCCTATTAAGGAATAAAATTAATTAAAGATTTTAATATAAACAAATAAATTGAATTAATCATATAACGTGTTATAGGGAAGTATATACACCCCATAAAAATATCAGTTCATACAATGGCACAAATGTTTTTGAAATAAAATCTGTGATGAAATTCCCTTACTTTAAGTATTTAATTACTTTTTACACATTCAATAATAATGTATAATAAATATAAGTTTATTATAAATATACAATAATATAATATTATTATATCTAATGGAATATATGATTCACTTAGGACTTTATATTACCTGTTTATTAACGATGCCTCATTAATATAATATTTTGGGTAATAATGTTATGGAAGGTCAAAATAATTAAAATTCTATCAATGAAATAAAAAGTGATCCTATAAAGGATAATTCAATAAAAGCATTGTTAAATGATACATTTGGTTTTTCAGAATATAATTTCTAGGATTTTAGTATATCAACAGAACCTTTAGTTAATCCTGAGAAGGGTCATATATCTCAAAACATCATTGACGAAAAAATATTTTTATGAATTATTTTAAGACGGGAATCAAGAACAGTATAAAGGGTGTGCCATGTAATTAATGATGTCTTTTCTACTTATGTTTTATTATATCAAGTCTCTCTATGGAATTATTGACAAAGAAATTTTAATGATTTTAGAGTTACATTAAGATAAATTTTGTGAATCTAGTATCCCTGCATCATTCTATGAGACGAAGAAAGTCATCAACAAAATTGGACATGATTATAGAAGGATACGTTCACGCCATAATGATTTCATTATTTACTAGGGAGAATAGTTTAAAAACAATAATTCACAATATTTATTACTTGAATATAGAATTCAATAAACAATAATGAGAGCATAAATAAATGCAACCCCATGAATAAATATGAGAAGAAAACTCCTACAAAGGTATTGTGTCACTTCTCTTTGAAACCACACTCAAAACGATTATTCATGTTTTCTAAGACTTCATACTACATGATGGGGCATGATCAGGATAATAACAATGGCATGATGAGACATCCAAAATATTCAACATCATGGATGTTTTTTGATTCACTATATCTCGATTTTTTGGATCCTGGGAATGTATATTTGGGCTTTGTCTCTAATGGATTTAACCCATCTGGTAATTTAATTACTAATTATAGCATTTTACCAGTTTTTTCAGTCCCCTATAATCTACCTCCATAGATGTGTATGAATAATAATTAATTAATTATTTTTATTCTTATTCTTGGATATAAAATACCTAGAAATGATATCGATGTATTCCTTCAACTTCTAATAAAAAAATTGGGAGAATTATGGGATGATGGTATGAAAACATATGATGCTTCAATGAGACAAATATTTAAAATGCATGCTACATTAATTTAGAATATTAGTGAATTTTTTAGACTGTAAAATTTATCTGATATGAACACTGATATTTGTTTAGAATTCCTAGTTTTTAATTTTTATTTTTAACCTCATAGAAGAAATTGGTGTTTTATGTGTCATCATCAATTTTTTAAAGAATTTAATAAACTCAGGTTTAACAAGATAAAATTAAAGGGAGATAATAAAATGTCAAAGTCACTAAAGGTGATATCTACTTCCAGAATATTGGGATAATTAATCAATATCCTTGAAGAATTTGGAAAATGTCATCATTTTAAAGAAGGGGGAAATGGTATAAGGTACAATATCTTAAAAAAGTTGGAACACAACAATGATATTAAAATAGTATATTTTTCGAACATCCATTTTGGGAGTTTAATTTTATATTTTATAATCTTGGCATAATTCAAAATGAGAAGAATGTCTATGATAATATAATTTTTATAGTGCATAATGAGAAGGGTAAATAAAAGGATTTCTTTAATGCTCATAAGGATTTTGAGTCAATTAATATAAATCACGGTTTTATGGAAAATGAGAATGGTAGGCATCCTTTGGATATTTTTACAATGAAAAATCACCAGGAAGACATATTCTTTAAAACATTAAAGAATGTAAATGTGTTGGATGAAAATTCAAGTAACACATCAAGGTGTTTTGACTTAAAACATCAAAAGTTACATGGATTGAAAAGTCATGAATCACATATTTTGATAGAGGATTTGTTGCCATTGGATTTTTGAGATACATTACCTAAAAAGTGATTTAGATTCTAGTAGAGTTTTATACATTTTTTAGAGATATTTTGTGGAAAAACTCTAAATCCAACTGATCTTGATAAACTTCAGTAAATAATTATTTTGAGACTATGTCATTTGGATATGTTATTTCTCCCATCATTATTCACAATCATGATTCATTTTATTGTTCATTTGGTTGAAAAATATAAACACGGTAGATCAGTACACTATCAATTGATTTATCGAATTCAAAGGTACATTGATATTTTGTTTATTTTCATTGGTGAATTTTATTTTATCAAATCATTGTGTAAATATTTTTAATAAGACTCTTATTTTTATCATTATGTACTTAGGTCATTTGAAACCATATGTGATAAATAAAGCTCAATTAGAAGGCTATATTGCTAAATGATACATAGATGAATAGTAATGAACTTCTATTATAGGTATTTGGATGGGATTGAGAATATATTTAGTCATGTTGCATGTGCTGATGACTTCACCTCTAATACTCATTCTGAAAATTAGTCCTTGGTATTTCAAACTATTAGACGACCACTTGGAAAGGGGATACAATTTATGATTTTTCAATTAGAGTTACTAAAAGAACATAAATATTTACTACTAAATAGTGTTATTAGATATTCATTAATTGAGGATATTTGGTTGCAAATAATGAGTCAACTAAGGGGTTGATCTGGAAATGATTTGGAATTATGAAAAGCTATTAATAAGGATCTTGTCGAATGGTTCTACCATCGTGTATGTATATACTCATTCATATTATTTATATGTAGTTATTTTTTATATGTTAAAGAAAACATTTTATATCTTTTTTTCTAGATAATTAATGTTGAAAACAGAGCTGAAATATTGAATGATTTGATGTTTTTGGATAAAGGTATTTTATGGAAAGCATAGAGATTTTATTCCAACAATATTCATGCCTTCAGGTTTCATAAAATTTATCATGAAGAAGACATAAAAACTCAAAATAGTAGTGTATTTACATTATTAGATGTTGGATGCTATGGGAAGATGAATGATATAATTAAATTGAACTATCATGGTTAATTTTAACTTTTCCTGGTCAAATGTATGTGGGTCAACATTGATAGTAGTATAATTAAAGATTCATCACATTTTACTTATGTAAAATTATCTCGCTTGATGGATGTAAGTGATTGTGTAGAACACGATCCATTTATCTTAGATTTAAAATGGAATATGGATTATTATAGGGATGATGAAATGCAAGATAGCTGGATTGTTGATGTACACTTAATAAAGGTAGTCTTATATGATATGGGTGATGAATATCAATTTTTTCTTAGTGATAGTGAACCTAATCAACCAAAAAACATTGTTCAATTTTTTACATAATATATCAACATAGTAGGACATGAAATAGTGGGATAAAATAAATGGATCATCACAATGTAAGTTGAAAAAAATGAATACTGTGAAGATGAAGATAACAGAATGTATAAATTGATAATGAAAATAATTCACACTTTCTCATAGATATGTGTTTCTTACATATTTATATTAATCTAGTTTATATTTTATTTTGTAAAAATATTTTAGTTTTCAATTTTTATACATTTAATATACCTTAACAATTTAAAATGCAAGAATACCAAGAATGAAAAATCAGGATCCTTATCGATCACTATCTCATAGCACGCTATTACTACCATTATCTACTGTGGATCCAAGTGATTTCATTATACCTGGGACTTCTAGTGAGCTAGTTGTTTCCACAGATGTTATTGGTATCCCATTTCTTGATTCACCTCTAGGGATGTAGCATTTGGTCATCCCTCCATCTTGGTGATATTGGGGAGTCAGTATTACTGTTATGAATTTCAATTTTAAAAAAATGTTTTATTAATTATTTAATTCCTTTTTTAGAAGAATATAGAAAACCATAAAAGGGATAAAAAAAGAAAAAGAAAAATTTATGGGACATGAAATAATTCAATATTATCATTACA